>OY728165.1:1552076734-1553326734 GCA_963277665.1 Viscum album
TTGGGCTGTCCATTTCTTTCTGCAATTTGTTTGACTATTTATATATAGGTGAAATCATTCCCTTGTGTACTCTATTGATTCCTTTGGTGCTTGTCGCCATCCCGGGAGGATCGGGAACACCTCTCGGGACTTGTCACGGGCTGGCCCTTGTGATCGGTTCAAGGTCAACTTGGGCTGGTTCATGACAAAATAGTATCAAAGGAGTTCGGATCTTAGAAGACCTTTCTTTTTAGAGTGTCCTTTTTGGGGGGTATGTCATGGTAGATGGAGTAGGATTTTTGGGACTTTAATGGTATGTGTGGGAAGAGCATCGTGAACTCTTGCTCATTCTGATCCTCGAGTTTCCACAGGATGTCTGGTTTTATTAGTTTCCTTTGTTCTTGTTGATTGTTTTTGGATGGGATATAACAAGGGGAGTCTAACTAATGGCATTCGTGAGATCATAGGGCCTAGAAAGCCATGTGGATCCGGTGAATGGTCCTAATAAGTCTCTATGTGTTGGTTTGTGTTTGACATGTGGCCACCAACCACATGGTCAAGTCACCCACCGACACTAGTTACCTTTTGTGGGTTTCTAGGACCATTCTTGAATTCTGAATTTTTTTTTGAAAATACTTGGATGAGAATTGTAAAAATTGGGTTTAAAGGAAGTATTGGATTTTTAAAAGTTGAAAAAGGGGTCTTCAAAAATTAAATATAAGAATGGTTTTGAAAGGTTGTGTTTTTGGGGAAAAAAAGAGGAAGTGGAAATGATTTAATGAGATTGGATTATCCATAATTTAACCTTGTGGTTTGTTGGAATAATTTTTTTTGAAAGTGTGGATCATTTTAAGGTGATTCTGAATCTTTGTTTTAAATTGGGGTGTTTTGGGATTTTGAAAAGTGTTTGAAACTGATGAATTGGTTTTGGAAATTGGTTTTGAGTCTTTAGTGTTTTCCTAGAAAGGGTATTGGTCTCAATGACCATCAGATTATGAAACGATACCTTGCTGAATTTTAGAAAATAGGAAGTGGTTGTTTGAAGTGTCTTGGTTGTTTTAAAAGTTTTCAAAAATAAAAGGGGGTATGTTTTTGAGAAAATGGTTCTTAATGAAGTGTGGTTTGTTTTTTGAAATATGAAAAGTTTTTTTGACATGGTGGTTGGTGTTCCTTTTGAAGGTACATGATTTTTGGAATGATTTTGTTTTGTTTTATCCTTTGGTGTTTTCATGGGTGCTCACATGCATGGTTTTATTGATATCTGGAAGGCTGGCCTAGATGGAATGGTGTTTGGGTGCCTAGGATGGCATGGAAATGTGCATGTGGGTGAGACTTGATGAAACACCACTGGTGAATGTGGAAATAAACCAAGTTATTTTGTTTTTCAAAAGTGTTTTGAGCAGAAAAATTGTGGCCTTTGTTTATAAACCAATGGTTTTGTGGCTAATTTTTTCTATTATTAGAAGATTAGTTTATTCATTAAGCTTCCTTGTGATCTAAAATTCATACTCTTATTGTATCTTGAGATGAGATCTTGTTGGTGACTCCGTTTTGGAGCAATATTCATTGGGTTTCTAAAGATGTGTTTGATTTTGTGATGTGGCCATGAATAGTTCTCCATTGGAAATCATTACTATTGATCAACCTAAGGATTCATTTCAAATGTTAAATCCACATCTTTAGATGATGCCTCATCCCATTTTTTGGAATAGATATCTATTTGGGATCAATTTAAAGTTTTTCCAAGTCATGATAATTCTTTTGGACATAACATTTTTGTTCGGTGATATTGATGTGTTTCGTTGTATTCCTTGTCCATTATATTCCTTGTTCATGTGATTTTTTTAGTGGTGTGATCCTTTGCACCCTGACTGCGGTGCAATAGATTCTTCAAGAATCAGGGCTCCAGCCATAGGCCTCGGAGTGAAGCTTTTCAGGAAGTCCAGAAATCTCCAGAGGTGTGAGGAGCTTGAATAGGATCATACCTTCACCATTGTAGAATTTTAGTTTCTATATATCTATTATGGTTCCTCATTACTATGAATTCCCCTTTGTCGCAACAAGCATGATGGACTTACCCCTCACACAATGTCTATGGTTATGCCTTCTTGGATGTAGGTTTTTGATCAATGTCCTTGTGTGGACCTCCTGTGAAAATAGGGTGTGGTGTTGGTGTTACCTATTCATAGGTGGAGAGTGTTGGGTAGTTCCTTTTTTTATTTTTTGGTTTCATTGGCCTAATTATTGGGTCCACTTCCCTCCCCTCCCCGAGTGGTGGGGGTTTGGATCTATGCTGAAATTGTTGGACCAGTTCTTATCCCCTCCGTTCGAGAGAGGGTGCTTTAGATGTTCATGTAGTAAACCTATTAACATGGTTTTGTAGGTTGTTGTTGGATATTTTTGGTGGTCATGTGCAGGTGAGTCACAATTTTAGTTCATTTTGATTTTTTTGTTCATTTCTAGTTGGTCTCTAATGGTGGGGAGACCCACTACGGGTCTTGAAGATCTTTCCTTTAGGATTTTTTGGAGGGTATTTTTGATTTAATGGTGGAGATACCATTCTAGAATCCTCCCCATGTAATTGGATTTTGTGAGTGAACTATGGTTTTGGTGATCTTTGGGTTCATTAGGAGAATTCCCAACAATCTAGTTCTTGGCTTGGTTGTGGAGGTGGTGGCTTGATCTTTCCGTTGATTCTCCGGAAGTGGTTGTGAGTTGGTGTTTTGTTTGGGAAATAGTATTAAGTTACATTATTTTTGAATTATATTTCCTTAGAATTAGAGTATGGATTATTTTGATAAGGAATTCTTCGGTTTTGTTCTGTCAGTTGAAAAGCGTTATGGCTTTCCGGGGGCGGAAATCTTTAATGGTGGGGAGAATTCTCACACACAGTTTTTTTCTTTTCATGTCATGGTTGCGATCTGATTCATTGAAAATCCCGATCCTTTTATTGGGTGTTGGGTGAGATTAATTTTGAGTTTTGAACTACCATATATGTCTAATCACCCTAATTTGGGTTCCCCATTGTCCGTTTAGATGTTTTTGGACAAAGGGTGGTTACTTCATGATTTGGGCCAACCGTGTGCCCATTTCCAGTTTAAAAAAAAAATCTTTTATAACTTCTTTGTTTTTCAACTTTTTGCACCCATTAAACTTCATAAATTTCCTCCACTGACATATTCAAACCAAAATATCCTTTTGTACCCCTTATAAATTCATAATCCTGGTGAATATGGGTTACTTATTTAGGTATTGGGCGAGCCGGTGGGCCCATTTCCAGTTTAAAAAAAAATTTGTTTCTTTTATATCATTTTCATTTTGAAATATATTTAGATTATTCCACCTCACATACAAATACAACATACCTATATGATCTCCCATTATCTATTTTACCTCTTTGAATCTCATTTGTATCGACTATTAGGGAGAAAGTTCTTCGGTTACCTCAAATCGTCCAGAATTGAGAAGGTAAATTGTTTCATACATAATTCATTCAATTCGTACTATTTTTCCCACAAATCTTATTTACCTAGTTCTTACTAACCTTAGGGGTCTCTAAAAGAAGTTTCAAGCCATTCCCTTTTCTCTAAGGGGGCATATATAATGGAATACGAAGAGTTTTCTTGGAGGCAAGGTGAGATTCCTTCTCCTTTCTCCTCCCTCTTCCTCCTCCTTTCTTTATTTCTTGGTTTTATATTATCCCCTAGTCATTTTAGACCTATTTTTATGTTATACCATGATTTTTTATTGTGATTTTGTTCTTTTGGGGCTGGTCTTCATAGGTTTAGGTTTTATAAACCCTCGGATGGTGATATTGGGTGTGCGTTTCCATTACGCCAAAGATTTAATGTAGGATATCGCTTGCACATGCCTTTATCTTTTAAGATTAATCATTTTATTATTTTTTTAATCTGATATATATGTTTATTATTATTTTTCAGCATTTTGATAATTTTATTTTTGTGCAAAATGGTTGTTTAATCCTTGTTTTGTGAAAGGTGGTGTTGTTTTGTCATAAAAGTGCACATCAAGTGTTTGTTTAAATGTTCCACTATCTTTCAAAGATATTTTGTGTGGTTTAGAACCTGTTTTATGGTATTTTGAATATATTTCAGTATCTTTTATAAAATATGGCATGAAATTGGTGTTGTATTCCTTTTCAAGTTCTTAAAATAAATTGTTTTGTATAAAAGGGTATGCCATGTGTTCGGTAAATTGCCGGGTTGGCCTTTATGTGTTATGTTTGATTTAAAAAAATTATTTTTTGGATTTAAAAATAAATTGGAAGAATGATAAATGTTATTTTGGGTCCTCATATGGCTTTCCAATTTGGATTTGGTTTTATAAACAAATGGGTTTTGGTTTACAACATGTTTTGGCTCGAGTTGTCGAAAAATGGCAGGTTTCGCATCCTTATAAAAATGGTTGTGTTTTGAATAAGTAACCTGAATGTTTTAGGGGATTTATGAATTTGTTTTCCTACTGTAAATTGTGTGTATACACCTCCTTAATTAAATTGAAATGCATACAAATTATAGTTTTGATAAAGTCTTAAAGGCCTGTTTGGTATTTTCTTTTTTGTAAAAATGGTTTCCATGTGTATTTCATGTTATATCTTCTGGGGAAATTTCATGGTCCATGAAAATGATTTATTAATTGGTTTTGGGGATTCCAAATATGGTTTTATATGTTATTTATGTGTTTGTTTCCTTAAAAGATCATTTTGAATGGATTTTATGTGCAAGGCCTCGTTATACTCCTTGAAATAGTTTTATGAATCTTTTTAGTGGTTTATTGATTCGTGAAAGAAATGTAAAGAATGTTTGTGTTATATTTTTTTGTTTATGGTTTGGTAATGTAATTTTTATGTGGAAAGTGTATTTGATAATATTTGTAACTTGATTGATCACTTAAGATAATACTAGGTATCTAGGTGGGCGGACGTGTACTAGTATGCTAGTAATTCCGTGGGGGTTGGCCCCTATTTCACGTAGCAAGTTTCACGATGACAAAAATAACTAAACTATGATGATAATGATGTTGGGGGACCACTTGGTTATGGTTATTCTCCCTACTAGTGTCTCATGTGCACAAGAATGGATATTTATTATGGTTACTTTCACTGAGATATGAGGTACTTGGGGCTCACAGCTAACTAGTGCCTAGGGGTGTTCCCGTGACTTGTGCTCATTGGCTATTTTGTACTCACCATCGGCATACAGAGTGTTTTGTTGGAAAATTCCATAGTGTGTGTGATTTATTTTAAATTTAAAATTCTTTAAAACATTCCTCTTGAAAACTATTTTGATTTTGAAGTTTCACCTCTTTGAAAATTGTTACTGGCATTCTTGTTTATAAAACATGCATGTTTTTGTATGGTAATCCTTTTATATTTCATGGGACCTCATTTGGAAAAAATAACTTTGTATCTTATATTTAAAACATGAAATTGATGTTTCTTTTGTTTTAAAGGATGTGCATTGGGAATATAATATCGGGCTAACCAACTGAGTTTTAATACTCACGCCTATAGTCTTCTTCTGTTTTTAGCCCTTGAGCAGGTTTCAACTTTAGTTCGATCACCTTGGGAGATCTGTGATCATTGTGTTGGAGAGTGACCAGAAGGGTCACATAGATTTAGTTGGTTATCGGGTTTTGTTAGTTGAGTTGTTGGTTTAGTTTTACATTCAATTTCTTGTACAAATAATGTTTAGTTCAGTTTTTATATAAATTTATTTTGGGATGTCCATTTCTTTACGCTGTTTGTTTGACTGTTTATATATGGGAGAAATAGTTCCCTTGTTTACTCTATTGATGCCCATGGTGTTTGTCTCTATCCTGGGAGGATGGGGAATGCCTCTTCGGACTTGTCACGGGCTGGCCCTTGTGACCGGTTTAGGGTCAACTTGGGATATTTCATGACAAAATGGTATTAGAGGAGGTCATATCTTAGCAGACCATTATTTTTAGAGTGCCCTTGTTATTTGGGGGTATTTCAAGGTATATGGAGTAGGATTTTTGGGACTTTAGGGTTTTGGTTGGGAAGAGAGTTGCGAACTCTTGCTCGTTCTGATCCTCGAGTTTCCACGGGATGTTCGATTTTATTAGTTTCCTTTGTTCTTGTTGATTATTTTCAGTTGGGATATGACAAGGGGAGTCTAACTAATGGAATCCGTGATCTCATAGGGCCTGGAAAGCCTTGTGGAGCTGGGGCATGGTCCTAATAAGTCTCTCTGCATTGGTTTTGTGTTTGACATATGGCTTCCAACCATATGGTCAAGTCACCCACCGACACTAGTTCCCTTTTGTGGGTTTCTTGGACCTTTCTTGAATTCTGAATTTTTGTTTTGAAAATACTTGTATGAGAATTGTAAAAATTGGTTTTAAAGGAAGTAATGGATTTTTAAAATTGGAAAAAGGGGTCTTCAAAAATTAAATATAAGAATGATTTTGGAAGGTTGTGTTTTTGGGAAAAAAGAGGAAGTAGAAATGATTTAACGGGACTGGATTATCCATAATCTAACCTTGTTCTTTGTTGGAATAAAATGTTTTGAAAGTGTGGATCATTTTAAGGTGATTCTGAATATTTGTTTTAAATGGGGTTTTTTGGGATGCTGAAAAGTGTTTGAATCTAATGAATTGTTTTTGGAAGTTGGTTTTGAGCCATTGGTGTTTTCCTAGAAAGGGTATTGGTCTCAATGAACATCAGATTATGAAATGATATCTTGCTGAATTTTAGAAAATGGGAAGGGGTTGTTTGGAGTAGCTTGGTTGTTTTAAAAGTTGTTAAAAATTAAGGTATGTTTTTAAGAAAATTGTTCTTGATGAAGTGTGGTTTGTTTTGTGATATATGAAAAGGGTTTTTGACATGGTGGTTGGTGTTCATTTTTAAGGTACATGATTTTTGGAATGATGTTGTTTTGTTTTAGCCTTTGGTGTTTTCATGGGTGCTCACATGCATGGTTTTATTTATATCTAGAAGGATGGCCTATATGGCATGGTGTTTGGATTCCTATGGTGTCATGGAAATGTGCATGTGGGTGAGACTTGACGAAACACCACTGGTGAATGTGGAAACCAACCAAGTTAGTTTGTTTTTCAAAAGTGTTTTGAGCTGAGAAATTGTGGCATTTGTTTTTAAATCAATGGCTATGTGGATAGTTTTTTCTATGTCTTAGAAGAGTTTTTTATTCAGTAAGCTTCCTTGTGATCTAGAAGCCATACTCTTGTAATATCTTGATATGAGATCTTGTTGGGGGCTTGGTTTTCGAGTAATGTTCACTGGGTTTCTAAAGATATGTTTGATGTTGTGGTGTGGGCATGAATAGTTCTCCATTGGAAATAATTCCTATTGATCAACCTAAGGATTCATTTCAAATTTTAAATCCACATCTTAAGATGATTCCTCGTCTTGTTTTTTTGGAATGGAGATCTATTTTGGATTGATTTAAAGTGCTTCCAGGTCTTGATAATTCTTTTGGACATAGCAGTTTTGTTCAGTGATATTGATGTGTTTCGTTGTATTCCTTGTCCATTCTACCCCTTGTTCAGAGTGAGGCAGAATTTTCATATGTATCTATGAGTAACTATTTATATGAATGTGTTTTGTTGAGCATGTGAGTTTTTTTTGAGTGGTGTGATCCTTTTCCCCCTAATTGCGGTGCACCAGATGCTTCAAGAAACAGGGCTCCAGCCATAAGCCTCAGAGTGAAGCTTTTCACGCAATCATGAAATCTCCAAAGGTGTAGGGAGCTTGACCAGGATCCTACCTCCACCATTTTGGTATGGTAGTTTCTATGTGTCTATTGTGGTTCCTCATTACTGTGAATTTCTCTTTTTATCAACAAGAATGGTGGACTTACCCCTCAAACAGTGTCTATGGTTATGCATTCTTGGATGTAGGTTTTCGATCCATGTCCTTGTGTGGACCTCCTGTGAAAATCGGGTGCAGTGTTGGTGTTACCTATTCATAGGTTGAGAGTGTTGGGTAGTTACTTTGTTTCTTTTGTGGTTTCATTGGCCTAATTATTGGTTCCCCTTCCCTCCCCTCCTTGAGTGGTGGTGGTCTGGATCCGTGCCGAAAGTGTTGGCTCAGTTCTTGTCCCCTCCGTTCGGGAGTGGGTGGTTTATATGTTCATGTTGTAACCCTATTAACACGGGTTTGTAGGTTTTTGTGGGAGATTTTTTTTGGTCATGTGTAGGTGAGTACCAATTCTAGTTCATTTTGATTTTTTTTGTTCATTTCTAGTTGGTCTCTAATGGTGGGGTGACCCACTGCGGGTCTCAAAGATCTTTCCATTAGGATTTTTCGGATGGTAGTTGTGATTTAATGTTGGGGAGACCATTCTAGCCTCATCCCCATGTAATTGTATTTTTTGAGTGAACTATGGTTTTGGTGATCATTGGGTTCATTAGTAGAAGGCCCAACAGTCTAGTTATTGGCTTGGTTGTGGAGGTGGTGGCTTGATCTTTCCGTTGATTCTCCGGAAGTGGTTGTGAGTTGGTGTTTTTTTGGGAAAGATTATTAAGTTACATTGTTTGTGAATGATATTTATTTAGCTTTAGAGTTTGGATTATGTTGATAATGAGTCCTTAGGTGTTGTTCTGTCAGTTGAAAAGCATTATGGATTTCTGGAGGTGGAAAGCTTTAATGGTGGGGAGAATTGTCACGCACAGTTTTTTTCTTTTCATGTCATGGTTGAGATCTGGTTCATTGAAAATACTGATCCATTTTTTGGGTGTTGGGTGAGATTAATTTTGAGTTTTGAACTACCATATATGTCTAATCACCCTAATTTGGGTTCCCCATTGTTTTTTAGGAGTTTTTGGAGAAATGGTGGTTACTTTGTGATTTGGGCCAACCGTGAGCCCATTTCCAGTTTTAAAAAAACAAAATTTGTTTCTTTTATAACTCCTTTGTTTTTAAACTTTTTGCACCCATTAAACTTCATAAATTTCCTCCAATGGCATATTCAAACCAAAATATCCTTTTTTACCCCTTATGAATTCATAATCATGGTGAATATGGGTTACTTATTTAGGTATTGGGCCAGCCGGTGTGCCTATTTCCAGTTTTAAAAAAATAATTTGTTTCTTTTATATCATTTTAATTTTTTAATATATTTTGTTGATTTTACCACAAATAAGAATCCAAAATACCTATCTGCCACCCCATTATCTATTTTACCTCTTTGAATCTCATTTGAATAGACTATTATGGATAAAGTTCTCTAGTTACCTCAAATCGTCCAGAATTGAGAAGGCAAATTGTTTCATGCATAATTCATTCAATTAGTACTATTTTTCCCACAAATCTTTTTCCCTGGTTCTTCCTGACATTAGGGGTCTCTCCAAGAAGTTTCAAGACATTCCCTTTTCTCTAAGGGTGTAGATATAATGGAATACAAGTGTTTTATAGGAGGCAAGGTGAGATCTCTTCTTCTTTCTTCTCACTCTTCCCCCTCCTTTCATTATTTCTTGGTTTTATATTATCCCCTAGTAATTTTCAACCTAGGTATATGTTATCCCATGCTTTGTTTGGTGTTTTTATTCTTTTGGGGATGGTATTCATAGGTTTAGGGTTTATAAACCCTCAGATGGTGATATTGGGCGCGCGTTTCCATTACGCCAAAGATTTGAGGTAGGATATCCCTTGCACATGCCTTTATCTTTTAAGATTAATAATTTTATTATTGTTTTCATCTGATATATATGTTTATTATTATTTTTCAGAATTTGGATAATTTTCTTTGTGTGCAAAATGGTTGTTTACTCCTTGTTTTGTGAAAGGTAGTGTTGTATTGTCATAAAAGTGCACATCAAGTGTTTGTTTAAATGTTCCTCTATATTTAGAAACTATTTTGTGAGGTTTAGAACCTGGTTTATGGTATTTTTCATATATTACAGTATCTTTTTTAAAATATATTATGCAATTTGTGTTTTATTCCTTGTCAAGTGCTTAAAATAAATTGTTTTGTTTAAAAGGGCATGTCATTTGGTCGGTAAATTGCCTGGTTGGCCTCTATGTGTTATGTTTGATTTAATATTTTTTTTTGGATTTATAAATTAATTGGAATAATGATAAATGATATTTTTGGTCCTCATATGGCTTTCCAATTTGGATTTGGTTTTACAAACAAATGGGTTTTGGTTTACAACATGTTTTGGCTTGAGTTGTCGAAAAATGGTCTGTTTCACATCCTTATGAAAATGGTTGTGTTTTGAATATGTAACCTGAATGTTTTAAGGGATTTATGAATGTGTTTTTATACTATAAATAGTGTTTATACACCTCTTTAATGAAAGTGAAATGCATACCTTGGTCAAATTATAGTTTTGAGATAGGCTTAAAGGCCTGCTTTGCATTTGTTTTTTTTGTAAAAATGGTTTCCATGTGTATTTAATGTTCTATATTTTAGGGAAATTTTATGGTACATGAAAACGATTTATTAATTGGTTTTGGGGATGAAAAATCCATTTTTCTATGTTATTTATGGGGTTTTGGCCTTAAAAGAGCATTTTGAATGGATTTTATGTGTAAGGCCTCGTTATAATCCTTGAAATTGTTATATGAATCTTTTTAGTGGTTTTTTGATACGTGAAAGAAATGTGAAGCTTGTTTCTGAGATATTTGTGTTTTTATGGTTTGTTAATTTAATTTTGATGTGTAAAGTGTATTTGATAATATGTGTAACTTGATTGAGCACTTAAGGGAATCTCAGGTATCTAGGTGGGTGGGCGTGTACTAGTATGCTAGTGATTCTGTGGGGTTTGGCCCATGTTTCACGTAGAAAGTTTGACGATGACAACACAAACTAAAATATGATGATCATGATTTTGGGGGACCACTATGTTATGGTTATTCTCCCTACTAGTGGTTAGTTTGCACATAAATGGATATTTATTATGGTTACTTTCACCGAGATATGAGGTACTATGGGCTCACAACTAACTGGTGCCTAGTGGTGTTCCCATGACTCGTGATCATTGGCTATTTTGTAATCACCGTTGGTATATGGTGTGTTTTTTTGGTAAATTCAGTAGTGTGTGTGATTTATTTAAAAGTGTAAATTCTTTAAAGCATCCCTCTTGAAAATTATTTTAATTTTGAAGTTTCACCTCTTTGAAAATTGTTATTGGCATTCTTGTTTATAAAACATGCAGGTTTTGGTCTAGTAATTTTTTTATATAGCATGGGACCTCATTTGGAAAACATACCTTTATATCTTGTATTTAAAACTTGAAATTGATGTTTCTTTTGTTTTAAAGGATGTGTTTTGGGAATAGAATATCAGGCTAACCTACCGAGTTTTAATACTCACGCCTATAGTCTTCTTCTGTTTCTATCCCTTGTGCAGGTTTCAGGTTGAGTTCGATCGCCTTGAGCGATGTGTGATCATTGTGTTTGAGAGTGTCCAATAGGGTCACATGGAGTTAGTTGGTTATCGGGTTTGGTTATTTGAGTTATTGGTTTAGTTGTATATTCAGTTTCTTATACAAATAATGTTCAGTTCAGTTTTTATATAAATTTATTTTGGACTATCCATTTCTTTCCACTATTTGTTTAACTGTTTATATATGGGAGAAATCGTTCCCTTGTGTACTCTATTAATGTCCTTGGTTCTTGTCACCATCCCGGGAGGATCAGGAACACCCCTCGGGACTTGTCGCGGGCTAGCCCTTGTGACCGGTTCAGGGTCGACTTGGGATGGTTCGTGACATGACATCACTATCTATTTGGTGAATTTTTTTTGGTGTTCACATATCATAAATGCTTGAAACATATTTTCTCATAGTGAGATTTGAATCTGAGGCAAAGGAGATGGATGGATTATCTTCAGATGTTTGACTATGACTTTATTCATACATCCGGAAAAGGTAATTCAGTGCCAGATGCTTTGAGAAGAAATTCATATGCTCAGTTGGGAAAGGAGGCTTCAGATGAATGACAGTTGATGTCGGTCCTAACTGACATGCATGTGTAATGTGAAGACCAAGGTGATGTTTTGGTTTTCTTTTCAGATTCTATGGTTCCTAATTTAGTAAACATGGTCAAAGAGGTATAAACATCCAATGTATAATGCCTGGATATGAGTTCAAAAGTCAATGGTGAGGAGACCATTGAGGGATGGAAACAGGAAGGGAGTTTAGTGTTTTGGTTTAGAGATCAGATGGTTTTACTTATGATTGTTGGAAACAACTTCTTCATGCTTACCACCATTCCATATGGGCTGTACATATGAGAATACAGAAGATTTATAAGGAATTAAAGGTGAAATTTTGGTGGACTGGCATGAAAAGGAAGTTGGATGAGTTCATATCACAGTGCTTAACTTGCCATCAAGTTAAAGCAGAGCACCATAGACCAATTGTTATGTTGCAGTCTTTGCCTATCCCAGTGTAGAAATGGGAGAAAATCATGATGGATTTTGTTACAGGTCTCTAAAGAACGGTTTGAAAAAATAATGCCATATAGGTGATAGTGGATTGGCTTACCAAGTTGGCCCATTTCATCCATATTTTTGTAACTCATATGGTGGAGGATCTATCCAAAATCTATATTAAATAAGTGGTTAAGAGACATGGTATACCAGTTTCAATAGACTTGGATAGAGATTCAAGGTTCATGCCCCATTTTTGGAAATCCTTACAGAAATCCCTTGGGACTTATCTGACTATGAGTAAGGTGTATCATCCTCAAATGGATGGGAAATCTAAAAAGAAAATACATACATTGGAAGACATGTTTAGGTCTTGTGTAATGGATTTTGGTAGCTCATTGGAGGAGCACTTACCCTTAATGGATTTCTCATATAATAAAAACTATCAGGCCTCGATACATATGGCTCATTTTGAAGCATTGTATGGGTTTCCTTGTCATTCTCCACTATGTTGGGTGGAAACAAGTGAGACTTTACTAGTTGGGACGACCCTTTCCCAAGAAACAATTTAGAAGACTAGTTGATTAGAAAAAGAATGATGATGTCTTAAAGTTTCCAAAAATATTATCCAGATCATCATTGATGACCATTTTCCTTTGAATTAAGTGATCATGTGTTCTTATATATATCTCCAGGGCTTGGACATCGTCATTTCGGGAAGCAGTTCAAGTTATCTTCTCAATACATTGGCCATTTTTAGATGCTATAACAGGTTGGAGAGGTGGGGTATTGCTTGACATTACCACTAAGTTTATTTCGGTGTATAATGTGTTCCATGTATCTCAGTTGAAAATGTATTATCCTAATTCTGTCCATGTGATCAGATGGGATCACATTGACCTAGATTCGGATGCTTCGTTGGTACATATCCCAGTGTAGATTGTGGATAGAAAAGAGAAAGTATTTCATTGAAAAAGCATCATTATAGTGTGGGTTTTATGGAAGCATGATCAGATTTAGGAAGCGACATGGGAACGTGATAATTCAATTAAATAGTAATGGATGGAACTCTTTCAGGGCAGTGAGGGTTTTCTACTTTCTAAGGATGGAAAGACCAATGGTGGGGAGAATGTATTACCCCCTATTTTTGATATGTAACCCTTAATTGATACTTTTTATGGTTATAAAGTTTAAGGGTGGTTGTTGGTAGATTTGGGAGAACTTTCAAGGATTTTTTGGGGCTAAAGAGGATGTGTATAGGCTGCACACGGTTTGCATAAACCTTGCGATGATCCTAATAGTAACCACACAACTTATTCTAGGTTGTGAAATTTTGAAGAAGTAGATTCTGTACAATTTGAGCATGGTTAGGGAGACCATGTGAGGAGAACATGTTGGTGTTTCCTTAAGGTAGTAGCTAACACATTGTTAGAACATGATTTGTCTAACTGTGCGGCCTAACCGTGTGCAGAGTCAAATCTAGATCCTTAAAAATAGGATCTCACTTGGTTTTTGACATAACTCACTCAATTTTACTCCATGATCCTTTAATTCTAGATTCATCCCCATTGAAGGTTGTATAACCCCTCCCAAGTGAATTGGAGTCAATTTGGAGCCCTCCCTTGGTGTTTTCAACCCCGATTCTCATGGTATGTGTCGTTCTTCACCGTTCTTATCTTGGTTTCTTTGATCTACTTAGATATACTCCTACTCTTCTCATGGTTTCTCAGATCTACTCCTGTTATGTTTATATCTAGGTTTTTTATTCCAAATATGACGATATTTTTCATTTTTCTTTGTAGGAGAAGATATATAAGGCAGTTCCGTGAAGAATCAACCCGGTTTTCTTAAGCGTTCTTTGTCTATTGTCTATTTTCATCAAAACCTTCAAGGTTGGTGGATTCTCTCTCAACTAAACTCTTTAGAACTGATGAAATGCTTTCAAAAATGAATATCTTTTGTTTAATTAGTTGTGATTTGGCTGTTGATCAATCATTGGATACCTTTTTTGTGACGGTGTGATAAAGTGTGCAAAATCTAGAAAATTGGGTTTATGAAGAAAGTTCTTTTGTTATTAATTTTAGAATAGATATTTTAAAATGGGAATATCTCTAGAATGTTGGAACATGAATTGGATTATATTATTTCAATAAAATGGGAATATTTTATTAAAACAAAATGGCTACTTTGAAATTAGTTGTTCATTGGTTTTCAATAAAATTTCAGTTTTATTGAAGGGGTTTATTTTGGTAATGGAAATATTTAGAATATATAGTGTTTGTGTGAGTTTATGCTTGAAAGGACCTGAATAAGGGATGTGTACTAGTGGGTTACATGGTACGTGACCCTGAATAAGGGGTGTGTGTCAGTGGGACACATGGTGATAAGACGAGAAACTGATCATGAGTATGGAATTGTTAAACAAAGCATGCATGTGTGGGTGTGTTGTGAAATATGGAATAGGTATGCCAAAATTATAATAAGAATTGGTTTTTAAGCTTTGATTAGTTATTTTCTAGAAAAATAACTTTCTAGAAATTAGTTTCATTTACTTTTGTTTTTAGTTGGTTGCAAATGGTTTTGGAACTTTTATATACTATTTTTATAACCAATTTTGAAGAATTTTATTATATAAATGTTATATTAATGTGGATAAATTTTCTATCCTAGTGGAATGAGTAGGTAAGTCATTGGGGAAAACCTACTGAGTTTATTACTCACCCATGTCTTGTCACTTTGGTGATTTTGTAGATGCTATCTTTCGGGACAGGGGAAAATGTAACATGTCACACATTTTTAGTACCACTTCGTTATACTTGGGATGTTTGGTGATGTTTGAGCTTGGAGCTAGTAGAGTATAGAGTCTTGTGGTCATCTTGGATTCTTTAGTTGTTTTCCACTATGTACTTTGATGTTTGTTTATCTTCCTCTATTGTGAACTTTGGTTGAATTGTTTCAATAATGTGGTTGAGTGGTCTTGTTTTCATCATGTATCATATAGTGAACTATTTGGTTGTGTTTTGTTGAGTTAATGGTTTTATTATTAAAGGGTAAATCATTGGCCACTTTTATTTGAAACCCTTTGGAATTTATTAACAGCCTTTGGCATCTTGGGGATGTCTCTTAAGGGCTCATAATGATTCATTATATTCTCAATCCAATGAGAATAAGTGGGTTATTACAAGAACCAAATTCATTTACTCATGCTTTCTACAGGTTGCTGGTGCATTTAGGAAGTGAGGAACCAATATTGGAATAACATCTCTCCCTTGATCACAGAATTGGTGGTTAGATTTAAGTTCTTAGTGATGGACCTGGTTATTATTCAGAACTCGTGGGATGAAGCTCCCTCTCTCTGGCTTTTCATGGCTGTTAGGTACTCTAATAATATCTCCAGACCTCATGTGGTGGGACATTGGGTGAGTTGGACTCATCCTTCCCTTGGTCTTAAACTAAGTATTGATAGTTCATGCAGTCTAGGGAATATATGAGGGGTGGTATTGTTCGTGACAACATAGAATCAGTTATTCTCAGTTTTAGTTATTTTAATGGGGATGGTAATTATCTCAGGTCGAAGGTGGGGGCCATGCTTACCGGTCTTATAATTTGTTCTTATAAAAAAAATTATTTGGAAGCTATTGAGATAGATTTAGGGATTATATGTAGCTCCCTCAAAGGTCTCTCTTCTACACTATGGGGAATTACAAATCTACTATGAAAAATTAAGTCCTTTCTCACTCATGATATTGAGCTATTACATACATGTTGTGATGGAAACCAAATAAAAGTATATTGTTTTTAATTAGATTATTTCAAGGTATTGTTTATTTTTATCCCCTTTAAAGGATGTTGGGTGCATGGTTTATACCTATGAATTTAGTTGATGGTTTGATCATTTAGAGATAGTTTTCTTTTGGAATCTCTTATGAGCTCTAGTATGGGAATCACCACTTAGGAATGGTTTATCCCATAAAAAATTAATTAAAACATCCACAAAAAATAAATAAAATTTTGGCATGACCCATCCATACATAATAATTCCATGGATAATTAAAAGAAAACAAAAAAGAAGTGACATAGTATAAAAGGAGAAAAAAAATGAAACACAATATTAATCCCACAACTACCCCGATCTCCCTCCCCTAAAAGTAGACCATGTAGCCACCTCCAATGCCCTTATGGACCCCTTAACTGAATTTAACTACACTTAATCCATAGGAAGTGTTAAAATGACTAAGTGGATGATGGGATAAAGAAAATAAAATAAAAACTAAACTAAAACATACCTGTTGCCTATGATTATACAAGTCACCGCCCAACATATAAGAACCACAACACCCCATGTAACATCCCAGGTAAATAAAGAATATGAAATTTTTATATTTTTTAATATTTTTTAATTAAATATTAATTTTACATTAAATGGGATGCTATGTCTGATGGAATACCCGATACGTAACAATGGGTTTCTTTGAAATCTTACGTTGCACACAACATTGGGTCATACTGAAAAATAATAATATAATATTATTTTAAATGGTAGTTAACGCCTAATAGTTGTATTGGAGGGAATGAATATAACTAACTAAAATATGATTATATATGTTTTTTAAATGTTTTTACATTTATCCAATAAATTTTAGGGGCTTAAAATGTGAATGAATCCAATTTTAAGCATAAATACTCTAATATCCTTTAAAAGGTCGATTTACCGCCTTATGATGGATAACTCTATTTAAATATAGTTTTGGTCACTATTATATGTTCTTTTTGACAAAATAAAATTCTTCTTTAGAATTGGGACATAAAAATTTACTTAGGTAAATTTTTGGTATTTTTCTGATAAAAATCATTTTTAATGAATAATGAAATATACTGCATTTGAATTCAAAACTGACTTTTAATCTAATTTATTTATATGATTAGATTTTCTTTTTAATTGATTTTAAAGTGTAATTAGATTATTATTTTTACCATTTAATCCAGTTTTTGTAATTTTAAGTAATTTGACTTTTAAATTGGGCATAAACAAGTGTCAATCTTTTGATAGTTATTATTTCTTAAAAACAGGCTTTTTGTTTTCACAACGGGAATTAATTTTAAATTAATTTCTACCACTTCTGTGTTTTGAATTTGGAAAAATAGATTTCATATTTGGAATCAGGAGGTCCAAATTTTTTAAATAGGTAACTTTTATTTTTAGACATTTTAAATATTTACTTCAGTAAATATTTTATTTACCATGGTTAAAGGGTAAATCTGGTAAATAAGGGTAAAAAATAATATTATAATAATATTAAATTACCCTAACATGTGCACTAATTCTATTGGTTGATACATGCCCGACCATGGTCATCCTTGGGTTGATTTTGGGACCCTATGGAGCCACTTAAGAGTGATAATGACACTTTATATTAATTAATTTAAAGTAAAGACAAAAATAACTTAAACATATATCTTTTAGTAAATCAATTTTTACATGGGGTTATATAAGTTATATATTAGACTATAAATATTAATTTTAAATATAAAAATATTTTCTACATCATGGTATTTTTTTTATAATTTTTAGACATCAAATAAATAAAATTATTTGTAACAAAATAATGATGCATTGTTTACCTCATTAATGAATGATTTAAATAAATATGATTATAAAAATTAAACAAAATATACAAAACCTATCCAATTTTTATTTTATGATTTTATTTTGAACAATAGTCATCTTATATTTTACTTTAATGAGTTTTGGACCTTTATAAACCAAACATCATTATATAATAAAATAATATTTTCCAACTTTTCTAAAGAGCCCCTCCTCCCCCTTATAAAAAGTCCTCACCTATAACCCATTACTCACACCTCTCAGGCCCCTTGTATTATCCAAAATCTACCAAATTAAGCTCTCTATATCCCTCTATTCCTCCTAGAATCCTTACCTTATGAATAAGGCACTTCAAGTAAACCTTTTAGTTCAAACCAAAGGGAGATACCCAATTTAAAGGTAATGTCTTCTCTTAAGTTATTTTATTTTATTTTAATTCTCTAACCCCCTAAACTCTCTTTATTCATTTATTTTATAGAAAAAACATTATCATAAATATACTAGGATGTTTTTTTAAGAATTATTCTAACTATACTTCCACAAACCTCCATCTAATGGATACTAACATACCGTTTCTGTGGACGACAAACTACTGCCTCACGAAATGATGATTGTTCAAATATCTCCAACCACTACTCATGTTTTCCATTATGATGGAAATGTATTTATATATGATATATATTATTTTTATGTTTTCTATATGCTTATTTATTTTTTATTTTTTATCATACCTTTATGGTTTCCATAATGGGTAAATGCGATAATTTCATTTGAGGAAGTGCGGATTACCACCCCCTCAAAGTGATATGACTCATTCATTCCATACGTGGGACATATAAAAGATGGAGTAAATGAAATTATATATTATATTATACTGGAATTATAATATATCTATGTATAATTAAATTTTCATTCCATTAAAATACAAAATATAACTGAAAGTAGCGTCTATGCGTACGTACGGCTTACCGTCTCCATGAACGATGCATTTCATTTATTATCTCCAAACATCATGTACTATTATAAATATATATATATATAATGGATATATATGATATATATGATATCTAAATCATGAATATCATTATGGATATAATGGAATTTTGACCACAGGGTCAACTTGTAATTAAAAGAAGTCTATTTTTGACTCAAGTTCTGAACATAAAAAAATGATCGATATGAACTCAAATAATTAACTAATTTTTATAGAAAAGTAATAAGTGATATAAAAGGAATAATAAAATTGAAAATTTTTATTAATTAAGTATAAATTAACTTAAGTTTATTATTTAGGAAGAACAAGTAACATACAAGACAAGTCGGACTTGAGGTAAGGGGTTTTTTATCTCACTTTTAATTCCGTGATATTTCCATTGTTCACCACTTACTTATTGCATGTGGTGTATTGTGTACTGCCATTTGATATATATTATCATTATTCTATTTATATTCATGGTATTCTATGATTATTTTTGTGGTTATTAACTTTTAGTCATACAACTCGATAGATTACAACATGGTAAGGGTTTTCATTTCACTTCTTATTCCCCTGATATTCCTGCTATATTGCCACTATTTCCATCAGTGTGGTGTATGTACTGCCCATGATTGTATTATTTGTGTAATATACTTTAATTTATGGGTATTTAAATCTTCATTTTATGATACTTCCTTCATGGGTTGTATGTTTTGTAAGTTACTAAATCGGTAAGGGAACCTTTCACCGTACTCTTTTAGTCAAAGACTTCTTTATGTTATGTCTTTTAATATCCATTTTATTATGTTGGGATATGTTCTTATATATCCTTATTACCATAAATTTTATTTTCAAGTGATTAGAGACCTTTTTCTCTCTTATAAACTCATTTTATGAATTTTAAAGTGACGCTATTAGGCTGTCGAATTTCTGAAAGGGAACTTCTTAACCCAACTTCAATTCTTTGGGTTAAACTTATACTTCTTGATTATTTCGTTCTATGAATACGTGTGAATTAACTATGATTGTTTCACACTTAATATCCACATATATTGGGTGTATTTTTATTTATCACACATAATTATGTCATTGATTTATTCTTAATATAAGGATACGATCTTAGTAAGGGACTTTGTCTCAATTTACATTCCATTAAGACTTATTTTTTGTTATACATAAATTAACTTTTATATGGTGTATATACTACCCTTTGACATATTATATCATGAATATCCTTATTATCATGATATTATAAGCATTGTTTAATGTTATTCTATAATTATTTTTATTCAATAGTTTCTCAAGTGGTAAATGATTCTTTAACTAAAACATCATTTTACACATTTTAAAGATTTAATCTTATAAATCCTTCTATTTCATGTTCATGTTTTAGAAATGATTTTAAGGATTTATTTATATATACATGAGTGTTTTAAAGTGTAAATTTATTTAAAATGTTTCAGAGTGGTATGGGATACTTTGATTCAAAACTATTATCTTTGAATGTTTTGAAATTAAAATTTCTTTTAAAAACTTCAAAGTGGTATGGGACACTTTGATTCAAAAATCTCTTTATTAAATGTTTTAAATGGGTTGGAAAATTGGTTTGATAAAGAATTGATTATTTCAATATATTGAAATGATATATTGTGATTTGAAATGTGGAAATGTTATTTTTCCTTTATACTTTTTTTTGTTATGGATCTTGGGCATTGTTTACATATACGGGTGGTTCCGTGATAAACCTGGGGCGGGTGAGACTAAGATAGCTCCACAATGCATTGGGTAATGTGACATAGGTAAACATTAATATTTATCCTAAGAGATTTAGGGAATATACTATGATGGGTATTCCAACGTAACTCCCTTTGTAGTTTTGATAGCTATAATGTAAGTATGTTATGTATGTCATAAGTTACCTTTATGATTTATAATTCCTGTGTTTTATTCATAAATCTTATGATTTCATGATGTATGTTTTGATTGAAAATCATGGTTTCATTGATTTGTATTTATTTATGGGCTCATGTTTTTTCCCTTATTTTATAACCCTTAATGAGCTTTTTATGCTCATCCCAAGTTTTGAATGTTTTTCACAGGACATAAAGATGAATAGGGTCAAGGATGGGATCAAAAAAAATTTATTCTATCTAAAACATGGAACTATACTTGACTCTTTTTTTCAAGAGTTTTTATTTAATGAAAAAATGGATACTGAGTAGAAGTTTCTACTTTGTAATTTTTGAGATGTAATGTAATAGTTATGGCCTAATTCTCTAAAACTCTAAACCTAAAAAGATCCTCAATGTGAAATCTTGATTTAACTCAATATTATGTAATATTTAAAGCCAGGCCCTTATAGTCGGTATCAAAGGTCGGTTTAGACAAATTTAGGGATTAAGAGTTTTCTTTAAACACATGGTTAGTCCCTATGTATATTATTTTAGTTTAATCATTATTTTATAGCTTTTTCAGATCATGGAAAGTTGGTTACACATGGAAGAAGAAGGATCTCAAACAACATTCCTATATCTTCCTGATGACATGCTTGAAATAATTATTGTGAAGTCATGTTCAGATGATTGTAAAACTTTTTCTAGCATACAACTCACTTGAAATTAGTTGTTTTAGATATCAAACACCTCCACTATACCTCGATATCATCATGGATCATGGGCTATATTTAATCAAATCCTGTTTTCACAATATTATCATATTTTCAAGAAAGGTAGATATTATCAAGGAATTTTCAAATATTTTACCTTATCACAAGATTTTGAAGCATATTATGATTTTAAAAAAGGTTATAAAGAAGGATACCCTTGCACAACCTATTTATATTTTATTTTACAATATAGTCTATCAACACCTACTTATGGTATTTTAAAAGGTTCACTGATTGAAAGTTTCAACTCAAATTCGGTCCGACTGTTTTATAAAAATTAAGTTTTATCATATGTTTTGAAATTATATGTCATACATGATTATTTTCCAAAAATATTGTTCTGTGAACACCCATATGACCCAAGTTGTAAAAGGTGTATTTGGATGAAGGAAGAAAATGATTTTGAAGGATCTCTAAATCATTATTGCAATGTATGGACCTTCTAACTACATGAAAAAGATGAAGATGAAACCATATGGACACCATGATAATGGTATGATGTTCTTTATATTATGAAAAATTTTATTTTTTCATATGGAGGTGAAATAAAAAATGAATATATATATAAGGCTTCATGAATTAAGATATTGAGGTCTTAATGTATTAGGATGAAAACGAAAGGTATAAGAAAACATTTTGAGGTTAAAACATGTTAGGATTATTTTTGAGTTTTATAAAAAAGACAACTCGTAAGATGGGGGAAAACCCGTCGCGTCTGGCAAGGCCGTAGGAATTGAACCCACAACCGAAGGGCGAAAAGGGCACATCGCCTACCACTGGCCTACGTGAAGTCCCTGGTTATCATAACTTATTCTTTTTAGTTAAATGATTTTATGAATCAAGAATAAGTTTATTTTTGGAACTTATTTTTTATCAAATGGATATACTTAATATAAGAAAATGATTTGGTGATTAAGTGATAAAGGTTATTTTAGAAGATGTTTTCTATTTTGGAACATTATATTCTTAAGGGAAATAGAATACTATGGGAACTCATTTATGGGGTAATGGTTGAAATTTTATTTTGGAAGAATCTATGTTTTTATTATGGACATATGGAGATTTGGGTTATTTATGGAAATGATTAACCTGTCATAGAGAATATGTGATTAGGTTAATTACTCTTTAGTATGAGACTTTAAGAGTAGTCGATGTTATTTGGAGAAACATGTTAAGATTTATCATTGAAGACTATGTGTTCAAATCCTTTTAAATTTTGGGTTTAAAACATAGTTTGGTTTATTTTGATTAATTTTAAGGAAAATTGTGTATTGAACGGTCTTTCTTGAACTTTGGGTACTTTTTGTTGAATTTTGGATATTAAGAGTAGTATTTCTTTTTATAAAGGATTATCCTTTTGGGGGATTATCTGATCTCATACTAACCATTTTTTGTTTTGGATAATGTCTAAACACAGGGGAAATATATAGTTCTTCTTTTTTGGATTATGTGATTCTCTAGAGGTTGATTATAGTGCTTTAGGTGTGACCAAGTCATCTTTAATAGTCATATTTTGGAGAAAAGATGAGTTTTTGGTAGAAACTTATTAAAGGATGAAAGTCTACTTGAAAGGGAAGAATATTTCCTTATGTTCTTAGTCAATATCATAAATAAATTTATCAAATTTATGAATGGTAACTTAAAACAAAAATGTTTTTTGTTAACTTTTCCTAATGGGGAATCAAAGACCATTTAACCCATCATAATTTTATGGTTTTCAGATTGTTAACTTTCTCCTGATCATGTTTTCTACCACTCTCCATCAGAACTTGATGGTTAGTTTCTCTTCAATATTCATGTTTTCCTACATGGAACCCTAGTATGTATTATCTCAGGTGACCTTTTTGATTTTCTTTCTTTCTTTTAAAGTGACAGTTTTATTGATTCTTTTTCTGATGTGGGACTTTTAATGAAGTTTCCGAGCCTAATTTTAAAATTGTGAGGTTGCAATTCCCAAAAGGGGGGGAAGGATGTAATATTCCAGGTAAATAAAGAATATGACATTTTTATATTTATTAATATTTTTGAATTAAATATTAATTTTACATTAAAGGGGATGCTATTTTTGATGGAGTACCTGATATGAAACAACAGGTTTCTTTGAAATCTTACGTTGCACACAACGCTGGTTCATAATAAAAATTATAATATAGTATTATTTTAAATAGTAGTTAACACCTAGTTTTTATGTTAGAAAGAATGAATATAACTAACTACAATATTATTATATATGTTTGTTAAATGTTTTTACATTTATCCAATAAAGTTTAGAGGCTTAAAATGTGAATGAGTCCAATTTTATGCATAAATACTCTAATATTCTTTAAAATGTCGATTTACCACCTTTTGATGGTGAACCCACTTTAAATATAGTTTTTGTAACTTTTATATTTTATTTTTGAAAAAATAAAATTCTTCTTTAGAATCAGGAAATTAAAATTTACTTTGGGTAAATTTTTGGTATTTTTTTGATAAAATTCATTTTTTAATTAGTAGTGAAAAATACTGCATTTTAATTCAAACTTACCTTTTAATATAATTAGTTTATATGGATAGATTATATTTTTAATTGGTATTAAAGTGTAATTAGATTATTATTTTACCATTTAATCCAATTTTGGTCATTTTAAGTAATTTCACATTGAAATTGGACATAAATAAGTGTCAATCTTTTGATAGTTATTATTTCTTAAAAACACGCATTTAGTTTTGACAACGGGAATTAATTTTAAATTAATTTCTTCCACTTCTATGTTTTGAATTTTGAAAAATGGATTCCATATTTAGAATAATGAGGTACAAATTGTGTAAATAGGTAACTTTTATTTATATGCATTTTAAATATTTACTTTAGTAAATATTTTATTTACCATGGTTAAAGGGTAAATCTGGTAAGCACTACTAGAAAAGGGGGCAGTGGAGCCCCCCAGACTCGGGAGACCGCCATTGGAGGTCACTATAGCTTACCATTAGTGACCGCCAATGGCGGTCGCTAACCTGCATAAAAAAATTCGGGGGTTTTCTGCGCCCCCCCCCCCCCCCCCCCCCGCGCCCTCGATCTCCCTCCGCCCTAACCCCCTCCCTCCCTCGCCGCTCTCCCTCGCCGCCCTCCCCTCCCCCGCCGCCCGGCCTCCCCCGCCGCCCGGCCTCCCCCGCCGCCCGGCCTCCCCCGCCGCCCGGCCTCCCCCGCTACCCGGCCTCCCCCGCCGCCCGCCCTCTCTCGCCGCCTGCCATCCGGCCTCCGGCCGCCGCCCTCCGCCCTCGGGCCTCCGGACGCCGCCCTCCGGCCTCTCGGCCCTCCCCCCCCCCCACCCCGGACGGCACCCGCACCCCGGAAAGCCCCCGGCGCGCACTCCGGACCGCCCCCCGCACCCCGGACGCCTCCCCGCACCCCGGACAGCACCCCCCCGCGCACTCCGGACCGCCCCCCACACCTCGGACGCCTCCCCGCACCCCGGACAGCCCCCCCCCCCCGCGCACTCCAGACCGCCCCCCACACCCCGGACGCCTCCCCGCACCCCGGACAGCCCCCCCTGCACTCGGACACCCCCCTCCGAACCCGGATAGCCCCCCCGCACCCCGGACAGCCCCCCCCCCCCCCCGCACTCGGACACCCCCCCTCCGAACCCGGACAGCCCCCCCGCACCCCGGACAGCCCCCCCGCACCCCGGACACCCCACCCCGCACCCCCGACAGCCCCCCTGCACCCCAGACAGCCCCCCCTCCCCCGCACCCCGGACACCCCCGCACCCCGAACACCCCTGCCCGCACCCCTGACAGGCCCCCGACACCCCTCCCCGCACCTCGGACAGCCCCCCGACCCCGGACACCCCCCCCTCGCTGCCCGTCCCCCGTCCCCTCACCGCCTCCTCTCCTCCAGCTCCCCCCCGCCGCCGCCGCCCGTCCCCTCCCTTGCCGCACCGCCTTTGGCTCCGACTCCCCTTCGCTGCCTCCTCTCCCTCGCAGCACCGCCTTCGGCTCCCCTCCCTTTCAGGTTTGTAGCTCAATCAGGTAACATGAGCTTTCAGTTACATTATTATTTTATCAATGGTTCATAAACAAATGGTTAATATTTATTTTGAATATAGTTGATTTGAAAAATGTAAATGTAATAAGTATTGTGTAAATGTTTGTTATATAGATATTATTATGGATAAGAGTTGGATTGATCTTCTAAATCGAACGTCTAGAGAATATTTCAATGGAATTATGCAGTTTATTGAATTCACGAGAGGATTTGAAAGTGACTATATTAGTTGTCCATGTAGAAAATGTGCTAACAAATATCAATTCACACGAGATACTATGAGGGAGCACCTTTTCTTTAATGGATTTCTGAAAAATTATAAGAGTTGGACTCGTCATGGAGAAGAATATGTTCGTTGTCAAAATACAGATGCATCTCAGATGGATGTTGATGCAAGGATGACTGATCCAATGCATGAAATGCTTACTGAAATGGTACGTGGGTTTGATCCTGAAGGCATTGACATCCAGAATCTTGAGACCGGTGAGATAAATCTTCGCTCTGGTGCAGATCGTGATTCGAGGAGGTTTTATGAAGTACTTGATGATGCGAAAACAGAATTATATCCTGGATGTACTTCTTACAATAAACTGTCGTTTATCGTGGAGTTGTTGCATTTGAAGACTTTGAATAATTGGTCAGACACATCATTCGACATGCTTTTGGTTTTATTGAAAAAAGTTCTTCCTGTCGACGCTAAGATTCCTGAGTCGTATTACTATGCTCGTAAGTTGACAGAGAACTTAGGTTTTACATATGAGACTATAGATGCATGTGAAAACAACTGTATGTTGTTTAGAAATGAAACTGCTCATTTGGATATCTGTACGGTTTGTGGCACTTCCAGGTGGAAAGAGAACAGGGGAAATAAGACTCATCAAAGTCAGATTGCGGTACAAGGGAAACCGATTGCCCTAAAGCAAATGCGTTACTTTCCCCTTAAACCGAGGTTGAAAAGATTTTTTATGTCATCTAAAGTTTCTAATTTAATGAGATGGCATGCAGAAAGAGTTCATGAAAGTGACATTTTAACCCACCCGGCAGACTCTCATGCATGGAAGGATTTTGATAAGAGACATCCTGACTTTGCTAAAGATGTTCGTAATGTCCGATTGGGATTGGCAGCAGATGGTTTCAATCCATTCAAGTCTATGGTTGGTGCAACTCATAGCACATGGACCGTGGTGTTGGTTCCATATAATCTTCCTCCGTGGCTTTGTATGAAGCAACAATTTATATTAATTTCCACTCTTATTGATGGACCTAAAATCCCGGGGGATAAGATTGATGTTTACCTTCATCCATTGATTGATGAGTTGAATGAATTTTGGGGCGATGGTGTGATGACTTATGACTGCGAAACGAATGAAATGTTCAAACTGCATGCTGCTTTATTGTGGACAATCAATGACTTCCCAGCTTATGCAAATTTATCAGGCTGGAGTACGAAAGAGGAATTTGCTTTCCCTTGTTGCAATAAAAGTAAAAAATCTATATGGCTTAAACATTCCAAAAAATGGGCATACATGGGTCACAGGCGTTTTCTCCCTCCCCAGCACAGGTTCAGAAAGGACAGAGTGGCATTTGATGGTTCTAGAGAGTTCAGACCAACACCAAAGATCATGACAGGAGTCGAAATGTTATCGCAGATTGAGGAAGAAAACAACCGCACGGTATATGAAATTCAGGATTTGGTGGCTCCTCCAGTACGTAATATTCGTGCTGCGGGTAGGCAGCGCAGTCACAATTGGAAAAGGAAAATTATTTTTTATAGTCTTCCATATTGGAAAACTAACATGTTGAGGCATAATTTGGATGTCATGCACATTGAAAAAAGTGTTTGTGATAACATATTGTGGACCATTTTAGGTGTCAGTGGAAAGTCAAAGGACCATGTTAATGCACGCCGTGATTTGGAAGAAATGGGTTTAAGGAAACAGTTGCATTTACAGTTAGCTGAGGGAAACAAGGCATATATGCCTGCTGCACAGTATTCGATGACTACAGAGGAGAAAGAGACATTTCTTTCCACTTTGAAGATGGTCAAGGTGCCTGATGGTTACTCTTCTAATATTTCAAAGTGTGTGAATCTGACGAGCAAGACATTGCAAGGGTTGAAAAGTCATGATAATCACATATTACTTCAGCAGTTGATTCCAATCGCAATTTGTGATTGTTTATCCCCCAATGTTGTTCAGCCCTTGATTGAGATGAGTAATTTTTTTAGACAGCTTTGTTTAAGAAATCAACGAATGAGTGATTTAAAAAGTTTGCAGGACCGAATTGTACTTACACTTTGTCACTTTGAGAAACTTTTCCCCCCCTCATTTTTCGATGTTATGGTCCACTTAACAGTGCACCTAACTGATGAAGTAATGGCTGCTGGTCCAGTGCAATTCAGGTGGATGTATCCTATTGAACGGTATTTGAGTACATTGAAAAGATTTGTACGCAACAGAGCTCGTCCAGAGGTATCAATAGCCAATGGTTATTTGATGGATGAGTGTACTACCTTTTGTGCAGAATATCTTACGGATGTTGAAACAAAATTAGATAAGCCCTCTCGGATTCATGATGGTCCAGTTGGAGAAGGAACCACATTTGATATGGACAACATCGAGTGGATACAAGCACATCGATATATCTTGTTCAATACTCCATCAGTTGCACCATTAATGCAGTAAGTATCTTATCAATGTGCTTGTATAACTTTTACATGTTTTCTTTGCATAAGTTGATCTTTTAAACATCGCGTAATCATTTGCAGGAAACACATTAATGAGATAAAAGAAGAGATGCATCGTGCGACTGAGTTGCAAATTCAACAATCTCATTATGCGGCATTTCATGATTGGTTCAAGGATTATGTATGTATAAATTGATTTTCATTATGAGTGAAGTATTAAACTAATTCTTTCTGCATATATCAGTATTGATTTTTATAAATTATGTAGGTTCGTAAGCTGAGGGAGTTAGGGGACCCCACGCTACCTGAAGTATTTATCCAACTGGCTGAGGGTCCATCTATAACGGCTCGTCATTATAAAGCTATTGATGCTAATGGTTTTTGATTTCGCATTAAATATGTTGACGACAAACGAGCAACACAAAACAGTGGAATCGGTTGTCCCTTTGTCGATTCTGGTTATTACTATGGTCAATTGATAGACATCATTGAAGTTGTATACACACACGGTTTGAAGTACATATTGTTAAAGTGTAATTGGGTTGATCCAGTGCGTGGATGTAAAGTCGATCAATATCAGTTTTCATTGGTGAATTTTAACTATATGTTATACAGAAATAATGAACGAGTTGAGAATGAACCTTTCATCTTGACATCACAAGAGGAACAAGTATTCTTCGTTACTTTGCCTTCGGATCCAAGTTGGCAAGTTGTTGTCAAAATGTCTCGGCGAGGAGTGTTTTTATTTGAAGAAGATGAACTCGAGACTGTTCCATTTGTTTACCAACAACTTGATCAACATACCGTAGTTCAACGTGAAGAAGATATTTATTGGGTCAGAGCGGCTGTTGAAGGAGAAACGGTCGATTTGCATGCTTAATGAAAGGTATAATTGTTTTCCCGCTATTCAGTAGAATGTCCTAGGATATCATAAATTATCTAATCATTTTATAAATCCTTATAAGTTTTAATCCTCACTTTTGTAAGTTAATTCAGTCATAAATATTTAGGTTGATTAACTCTCTGATTTTTTAAAATTCATTCACAACTAATTATTCAATCCATTTTTTGTTTGATTAACAGTTGTACAAGTTTGATTTATTAAGAACAATCCAATTTATCTTTTAAACACTTTGGACTCATTACTGATATTTTGTATGACTGCAGACATGTCAGGGGAAGAGGCAGAAAATCCACATCATCCATCTGAGGCATCTACGTCTCAGGGTCGAGGTATGTTTGAATGTCATTGTCTATATTTTTTATGTAATTGACATATATATATATATATATATAACATTTGTCAATTTATATATAAAATTGTTTTCAACAGGATCAGACTCGGCTGCTTCTTCCTCTCGCAGGAGAGGCCCTGGTCGTGGCATATTAGCATGGAATTCCGACACGACGATAGATGTTTCATTTGATGAGGTATTTCATCCCGTGGGACCGAATGCCCCGACATTTATTCGTCAGCTGGGTCATATCATACGTGACCCACATCGATTTTCATTGACCACGCGTGATTGGGCTTCTATCCCTCAGGACACATTAGATCGTCTATGGAGGGAGGTTTAGGTAAGAAAATAATTTTACTTTATTTTCTATTTATAAATAATACTAATATGTTTGATTATTTTCATTATTGCAAAATTTGAAAGTATGCCTTGAAGAGTTTCGGCCCGTGTGTATGAGCAAATGCCGTAAGCTGTGGAAAGATTATAAAGGCAAAGTGAAGAGGGACCACTGGGTACCAAATGTGGGTGCCCTTGACATTTTGGAAAAAGTCCCGAGAGGTGTCCTCCCGGCTCAGTGGCGTGACTTGGTTGCATATTGGTCTACTGAGGGTGTTGCGGTTTGTATATTAATTATTTTGCTGTATATATATTTTCAAGAATATGTGATTTGTTTGAAATTTGAATGAATTGAATGTAGGAGGTGTCAACACGCCATTCGGAGAATCGAGCGTTGCAGGGACTAGCTCACAGGCTCGGGACTCGTCACGTGTCTCAGATCCGACATGAGGTATATATTATTCATTTTTTAATTTATTAATTAATATGATTTTGTGTTTATATTCTTTTAATATACAGTTGCGAGGGCAAGGTGCAGCAACTGATAAAATGTCGGTGTGGATAAGGACTCGTGATCGCAATGATCCAGAGGTTGCAGCATTGATAGTAAGTGTCTGTACTTACCAATAATTACATAAATCTTTATATTAACATATATATATTTATATATATTTAAATATTTCACAGGATCAATTTGAAGCTGAGTTAGAACATCTGCCAGAGGACCAGCAACAGCTTCCCATGCGACGGGATGAGATCTTTCATCGCATTATTGGTCGGGACGGGCATGGCTATAGTTTGACCTATGGACCAGGGATTCCTCGTTCTGTAGTGTCACGCGCTGCGGTTGTTGGTCCTGCTGTTGCTCATATGACACAGCAGATGTCATATTTTGAGGCACGGCTGTGCGCTTCCGAGGAGACAAATGCGCAATTGACAGCTGAGGTTAGAGCACTGCGGGAATATGTGCGTCGAGCTGATGGTACAGGGGATCATACGACGCAGGTATATACTGTATTTATTTATTTAATTTAAATTATTTTTGTTATTAAAATATTTATAATGTTTATTTGTTGTAGGCACCTGGCCCACCAGAAGGAGGTAGCAGTGATGGCAACGCGTGACGCACCATATATTCACGAGATATGTTTTTTGTTTTTACTGGTAGGGTTGACATTGATGTACTGTATTTATTCATTTAAGTAATGCATTATTACCATCCATGGTGGTCTTTTAAATATTTTATACACATATTGAGTTTTTGATCAGATAATCTTGAATGATTCTACATTTGAAAAAGTCGAACTAATTCCAACAGATCAATAAATCTGATATTATAGATTATGTATTATCCAATATATTTTTTATAAATTTCTGTATGGTATCGATAAAAGAAATATGTATTAACTAGATGTTATCACTTTTATTTTTCACTTTTGTAATCAATGGGATGGCCTTTGCACCCCCGGAGAGCCCCTCGCACCCCCGTACAGCCCCCCGCACCCCCGTACAGCCCCGCCCCCCGCACCCCCGTACAGCCCCCCACACCCCCGTACAGCCCCCCCCGCACCCCCGTACAGCCCCCCCGCACCCCCATACAGCCCCCCCGCACCCCCGTACAGCCCCCCGCACCCCCGTACAGCCCCCCGCACCCCCGTACAGCCCCCCGCACCCCGTACAGCCCCCCGCACCCCCGTACAGCCCCCCGCACCCCCGTACAGCCCCCCGCACCCCCGTACAGCCCCCCCGTACAACCCCCCGCACCCCCGTACAGCACCCCGCACCCCCGTACTGCCCCCCGCCACCCCCGTACAGCCCCCCACACCCCCGTACAGCCCCCCGCACCCCCGTACAGCCCCCCGCACCCCCGTACAGCCCCCCGCACCCCCGTACAGCCCCCCCGCACCCCCGTACAGCCCCCCCGCACCCCCGTACAGCCCCTCGCACCCCCGTACAGCCCCCCGCCACCCCCGTACAGGCCCCCGCCACCCCCGTACAGCCCCCCGCACCCCCGTACAGCCCCCCCCCCCCCCCCCCCCCCCCCCCGCACCCCCGTACAGCCCCCCGCACCCCCGTACAGCCCCCCCGCACCCCCGTACAACCCCCCGCACCCCCGTACTGCCCCTCGCCACCCCCGTACAGCCCCCCGCCACCCCGTACGGCCCCCCGCCACCCCCGTATAGCCCCAGACACCCCCGTACAGCCCCCCGACACCCCCGTACAACCCCCTGCACCCCCGTACAGCCCCCCGCCACCCCCGTACAGCCCCCCCGCACCCCCGTACAGCCCCCCGATTGTGTCCGTTTCAGCAGCGCGGCGCGCGTTGAAATGACGCGTTGGGGGGTCAAAACCACCCGAACGACGTCCGAATGCCACGAAACCGTACGACAACATCCGGGGCGTGAATTGTGAAATGTTCGGCCAGACGGCACCTCATTCAAAGATGCCGTGTGACCGCGGCGGGTGGAAACGCGTTTCCGGCGCCATTAAACACCAAAACGGCGTGCGGCGGTCCAATTCGGAGCAAACGTGCTCCGAACGACCTGAAACCGCACGGTAACAATAGAAATATTATTCTTGAGATGCAGGAGGAGGCCGCACGTCCATCGGACGTGCGGTGCGCGCGACACGTCCGATTGTGTCGTTTTCAGCAGCGCGGCGCCCGCTGAAATGGCGCGTTGGGGGGTCAAAACCACCCGAACGACGTCCGAATGCCACGAAACCGTACGACAACATCCGGGGCGTGAATTGTGAAATGGTCGGCCAGACGGCACCTCATTCGGAGGTGCCGTGTGACCGTGGCGGCCGGAAACGCGTTTCCGGCGCCATTAAACACCAAAACGGCGTGCGGCGGTCCAATTCGGTGCAAACGTGCTACGAACGACCTGAAACCGCACGGGAACGATAGAAATATTATTCCTAAAATGCAGAAGGAGGACGCACATCCATCGGACATGCGGTGCGCGCGACACGTCCGATTGTGTGGTTTTCAGCAGCGCGGCGCGCGATGAAATGACGCGTTGGAGGGTCAAAACCACCCGAACGACGTCCGAATGCCACGAAACCGTACGACAACATCCGGGGCGTGAGTTGTGAAATTGTCGGCCAGACGACACCTCATTCGGAGGTGCCGTGTGACCGCGGCGGGCGGAAACGCGTTTCCGGCGCCATTAAACACCAAAATGGCGTGCGGCGATCCAATTTGGAGCAAACGTGCTCCGAACGACCTGAAACCGCACGGGAACAATAGAAATATTATTCCTGAGATGCAGGAGGAGGCCGCACGTCCATCGGACGTGCGGTGCGGCGCGGCACGTCCGATTTTTTCGTTTTCAGCAGCGCGGCGCGCGCTGAAATGGCGCGTTGGGGGGTCAAAACCACCCGAACGACGTCTGAATGCCACGAAACCGTACGACAACATCCGGGCATGAATTGTGAAATGGTCGGCCAGAAGGCACCTCATTCGGAGGTGCCGTGTGACCGCGGCGGTTGGAAACGCGTTTCCGGCGCCATTAAACACCAAAACGGCGTGCGGCGGTCCAATTCGGAGCAAACGTGCTCCGAACGACTTGGAACCGCACGGGAACAATAGAAATATTATTCCTGAGATGCAGGAGGAGGATGCACGTCCATCGGACGTGCAGTGCGCGCGACACGTCCGATTGTGTCGTTTTCAGCAGCGCGGCGCGCGCTAAAATGGGGCGTTGGGGGGTCAAAACCACCCGAACGACGTCCGAATGCCACGAAACCGTACGACAACATCCGGGGCGTGAATTGTGAAATGGTCGGCCAGACGGCACCTCATTCAGAGGTGCCGTGTGACCGCGCGGGGCGGAAACGCGTTTCCGGCGCCATTAAACACCAAAACGGCGTGCGGCGGTCCAATTCGGAGAAAACGTGCTCCGAACGACCTGAAACCGCATGGGGACGATAGAAATATTATTCCTGAGATGCAGGAGGAGGCCGCACGTCCATCGGACGTGCGGTGTGCGCGGCACGTCCGATTGTGTCGTTTTCAGCAGCGCGGCGCGCGCTGAAATGACACGTTGGGGGGTCAAAACCACCCGAACGACATCCGAATGCCACGAAACCGTACGACAACATCCGGGGCGTGAATTGTGAAATGGTCGGCCAGACGACACCTCATTCGGAGGTGCTGTGTGACCGCGGCGGGCGGAAACGCGTTTCCGGCGCCATTAAACACCAAAACGGCGTGCGGCGGTCCAATTCGGAGCAAACGTGCTCCGAACGACCTGAAACTGCACGGGAATGATAGAAATATTATTCCTGAGATGCAGGAGGAGGCCGCACGTCCATCGGACGTGCGGTGCACACGGCACGTCCGATTGTGTCGTTTTCAGCAGCGCGACGCCCGCTGAAATGGGGCGTTGGGGGGTCAAAACCACCCGAACGACGTCCGAATGCCACGAAACCGTACGAAAACATCCGGAGCGTGAATTGTGAAATGGTCGGCCAGACGGAACCTCATTCGGAGGTGTCGTGTGACCACGGCGGCCGGAAACGCGTTTCCAGCGCCATTAAACACCAAAACGGCGTGCGGTGGTCCAATTCGGTGCAAACGTGCTCCGAACGACCTGAAACCGCACGGGAACGATAGAAATATTATTCCTGAGAAGCAGGAGGAGGCCGCACGTCCATCGGACATGCGGTGCGCGCGACACGTCCGATTGTGTCGTTTTCAGCAGCGCGGCGCGCGCTGAAATGTCGCGTTGGGGGGTCAAAACCACCCGAACGATGTCCGAATGCCACGAAACCATACGAAAACATCCGGGGCGTGAATTGTGAAATGGTCGGCTAGACGACACCTCATTCGGAGGTGCCGTGTGACCGCGGCGGCCGGAAACGCGTTTCCGGCGCCATTAAACACCAACACGGCGTGCGACGGTCCCAATTCAGAGAAAACGTGCTCCGAACGACCTGAAACCGCACGGGGAACGATAGAAATATTATTCCTGAGATGCAGGAGGAGGCCGCACGTCCATCGGACGTGCGGTGCGCGCGGCATGTCCGATTGTGTCGTTTTCAGCAGCGCGGCGCGCGCTGAAATGGCGCGTTGGGGGGTCAAAACCACCCGAACGACCTCCGAATGCCACGAAACCGTACGACAACATCCGAGGCGTGAATTGTGAAATGGTCGGCCAGACGGCACCTCATTCGGAGGTGCTGTGTGATCACGGCGGTTGGAAACGCGTTTCCGGCGCCATAAAACACCAAAACGGCGTGCGGCGGTCCCATTAGGAGCAAATGTGCTCCGAATGACCTGAAACCGCACGGGAACGATAGAAATATTATTCCTGAGATGCAAGAGGAGGCCAAACGTCCATCGGACGTGCTGTGCGCGCGGTACGTCCGATTGTGTCGTTTTCAGCAGCGCGGCGCGCGTTGAAATGACGCGTTGGGGGGTCAGAACCACCCGAACGACGTCCGAATGCCACGAAACCGTACGAAAACATCCGGGGCGTGAATTGTGAAATGGTCGGCCAGACGGCACCTCATTCGGAGGTGCCGTGTGACCGCGGCGGTCGGAAACGCATTTCCGGCGCCATTAAACACCAAAACGACGTGCGGCGGTCCAATTCAGTGCAAACGTGCTCCGAACGACCTGAAACCGCACGGGAACGATAGAAATATTATTCCTGAGATGCAGGAGGAGGCCGCACTTCCATCGGACGTGCGGTGCGCGCAGCACGTCCGATTGTGTCGTTTTCAGCAGCGCAGCGCGCGTTGAAATGGCGCATTGGGGGGTCAAAACCACCCGAACGACGTCCGAATGCCACGAAACCGTACGACAACATCCGGGGTGTGAATTGTGAAATGGTCGGCTAGACGGAACCTCATTCGGAGGTGCTGTGTGACCGCGGCGGCCGGAAACGCGTTTCCGGCGCCATTAAACACCAAAACGGCGTGCGGCGGTCCAATTCGGAGAAAACGTGCTCCGAACGACCTGAAACCGCACGAGAACGATAGAAATATTATTCCTGAGATGCAGGAGGAGGCCGCACGTCCATCAGACGTGCGGTGCGTGCGGCACGTCCGATTGTGTCGTTTTCAGCAGCGTGGCGCGCGTTGAAATGGCGCGTTGGGGGGTCAAAACCACCCGAACGACGTCCGAATGCCACGAAACCGTACGAAAACATCCGGGGCGTGAATTGTGAAATGGTCGGCCAGACGGCACCTCATTCGGAGGTTCCGTGTGACCGCGGCGGCCGGAAACGCGTTTCCGGCGCCATTAAACACCAAAACGGCGTGCGGCGGGTCCAATTCGGAGCAAACGTGCTCTGAACGACCTGAAACGGCACGGGAACGATAGAAATATTATTCCTGAGATGCAAGTGGAGGCCGCACGTCCATCGGACGTGCGGTGCGCGCGGCACGTCTGATTGTGTCGTTTTTCAGCAGCGCGGCGCGCGGTGAAATGGCGCGTTGGGGGGTCAAAACCACCCGAACGACGTCCGCATGCCACGAAACCGTACGACAACATCCGGGGCGTAAATTGTGAAATGGTCGGCCAGACGACACCTCATTCGGAGGTGCCGTGTGACCGCGGCGGCCAGAAACGCGTTTCGGCGCCATTAAACACCAAAACGGCGTGCGGCGGTCCAATTCGGAGCAAACGTGCTCCGAACGACCTGAAACCGCACGGGAACGATAGAAATATTATTCCTGAGATGCAGGAGGAGGCCGCACGTCCATCGGATGTGCGGTATGCGCGGCTAGTCCGATTGTGTCGTTTTCAGCAGCGCGGCGCGCGCTGAAATGGCGCGTTGGGGGGTCAAAACCACCCGAACAACGTCCGAATGCCACGAAACCGTACGACAACATCCGGGGCGTGAATTGTGAAATGGTCGGCCAGACGGCACCTCATTCGGAGGTGTCGTGTGACCGCGGCGGCCGGAAACGCGTTTCCGGCGCCATAAAACACCAAAACGGCGTGCGGCGGTCCCATTCGGAGCAAACGTGCTCCGAACGACCTGAAATGAGATTATTTCTTGAATCGAAGTTTTTAAATTATTATAGCACAATGATTTGATATTATATATATATTAAATATATATTAAAACATTTAAAATATATTATATATATATATATATTTAAAATATTGTATTTAATAGTATATATATGAATATATATATATATATATATATATATATTTATATTCAATTCAATAAAATTTTTTTAAATTTTTTTTTTAGAATAGGGACCGCCATAGGCGGTCGCTATAGGGTGCCCGGCAGAGGGCCTTCAGCGACCGCCAGGCGGTCGCTGAAGGCCGATCTGCCGGCCTTCTTTAGCGACCGCCATTGGCGGTCGCTAAAGGCCTCTAGCGACGAGGCAACAGCGACCGCCAATGGCGGTCGCTGCGCGGCCGCTACAGACCTTTAGCGACCGCCAATGGCGGTCGCTAATGGCCTTATTTACAGTAGTGAAGTATGGGTAAAAAATAATATTATAATAATATTTAATTATCCAAACATGTGTCCTAATCCTATTGGTTGATACATGTCCGTCCATGGGCATCCTTGGGTCAATTTTGGGACCCCATGGAGCCACTTAAGAGAGATAATGACACTTTATATTAATTAATTAAAATTAAAGACAAAAATGACTTAAACAGATATCTTTTAGTAAATAAATTTTTAAGTGGGGTTATATAAGTTATATCTTAGACTATAAATATTCATTTTAAATCTAAAAATATTTCCCACATCATGGTATTTTTTTATAATTTTTATACATCATATAAATAAAATTATTTGTGACACAATAATGATGCAATGTTTGCCTCATTAATGAATGATTTAAATAAATAAGATTATAAAAATTAAAATAATATCCAAAACCTATAAAATTATTATTGGATGATTTTATTTCTAACAAGAGTCATCTTATATTCTACTTTAATGAGTTTTGGACCTTTAGAAACCAAAAATCATTATATAATAAAACAATATTTTCAAACTTTCCTAAAGAGCCCCCCTTATAAAAAGTCCTCACCTCTAACCCATTACTCACACCTCTCAATCCCCTTGTATAATCCAACCTCTATCCAATTAATATATATACATCCTTCTCTTCCTCTTTTAATCCTTACCTTAGGCATAAGGCACTTCAAGTAAACCTTTTGGTTCAAACCAAAGGGAGATACCCAATTTAAAGGTAACGTCTTCTCTTGAGTTCTTTTCTTTTATTTTACTTCTCCAACCCCAAAAAAATCTCTTTATTCATTTATTTTATATCCACACCAATATCCTCAATATACTAGGTTATTTTTATTATAATTATTCTAAATACACTTCCACACACCTCCATCCAATGGATACGAACATACTGTTTCTGTGGATGGCGAACTACTGCCTAGCGAAACAATGATTATTCAAATATCTCCAAACGCCTCTCATGGTAGACATTATGATGGAAATTTATATATATATGATTTATATTATGTTTATGTTTTCTCTATGATTCTATATTTTTTATTTTATAGAATAACTTTATGGTTTCCATAATGGGTAAACGCGAGAATTTCATTTGAGGAAGTGCGGACTACCGCCCCCTCAAAGTGATATGACTCGTTCATGTCATACATGGGACGTATAAAGGATGGAGTTAATAAAATTATATATTATATTATACTGGAATTATAATATACCTATGTATAATTAAATTTCCATTCCATTAAAATACGAAATAGAAATGAAAGTAGCGTTCATGCGTACGTACGGCTTACTGTCTCCATGAACAGTGCATTTCATTTTTTATCTCCAAATGTCATGTACTATTATAAATATAAATAATATATATATATATATATATTATATATATGATATATAAATCATGAATATAATTATGGATATAATGGAATTTTGACCACAGGGACAACTTGTAATTAAAATAAGTTTATTTTTGACTCAAGTTCCGAACATCAAAAAAAATGTCCGATATGAACTCAAATAATTCACTAATTGTTATAGAAATGTAATAAGTGATATAAAAGGAATAATAAACTTGAAAAATTTTCTTAATAAATTATAAATTAACTTAATTTTATTATTCAGGAAGAACAAGGAACATACAAGACAAGTTGGACTTGAGGTAAGGGGTTTCTTATCTCACTTTTAATTCTGTGAGATTTCCATTTTTCCCCAATTACTTATTGCATGTGGTGTATTGTGTACTGAAATTTGATATATATTATCATGATTCTCTTTATATTCATGGTATTCTATGATTCATTTTGTGGTTATTAACTTTTGGTCATATAACTCGATTGATAACAATGTGGTAAGGGTTTTTTAATCTAACTTCTTATTCCCGTGAGATTCATGCTATATTGCCACTATTTTCTTCTGTGTGGCGTATGTACTTCCCATGATTATATTATTTGTATAATATAATTTAATTTATTGTTATTCACATCTTCATTGTATGATCCTTCCTATATGGAGTGTATGTTTCGTAATTTACCAAATTGGTAAGAGAACCTTTCACCGTACTCTTTTAATCAAAGATTTCTTTATGTTATGTTTTTTAATTTACATTTTATTTTGTTGGGATATGTTATTATATATCCTTATTACTGTACATTTTATGTCCAAATGATGAGAGACCCTTTTCTCTCTTATCAAATCATTTTCTGAATTTTAAAGTGACGTCATTAGGCTGTCGAATTTCTGAAAGGGAACTTCTTAACCCAACTTCGATTATTTGGGTTAAACTTCTACTAATTGATTATTTAATGCTATGAATATGTGTGAATGACCTCATATTGTTTTAAACTTAATATCAATATATATTGGGTGTATACTTATTTTTCACACATAATTATATCATTGATTTATCCTTAATTTAAGGATACGATCTTAGTAATGGACTTTGTCTCAATTTACATTCCATTGAGACTTATTTGTTGTTATATAAAAATTCACTTTTATATGGTGTATATATTAACCCTTGACATATTATATCATTAATATCCTTATTATTGTGATATTTTAAGTATTGTATAATGTTATTCTATAATTATTTTTATTCAATAGTTTCTCAAGTGGTTAAGGATTCTTTAATTAAAATATCGTTTTAAATGTTTTAATGATTTAATCTTATAAATCATTCTCTTTCATTTCCATGTTTTAGAAGTGGTTTTAAGGATTTATTTATATGGACATGAGTGTTTTAATGTGAAAATTTCTTTCAAATGTTTCAGAGTGGTATGGGACACTTTGATTTAAAACTCTTATCTTTGAATGTTTTAAAATTAAAATTTCTTTCAAAAGAATCAAAGTGTTATGAGACACTTTGATTCAAAAATATATTTATTAAATGTTTTAAATGTTTTATAAAATGTTTTGATAAAGCATTTATTATTTAAATATCTTGAAATGATATATTGTTATTTGAAATGTGGAAATGTTATTTTTCCTTTATGCTTGTTTTTTGTTATGGATCTTGGGCATTGTTTACATATACGGGTGGTTCCATGGTAAACCTAGGGTAGGTGAGCCCGAGATAGCTCTCCAATGCATTGGGTAACATAATGGAGGTAAACTTTAATGTTTATCGTAAGAGATTTAGGCAATATATTTTGATAGGTATTCCAATATAACTCCCTATGTAGCTATGATAACTACAATGTAAGTATGTTATATATGCCACAAGTTACCTTTAGGATTTATGATTTCTATGTGTTATTCATAAATATTATGATTTCATGTGGTATGTTATGATTAAAAAGTATGGTTTCATTGATTTTTATTTATTGATGGGATAATGTTTTCTTTCCATATTTTATAACCCTTACTGAGCTTTTTATTCTCATCCCAAGTTTTGAAATGTTTTTCATAGGACATAAAGATGAATAGGGTCAAGGATGGGATCAAGGAAAAGTCTTTCTATCTAAAACATGGAACTAAACATGACTCTTTTTCTCAAGAGTTTTTATTTTATGAAAAAATGGATACTGATTAGAAGTGTCTTCTTTTTAATTTTTGAGATGTAATGTAATAGTTATGGAATAATTCTCTAAAACTCTAAACCTAAAAAGAATCTCAATGTGAATTCTTGATTTAACTCAAGATTATGTAATGTTTAATGCCACCCCATGGGTCCAATCATGTTACTAAAAGTAAGGGGGAAACATATCCATGTTTTAAAATGATATTTTCAAATAGTAAATTACTATTAATTAACAATTTATCTTCCTATTAATGGTATATAATCAGTGTGGCTTAAGTTTCAGCTTAGTTTGGTTTTGTTCGATACAAGTTTGTTTGGGACATTTTCATTAGATTTATTTTGTCTTGTTTTTATTTATATTACCTTTGAAAATTTAATTAATTTAGGTTGTAATCAATTCAATTTAATTACATTTGGTTCATATAAGTTTGGTTTAGTTTGGTTTATTTCATGTCAGTTGTTGTCATATTGTTTTGAATTCATTATATTTGGTCCAATTTGATTCATCATTTGTAATATTAGATTATTTCAAGTTAGATAAGTTTGAATTGGTAAAATTTATTTTCATTCATTTTTTTTCTATTTGAATTATATTTTATTGGTTTTGATCCTTCAGACATATTTTGGTTGATCTGATTTACATTTATTTTAGTATGGTTCAGTTTGTGAATGTTTTTTTAAAAACGTTTCATTCTATTTTTTATTTTGTTTTTTTCTACCCATTATGGGTTTGTATGATGCCATTTTATTTATTTAAACTCATTTTGGGTTTACTCTTCTCAATCTTATTTGGTTTGGCCTCTTATGGTTCATCTTTGTTTTTTATGTTTAATGCAATCCTAATTGAGGTGGTTCAGGAGAGATCTAATTGAATTATACTGATTATGTATGATTCACTTTGGTACAACATGATATGATTTTTTTTATATTTAGTTAGTTTTAATTTATCTATTTGGTATAGTTTAATTAAATTTACTCTATACTGATTTAAGAATATTTAATTTTACACTTTATAGGTTAATAAAATTGAGATTATTTGGTTTTTCTTACTTATATTATGTCATATTCCATTCAATTTAGCATAATTCACTGTAGCTTAATTTTATAAAGGTTATTTTGGTTTTCTTAGAGTCTGTTCAGGACAATATAGTCAGCTTGTTTTATTTTGGAATATTTTATTTCAGTATATTTTTATTTATTTATGTTCATTTTATTTTTATTGAGTTCACATTAGTTTCATTTAATTTGGTTTGTTTCGATTTGGATCAGGTTATGTTGATTCGATTTGATTCAGTTAAATAAAGTTTGGTTCTACATGGTTCATGTAGGTTTAGCATGGGTTTATGGTTGTCAGTTCTATTTGGAGAGGTACGAGTTTGGTTTGGTTTGGTTTTTTCATTCTACTTGAAAATTTTTTCTTATAAAGGCCAATCATGCATATTATTAAACACTTGGTGTGTAAGTTTTTGTAAAACAATTTCATACAATCCAATACAATGAGTAAAAAACTTCATTTCTTATCAAAAAATTATTCTAAGAAATTCATATCACTATTTAGTACAAAAACATGGTTAGAAATACAAGCAGTCAATGATTCTTTAAATTTAATGGCGAATGCATAAGGGAACCTACCTCAAACTCAAGGTACTCTACTTATGATGAAAACACCTCAAATATTTTCTTTACCACTTACATTAATATGCAATTTTTCATATATATAATTACACCTATACCCTATGTACATATTTCCATGGAAAAATATATACAAGGGGAACATTACATATATGCTTATACATTCATATACCCCTTTATCTTACACACATATGAATTTTTCATATATATCTATAAGCACACCTTTCTCCAATATATATATTCATACCTCTTTGAGTGAATATATATATATATGGGGGAACATATATATCTATATTCCTACCGATTCATACATGTGCAAGTCACATTTGACAATGACAACCCAAAACCACCACACCAAGGTAAAAAAATACTCTATAAAGATACTGAAAATTCAAAACCCCTAAATTAAAAAAATAATAATTGAAACCAAACAAAAAATACTCAAAAACCATGGATAACCCACTACCCTTGAAGGTGGTAGCTATAACTGGCCTTAACAGGACCCAAGATCCCTAAACATCAAGAACCATCCAAAAGAAAAACCCAGAAAACATGCTCTATATAAAATAATAAATATGCTTCACATTATAACAATAGACATGTTCTATGTCAAAGCTGTAAACATACCTTATGGGAAAATAGTATACTAGGTCCTTTCTAAATTAAATAAACATGAAATAAAAGTAAATCATATTGCACATGATCACAATTCACTATTATAACAATGTTCTAGTATGATAATAATAACCATGGTGTGTAACAATGAAAAATATATTAAACTATCCATAAATAAAATATAATAATATTATAATCAAATATGACAATCTCAATCCAAATGAAGAAAGATTATTCCATTTTAAATCCTTAAGTTATAATAGGGAGATTACAAATGAAGCTATTTTCATGCCATGCACAACAATATCACACATGGTATAGACCACTCAAATGAGGCATAAACTAGAGACCGACTGTTGTGTTTGGAATAAAGTATCAAAAAATTTCCAATAATTTGATATACATGTTGTAAGGTATTATTTATCAAAAATGGGTTAGTCATAAATCTTAATCTAGTCTAATATATTTTAAATCACCACTTCATTTATTTAAGACTTCATATTTAAGGAAAAATGTATCTCTCATAGAACATGTAAGTAAATTATTTTTTAATTTATAAGTGCCCATGACCTAAAAGAGCATTTGGAAACCAACTTACTCAATCACTATTTTAATAAATTGTTAGAACTCATGTTTTAGAATACACTAGTTTATAAGATAAAAAATAAAAGATAAATAGGGAAAAGGAGTGATTTCATTTACAAACACATTTTGATAAAACATCTATATTGAAAAGCTCCTACAAATCATTATAATTATGTCACACAAAATACTCTATTTTAGAGAACATATAATATAGTATTAATTAATACAAATGAATACCAATCTCTATTGAGGGTTTTTAACAATCAACTCCACCCTTTTCTATATATATAATATCGTAGGCATTCCATTATCAAGATAAACAAACAATATGAAAAAATCACCTACCTAATCCCAATGAGTCATATTGTGTCCAATGATTTTTTCTTCAAAAATGTCAATGTCAAATACCAAGACCATAAGTGAGCTTTTACACTCTAAAAACCCATCAAGAATCACCTAAAAATTAACCAATAAAATTCTATCACTAAATAAACTCAATTATGTAATAAATACAATCAAATAAAAACCAATACCTAAGATAAACCAATGCTATCAATTTCTAAAAAATTAACCCAATATTAGACAAGTTCAAACTACTAAATACCTATAAAAGAGTATCCCAAAATATCACCCTAAAATATTGAAAACCATATGATGAAACATACCTTGGTCATGTTCCATGAAAATAGAGGAAAATGGTTTTCAAGATAACCATATTATCCTCATTTATACAAGAGAATATATAGCCCCTTGATCCCAGATGAATTCCACCATGCTCGGGTGGGATTCACCTAAAAATATTTAATTCATTAACAGGGATGAAAAGAAATGAAAAAAGGGAAGAGGTTAGGGGAATAGTAATACCTTTGGAGGCTAGGAGGAGGTGGATGTGGAGGTGGCCACAAAGGCGGAGGTAGACCCGGAGGCGGATGCGGATACGGAAGTGGACGCAGAGGTGTAGGTGGACGCAAACATGGAGGCAGAGGCAAGAAGGTGGAGGGAGGGAGGTGGGGGCCAGGAGGTGGAGGTGAGGGCTAGAGTTGAAGGTTGGGGAGGAGAGGATAGGGTTGAGAGGCTAGTTATAGGGGGATATGCAGGGGAGGAAATGATAATTGGGAGGGGATCCTGATAAAAACATCAAATCAGGGTTCATATACCCACAGTTTTAACAAAACCGTAAATATATGTCAAAATATACAACCTACACCCATGGTTTTTTTTTAAAAAATGGGTATAGATCAGTGGGTATAGACCCATTTTATAGTAGTAAAAGGAACAAGAAACCCCACTTCCTCAATGATCCATACAGAATCATCACAACCAGTGAAACCCAATGACCTACTGAGCACAGATCGAACTCAAATCTATTTCAACCTCCTCTAACCATTCATCTGTGAATGTATATGAAATGGATACATAGTGATTCTTTATACTCTAGTGATAAAACTCATATAGTGTCCTCCTCTAAGTGTCATCTTTATCAACCTCTAATTTGCGGTAATCTCTTGGCAGATCCTACTAAACATCTTCGATACGATCCTAGTGAGGACGTTGACCTATATCCATGTTTGCAAGAAGAAAAACTTTTTAGAACTCCCAAACTAGACATATAGAATATTTAAAATTAATTAATTAATTAATTAATTACATTTTTAAGGTTTTAACCTATCCCAAGCTCTACCTGTTTCAAACACAAGCGCAAAGTAGAATGATGCATGATCCTTTCCTAGGTATCCACCCTGTCAAACTGTATCACTTAATTTAGTAGGATAAGTAAAATTAAAGGCTTCTGAATCAGATCATAGGGGTCCCTAAACACCAATTCCTCAGTCGATCTCTCATGTTTACATCACTTACCAAACTTATCTAACACCATTACCCTACCAACCCATGTAAGATCATTTGTACCTAACTCTAAACTCCATCCCATCCCTCAAACATGAACCTATGTTACCACTCTATCATGATCCCATCCCCATAAAGATACCACAATGAGGGGAGAGAGATGGTTACTTCCCAAGTCCCATCTTCAGTAGGCCTCGAGTTGTCAACTGGCACCAAGGGTATATTAAACATTCATATAGGATGCATTACACTCTAATAGAAACATGTGGAAGAGAGAGATAAGAAGGATAAATCATAAAACACCTACTTAGAAATATGTATAAAAGAAAACCCATGTGAAATCATGTAATGTCATATAGTACTAAACAAATGAAAGAAAACTATAAGTACTAAAAAGGTAAATATGGTAGTAACCACAAATTCCAAACAGCTTCTGCTAAACCCCAAGCTAGTAATATCCAGAACGATCACTAACCTACTCTAGATAAACTAAAAAATATTTTTTTAGATACATAGGGTGAGTAGAACAGTATAATCAATAGGATCCTCCTTGGATCCTCTAGAGTTAAGGATAAAGAAATCATGCTAAATCATAGTGAACAATAGTGAAACAAACCCATCACCTAAACAGGTATACTAAGTTACTAACCTCAATATGGCTAACCCTGACCAATTATTTCATAAAATAGAGCATATAATATAAGAATAAAACAAAAATGGTACCCCTATCCTGTTTCCCCACTAGTTTTCCTCTCTACCTCAACATCGCAAGTCCTAAGAATCTCTCTCCAAAAGTATGTTGACCTAAAAACACAATAAAGGCACTTCTGCATGCACCTCATGCATCACATAACCACACCATCCTATATCACAAACCATATAGTAACCAAGCAGTTTTTGGGATCCACTATAGACTTTATGACATATATCAAACATCAGGTATTATGCCTCAAGCCATTACATCCCATACACCGAGTAAGTACCTCAATCCATCACATCCTATACATGTAATACCTATAATAATCATTTGGAAACAGTAGCCAGTAATACATGTGAGTGAAATAACCAAAAGCTATCACAACCCTCTACACACATATATGGGATAACTAACTGTCATGCAAACCAGTATAAGTAACTTCCAAGAGAAGAGAGTGGAGCCAGAGGGGGTAGCTAGATATCCATCCAACCATCAGGATGTTGGGGAAAATACCCTCCAAGAGACCATTGGGTGTCATTTTCTCTAACCGACATGGGTGGGGCAGCGTATAAAATAACTTAATATAAAAGATATAATATAGCTCACAACCACACTATGGGCACAACCTAGTCTTAAACTCAACTATAGCCAACATATCTTGGACTCCCAGCTGCCACTGTTAAGACTAGAAATCTTATAATCACACAAGCACATAAAAGAGCTACCTTAATTATTTCATTCCATTAAGTAATTAAATTTATGTTAATTAATTCATTATCCATTAAATTAACCATTCAACATTATTCCACATTACATTTCATTAAATTACATTAACCATTAGTGTAAATTCCATGCCCTATAGGAATAAGTCCAAACCAATGACTTGGTTTATCAAGATTAACATCCTTTAAGTATTTTTTTTTCATTGTCAACCAACCCCATGGGTTAAAAATTTATTATTCGTTATTCGAATCCTTAAATATTTATGTACTATCGAAAAAACATCCTAAGATACCATCAGGAAGAAAGATGCAATCAAGAACCTCCAGCCACCTTAAGTAGTAGGGAAAGGAATGTAGATAAAACAATAAATGCGTTCATCGACCATTAAATAGATTCAAGTGAGCATACTAGATCTCAACATCACATAAGCGGCTAAGACCATCTTTAAACCATTCCATCACCTATGGTTCCATCCCCAATTCCCAAATGCATATAATGAGTCATATCTCCATTACAGATGTCATATTCTTCTACATTATCTAGGCCTCCCTACCCACATATCACAACAACCATCCCAGGCTCAACCATACCAGGCTCACATCACATCTCGTCCTCCCCACCCCATATCAAAACACCAGACCTCCAAGCTCGTCTATAATAGGCTCATATCACAAGGATTGTATTTAGATCACATCATAATAAGTAGGAATAAAAAATCATGAAATAAGGCTTCTAGGTCCTCAAAACAAGGCATTTAGCCTTCTTTTGCAAACGATCTCCCACAACTCCAAAACAAGGCACTAAACCTTCTAAAAAAATGGAAAACTTAGGAAATACAAAAAAAATATCTTTATCACACGATCGGTTCTTATTCCATATTGAATTAACCAATTCATTTATTAACAGGTTTCAACTATGGGAAACCTAAGGCATCAAGCTATATAAGCTATCAAAGGAAAAAATTCTATTAGAATTTATTATGGTTTAAAAAACCTATATATGTTCCATTATTAATTAATATTAAATTTAAATTATTATCAACAAGAATAACTTTCTTCGGGTTCATTAACTAATTTTATCAATTCCATTAATCACATGGAAGATCATTTTAATTAAACATACACATTGCATCAACATGATTATCCTCGAATTACATTAACCACATGATTCATTAAACACACATTTTTATTATTAATAAAATTAATTATTAATTAATACTAGATTTATGTTATTTAGAAATTTCCATCAATTACAACATACTAACAAAGAAAGGTACAAATATCACAATATCTATAAAATCATGAGGCAAACTGCTATCATGGTATAAAATAAAAACATCCCCAACATGTGATCGCAACCAATCATTATTCTGATTCAATAATTATTAGGTTAGTTCCATTTCCATGAAAATGGATAAAGAATGATCAATTTACAATTGAATATAAATAAAATATAATCAATAAATCCCCTACCTCAAAGGAGTAAATGTTCTTCACATGAGAATCGACCAAGTTGTGGATCTCTGATCACCTCTCCCATAAGAATTGCATCCATCTAAGGACGTCGTGGAACAACCTCACAAAAAATAACCAAGGAACCTCCATTAGAAACATGGGAGATCAAATTTCATTGCATGGTAAGAGGAAACAAGAGGAAATAATATTAAATCAGAAGAAATTTCTAAAAACAAAGGAAGAGAACACCTTGGATCACCACAGATCGAATACATAAGACAAGAATCGATATATGGTTAAAGGGATATTGAAATGACAAAGCAGTAAGGATACTGGTATCCTAGAACAAGATCATACCTAGGGATTAAAGAAAACCTAACCAACTGAAACATTTAATGACATACAACATCGATGATTTACACGACATCTAATCCTCTTTCATGTCGTGCAATCATAGGGGTTCATTTTCACTAAAAAATGCATCACCTTTTTATTATGTAACCTTTATTAATTACACATCATGAACCTACGATAAAAAATTCATAAAATATACTTATAAGTCTTGTAAGGCATACATGGTGTGTAATATGCCTATTTCCATCTTTTTTGCAGCCAAACCCCTCTAGACCACTTCTATGCCTCCTCCAAGATCCACTATCCTTGAGAAGTCACAAAGGGTTGGACCAAATGAATATAGGACCTTACACACACATAAATATATTAATAATAAACATGTATTTTATAAATACGTTATTAACAATATATATATAAATATACAATTACATGTAAATATATATAAATATATACATAAATATATAACATGTAAATTTGTAAATATGTAAATATATAAAGATATTTTTTAATGTATTTAGATATAATTAAATAATTAAATATAATTATATGAATAGATATAAAAATAAATTAATGTATATATATATATCATTCAATGTTGGTGAAATCAAGATACGATATTGTTAAGGGTGTTCATCCTACAGAATGGAGGTCGCTAGTTTGAATCTCCAAGGGTATAAGGTTGTTTAAGGTTGGAAAATTAAGTGGGGTGCTGATGGGGGGTGCTGGGGCGGGCAGGGCACTAATAAAATGGGGTAGGGCTGCCGCAGTTGGCTTCACAAACTTAAAAAAAATATTTTTTTGAGTTTTTCATCGCTAGAATCTAGCAATGATAAAATTACACTTTATCATTTCTAAAAAACATGCAAATAAATGGCCTACTTTATCAGGTTCCTTTTAGTGATGATGAATGTGATTGGATTTTAAGGGTTCTTATAACATCAATGCTTTTTAAACGCTAATAAAGGTGAATTCTAACATTAATAAAAAGCACTTATATAGTTGAGATGTGCTTTACCAGCAATTCCTCCTCAAGGATTGATTTTATCACTGTGAAAAAATCTACTATTTTCTCTCATTCACCCATGATCACACCACACTAGTATTTTATCAATTATGTTGTAAGTATTTCAGCTACACTACTACATATTCATGTTTATCGAGCACTAACATTTATTAGTTCTAAACAAAAAATAACTGATAAAGGGTGGAGGTGAACTTTTATTAGCACTAACAAAAAACATTGATAAAGGTGAATTTTTTAGTTCTAAAAAAGCATGGTTAATAAGGTATATTTTATCACACTTTTTGAGCACTAATAAAGGGAACCATGGATAATTAAATTTATATATACTTATTTATAAAATTTTAATATGATTTATATAACAATAAGTATATATATCTATATATATTATATAAATATGATTTATATAACTATATTATAATCAATGAATATTATAAATTATATTTTCATAATTTTATATAAAAAAATTCAAATTTATATTAATCAATACAAATGTTTGATGATATATTTATATATATTAATTTCAAAATGTATATATTAATATTTTATTTAGATAGTTATATAATTATATAAATAAATATATATTTATTTAAATATAGTTCATAGTTAAATTTATATATTTATAATCATATTAAATAATTTAAAATATACACATATACTTGTATGTATGTGTATGCATGTGGGTGTATGTGTACATATGTATATATGTGTATGCATGCATATATACATGTATTTGTTCGTATGTGTTGTATGTGTATAATGTTTTGTGTGTGTATGTGTAACAACCTAAGATTTTAAAATAAGAACATTGTTTTTGATAACATATGTGACACACAACACCGAGCTTTAACAACCCACAAAATATATTTCTTTAAATTTAATCTCTTTGATGGCAAGTGGAACACGCATCTAGTCTGAATGAACCATGAAATAAAATACCATTATAACCCATTTGTTAAATTAGAGGGTATGAATAGTACTGCCTAAATTATGAAAATCATGGTTATCTATTTATTAGAAATAAAATAAGAATCATTTAAAAGAAAAAGAAATGTTTTCTTGTACAAACTATATTTTTCTAAAAGATTGTATTGTCACACTTTGCGCACATAATTTAAAATAATTTTTTTACCAATTTTAGAAAATTTATTTAATAAAATAAAATTTATTTTTGAAATAATAATATTAAAATTATCTTAACTTGATTTTTTGGGATTTTTTTGAAATGTTACATTTTTTTATGAATATTAAAACTACTAAATTTTAATTAAAAACAACCTTTTCGTTTAAATTATTTATAATTTTAAATTATACTAAGTAAATTTTATATAAATTAATCCAAGTTATTTCATTGGAATAATTTTCATATAGAATTTTTATATATAAAACATCATAAGCTTTTGAACAATTTCTCTTTGAAAACCCGCTTTTTCATCGTGTATACAGGATTAATTTTAAATTAAATAGTTCCACTTATGCGAGTTAAATTTTTCAAAATGGATTCCATATTTGGGATTAATATAATTTATAATTTTTAATATTATCAACATAATTTTTGACTAAAATGTATCGTGAAAACAGTAAAAATTAATTACTGTGGTTAAGGTAAAAATAGATTTACTAGGGGTAAACTAAAAATATTAGTGTAAAAATAACATAAAAAATTTCCTATAACCTATTAGATGACCATATTTCAAACTTATAACTCCTAGGTTAATTATTTTTCCATTATTGGAGCCTTTTGATAAGAAAAAAATGTTGTTAGACTTCATTATGTTAAAAAAATTACAAGTGTGCCACTCACCACACCTATAAAAGGTCACCCCTCTCCATTATTCTTCACACCTTAAAAACCTTTTAGTTAAAAAAATTCCTAAAATATTCACTTCCTAACATCCATAATCTAATCATATAATAATTATTTTGGGTATAAATCCCACATATAAAGGCTTTGGTGCTAACCTAAAGAGGATTCCCAAAGAAGAGGAAACATTCTTCAATGAGCTTCTTTATTTTATTTATTTTTTCACATACTTCAATTTTTATTAAACCATGATGAATTAATAACCTCAGTGTATAACATAAATTGATATTTTTATTTTAAATTAATGTAATTATCTAAAAGCATCTCTGCTTACATCAAATGGGTTGTGAAATCATCATTCATGTGTACGGTGAGTGACCGCCTCACGGACCAATGTCATTCATTTTTCCAATACCACCTTCCACAGTTGGGTATGATGATGAAAATAAATTATTATATAATATGTATAAAATAATTATTTCTTTGGTGTCATTATTTTCACACCCGCCATTTTTAACTCTTTTATTTTATTAGTTTTTTGGGCATCAGGTAGTTCGGGTTGAAGCCCAATTTAAAAATTGTTGAGTTCCTATTTAAAGAAACACACGTTTTGGCCTAGAAACCCAAACCTCGTGTACAATATGTTTTAGTTTTTATTTTTATCTCATAATTTATCTGCATTTTATATTTTTTTAGTTGGAAAGCGGGCTAAGCATGACATTAGTGTGTTCTTTTTGCGCTGATAAATGAATGTTGCCTTGATAATACCCAATGAGCGGGCAGGGCATGGTCGAAGTCATGCGGCCTGCTTGGTGTGCGGGTAGACCTTTTTATCATTAAAATTTTAAACGTGTTATTTTATCATCAACACCATTATTATTATTATTTTCATTATTATTATTATTATTTAACCCCCTTTGTTATTTTATATTATTAATTTCATTTACCATTTTATTTTAATTTATTTTATTTTAGGTTGGTTTAGTCCTTTTTTTAGGTTCCTATTCCACTTTTTTTTTATTTTCTATTCATTTTATTTTCCTTTTTTTATCCCTTCTCTTCTATTTTGTTTCTTCTATTTTGTTTCTTCTCTTTTATTTCTTCTTTCCCTCAATTTCCTCTCTCCCCCATCGCGACACACTATTCCTCACCCCTTTCCCCCTCCGGTTCGCGCATAGCCGCTGAAGCCCTAGGGCTGTTTTTCTCCTCTCACTGGACCAGCTCGGTTCCGCCTCGACCAAGCCCGCACGCCAGTCCTCGCTCCGCCCTTGTCGAGCCAAAATGCCCTGCGCATGACTTCCCCCATGTCTGACTGATCTTCCGATGGTCTCTGTCGCGTCGGGCCACACCTCCCTTTCTCCTCCCCAGTCGGATCTAACACCGGTGGTCTGCCCCTCCATTTCCGCCCAGCCGCGCTAACCGGATACACCCCCTTCTCCCGCACCTCCTCTCTCTCTATCCGTACCCCTACAACTCTCCGATCACTACCTTTTTTTTGGGCTGCAACTCTTTCCAATGAGGTTCCAGTCGGTGCGATTCTCCTTCCGACACCCTCCACCGTAACCGGACAACCTCTTGAACCTCTCGCTTTAGGTGCAGAGTAATCTAGTTGTTATTTCCTCTATATTGGTGATGTTAAAGATAAGGTTTAGTTTTCGTTCTGTTTAATTTTGATGCAATTATGTGGTGCTTTTTTTAGGAGTCTCCTGGGTCTTCTTACGGTGCAAGCGTCGTGCGGCGGGAGCTTTGCGTTGTCTTGCGAGGTTTTTCCTGCACCAAGGTAGGTGGTTCCGCATGTAAGGTTTACCTGATTAATCATGTTTCTTGTTTAATTTATTTATTTAATTTATTAACCAGTCTTAATGCGTGCAGTTCGTTTGTGTTTTTAATTTAAAATGTCTTTTCTCTGCTAGTGGTATGTCTGTGAACTTTTAGTGTTTGTTAAAATTATGCAGTTAGTCTGGAAGCTTGTACAAGAGTTGTGGCTTGTGTTTTGTGGTGCGAAGGTTGTTTTTGTTTTGAAATCATTGATGTGTTTTCAGTTTGTTTGGTGTGTTTTTATTAATGTGTTTGTTTTGGAATGGTTGGTGTGTTTTGGTGTTGTTTTGGTGCAACGTTTTCAAAATAGGCTTTATTGATCATTTGGATGGTGCAAACTATGTTTTCAAGGGTATTTGAGAGGTATATGCGTTAAAAAGTGGTTTTTCAATGAGTATCAAATCTTTTTGGATGTGTCAACTTTGTTTTCCAACTTTGTAGCAATTTATTATATCGTGTTATTTATGTGAATTATATCTTGAAAAGGTTATGATGGGTTGTTGATTTTCAAGAACCATGTTTACATGAAATGGGGTGTGTGTTTTATATAAAACTCTCTTCACGTCCCTTAGTGGTGTTTCATTGTATCGGACCTTGTTTTGTTATTTAATATTATTTTCTAAGTTGTGAAAATTGATTATTTCTTTTGAGTGTGTCAAGTTGTGAGATATTTTTGAAAAAAAATGTTTCATAAATTTTAAAGTGTTTTAGGAAATAATGTAAATGGTGCGAAGTATGTTTTGAAAACATTTAGAGGTGAGTTTTTTGTGTTTTTTGTTCATTTGGATTGTTCAAAGTTAGTGGTTATGGCTTTTCAGTTGTTTTTCATTTTTCGTAGTGCATTGGTGAGGAAAACCCACAATATTGCGGTCTTAAGTAGGTTGGAAGTACTTGTACGTGAGTGTGAGACGTGTCACGTCGTCATCATAACCGAGCTGCGAGTCGAGGTAGGTTCCCCACTGCACTCGCCTTTAAATTCCGAATTTATTAATTTCTTGATATTTTATTAATTTTAATAAATGAGAAATAATGTAAGATAATTAATTTTTAAATGATTATTTGGTGTAAAAAAAGAGCAGTTTATTTTATACACAACACTTGAAATATTTTCTTGATGAATAGACACCTTGTAGTGAAAGAATGCTCGTTTGGAATTTAAACATAATTCACAGAATTTCAAATGTAGTTTTATTTTATTGAAAAATGATTTCTTTTGAAGCATGAACAAGTTTTTTGGTTCTCTTGAGAAATGAAGATTTTCTTTAAAATTGGTGAAGGCCCGTTTGACACTTTAATAAAATAAATTATTTTGGGAAACTCTCTTTGGGGTGACTTGAGGGTGATCTTTGGTGTACGTTGATAGTATGAGTTGTGTGTGATGTTTGTGCTACTTGATTGAATTTATTTACTCGTCCCTTTCCTTTTTATTACATGTCTTAACATGGGAACCTGACATAGTAAGTGAATCTTCTGAGAACGATTGATGCACTAGTTTAGATTACACACTGGCTAGTGGACCTTAGTAAAGATTATACTCTTCTAGGGGATTGGGACCCTTGGTTAGGCCATGTAGAGAAACACCAAGCATTAGGGCATTATGACATCATCGAGAGTAGGCATGCCTTCAAGATGAGTCACATGTATGGTACGTTCTGGATTTTTCACAAGCTCCTAGGTTCGGCCCATGTTTTCTTTAGTGCTTAATTTTATGTGGTGGACGATTGAGAGGTCTAGTTCGGTTGTTGGCCCCTGTGTGACACTTCTTTTCTATTTCCCTTAGAGTGTGTTGTGTGTTGTGTGTGTTTTTCCATTTGACTAACAGCAAAAATTTGGATTTCTAAATTGTTTTCAAAAATGTTTTAAAATGCAATGCACCTGTTCCTTTCAAACATTAAACCGGTTTCTAAATTAAAAAGGGAAATGTTCTATTACTTGTCTTATAAATGAAAGTGTGTGTGTGGAAACCAATATTTTATATAATTTAGATCAAACCTGAAATAGGTAAATTCTTTATTTAAAGGTAGTGTTTTGGGAATAGTTTGTTGGGCATGCCTACTGAGTTTTAATACTCACGCCTACAGTGTTTTCCTGTTTTTAGTTTTTGTTCAAGGTTTGACTCGAGCTTGCTCGCTGGGGGTGAGAGTTTTTTGTAGTTTGCTGAGTGACTCTCATGGTCACAAGGAGTCTCGGTTGTGGTCAGGTTAGTGTGTTATTGTTGGTCATGTTTTTCCTTTCTTATCGTTTATATATCTTGTGTTGTTCTATTTTATTTCTGTTGTTTTTTTATTGGGAGAAATCATTCCAACTTGCTCTCTGTTGATGACCTGGCACTTATCTCCAACTCTGGAGGATCGGGAATGCCTCTTGGGATATGTTATGGACTAGCTCGGGTGATCAGTTCAGGGTCTACCTAGGTTGGTTCGTGACAAAATGGTATTAGAGGGAGGTTTTCTCTCTTTGGTAGCATCCCTTTGGGATAGAGTCAGGGTAAACCAAAGTTAAGGGTGTCAGAACTCAATGTTATAGCTACGAGTAAAGTGCCTGGCCAGCACACCTCATGGCAGAACTTGAGTTACCAAAGCAAGTTGAGGTTTTTCTAAACCTTTGGTCTTGGTGGTTAATCTTGTTTAAGGGAAATGAGAAGAGAGTAGGGTCAGTGGTCCTAGTGAGCTCACAGGGTCTGGCATTCCATGTGGAGCTAGGGACACTGTCCTAGAATACCCTCTATGGCGGTGGTGTGATGGGTGTATGGTCGCCAACCATATGTTTCGGTCACCCACTGACACTATTTTTCTCTTGAACTGTTCCTCATTTATTTGTTTTGAATTGTGGAAATTTGGTTTTAAAGTAAAAATGTTTTGGTCTTGGAAAATGTTTTCAAATTAATCTCTTTAAAAATGAAATGATGTGTAACTTTTGAAAAGTTTGGGTTGAATGTTTGGTTTTGAAAAATGGAAAGGTCTGGTTTTGATCCTTGGTGTTCTCATGGGCAACCACATGCATGAGTGTTTATGGAGAGAGAAATGGGTAACAGAACGAGCGGATGAGTGCTTGGATGGACATGTGGTGGGTGCCGGTGTGGCATGGAAACATGCATGTGTGAGGCCCATGGGACACCATTGGTATTTTTTCACCCCACCAGCTTCGTTATTTTTCAAAAAGTTTTGTTAAAGGAAAATATGGTGTTTTAAATAACCGGTGATCATGTGGTGTGTCCCTATGTTTTGGAAATTTTGTGTGTGAGCCTCTTTGGGCTAAGAATCCTTTTTAACTGATTTTTGTTTTGATTTTAAATTTTTATTTGTAATTTGGTGTGCAAGCACGTGGTTAGTGAATTCTTTTGAAAAGTACTTCAGGAATCCCTTACAGTGGTTCCCCCTATCCGTTTAGTGTTTTCTTGTGGTATATCTTGGTCATTAGACCAATTTGATTGGGTCCATGGTTTTCTTTCTTGACTAGTGAACCCCCCATAAAGAATTCACACGTTATTGAAGTGCAGACATGGGTAATTTGCTGTTGGATGAACCTCTAGTTGATCGAAGGATTCTCTTCATGAATTCTAGAATTGAACCCACTCTTTTTTTTATAACTAAGATGATCCTATCACAACGGTATGACAGATGCGAGGTTAGTTGAAGGGATTTTTGGTCTCTTTGAGATGTTCGAGTCGCCGGGTATGAGGTTTGACATCGTTGTGTCTAAAGGTCCCCCTGGAAATGGTGAAATGAATTCCAACGGGGAAGGGTGAAGGCAGTTTAGAATTGTCGGTGTTGGATGATTTTTTGAAAGGATTGTAATGCTTTCATCGACCACAAGGGTCATGTTTGGTGACATCTTGTATCATGATTTCTCTTGAAGATCAAAGGTGGATTTCATAGGATCCTTCGGGAATCCTTATTTTCATAGGAGTGTGTCCTCTCGGGGAGTTCTATTTTTTTCTATTCAAAGGGGAGTGTTTGTCGTGCATATTTCCTTCTTAATTTTCTTGGTTAAGGTGAAAGGAGATGCATGTGCACCCTCTAAACCCCTGTTTTTATGGATGTGTCTTGAGTGAGTAGTTGGATGTTGTGATGTGTTGTGTTTTCTGGTGTTGTCTCAGTTGTGGTGTGGTTACGTGTGGCGCAAAAAAGGAGAATCTCCATTTGGGATTCTTCAATACTTGACTACAAGGCAAGAGATGCTTCAAACATCGGGGCTCCAGCCATAGGCCTCAGAGTGAAGCTGGAACGTAGTCAGGAACCCCGAGAGTGTATGAGACCCCAAATTTATTTCTGTCATCAGTGTTGAAAGTAAAGGTAGTTTAATTTTTTTCTATGGTTATTCTATTCTGAGCAAACCGTTTGGGTGCGTAAGGATTTTGTGACTATGTGGAGCCATGGTCATCTTGTTACCTTCAAGTCCCGGTGGTTGCATCCCACCAAATTTAATTTCCTTTGGTGGTCCGTATGGAAGTTTGTCGGGTAAATCAGTCTCAAATTTGAATAATTCTCATCCAAGGATGTGAAGGTGTTAGTTTATCTTGGGTCATGGTTTTGATTCCCCAGTAGTTGGGGCCACCCTCCCCGCCCCTTGTGGTGGGGTTTTTGGTCCCTGTTGAGATTTTTTTTGAATTTTATGTATTTCTTGGCAGTTCTAATGGTGGGGAGACCCAAATTGGGTCTCTCTCAGACGTATCCGAAATGAATCAGTGATGTCCTTTCCATAATGGTGGGGATTCCGCTCGGGCTTCCTCGTGTCGGTTTCCCTATCTCGTCTCGAGCGTCAGTAAGTTTCAAATGGTGGGGAGCCCCTTTGGGATTTCCCCATTTTGGATTTTAGTTCTGTCCTAGAGATGACTGGGTGGTGAGTGATGAGAGTGTTCCTTGGATGCGTTTGGTTTTTTTTGTTCATTCTAGTCAAACATTGTGGTTTTCGTTTAATAGTGCTTGAGGTTTTTCAGCTTGTGAAACTGATTTCTGTGGGTGCGAGGACTCTTTTTCTTATACAATCAACTAGAGGTGTTTCAGCTCTTTGGGGCAGATGAAATGTAGAGGGAATATCTTTTTACGGGTTTCTTGAGGTTTTCATTAGATTTACTTTCTCTGAGCACATTCTTTTTCCTCTTTTCACTTTCTTTTAATAGCGATCCTTTTTTAACCCCAAGGGGGTATCGTTTCCGACTTTGGGATTCAGCCTTAGTTGTGGCTTTTCGGGGACAGAAAGCGCTATGGTGCGGAGATTTGTCACACCTTCCATTTTTATATCTTTTATTTTATTAATTTTTTGGGAATCAGATAGTTCGGGTTGAAGCCCAGTTTAAAACTTTTTGAGTTCCTATTTGAAGAGACACACGTTTTGGACTTGACACTTGAACCTCGCGTAAGGTATGTTTTAGTTTTTATATTTATCTCATAATTTATCTGCCTTTTTAATTTTTTTATTTCGTTGGAAATCGGGCTGAGGACGACATTAGTGTGCACTTTTTTCAATGATAAATGAACGTTGCCTTGACAATTCCTAACGAGCGGGCAGGGCACGGGTGAAGCCGTGCGGCCTGCCTGGTGTGTGGGTAGACCTTTTAATCATTAAAATTTTAAACGCGTAATTTTTTCATCAACACCATTATTATTATTATTATTATTATTATTATTATTATTATTAAACCCCCTTTGTTAATTTATATTATTAATTTCATTTACTATTTTATTTTAATTTATGTTATTTTAGGTTGGTTTAATCCCCTTTTTAGGTTCCTATTCCACTTTTTTCTATTCATTTTGTTTTCCTTTTTGTATCCCTTATCTTCTATATTTTTTCTTCTCTTTTATTTCATCTCTCCCTCACTTTCCTCTATCCCCCGTTGTGGTGCACTATTCCTCACCCCTTTCACCCTCTGGTTTGCGCATAGCCACTGAAGCCCTAGGGCTATTTTTCTCCTCTCACCGAACTAGCTCAGTTCCACCTTGGCCAAGCCCGCACGCCAGTCCTCGCTCCACCCTCATCAAGCGAAAACACCATGAACATGACTTCCCCCCTATCTGGATGATCTTTTGGTCTTCGCCACGCTGGGCCATACCTCCCTTATTCCTCCCCGGTCGGATCTAACACCGGTGGTCTGCCCCTCCGTTTCTGCCTAGCCGCGCTGACTGGCCACTCCCCCTTCTCCCGCACCTCCTCTCTCACTGTCCGCGCCCCTGTAACTCTCTGGTCACAACCTTTTTTTTGGGCCGCACCTCTTTCCAGTGAGGTTCCAGCCGGTGTGATTCTCATTCCATCACCCTCCACCGCAACCGGCCAACCTCTTGAACCTCTCGCTTTAGGTGCGGAGTAATCTAGTTGTGATTTCCTCTATATTGGTGATGTTGCAGATAGGATTTATTTTTTGTTCTGTTTAATTTTGATGAAACTATGTGGTGCTTTGTTTTAGGAGTCTCCTTAGTCTTCTTAGGGTGAAAGCGTCGTGCGGTGGGAGCTATGCGTTGTCTTGCAAGGTTTTTCCTACACCAAGGTAGTTGGTTCCTCATGTAAGGTTTATCTAATTAATCATGTTGCTTGTTTAATTTATTTATTTAATTTATTAATTAGTCTTAATGTGTGCAGTTTGTTTGTGTTTGCAATTTAAAATGTCTTTTCTCTACTGGTGGTACGTCTGTGAACTTTTAGTGTTTGTTAAAATTATGCAGTTAGTCTGTTAGCTTGTGTAGGATCAGTGGCTTGTGTTTTGTGGTGCGAAGGGTGTTTTTGTTTTGAAATGGTTGGTGTGTTTTTGTTTTGGTTGGTGTGTTTTTATTAATGTGTTTGTTTTGGAATGGTTGGTGTGTTTTGGTGTTGTTTTGGTGCAATGTTTTCAAAATGATTTTAGGGAGCATTTGGATGGTGTGAACTTTGTTTTCAAGGGTATTTGAGAGGTGTATGCATTAAAAAGTGGTTTTTCAATGAGTAGAAAATCTTTTTGAATGTGTCAAATTTGTTTTTATACTATATAGAAATTTATTAGATTGTGATAGTTATGTGAATTATATCTTGAAAAGGTTATTATGGGTGGTTGATTTTCAAGAACCATGTTTACATGAAATGGGGCATGTTTTTTATATAAAACCCTCTTTGCATCCCTTGGTGGTGTTTCATTGTGTCAGCCCTTGTTCTGTTATTTAATATTGTTTTCTAAGTTGTAAAGATTGATTATTTCTTTTGAGTGTGTCAAGCTGTGAGATATTTTTGAAAAAAATGTTTCATAAATTTTAAAGTGTTTTGGGAAATAATGTAAATGGTGCAAAGTATGTTTTGAAAACATGTTGAGGTGGGTTTTTTGCATTGTTTGTTCATTTGGATTGTTCTAAGTTAGTGGTTATGGGTTTTTAGTTGTTTTTCATTTGTCACAGCACATTGATGAGGAAAATCCGCGATATTACGGTCTTCAGTAGGTTGCACGTACTTGTGTGCGAGTGTGAGACGTGTCGCGTCGTCGTCGTAACCGAGTTGCGGGTCGAGGTTGGTCCCCCTTTGCACTCTCCTTTAAATTCATAATTTATTAATTTCTTGATATTTTATTAATTTTAATAAATAAGAAATAATGTAAGATAATTAATTTTTAAATGGTTATTTGGTGTAAAAAAAGATCCATTTATTTTATACATGACACTTGAAATATTTTCTTGATGAATGGACACCTAGTAGTGAAAGAATTATCATTTGGCCTTTAAACATAATTCACAGAATTTAAAATGTAGTTCTGGTTTATTGATAAATGATTTCTTTTGAAGTGTGAACAAGTGTTTTGGTTCTCTTGAGAAATGAGTATTTTCTTTAAAATTGGTGAAGGCCCGTTTGGCACTTTAATAAAATAAATTATTTTGGAAAAGTCTCTTTGGGGTGACTCAGGGGTGATATTTGGTGTACTTTGACTGTATGAGTTGTGTGTGATGTTTGTGCTACTTGATTGACTTTGTTGACTCACTCCTTTCCTTTTTATTACGTGTGTTGACATGGGAACCTTACATAGTAAGTGAATCTTCTGAGAACGATTGTTGTACTAGTTTAGATTACACATTGTCTAGTGTCCCTTAGTACAAATTATACTCTGCTAGGGGATTGGGGCCCTCGGTTAGGCCATGTAGGGAAACACCAGGCGTTAGGGCATTATGAATTCATCGGGAGTAGGCATGCCATCAGGATGAGTCACATGTATGGTATGTTCTGGATTGTCCATGAGCTCCTAGGTTCGGCCCATGTTTTCTTTAGTGCTTATTTTTATGTTCCGAACGGTTGAGAGGTCTAGTTCAGTTGTTGTCCCCCATGTGCCACTTCTTTTCCATTTCCCTTAGAGTGTGTTGTGTGTTTTATGTGGTTTTCCATTTGACTAACAACAAAAATTTAGATTTCTAAATTGTTCTAAAAAATGTTTTAAAATGCAGTGCACCTATTCCTTTCGAACATTAAACTTGTTTTTAAATTAAAAGGGGCAACGGACTATTACTTTTTTTAGAAATGAAAGTGTGCATGTGGAAATAAATATTTTATATAATTTAGTTCAAACCTGAAATTGGTAAATTATTTATTTAAAGGTAGTGCGTTGAGAATAGTTTTTTGGGAATGCCTACTGAGTTTTAATACACATGCCTATAGTGTTTTCCTATTTTTAGTTTCTGTTGCAGGTTTGACTCGAGCTTTCTCGCTGGGGGTGAGAGTTGGTTGTGGTTTTCTGAGCGACTCTTGGGGTCACGAGGAGTCTTTGTTGTGGTTAGGTTAGTGTGTTATTGTTGGTCGTGATTTTCCTTTCCAATTGTTTATCTATATTGTGTTGTTCTATTTTATTTTTTCTATTTTTCTATTAGGTGAAATCATTCTCATTTTCTCTCTGTTGATGCCCTGGAACTTGTCACCAGCCCGGGAGGATCGGGAACGCCTCTCGGGCCATGTCCCAGACCAGCTCGGGTGATTGGTTCTGGGTCGACCCTGGTTGGTTCATGACAATTATAACATATATAAATTTTTTAATTTCTATTCCATAGGGGATATGATAACATCGCTCGTGTGTACGGAGGACTACCGCCTCATGAACCGATGTGATTCGTCTTTCACTAATGCTTTAGAAGAAAGGTAATAAAGATAAAGTTAATGAATATATGTGATATACATGAAATAATTATGATATTTATAACATATTTATAATTCTGAAAATATGATACATCATTTTATTCTCAATCATTGAACAATGATAACATCGTTTATGTTTGTGTAGACTACCACATTCATGAAGCAATGTGACTCTCTTTTCATCACCACACCACATGGATGAAATATATATATATAAGTATATTTAATGTATTTTTATGTTATTTATGATATTATTATATTTATATAAAGGTAAAATATTACCTTTCTCCTTCCAATAATTATTGTTTAAAAATGGAAACGTTACTCATGTGAACGTAGGACCTACCATCTCCATGATCGCAACATGCTTCATTTTTCAAAACCATATTTCATGATTGGTTTTAAAAGTATAATTGACATATAAATAGGATAATTAAATCATTATTATTATTCTATATATGATATAACAATAAAATATTCACAATAATGGGAGCTTTCTTGGTAAATCACGAATGATAAAATAAAGAAATTAACACCCGAAAAAATATAAATAATGAATGTTTATTAACAAATTTTTTATAATATTTTATAAAAATATAGTATATTATATTATAAATGATATTATGGTTCTGGTATACGCTAATATAATGTTTAAAAACACTATATGAGAATTTAAATCATGTTCATCCAAAAGGAATCTTGAGTTAAGAGATTTCGCCTCAATTTACATTCCATTGAGACTTATTTGTTATTATGAACCAATTAACTTTTATGTGGTGTATATAATTATCATTTGACATGTAATATAATTATTCATTCATAATTTATGGTATTTTATGTTTTTCTTAGAATTATTTTATCCAAGGGGTTTTGACCTGAAAATTAGCAAGTGGTAAATGTTATTTTACAATCTTACTTTCTTCCATGATTGTTAATTTTCTCTTGAAACAATCACCTTCTTATAATCATATTTCACTGGAAATTAAATATCTATTAAATATCCATATTCTTGCATGATGGATATGATTATTTCCTAAACTATATTGAATTTTTCACATATGGTGTTTACATTAAAATTTATTTGATTAACTCGAGAAATATTGATAAATCTGTATCTTTTACTCAATATGAATATTTGATGATAAGACACATTGTTTATGAATTAAATGGATTATTCAACATATGAGGAATGAATTTTACATAGAATACATGGGTGGGGTCTAGTTATAGGTAACTCCTTGATGCATCAATAGTCTTATGAGACCAGTTAGTTGGGTAAATTAGATTTGTTTTTACCCAGTAGTTTTAAACTATCTTAAAAATAGATCTTGACTGTAATGACCAAACCCTATAAAGATCAGAGTCAGTGTCAACTATCAATTACATTGGAATTATTACAAGTTATGAAATCCTAAAGGACAGATATTCTAATAGTCTTGGTAAACTAGATACATGCATGAGTCTTATATTATAAATTAATACACTAATTACAACATAATTTTGTTTTTCTAAGTAACGTTAGGGATAACTTAATTCCATCTAGTATAACCCTACATATCTTTCATAGTACACTTATTGAATTCCTGGGGAAAGGAAACATAATAAGAGTGATCTCTAATTCTCAATAATGAAAAAATATAGTGGAAGCAATAATTAATCAATAAGAATAATAATTTTGGCATGGTAAATAACTGGACACACATACCATGTAATCAAAACACTAAGAAGGAAGTACATAAACAATATGGAAAGTTACTAAATGGAAACACATTCCATCCTAATAACTAGATAAGGAATAATAAAAATGGTAAGGTAATAAACTAAAACACATTCCATTTAATCACTGAACTAAAAATGAAATGAATCCATAGATATTATCATGTAAAAGTATCATGGATAATAAATAATGAATAAAAATGAAATATATATGAAGGAAATGATTAATTATTGGATGTCATGTATATGGAACATGAGGAAATATACTTTCAAGATCTATCCTCCAGACAGTTTAAGACTACAGATAGAAACCCGTTTAATTTTCACAACTTATTTGTCCCATTATAACCTATTGATGCATCAAGGAGATATATAAAGTCTAGGTTCCACCCATTATTTCAAGTTTAAATAATTTTTCATAGAGAGTAATCAATTTAATTATTAAATGATATTCCTTATCAAATATCAGTATGGAATAAAGAATATGTAATTATAAATATTTCCCCAAATAATCAAATAACAGTCAAAGTAGACACCTTATGTAAAATAGTATACAATTTAGAAAATAAAAATATTAATGATTTTTAAAATGGATAATTTATGGGAAATTAAATGTTCAATGATCATATGGGAATGAATATTTCAATTGGATTAACAAATAAATCATGGAAGTGAATGTAAATACTATCCTCGGACAAATCAATCATAAACCATCTAGAGGAAGAGTAATGATGGTATTAATAAAATATATCCCAAGTGGGGTAAAATAAAGGGTTGTTGTTATTGGTGAATAGAAATAAAAACATCCTTTAAAAACATTCTTGAGGAAAATATCCTTTGTCTTGAAAAAAAATAATTGAAAATCACTTTTGAAGACATTTTAATTAAAAATTAACCTTTTAAACATGCGAAGGAAACCTGAATGAAATGATAGTGAGTAAATTTATACTTTCCATATGGGATAAAAATAACATTCCTTTTCACGATAAAATGGTTAGAAAAATACATTGTTTGAAAAGTGACAAGAAGATTAATTTGAAAACATTGTTAAAATAAAAAAAGGGTAAAAATGTCTTTACTAAATCATGTTAAATAAATTTTTGAAAACTTTTTTATAAAACATGGTTTTTATAAGAAAATAGTTTCTCTGACTAAAGAGAGAAATAATGTCAGGTTTTCTTAAAATCATTTTCTAAAACATATTTAGTACCAAAGAGTGAAAAAATGGTACAATTACTTAATAAAGGTCATGAATAATTGGAGGATAAGAAAATTATAGGGTTCATTATAAAATGATAAAATAAATTCCTTTGATGGAAATTTATGTGTAAATAATCTCGAAAAAATGAGACTGTAAATTAAACCCTTGAAAAGATTATAATGTTGGAGTGAGAATCAATAAATGAGTAGATTATGTGTATCAACAATAAATAAACATATATAAGAGTAAATAAATTAATAGATATTCAAAGTTATTATACACATGATCATAGAATATTAATGGCAACTGGGAAGTAATATAATCCAATGAAAAGAAATTGGGTTATGAAATTATTTTCCACTTGGTAACTTTTAAATCAAATCCCCTTAGATGAAATAATTAAACTTGAAACTAAAAATATAATGAAGAATGATTGAATCATGACATTATATGAAAAAGTTTAAGTATGTGCACCATATATAAGAAATTTGGTGCACAAAAATAAAGTTTCTATTTGAATATAAATTTAACACTCACAAAAGGAAGTGAGATTGTAAAGATAATAATTAAAAAAATTCTTGAAGAGGATAATCTGTAAACATTCCAAAGTTTCCTATACCTATTTTAAGAAATTGAATCATATTTTCCATGAAGGAATAACATTAAATTAAACTTATAATATCATTAGAATAAAGAGATTCATGATATAATGACCAGCTCGTTGTTGAAAATGAGTCAAAGTTTAAAAATTTTATGTTTTCTACTAACTTCATTTTAGTAGTAAGCAGGGTCGAACCCACAGGGAAGGTTAGTGACAATTTTTTCTTTTTTTTTTATTTTCAAAACACCCACTAGTTCAAAAATGGGTGTATTATACCTATTTTTTTACTTTTTTACTTTTAATATATATATTTTTTATAAGCAGAAATGAGAAAACTAGATTTTTACTTGGAGGCTAATCCTTACACTATGAAATGATGAAACTATGGAAAAAAAATTGTGAACTAAAACACATATCCTATGTCTAAGGAGAAAAAGATCAAGTAATACAATCAAGAATTCTAACTAATGGTTAAAAAGAATGTCTTCTACATAGTTTTTTATTTAATCAAACCTCAAGACAAACTGAAGAATCTCCCTCACCAGGAAATTCAATAGACAGAGGATTGAGTTTTGGAGTTCGCCACTCTAGAAATTAATTGAGCTACTAAAGAATTTGAAAAGTAAGGAATTGGAATTTAACTCGTCATAAAATTAAAACGTTAATGATAGTTTAAGATTAGACAAATTCATTCAAGATCAATCTCTCTGATTGATCTTGGGGTTTGAATTTAAAAAAATGATGTGTGAGCAATAAAAATGAAAATCATGATCAGTCTCACTAGCTGATGCTAACTTTGTAAAAAGAAATTCTTGTGAAGAGACTTAAAGAAAAACCAGTATGTTCTAAATTCCTATGATAAAATTATTAGCCAACTATTATTTTGATTAAAAAAATTAAAAATATCCGATTACAGAGTAAAAAATTTTAGAACAAAAGAGGGAAAATGAACTCCCCTAGTCCTCCTGCTCTCCAGGACTCTATCTCCAGGTGGATTCATGGAAATCTGAAACTCTATGGGATCTTCTCTACTCTCGTCAGGAAAAAGGTTAATGATGAAAAGTAAAATGAATAGATATCCCCCATATTGCTGCATTTTTTTTCTTTTTTAAAAAAAACCTCCGTCATCCACTGCAATTCACCAACTGTTTACCATTGAATTCAAGTTTTCTTCAATGTTTTACTGCACATGTGCATTTTTTAGTGCAACACACGTAATACTATCTTACCCCATCCAACTAACTCCATTCCAAGTGGTTGACTGAATCTGGTCGAGAATTGGGCTAGGTACCTGCAAGTAAAAATAGAAAGAAAAAAAATTAAAACTACTTTAAATTGTAACACAAAGATTAATTAAATATTTGATTTTATAATCAATTATAATATTTTTCAGATTAAAATATTATTTTATAATTATTTTTTATTAAAAATTATTTTATTTTAATTATTTTATTTTATTTAAAACTATGATTAATTTATTAAATATTAATATTATTTAATATAACATTAATTTGATAAAAGATTATTATTATTATTTTAAGATTAAAAGTTATTATACTATTAAGTTAATTAATTATTAATTATTATTATTGTTATTGTTATAGTAATTATTTTATTTTAAAAGTTACATTATAATTATAATTAAACTATTAAAGCTATTAAATTATAAAAATTAAAAAATTGAATTATTTTAATTTAGAATTTTTTTTAAAAAAATTATGATTATTTTTTTATTTCTGTTTTTTAATTTATTTAATTAATTAGTTTTATAATTTTATTTTATTATATTATTAATAATATTTATTTGGTATTATAATTGTTATATATTATAATTAGTAATTATTATATTTTTTTAATTTATTTTATTATTTTTATTTATATTTATTTATTTATTTCTTCCCCCCCCTTATCTCATTCACTACACCAAGGGGGGAGTAGATCAGCTTCCTTGAGAACCCTCACCAGTGATGCAAGCACCTACCATCTCAGCTCCTCTAGCAATCTGCGGTAGACCCTCCTCCTCGGTCCAGCAAAATCAACTCCTGCTACTCCTCTAGATATGCAGCAGCTTGGCCTCACCATAGTGGAATGTATTTTGGTGGTGCACGCACAAGGTTCAGTTGAAATCCACAAAGGTGGTGGTTTCCTAGATCTAGGGTTGTAGTCAGCTTCTCCTTCTTACAGCGGCTCAGATCTGCTTCTTCAACAATGGGCATCAGTGGGTCCTCCTCCTTGTGATAGTGAGTTGATGGTGGTTGTAGTCTCTTCAACCCAAAGGCAAGCGGTGAAACCAAACTTGAGATCTGCATAGGGTATTTCTCCTCATAACTATGTATTTGTGATGAATTGGGTTTCCAAAACTGTGTTTTTTGTTGTTGTTGTGATTTTTCTATTGAATCTCTGATTGAGTATGGATCATCGAGATAACAGTGAGATTGGGAATGGCGTGGACTGTGAGACCTGCGACACTGGTGGCGGTGTGATTAGAGGAAATAAGAGGCAGTAGTGTCGAAGGAATGGTGGAAAAGTGAGGAACAGTGGCACAATGAGTAACATTGGATGAAAAACTATGGTATTGACTGAATATCGTGAGCTGGAATAGGGGAACAACGTCAGTGCGTTGAGTGATGGAAAGGATGGATGCACTGGTGAGTTGAGGAGGACCAGTGGTGGTGAAAGTCAGTGGCATCAGTGGTGATGGTGAGAAGTAGGGAAGGAACAACGTCATATTTCTGCTTCCTAGTAGAGTAAGAACGGTGGCAGCGGGTAGAAGGAAATGGAAGGCTGGTGAGAGTAGCGGTGTGATGGGACGGTGTCTACAGTGGTGGGTGAGAACGGTGACACAGGGAGTGGTGACTCGGAGTCACCTCTCTATAAGGAAATAATAGTGGCTAGGGTACAATGGTGACTCGATTCACTGTTGCTGCAATCTAACGGTGTCTTAAAATTAATCTGAAACCCTTAAAAAATGAAACAATGAACACACAAAAATAATTAAAACAATTATAAAGTAAGAAATTTAAAAAAAGATTAATTAAATTAACAACAAAAACAATTAACTAATCAATTTAAAACATGAAACTAAATAAAAAACCTGAATTGAATTATAAACTTAGTTAAAATAATTGATTATAATAAATAAATATTTTAAATTGAATCAAAAAACAAAACATAAAAATGATATAAATTAATTAATTAATGCAAACTAATTATTAAAGTTAATTAATTTATAAAAGATACAATTAATGATTGAATGTTAAATTAAAGATTCAGTTAATTATAAAAGAATAAAATGAAAAAATGATTAATTAATAAAAATTTCATATTATTAAAAATTAAAGAAAATTCATATTTCTATTTTAAATTTACAAATTAAATTAAAACATTAAATTTAAAGAATTATGTTAGTTGTTTAGAACTAATAATAAAATTGATTATGATTACAAATAATACAATAAAAATCAAGTTAAAGTTTAAATTAATTAGATGATGTAAATTTATTAACTAAATAATTAATAGCCTGAAAACACCAAAAAATTAATAAAGCAACACATCAACTTATAAAAATTAAATAGAAAAAGATAAAGAACCTAAAAACTAAATTTGAAAAAAATTAATTAATAAAAAGGGAATAAATAAAAAATTAGTTATAAAAACATATAAATTAATGAATTTAGTTATAAAATTAAAAAAGGTTCCAATATTTTACAAAACTTGTAAAATTAATTAATAAGATCATTAGCAAATCTTAGTAAAATTGAGGCCACTTCAAATCACCCCGCACTTAAACATTTTTTTTCCTCAAACAATTCCATGTTTTATTAACTTTGAAAAATATAAGTATGTTTTTATTGATCAAATCAAAATATAACATGTCAATCACTTTAAAATCAGAGGAAAAGAAACTATAAGTAAGGTTTTTTAAAGGAATGATCAAATGAAATCTTCCCTAACTTCAAGTACTTATCGGGTAATTAAAGGAGCTATGAATCATCCACTTTTGAGGATGTCTTGTGACATATGTGATAGTGCCTAATGACTTACCTATATTCAAACTTATGTTCTAAATTCAAGAGTGATGTAAGGTTAAAAGTTGGTGGAGTCAAGAACATAACAAAAAGATCCTTATACCATGACTTTCACTTAGGTTCTAAAAATAAAAAGATGGATCATTTTTTTGAATAACCTTATTGAAACAACCTAAATGGTTCCACAAAAACCGATTTTCCCCTTCTTATTTTGGTGTTCTTTATTCCCCTCACCTCAATGAACTCATTTTTGTCCCTAGACACTTCATTTTATTTTTTTCCCAAGCCATGTAACTTGTCCCAATCACTGTGCATAAACACTTATTCGACTTTGTATAGAGGGATTTTATTAAATAGAAACACAACCAATGCTTGGGGTCTCAGAGAATCACTGTGGGTTCCCAAATGACCAAATTACTCTAGTTCAAATACATTCATATTAAAAACATTCAAATTGGATCACTAAGGTTATTTTTTTTAAAATTAAAAAGTGAGATGAGTCCCCTAGGTAAAATTTCAAACATACCATGCTTACAGTTATGATCTCAATTCCAATAACAAGTATTCTATATCACCCTCTAATATAGTTCCTAAACTGAATATTCATAAAATAAATAAGAAAAATCACTCAGTAATCATTCACCATTATAAGTTTCAAATTCAAGGCAACTGTTAACTACCAGTAAATTAGTTGTTCTTAGGCAAGACTCATTTGGAAAATAGTGTGGAGCCTATGAAACCCAAATTGTGATATGATTTTGAAAAAAAACCATTTTTAAAGAGTTTAAAGAGTAGTGGGATTTGATGGGCTTCATTAAGAACTATTTAGCTCAGTCATAAATTGACCCCCTCCCCCGCACTTAAACCCAAATGTTTCCCCAAAGTTGAATTCCAAGAGTAGAGAAGACAATTTAACAGTTAAAGTTCAAAGTACATTTTCAATTCAGTAGATTAATGACATGTTTAATGGGTCTCAGTGAAAACAAAAAATAATGTTTTCCATAATAATATTTTACAACGGGTATACATGCATTATCATTAAAGCCAGAGACATAGATTTTCAATACATTCCAAACAGTTTCTTGTGAGACATAATTACATTGTGAAATTGGTCTTATCATTTTAACAGATTAGATTCATTTAGATATTCAATAAACTATAAAAAGTGCATGCTAAATATCCTACTTAAAAATAACCATCTAGGGGTAAATCCCCCATACTTAAGATCACACAGCGAAAGATTAAACCAATGAGAGCTAATTTTCCATCAAAGTGGTACTTGTAGAATTTATAAAGCATAAAAGAGTAGGAAATAATAACTTCCATAAATCAAACACATAAAACAAATTATTTCTCATAAAAAACCATTAAACAAAACAATTTCCAGTAGCACAGAGCATGATGCAGATTTTTTCTCATCAAAAAAAAAAATTAAACAAAACAATTTCCAGTAGCATAAAACATGCGTCAAATTTTTATCATCTCAAGAAGAATTTTTTAACCAGCACTCGATATCTCACCATTAGCAGTTTATCAACAATTCACCATTGATATGACTCACCACCAGTAATGGAACAATGACTCAAGTGCAATGGTAGGTCAATTAATCACTACTGAACTTAGTAACGGTGACTTATTAGTGATTTTTTTAAAAGTAATCAGGTGTAGAAAATAAATGCAAAAGTAAAATGAAAGAAATTACCTATTAAATATTGTTCAAAAATGAAGGAAATTCCAGTCCTCTATGACTCAAATCAGCATCATACTATAAAAATATAAATCAGGAAGACCATGAACAAATATCTAGTATGGACAGAGCAAAGACAGCATCAAGGATAAATTTAATCAAAAACAAAAATGGAAAGTACAAAAGTAATGACAAAAGAGAAACCATGGGTTGAATCCCATGAAGCACTAAATTTTAAGTATTTGGTTAGAATTTATTCAAAATCAATTTCCCAAGATAGTGAAGGGAGGAAAGAACTTTGGCACTCCTTCAAAATACAGCTTGAATTTATGCACATTAACCAATAGGGGATTGTTATCTTCACCTACAATCTCAACAACCCCATTCTTAAAAACTCTATCAATTTTAAATAGTCCATACCACTTGGATTTTAGTTTTCAAAGAAGGAGATTAAGTATTGAATTGAATAGAAGGACCTTATTTCCAGGTTTAAATTCTCTATTTTGAATGAAAAAATCATGAAGGACTTTGTACCTCTCTTTGTAAATCCTAGAATTGTCATAAGGATCTCTCCTTATTTCATCTAACTCGCTGAACTCTGGAAATATTCTCTCACCATCACTATTAAAATTAAAATTCAAGGCCTTAACTGCCCAATAAGACTTGTGTTGCAACTCCACATGAAAATGAAAACATTTCCTGAACAATAACCTGTATGGAGTGATACCTATTGGGGTCTTAAAAGTAGCTCTATATGACTATAAAGCTTCGTCTAGCTTAAGAAACCTGTCCTTTATATAATGTGAGACAATTTTCTCTAAAATTTGTTTTATCTCTCTATTATAAATCCCTACCTTTCCACTAGATTGTGGATGGTAGGAGGTACCATATTTATAGGCAAAACCATACTTTTCCATTAAAGCCTTAAACTTTTAATTTTTAAAGTGTGTTCCATTATCAATGATGAAGGCTTTTGGTACTCTAAATCGTGAAAAGATATTATTTTTAACAAATTCTATAACACTGTCATCTGAATTTTTGGGCATTTCTACTACCTCAACCCATTTGGAAACATAATCTACAATAACCAGAATTTACTCATTCTAATGAGATGATGGAAATAGACCTATGAAATCTAAACCCCAGACATTAAAGATCTCAACTTCTAGAATACCTTTTTTGGGTTAATTCCTACTTCCTACCAATATTTCCTAACCTTTGACATCTATCACATCCTACTGCATAGGTCCTAGAATCCTTGAATATTGTGGGACAATAAAAACCAACACTACTGGAATTTGGGTATTTCCCCACACTTACATACCAATGGTTCTATGAAACCGTTGGGGTAGGATTTTTTAGGAAGGCTTTACCAACGGTTATAGTAAACCGTTGGTATTGAGGTGAATAGTGGAGGCTTTTCCCAACGGTTCATTAGAACCGTTGGGATATATGTGAATAGGGGAGGTTTTTCCCAACGGTTCATTAGAACCGTTGGGATATATGTATATGTGAGGCTTTTTCCCAACGGTTCTCATGAACCGTTGGGAAAACATTGTTTTTGGGAGTTTTTCCCAACGGTTATAGAACCGTTGGGAAAAACATACATATGCCAACGGTTTTTTAAAACCGTTGGCAAAAGTTTTCCCCAAAAACCCAACCGCCCGTTCTCTCCCCCATTCGCGTTACAGAGCCCTAACGGGAGCAGCAGCAGCCGATTTTGGAGATACTGCCGGCCGGATTCCAGCTCTTCTTCAGGTTCTTCTTCTTCTTTATCTCAAAAGGTATTCAAATGTTTGGATCTCAATGAGTAAAACCTCCATCTAGTTGAGTGTTATCCCTAACTAGTGTGGCATCCGGCTTGTGGGGTGTTGAGAGAACTTTCAAAGTTGTTTTTTGTGCCTTGGATTGTCATATATAGTTTTATAATTTCTATGGATTGTATAAGAATTATGTGGAGTTTTAAATAATCCTATTTTTTACATTTCTGATCATGAATTTATGTATGTAATCTTACAAAGATGTGATTCCTCTAGATCCTTGGATTTTATTATTGGGAATGTATTTTATGGATCATGAAATAAATTATGTCTTAGTCCTTCATATTTATACATTGATCAACTTGAAAATAAATTTACAAAAATAAAAAATCATTATCATTCTCAAACTCAGATCACTTTGGTTCTAACATCCTACCAATTTGATTTTTTAACAATTCAAAGTGAAATTCACACCACCAAAAGGTATTCAAATGTTTGGATAGTATTTAAACTTATTTTTATTTTTCCCTTCAGTTTAGACGATTTTGGAGCTACTGCCGGCGCCTAAGGGTGAGTTTTCTTGAAAATTCCTTTTTGGATTTTACCCCTTGAACATGGGATGTCATTTGTGAAAGGTTATATAAATCGAATTGATTGTTCGATTTCTGAATTGAATTGTAAATTAAATTAATTAAGGGTATTTTATGGTTTGCATTCCCCTTTAACACATGAATGCCAATTATTTTTTAACACATGTTTTAATTGTATTGCCTTGCCAATGTGAGTAAAGTAGAGACTATGCTATGAATCTATGAAATTGGATTGAATTTATCTTATATTTTATGCTACCATGTTAGATATATTATAACTAATGCATGTGATATCTTTATAGTCTTGTTAGGAGTGTTATATTAAAAATTCCCATGTGAGTGCTTGAATTTTCATTGAATTTCTAGCCATTATGAGTTATGTTGAGACCATGATATGGAATTGATTGATTAAGCAAGAGAATCTCATTATCTTGTCATTACAACATGAGTAAATGAAGCTTAATTGTTTTCAGGTTATTATTTGATTGAGTTGCCATTTTGAGGTGAGTTGTATTAAATACCTTTGTTTTTGACCTTGGTATGTTTAATGAATTGTTTAAATGAAATGAAATTCATTAAATGATTAATAGTAAATAGTGATACATGGATTCTATTAGGATGTCAGGTATATAATCTTGTTTCTATTAACTTATATGCTTTATGTGATAAATGGATTCACAGTGGAATTCCACGGATAGACTCATTTCTTTGAATATTGATTAAGCCATTGGTGATACATGGATCCAAGGGAGGGATTCCATAGATAGACTTATTGAATGTAGAATTATATTCCAATTGATACATGGATTCTTATGATAATTCCATAGATAGACTTATTGAATGTAGAATTATATTCCAATGATATGCGTCTTGTGTGGTGGTGGTGTGGTTTATGTGTTTTATGGTAGTAGTGAAGTGTGTGATTATGTAGTTAATGTGAACCCATAGTTTGAGTATTTTGTGCTATCTATATATCATGTATTTTTATGTTATTTCTACACATTCCCAACCAGAGTTGGATAAACTTACCAACGATCAGAGGTTTTGAGTTATGGGTATTTTTTCTAATATCTAGGATGGTGGTTATATGTTTGGATAGCTACCATGTCTTCCCTACTCTTCCTTCAAAAGTGATTGACCATGTGTTTTTAGGCAAGATGCGATGTGATTGTCCATGTGTCTTCAGGTGAGATGTACTATGATTTCCCTAGTGTTTTTCGATGAGGTGTGATGTGATAAGGCTATAATAAGATGTGGCATGTGGTTGGGGTCATGTAGGGTAGGAGGATGGCACAAGGTTGATGTTATTCATGTTCATGATACCCTACTAATATGGTTATGGGATGAGTCATGCTGTTATGTGATATAACACATTAAGTTCTTGTTGGTTTTACATTTTTTCAATAACACATTTGTATGTTTTTTTGACATGTGTAGTTGATACCTTGATTATTTTCTTCCTTTATCATTTACTTAAATGTATATTCTATTATAGTTAATTCCTATTGAATTGTTTATGACAAAATGACTTATATAAATTCTTTTTACAGAATGGACAGAAGTTGGATGTATGAAACCGATCGGATCTCAGATGATTTTCAAAACAATTTGGAGAGCTTTATAGATTTTGCATTTCACAATGCTTCAGATAGTGGTCGCATACACTGCCCATGTTCCAATTGTGTTGGTAGACCTTGGTTGAGCCGTGAAGAAGTCAGCTACCACATAACCAAAAATGGGTTTCAAGCAAACTACTTTCTGTGGTATCACAATGGGGAGAAAACGAAATCTCAAATTGGTGATGATCGAAATGAAAAGACTGGAATGGAGAATTTGTTAGATGATCGGTTTCCGTTTATTCGTCATCATGAAAAAGAAAGGATTTCGACTCAAGAAGACTTCGATATGAGGACAGCTGATGCATCTAGTGAAAATGATGATATTTATAGGGTGAAAAAATTGAATGATGCTGCCACGACTCCAGTATATCGGTAATGCGATAAAATGAAAAAGCTGGAATTTTTAATCCGATTATTTCATGGGAAAACTATGTATGGGATTTCTAATACAGCAATCGATTACATTCTTACCCTCTTGAAGGATTTACTTCCAGATGATGCAGATATTCCCTCAAACCACTATATGGCATGGAAGTTAGTTGAGGAACTTGGATTTTCAAGAAACAAAATTCATGCTTGACCGAAAGATTGTAGTTTATTCTGGGAGGAAACCGCTGAACGAAATGATTGTATAAAATGTGGCACATCCCGCTGGAAGTCAAAATCTGATGGAACACCATCCCGCGTTCCACAGAAAGTAATGTGGCACTTTCCATTGATCCCCAGACTCTAGAATCTTTTTATGTCTGATGACATATCAATAAAAATGAGATGGCATGATACCGAGAGAAAGAAGACTGATGATGAGTTGGTTCATCCTGCAGATGGATTTGCATGGAAGAGATTTGATGCTCGACATCCTGATTTTGCAGCTGACGTGCGTAATGTGAGGCTGGGTCTTTCATGCGACGGTTTTAATCCGTTTGGGCAGATGCTTACTTCGCACAACACATGGCCAGTTTTTATACACATTTATAATCTTCCCCCATGGTTGTGTATGAAAAAACCTTTCACTTTCATGAGTATACTCATATCTGGTCCTTCTGATCCTGGCATTGATATTGATGTGTACATGCAACCTTTAATAAAAGAGTTGAAGCTTCTTTGGGATGTGGGTGTGCGCACATACGATGCATGTTCGAAAGACATATTTCAGATGCGCGCTGCGCTTATGTGGACAATCAATGATTTTCCGGCTTATGCAATGATGTCTGGATGGAGCACGAAGGGGAAACTTTCATGTCCAGTTTGTATGAAGAATACACGATCCAGAAGACTGAAACATCGTTGTAGTTTCAGTTTTATGGGACATCGACGATTTTTGCCAAAGGATCATCCATATAGAATGAATCGTCGAAGATTTGATAATACTATAGAGACCGATGATCCACCTTAGCGTATGTCTGGAACTGATGTGCTTAATGAATTGAAAGATTTCAGTTTTTCGTTCGGGAAGGGTCAAATGAAATCTGGAAAGAGAAAGAATGTTTCCACAGAAACCTGTTACAATTGGAGGAAGAGGAGTATCTTTTTTGATTTGCCTTATTGGTCAACCAATTTGCTACGTCATTGCTTAGACGTAATGCATACTGAAAAGAATATATGTGAAATGTTGCTTTCAGTTCTTCTAAATGTCAAGGGGAAGACAAAAGATGATTTACGATCTCGACGTGACTTGGTGGATTGGGGCATCAGACCAGAATTGCATCCTGTGCGTATCAGTGAAAATAAATGGCAACTTCCATGTGCTTCTTATGTGATGACACCTAATGAAAAAAAACAATTTTTGGAAGTATTAGAGACTATTAGAGTTCCTGATGGCTATTCAAGCAACATATCTAAACGGGTCAACAGAAGAGAGTTGAAGCTAAAATCTTTGAAGACTCATGATTATCACGTTCTACTGCATGAGTTGCTTCCAATAGCAATCCGTCATCTTTTGTCCAATAATGTAAGGGTGGGTGTTATTCGGTTGTGCCATTTGTTTAGATATCTTTGTGCTAAGAAGTTTTCCAAGTCTTTCTTGCAAAAAATGTTGACAGATGCCCCATTAATTTTGCGTGAGTTGGAGAAAATATTTCCCCCATCATTTTTCACATGCATGCTGCATCTGACTGTCCATATTCCAACTGAAATACTTCTCGGAGGACCTGTTTCTTTTCGTTGGATGTATCAAACTGAAAGAAATATGTTCACATTAAAGTCTTATGTTCGAAACAAGAATCATCCCGAAGGTTCTATCGTGAACGGTTACTTAGCTCAAGAATGTATGGATTTCTGTTCAATGTATTTGTCTGATCTTACTACAAGAATGAACAGACCAATGAGAAATGAAGAAGAACAATATGAGCAAATTGAACCCAGTTTTCCATCACTTCCTCAAACAGGAGGAATTCCTGGATCATATACATTGAAGACATTAAGCCATGAAGAGCGGGAGATGGCACATCGCACAGTTTTGTTCAACTGTGATTTGTTCGATGACTATATCAGGTAACAAAATTGAATATGTATATCTTACATATATATCTGTTAAACTATTCATATTTTTTTATCTACAGGGAACATAAAACAATGATAAATAGGAAGCATCGTTCTTTATCTTTGAGAAGGAGAGAGACTTTTCATAGCAAAGAGTTTTCTGCTTGGTTAAAATTGAAGGTAAAAATATTACTGTTTAAATTAATTATTTCAATATTTACTTAAGTTTAACTGTCATTTATATTGCAGGTATTGAGTTTGTCTGCTGACTCTGTCTCTGAGGAAATAAGAGCTTTGGATTTTGGTCCTAATACCGTGGTTCGTGACTGTAAATCAATTGTTATCAATGGGTACAAATTTATTGTCACTGAACGAGCCAAAAACATGAGAACACAACATGATGGTATTATGGTTACTTCCACAACAGATTGTTATGCCAGCGCATCAGATAGTAGACCGCGACTTGAAAATGTGGGTTATTATGGAGTCGTTGAGAAAATAATAATATTGGATTATTACTCTCATGGACGAGTCACAATGATGAAATGCCATTGGTTTGATTCGATGACGAGACATGGAACATTTATTGATGATTGTGGATTTCGAGTAATTAATATGACCCGCACTCTTGCAACCGAAGAACCATATGTGTTGGCATCAATGGCTAAACAAGTTTTTTATGTCAAAGATCAACTTCAACCTGAATTTGGTGTCGTAGTTGAAGTAATTCCAAGACATATTTTTGATGATGCTGATGATGGAATTGACACTGTCCCTATTGCCATTGGAACCAATCCATTTATTTCTTTTGATGACTCCAATAGCTCAATTGTCAGAGTTGATTGTGAACCTGAAGTTGTGGTTGGAAATATATAGAATCATTCATCCATGTTCTCAATTCTTTTGGTTTACCTCGAGTTGGGTTGTTAAGGTTGGTAATATTCATATTTATTTAGTATTGATCACAAATATGTTTTAGCTGACTTGACCGTTATGTGAATTTTCAATGTTTATTGGTTGCTGTTTTATTTGAATTGAATTTTCTAATTTGGAATTGAACTGTATTCAAACCAAATCAAACAATATTTCTAACTTGGTGAACATTACAACTTGTATGTTTTATTAAATTCATTCAAGCTCTTCTAAAACAATTGATAGCTAAATTACCAATTAATCCCCTCATTCCCTCATATATTTAGTTTTTTGGTTTACACATTAATTTTCTTTTTCTAATTAATTACATATTTGTTTTCCAATGCAGGAAATGAAGCCAATTGAAGAGAGACGAAGAAAAAAAATGGCGGAGAACAATCGTCGGATGGAGGAGATGGGCATTCCACCATTAGTGCCTACAGTGAGTACTTTATTTCAAATATATATATATATATTTACAGAATATATAATGTCATGTGATTAATTTTTTTTGTAAACTTTTTTGTAGGATCCACCATTACGTCGACAGTTATTCGACGAGGAGCCTAGTACTGGTCCTAGTACTCAGGCCGGTGGTACGAGGAGGGTTCGTACCAGAGGTGGACATAGAGCTGCGCGTGCCCGACTAGACCCTGCCCCTCCCACTGACATTTCAGCCTTCCCACATTCTGATCCCGGTGTGTCGTTAGGGACACACGGGATATTTAGACCTCCCATGTTTTCGCTACCTTCTGCATCTTCTGCCCCATCATTTTCACATCCCATGATGATTCCCACTCCCCAGTCAGCATCAGGTCATACAGTTGTTCCATATTCTTTTCCTTCTACTTCTGTCTCTCCGAGCTTTTATATTCCATCATCTTCGACTCCTGTTCCACCAGAGGGTGTTCCATCAGGTTCTGTGGATCCGGCGCCACTCATTGATCAGACTAGCACAGGTATATTTATAAAACCCTATCAAATTTTTATAGCAATATTTATTTTCATTATAACATGTTTTGATAAAATATTTGTTTTTATTTCATGACAGATACATCTACTGAAAGGAGGCGGGGGAGGGGCCGTACACGCATGCGTTCGGTGTGGAATCGTCGCACACAGGTTATGGTGGAATATAATGAAGACAATCAGATGGTTGAGAAAACAGGGCAGCAATGTCGGAGTTTTATGGCGACGCTTGCCAAATACTCCGACATCATTCCCGTCAGCCCGCTGTCGTGGAGACATTTGCCACATGAGGTCAAAGATAGAGCTTGGGCAGAGATATGGGTAAAAAAATCTGTTGTATTTAATGCCATGATTTTTTTTTGTATTTATATAAATTAATATTTTCATTTCAGCTTCGATTTAATTTTCCTGATGGTGAGGGTGCACGAATGGAACGTCTAAAGGATTTAGGCGAGCTTTGGAGAGCCTACAAGCATGAGCTGTATATTGGCTGGCGTGCTAGAGTTGGCATTGAGTTAGAGGCGGTACCAGTCGTGGATGATTGTCCTATAGAGCAGTATCGTCAGATGATTACTCATTGGACGAGTACCCAGTTTAAGGTATGAATTACATTTGAGGTATTTAAATAATAACTTTCAAGTTTTGCATTAATATTATCCTTTGCATTATCGAATTTTATTTAGGAATCATCTGGAAAAAATAAAAAAAACATTGATGCAAAAAAATACCTCCATACACTAGGACGCACGACGATGCCGGATCATGAGAGGCAGCAGGTATGACAATTGTTTATAAGTTTTCTTTACGACTTACATTTTCTTTTGTTTCCTCAATTATTTAATTATTTGCTGAAGTCTTTATATTTATTTTGTTTTCAATGTCATTGTAGAGGCAAGTACAAAATATTGAAGGACGTGTGCCTCGAGCAAAACTGTTTTGCTCGAGTAGACGAAAAAAGGATGGACGTGCTGTCAACGAAGCGACTCAGCAGCAGATTGTAAGTTTTAATCTGTTGATTTTATATTTTAATATCTATTTCGTAACTTAACAATATATTTATATTTGTAACAGGATGCTTTAGAGGCCCTCGATGCCCAAGAAGCAGACAATTTTCGGCCATCTGATCACTTACATCAGGTGTTGGGAGATGATCATTCTGGCAGAGTACGCTGCCGACCTAGGATAGCCCCGACGAGGTATTGGCCTGCCTCAGGTACGAGTTGTAGTGCCACCGAGCTGCAGCAAGTTAGGGCACAGGCAGAACAGGCTAAGAAAAGGGCCACAGAGACGGCAGAACAGTCTGCAAGGGCAAACAGTGCATTTATGAAATTTATTGAAGTTCTACGTCCAACACTTCCAGCAGAGGCCAGCCCAGCGATTGATGAATACATGTCGTCGATACATTCTATATATGGTGCACCAGGTGGTAGTTCCAGTGGTGGTCAGGACGATGTCGAGCTTGAAGATGATGATGGCGAGCAGTCTGATGCGGAAGAGGAGGGAGATGAGGAGGGCGAGGAGGAGGGCGAAGGCGAGGAGGAAGGCGTTGTGGAGGGTGAGGACGATGAGGAGGACGATGACGAGGGTGATGATGATGATGATGATGATGGAGATGGTGATGCTGATGTGGGACATATTGATCCGTTACAATTTTGACTTGAGATTTGATGTTTAATCTATTCTAGTTCTTGGTTTTATCTAGACTCGTAGTATAGTATTGGAGTTGAGTTATTTTTATATATTGTCTGTTTTTATGGATGTTGTTGTCTTTTAGTGGTTGTGTGTTTGAGAACTCCCTGGACAACCCCCCTCATTCTTGGACCCTGGACAACCCCCCCTCCCCCTTGGACCCCGAACACCCACCAAACACCCCCCGGACAGCCCCGCGGACAGCCCCCTGGACAGCCCCCTGGACAGCCCCCCGTACAGCCCCCAACCCTCCACCCTGGACCCCGGATAGCCCCCCGAACAGCCCCCTGGACAACCCCCCCACCCTCCCCCTTGGACCCCGGACAACCCCCCAAACACCCCCCGGACAACCCCCTGAACAACCCCGGACAACCCCCTGAACAACCACCGGACAACCCCCTAAACAACCCCGGACAACCCCCTGAAGAACCCTCAAACACCCTCAGGACAGACCCCGCACAGCCCCCCCACCCTCATCCTTGGTCTTCGGACAGCCCCCCGGACACCCACCGGACAGCCCCCCCGGACAGCCCCCGCGGACAGCCCCCTGGACAGCCCCCCGTACAGCCCCCAACCCTCCACCCTGGACCCCGGATAGCCCCCCGGACAGCCCCCCGGACAACCCCCCCACCCCCCCTGGACCCCGGACAACCCCCCACCCCCCCCTTGGACCCCGGACAACCCCCCACCCCCCTTGGACCTCGGACAACCCCCCAAACACCCCCCGGACAGCCCCCTGAACACCCCCGGACAACCCCCTGAACAACCCCCTGAACAACCCCCGGACAGCCCCCTGAACAACCCCGAACAACCCCCTGAACAACCCCCAAAAACCCCCCGGACAGACCCCGCACAGCCCCCCCACCCTCCTCCTTGGTCCCCGGACAGCCCCCCGGACACCCACCGGACAGCCCCCCCGGACAGCCCCCCGGACATCCCCTCCACCTTCCTTAATTTCATTAGCTCTGAAATGTTTCATAGCACGATCAACTAAAATCTAATCCATACTAAATATGATATAAAAATATTCTATATGAATTTCCATAAGATTTTAAGTGAAAACAAAAAGTGACATACGAAAAACTGACCAAACGCATTCGAAATGTGTTGATGTTTTAGGACAACGATCCATGGGTCATATGTGACGTGTACGAGTCATCCCCGCCTCAATCCGAGGCGCGGTGTGGTCGGAACAACTCAAAGTGTATGTCTTTTGTTTCAAAAGGACATCATTTTAAGTGAAAAACATCAACTGGCATCGTTCGGCCCGTTTGGACCCCCCTCACGCGCGTTTACGAAGCGCACGCATCACTTAAAACACGAATATTGAGCCGTACCGCGCAAACCGCACGTCCGATTGACGTGCCGTCTGCGCGTACACGTCACGAATAATAATTAGAATTTTCCACAATGGTTTCAGCTCAATCCGAGGTCATCCGCTATGAATTTGACCGTTGGACGCCCGTTCTGGCCGTTTATGACACCATAACTGCGTTGTCGGTCACCTCGGGCACACGGCACGTCCGATTGACGTGCCGTCTGCTCGACCACTTCAGAAATCAGTCACCCGTATTTTTCGTCTGATTTCAGGCCATTCCGACATCGTTCGGCCCGTTTGGACCCCCCTCACGCGCGTTTACGAAGCGCGCGCATCACTTAAAACACGAATATTGAGCCGTACCGGGCAAGCCGCACGTCCGATTGACGTGCCGTCTACGCGTACACGTCACGAATAATAATTAGAATGTTTCACGGTGGTTTCAGCTCAATACGAGGCCGTCTGCTATGAATTTGACTGTTGGACGCCCGTTTTGGCCGTTTATGACACCAGAACTGCGTTGTCGGTCACCGCGGGCACACGGCACGTCCGATTGACGTGCCGTCTGCTCGACCACTTCAGAAATCAGTCACCCGTATTTGTCGTCTGATTTTAGGCCATTCCGACATCGTTCGGCCCGTTTGGACCCGCCTCACGCGCGTTTACGAAGCGCGCACATCACTTAAAACACGAATATTGAGCCGTACCGCGCAAACCACACGTCCGATTGACGTGACGTCTACGCGTACACGTCACGAATAATAATTAGAATGTTCCACGGTGGTTTCAGCTCAATCCGAGGTCGTCCGCTATGAATTTGACCGTTGGACGCCCGTTCTGGCCGTTTATGACACCAGAACTGCGTTGTCGGTCACCGCGGGCACACGGCACGTCCGATTGACGTGCCGTCTGCTCGACCACTTCAGAAATCAGTCACCCGTATTTGTAGTCTGATTTCAGGACATTCCGACATCGTTCGGCCCGTTTGGACCCCCCTCACGCGCGTTTACGAAGCGCGCACATCACTTAAAACACGAATATTGAGCCGTACCGTGCAAACCGCACGTCCGATTGACGTGCCGTCTGCGCGTACACGTCACAAATAATAATTAGAATGTTCCACGATGGTTTCAGCTTAATCCGAGGTCGTCCGCTATGAATTTGACCGTTGGACGCCCGTTCTGGCCGTTTATGACACCAGAACTGCGTTGTCGGTCACCGCGGGCACACGGCACGTCCGATTGACGTGCCGTCTGCTCGAACACTTCATAAATCAGTCACCCGTATTTGTCGTCTGATTTCAGGCCATTCCGACATCGTTCGGCCCGTTTGGACCCCCCTCACGTGCGTTTACGAAGCGCGCGCATCACTTAAAACACGAATATTGAGCCGTACCGCGCAAACCGCACGTCCGATTGACGTGCCGTCTGCGCGTACACGTCACGAATAATAATTAGAATGTTCCACGGTGGTTTCAGCTCAATCAGAGGTCGTCCGCTATGAATTTGACCGTTGGACGCCCGTTCTGGCCGTTTATGACACCATAACTGCGTTGTCGGTCACCGCGGGCACACGACAAGTACGATTGACGTACGGTCTGCTCGACCACTTCAGAAATCACTCACCCGTATTTGTCGTCTGATTTCAGGCCATTCCGACATCGTTCGGCCCGTTTGGACCCCCCTCACGCGCGTTTACGAAGCGCGCGCATCACTTAAAACACTAATATTGAGCCGTACCGCGCAAACCGCACGTCCGATTGACGTTCCGTCTGCGCGTACACGTCACGAATAATAATTAGAATGTTTCACGGTGGTTTCAGCTCAATCCGAGGTCGTACACTATGAATTTGACCGTTGGACGCCCGTTCTAGCCGTTGATGACACCAGAACTGCGTTGTCGGTCACCACGGGCACACGGCACGTCCGATTGACGTGCCGTCTGCTCGACAACTTCAGAAATCAGTCACCCGTATTTGTCGTCTGATTTCAGGCCATTCCGACATCGTTCGGCCCGTTTGGACCCCCCTCACGCGCGTTTACGAAGCGCGCACATCACTTAAAACACGAATATTGAGCCGTACCGCGCAAACCGCACGTCCGATTGACGTGCCGTCTGCGCGTACACGTCACGAATAATAATTAGAATGTTCCACGGTGGTTTCAGCTCAATCCGAGGTCGTCCGCTATGAATTTGACCGTTGGACGCCCGTTCTGGCCGTTTATGACACCATAACTGCGTTGTCGGTCACCGCGGGCACACGGCACGTCCGATTGACGTTCCGTCTGCTCGACCACTTTAGAAATCAGTCACCCGTATTTGTCGTCTGATTTCAGGCCATTCCGATATCGTTCGGCCCGTTTGGACCCCCCTCACGCGCGTTTACGAAGCGCACGCATCACTTAAAACACGAATATTGAGCCGTACTGGGCAAACCGCACGTCCGATTGACGTGCCGTCTGCGCGTACACATCACGAATAATAATTAGAATGTTTCACGGTGGTTTCAGCTCAATCCGAGGCCGTATTCTATGAATTTGACCGTTGGACGCCCGTTTTGGCCGTTTATGACACCAGAACTGCGTTGTCGGTCACCGCGGGCACACGGCACGTCCGATTGACGTGCCGTCTGCTCGACTACTTCAAAAATCACTCACCCGTATTTGTCGTCTGATTTCAGGCCATTCCGACATCGTTCGGCCCGTTTGGACCCCCCTCACGCGCGTTTACGAAGCACGCGCATCACTTAAAACACGAATATTGAGCCGTACCGCGCAAACCGCACGTCCGATTGACGTGCCGTCTGCGCGTACACGTCATGAATAATAATTAGAATGTTACACGGTGGTTTCAGCTCAATCCGAGGTCGTCCGCTATGAATTTGACCGTTGGACGCCCGTTCTGGCCGTTTATGACACCAGAACTGCGTTGTCGGTCACCGCGGGCACACGGCACGTCCGATTGATGTGCCGTCTGCTCGACCACTTCAGAAATCAGTCACCCGTATTTGTCGTCTGATTTTAGGCCATTCCGACATCGTTCGGCCCGTTTGTACCCCCCTCACGCGCGTTTACGAAGCGCGCGCATCACTTAAAACACGAATATTGAGCCGTACCGCGCAAACCGCACGTCCGATTGACGTGCCGTCTGTGCGTACACGTCACGAATAATAATTAGAATGTTCCACGATGGTTTCAGCTCAATCCGAGGTCGTCCGCTATGAATTTGACCGTTGGACGCCCGTTCTGGCCGTTTATGACACCAGAACTGCGTTGTCGGTCACCGCGGGCACACGACACGTCCGATTGACGTGCCGTCTGCTCGACCACTTCAGAAATCAGTCACCCGTATTTTTCGTCTGATTTCAGGCCATTCCGAAATCGTTCGGCCCGTTTGGACCCCCCTCACGCGCGTTTACGAAGCGCGCGCATCACTTAAAACACGAATATTGAGCCGTACCGCGCAAACCGCACGTCCGATTGACGTTCCGTCTGCGCGTACACGTCAAGAATAATAATTAGAATGTTCCACGGTGGTTTCAGCTCAATCCGAGGTCGTCCGCTATGAATTTGACCGTTGGACGCCCGTTCTGGCCGTTTATGACACCATAACTGCGTTGTCGGTCACCGCGGGCACACGACAAGTCCGATTGACGTGCGGTCTGCTCGACCACTTCATAAATCACTCACCCGTATTTGTCGTCTGATTTCAGGCCATTCCGACATCGTTCGGCCCGTTTGGACCCCCCTCACGCGCGTTTACGAAGCGCGCGCATCACTTAAAACACTAATATTGAGCCGTACCGCGCACACCGCACGTCCGATTGACGTGCCGTCTGCGCGTACACGTCACGAATAATAATTAGAATGTTTCACGGTGGTTTCAGCTCAATCCGAGGTCGTACGCTATGAATTTGACCGTTGGACGCCCGTTCTGGCCGTTTATGACACCATAACTGCGTTGTCAGTCTCCGCGGGCACACGACAAGTCCGATTGACGTGCCGTCTGCTCGACCACTTCATAAATAACTCACCCGTATTTGTCGTCTGATTTCAGGCCTTTCCGACATCGTTCGGCCCGTTTGGACCCCCCTCACGCGCGTTTACGAAGCGCGCGCATCACTTAAAACACTAATATTGAGCCGTACCGTGCAAACCGCACGTCCGATTGACGTTCCGTCTGCGCGTACACGTCACGAATAATAATTAGAATGTTTCACGGTGGTTTCGGGTGAATCCGTGGTCGTCCGCTATGAATTTGACCGTTGGACGCCCGTTTTGGCCGTTTATGACACCATAACTGCGTTGTCGGTCACCGCGGGCACACGGCACGTCCGATTGACGTACCGTCTACTCAACCACTTCATAAATCACTCACCCGTATTTATCGTCTGATTTCAGGCCATTCCGACATCGTTCGGCCCGTTTGGACCCCCTCACGCGCGTTTCGAAGCGCGCGCATCACTTAAAACATGAATATTGATCCGTACCGGGCAAACCGCACGTCCGATTGACGTGCCGTCTGCGCGTACACATCACGAATAATAATTAGAATGTTTCACGGTGGTTTCAGCTCAATCCGAGGCCGTCCGCTATGAATTTGACCGTTGGACGCCCGTTTTGGCCGTTTATGACACCAGAACTGCGTTGTCGGTCACCGCGGGCACACGGCACGTCCGATTGACGTGCCGTCTGCTCGACCACTTCAGAAATCAGTCACCCGTATTTGTCGTCTGATTTCAGGCCATTCCGACATCGTTCGGCCCGTTTGGACCCCCCTCACGCGCGTTTACGAAGCGCGTGCTTCACTTAAAACACGAATATTGAGCCGTACCGCGCAAACCGCACGTCCGATTGACGTGCCGTCTGCGCGTACACGTCACGAATAATAATTAGAATGTTCCACGGTGGTTTCAGCTCAATCCGAGGTCGTCCGCTATGAATTTGACCGTTGGACGCCCGTTCTGGCCGTTTATGACACCATAACTGCGTTGTCGGTCACCGCGGGCACACGACAAGTCCGATTGACGTGCGGTCTGCTCGAACACTTCAGAAATCACTCACCCGTATTTTTCGTCTGATTTTAGGCCATTCCGACATTGTTCGGCCCGTTTGGACCCCCCTCACGCGCGTTTACGAAGTACGCGCCTCACTTAAAACACTAATATTGAGCCGTACCGCGCAAACCGCACGTCCGATTGACGTGCCGTCTGCGCGTACACGTCACAAATAATAATTAGAATGTTTCACGGTGGTTTCAGCTCAATCTGAGGTTGTACGCTATGAATTTGACCGTTGGACGCCCGTTCTGGCCGTTTATGACACCATAACTGCGTTGTCGGTCACCGCGGGCACACGAAAAGTCCGATTGACGTGCCGTCTGCTCGACCACTTCATAAATAACTCACCCGTATTTGTCGTCTGATTTCAGGCCATTCCAACATCGTTCGTCCCATTTGGACCCCCCTCACGCGCGTTTACGAAGCGCGCACATCACTTAAAACACTAATATTGAGCCGTACCGCGCAAACCGCACGTCCGATTGACGTGCCGTCTGCGCGTACACGTCAAGAATAATAATTAGAATGTTTCACAGTGGTTTCGGGTGAATCCGTGGTCGTCCGCTATGAATTTGACCGTTGGACGCCCGTTTTGGCCGTTTATGACACCATAACTGCGTTGTCGGTCACCGCGGGCACACGGCACGTCCGATTGACGTGCCGTCTGCTCGACCACTTCATAAATCACTCACCCGTATTTATCGTCTGATTTCAGGCCATTCCGACATCGTTCGGCCCGTTTGGACCCCCTCACGCGCGTTTTGAAGCGCGCGCATCACTTAAAACATGAATATTGATCCGTACCGGGCAAACCGCACGTCCGATTGACGTGCCGTCTGCGCGTACACGTCACGAATAATAATTAGAATGTTTCACGGTGGTTTCAGCTCAATCCGGAGACGCGGTGTGGCCGACACCACTCAAAGTGTCCGTCTTTTGTTTCAAAAGGACGTCATTTTAAGTGAAAAGCATCAACTGGCTTACGGAAAACCGACCAAACGCATTCCGAATCTGTTGATAATTTATCCCAACAATCCATGGGTCATATGTGATGTGTACGAGCCAACCCGGGATGAATCCGAGTCGCGGTGTGGCCGGGATAAGTTTAAGTGGCTCTCTTTTGTTTAAAATGAACACCATTTTAAGTACATACGAAAAAAACGACCAAACGGATTCGGTTTCCGTTGAAACTTTAGGAGAACGATCCATGAATCATATGTGACGTGTACGAATCAACCCCGCCACAATCAGAGACGCGGTGTGGCCGACACCACTCAAAAAGTGTCGGTCTTTTGTTTCAAAAAGACGTCATTTTAAGTGAAAATCATCAAGTGACATACGAAAAACCGACCAAAGGCATTCGGACTGTGTCGACACTTTAGCACAAGGATCCATGGGTCGTATGTGACGTGTACGAGTCAATCCTGCCTCAATCCGAGGTGCGGTGTGACCGACACCGTTCTAACTGTCTATCTTTTGTTTAAAATGGACAGGATATGCAAAACCGACCAAACGCAAAACCGACCAAACGCATTCTGAATCTGTTGATAATTTATCACAACGATCCATCAGTCATATGTGACATGTACGAGCCCACTCGGGCTCAATCCGAGTCGCGGTGTGGCCGGGATCAGTCTAAGTGGCTCTCTTTTGTTTAAAATGGACATCATTTTAAGTACATACAGAAAACCGACCAAACGCATTCGGTTTCCATTTAAACTTTAGGAGAACGATTCATGGGTCATATGTGAGGTGTACGAATCATCCCCGCCACAATCCGAGGCGCGGTGTGGTCAACACTGCTCTAACTGTGTCTGTTTTGTTTAAAATGGGTAGGATTATAAGTGAAAAGAACTGGCATACGCAAAACCGACCAAACGCATTAGGTTTCCATTGAAACTTTAGGAGAACGATCCATGGGTCATATGTGACGTGTACCAATCATCCCCGTCTCAATCCGAGACGCGGTGTGGCCGACACCGCTCTAACTATGTCTCTTCTGTTTAAAATGGACATGATTATAAGTGAAAAAGAACAACTGGCATACGCAAAACCGACCAAACGCATTCCGAATCTTTTGATCATTTATCACAACAATCCATGGGTCATATGTGACCTGTACGAGGAAACCCGGGTTCAATCCGAGTCGCGGTGTGGCCGAGATCAGTCTAAGTGGCTCTCTTTTGTTTAAAATGGACACCATTTTAAGTACATACGGAAAACCAACCAAACGCATTCGGTTTCCATTGAAACTTTAGGAGAATGATCCATGAGTCATATGTGACGTGTACGAATCATCCCCGCCTCAATCCGAGGCGCGGTGTGGCCGACACCGCTCTAATTGTGTCTGTTTTGTTTAAAATGGACAGGATTATAAGTGAAAAGAACAACTGACATACGCAAAACCAACCAAACGCATTCAGAATCTTTTGATAATTTATCACAACGATCCATGGGTCATATGTGACGTGTACGAGCCAACCTGGGTCAATCCGAGTCGCGGTGTGACCGGGATCAGTCTAAATGGCTCTCTTTTGTTTAAAATGTACACCATTTTAAGTACATACGGAAAACCGACCAAACGCATTCGGTTTCCATTGTAACTTTAGGAGAACGATCCATGGGTCCTATGTGACTTGTACGAATCATCCCGCCTCAATCCGACATGCGGTGCGGCTGACACCACTCAAAGTGTCCGTCTTTTGTTTCAAAAGGACGTCATTTTAAGTGAAAAACATCAACTGACATACGGAAGACCGACCAAACGCATTCAGATTCTATCGATACATTAGCACAACGATCCATGGGTCATATGTGACATGTGCAAGTCAACCCCGTCTTAATCTGAGATGTGGTGTGGCCGACACCGCTCTAACTATGTCACTTTTGTTTAAAATGGACATGATTATAAATGAAAAGAACAACTGGCATACGCAAAACCGACCAAACGCATTCGGAATCTTTTGATAATTTATCACAATGATCCATGGGTCATATGTGACATGTACGAGCCAACCCGGGATGAATCTGAGTTGCGGTGTGGTCGGGATGAGTCTAAGTGTCACTCTTTTGTTTAAAATGGACAACATTTTAAGTACATACGGAAAACCGACCAAACGCATTCGGTTTCCATTTAAACTTTAGGAGAACGATCCATGAGTCATATGTGACGTGTACGAATCAACCCCGCCTCAATTGGAGACGCGGTGTAGTCGGCACCACTCATAGTGTCCGTCTTTTGTTTCAAAAGGACGTCATTTTAAGTGAAAAACATCAACTGACATACGGAAAACCGACCAAACGCATTAGGATTCTGTCGATACTTTAGCACAACGATCCATGAGTCAAATGTGATGTGTACGAGTTAACCCCGCCTCAATCTGAGGTGCGGTGTGGCCGGTATCACTTCAGGTGTATGTATTTTGTTTAAAATGGACATCATTTGAGGTAAAAATATATGGTATAGAAAAAACCGATCATATTATGAATTGAATTTCAGATTCCACGTATAATTGTCATCTAAATTTTAAATTGAATTCTATATGAATTATGTATGTTTATGAATTGTAATTTAATTATGGATTTGTATAGTTTCAGGATCCATTATATGTTAAATGTGTATGAATTTGTTCGTAATTGAATATGTATGTTTTATTTTATTACTGGTACAATAGTTGGATCGAAAATGAGGTGAAAATGAGGTGAAAATGAGGCCTGATGACTGGTGGTGATGGAAAGGGGACAGGGGCTGTGCAAATTGCAGGGTGCTGCAATTTGCAGCATAGGGTATGCCAACGGTTTCAAACCGTTGGCATATAAGTTTTTAGCATGTCTTTTCCCAACGGTTCTAAACCGTTGGGAAAGACTTCACCAATTCCCAACGGTTTGAAACCGTTGGGAAAATGTCCCACATGGTATATCCCAACGGTTTGGAACCGTTGGGAACATGTGTGGTATTTGGTTTTCCCAACGGTTTGGGAGAACCGTTGGGAAAAACTATCCGAACGGTTCACCCAAACCGTTGGGGTAGGGTAACTTCTATGGGCCTATTGCAACGGTTGCCAGTAAACCGTTGGGAAAACCTTTCCCAACGGCTTACTTCCCAACGGTTATCAGAACCGTTGGGAAAACCTTTCCCAACGGTTTGAGGGGCTTTCCCAACGGTTCTGAACCGTTGGGAAATAGTGTATTTCTAGTAGTGCAAATTGAAGGACCTTCTAAGATTTCCTTTAACCACAATGGTATCCTCCCCAAGGCAAGGAGTGACAACTCTCTAGAATAATTAGCATCTCTTCCTCTAGCACACACCTTCTTAGTATACCATCATCACACCTCCAAAATAGAAAGGGGTCACCCCAAATGTAATATTTAAGTTCTGAAATGAATTTCTTCCTTTGGTTATTAGAAAAATCCTTAGGCATGACACCTGTTTCCATAAAATTGGTATAGTCTACAAACCATGCAGAATTATTTATTGAGATAGTGAGAAGTTTTTCATTAGGAAAGGAAGAGTTGATCATCCTTGGATCTTCACAATGGGTGTGAGGAAGCCTAGAATGGTGATCTATAACTAGGTATTCAGCTCCTTACTTATCCCCAATTTCTATGTCAAATTCTTGTAACAAGAGGATCCACCTAATCAACCTGGGTTTAGCTTCTTTAATAGATAGAATGTATTTCAAGGTAGAATGGTCGATAATGATGATGACTTTTGAACCTAGGAGGTACTGCCTAAACTTCTCTAAATAAAAGTCCACAACCAAAAACCACTTTTCAGTAGTGGTATAATTCCTTTAAGCCTCATCTAGCAGTCTAATAGAATAATATACCATATGAAACTTATTATCTCTCCTATGTCCTAAGACAAATCCAATAGTGATATCACTAGCCTCACACATTAGTTAAAAAGGGAGTTTCTAATCAGGTGTAGTGATGATAAGTGATGTAGTGAGTTTTCCTTTAACAAATTGAATAATTTAAAATATTTTTCATCAAATTTTAAAGGTGTATCCTTGAAAAGAAAAGAACACAATTGCTTAGTGATTTTTGAGAAATCTTTAATGAATCTTTGGTAGAAACCAGCACGCCCTAGGAGACTTCTAACACCTTTTACATTTTTAGTAGGTGGTAGTTTTTGAATAACTTATATCTTAGTAGTTTCAACCTACAAACCTATATTTTACACCTTATGTTCTAACACTATCCCCTTAGTGACCATAAATAGACATTTTTTCCTATTAAGAAATAGTTTGGTCTCTATGCATCTCTCGAGCACTAACTCCAAATTTTTTAAACAAGTGTCAAATTTTCTACCAAAAATGGAGAAATCATCCATGAAAACATTGATGATCTGCTCAATCATATCAGAAAAGATAGCCATCATGCACCTTTTAAAGGTAGCATGGGATCCACACAACCCAAAAGGCATCTTTCGGTAAGCAAATGTCCCAAAGGGTCTTGTAAATGCAGTCTTCTCCTGGTCCCACGGAGCAACATGAATCTGGTTATAACTAGAAAACTCATCAAGAAAACAGAAAAATGCATTCCCAGCAAGCCTCTCAATAATTTAATTAAGGAAGGGAATTTGAAAATGGTCCTTATTAGTGGTTGAATTAAGCTTACTATAATCTATAAAAACTATCCATTTGGTGGCTTTCCTAACTTGAATTTTTTCATTATTCTCATTTGTAACAATAGTGAAACCTCCTTTCTTAGGGACTACTTGGACCAGACTAACCCAAGTACTATCAGAGATATTGTATATTATTCCAGTGTCTAGTAGTTTAATTACTTCTTATCTCACAAATTCTTCCATATTGGGATTGAATCCTCTTTGAAACTCTACCCTAGGATTATGATTTCACTCTATAGGGATATTCTTTATGCAGAATGAATGACTAATTCATTTGATATTAGATATGGTCCAGCCTTTGGAAGATTTTAATTTCTTTAGAACATTTAACAATATTTTCTCTCGGTTATTTTCCAGTTGAGAAGAAATGATTATAGGAAGTGTGGAATTTTTACCCAAAAATGTATATTTCAAATGATTATGAAGTGGTTTTACCTCAAGAGTGGGTGTTTCTACACTCAAAGGAAGACTCTTTGGTCTATGAGGACCAAGGTATTCAATATATTTCTTATACGGAGTTTGAAAAGATGACAAATACTCAATTTCCAATTCAGTTTCAGAATTAATAGTACTGTTGTCCCAGATGGATAGCTCACTATCCAGAGTTTCTAGTTCAGAATTCAGAATATTTATCAAGGTAGAATCATAGTGTTTTCTTAACATCTCTACATATACTTCATAATTTTTTTAGCAATGTTGGGGACTGTAGATTCACCCTTAAGTTTACTCAAAAAGTTATTATGTTCAAAATCACATGACTCATCTCCATCAAAAACAGAAACTAGATAATTGTCCAGTTCTGGAAAATTTTCCAAATTGTGAGTTTGAGAAGATTGATTAGAATTTGAATGTTTATTTTCAGTTTCCAAATTTATTTCTTCTACAATTGATTCATTTTCAGACTTCTTACAATTTTCACATGAACATCCATATTCAAAGAATTCTATTTTAGAGTAGTTTTCAGAAAAATTTGGTCCCTTAATATTTTTAAATACATTTAATTCTTAGTATTTCTCTCTAAACTTAAATATTAACTGACCCTTAGACACATTAATAATGGATCCACTAGTGGATAATAAGGGCCCACCCAGAATGATGGGCACCTCTTGGTCACACTCCATATCAAGGACTAATATTTTTGTAGGTAGAAAAGGCTTCTCAACACCAACTAGAAGGTCATCTACCCTTCCCAAAGGATGAGTGAAAGAACAGTTATCCAAATAAGTATGACTGTGGTGGGTTGAATATCATCCAACCAAAACTGATGGAATAGTGATTATGGGAGAAGATTGATACTAGAACCTAAGTCACATAGTTAGTTGAGTTGACTAGAATTTCCTAAGGTACAAGGTATGAAAAAGATACCTGGATCATTGATTTTGGGTGGGATTTTATTTTGAAGGATATCACTGCACTCTTAAGTGAGGTTGTAGGTAGAAAATTATTTTAGTGATTTTTTGTTGGAAATAATCTTTTTGAGAGATTTCAAGTAAGATGGAATTTTAATTAAAGCTTGGATGAATGGGATTTTTACTCGTAGCTTGGTAAGGAGCCCAAGGAACTGAGGAATTTCAACTTTGGTATTAATTTTGGGTTTGTGTTTTCTCAAGGAAAGGGATAGGCAGAGAAAATTTTCTTAGAACAGTAGGCATATCCCTAACTTTTTCAACATTTTTTTATTTTATTTTATTCTTTTTATTTTCATAGAAATTTCTAGCTTGAAATTCATGTGAAAATTGAGGTTTTGTTCATTTTAAAGACTTCTTTCTTAATTTATAGAATTTGTACAGAGCAGATTTTTATTTCCAGATTCTTTGAATTTTCTATTTTTGGGAATTTTCAGAGACTTTTTTAGGAACAATTTGAGCATTTATCCCACTTCTAGTGACAACATCCATGATATTTTATCGAGGGTTAAATTTAGTTGTTCTAGGAAGTCTACCTTTATCCTTAGAAGTTAAGTCCCTAGAAATTTGACCCAGTTGAGTTTCTATGTACTACATTCTAACATTATTTTGGATTTTATCATATTCATATTGGGGTTGATGTTTATTCAATTGTGTTTTGAATCGTTCCTCTTGAGTGTCCATTCTATTTAAAATTAGATCCAGTTTTTAAGTAACTTGGCCATCATAATTTCCTTAAGAATTAGATGATTCACCCCTTTGTGGGTTTTGAAATTTTTGTCTTTGTGGGTTTTGGTAATCAGGGGTAGTGGATTTCATGATTAAACCTTGTTCTTTCTAGGAAAAATTGGGATAGTTCCTATATCCTTGGTTATAGGAAATGGTTAAAAATGTGTCTTCCTTTGCAGGCATCCTAGAACCATAGTTGACAAAATGTGAGTTTTCTTGTTGGGATGGTATTTCAAATTTGGGGTAGAAGTTTTCAGTGTGACCGAACATCCCACATTGATAACACTATTCTCTAAGTGATTGGTTTGTGTATGTGTTTTGAAACCCCAATTGATTAACAGATTGTTTGGAATTCTGGTTCATTAAGGATTGAAGTTAGTTGGTTATTTCATCTAGTTGAGCTTGATTTTTCATTTCCATTCCAGAACCAGTATTAACATTTCTATTCACTCTTTTCCTCCGTGAATTATTATGTTGTGAATTCATGGAATGGTTTTTGAGATTTGTTCTTAACTCTTCATATGTATTATCATTGTAATTACCCCCAACTGCTTGATCAACTATGTTCTAACCATAAGAGGATATCCCTTTATAGAAGGTATCCATGATAAGGTGGTATGATAGTTGATGATGGGGACACTGCCTAAGAAGGTCCCTAAATCAATCCCAACCCTCTTGAAATGATTCTCCATCCTCTTATTAAAATCTATCGATCTTAGTTATATGTTCCCCTTTAAGTATTTGGGGAAAAAAATTCCTAATGAAAGAATTATACACTTGGTATCAGTTTTCAAAGATGTTCTCATCTAGACTCAAAAACCAATTTTGAGGATTACTTTTGAGGAAAAAGGGAAATACTCTCATTATTAGCTCATTCTCAGTGAGTACTAAAAGTGGAATTTGTTACAAAGTATTGTAGATGTCTCTAATGAAGGCTAGGGAGTCCTAATTAGAGATCTCATTGAAAGTATGGAGCAGGGAAATGTAGGACTATTTGAGTTCATAATTTCTGGATCTAGGAATTAATATAATGGAAAAAGGATTGCTTAACACTTGAGTGATTTGGAACTCCCTCATCCTAACTCTCTATACTTCTTCTAAGAGTTTAGGATTGTAATTTTGGAAGTTATTAGGTGCAGGAACTCTTTCGTCAAAATTTTCCATTCAGTTTTATTTTTCTTTCTAAGAGCAACTAAATGTTTATCAAGTTCAGGGTTCCGGGGATCTAGTCTAACTATGGATGATCTAGTGCTCATACAATTGATAATAAAAGATATGATTCAACACAGATAACAAATAGAAACTAGAAGTAGTACAACAATAGTAACAATTCAATGATGCATTAATAACAGTGTAAAACAGTAGGTAAAAGTAGTAGAAACTCACTGAATAGATTTTTTTAAACACTATTTTCAAAAAAAATCAATTTTTTGGTGTTTATATATATATATATATTTATTTTTTTATAGAAAAGTGATCTCACAAACCCCTCCCCAACAACGGTGCCAAAAACATGACCTGATCTTCATTGAAAATGAGTCAAAGTTTACTATTTTTCAGTTTCTTACTAACTATAGTTTAGTGGTAAGTAGGGTCAAACCCACAGGGATGGTTGGTGACCAAATTTTCTTTTTTTTCTTTTCAAAACACCCACTGGTGTCAACAGTGGGTGGAGTATACCTATTTTTTCACATTTTAAATTTTTTTAATTTTTAATTTTTTTATATGTATAAATGAGAAAACTATATTTTTACTAGGAGGCAAAGCCTTACATTGAGAAATGGTGAAACTATGAAAAAAACAGTGAACTAAAACACATATGATATGACTAAGGAGCAAAAGATCAAGTAAAACACTTAGAAATTATAACTACTGGTTAAAAAGTATGTCTTCTCCATTGCTTTTCACTTAATCACACCTCAAGATAAACTGAAGAATCTCACTCTCAAGGAAATTCAAGAGACAGAGGATTGAGTATTAGAGTTCACCACTCTAGAAATCAATCGAGCTGATAAATAATTTGAAAAGTAAGCAATTGGAATTTACATCGTCGTAAAATTCAATTGCTAATGATAGTTTAAGATTTGATAAATGAATTCAAGATCAATCTCACTGATTGATCTTGAGGTTTGAATTTAAAACAATGAGGTGTGAGTAATTAAAGTGAAAATCAGAATCAGTCTCACTGACTGATACTAAATTTGTAAAAAGAAATGATTTTGAAGAGACTTAAAGAAATACCATTAGGTTCTAAATTCCCAAGATAAATTTTTTATCCTACTATCATTTTGATTACAAATATTAAAAATATACGATTAGAGAGTATAGAAGTTTAGAACAAAAGAGGGAGAAAGAACTCCCCTAGTGCTCCTACTCTCCAGGACTCTATCTCCAGGTGGATTCATGGAAATCTACTGCTCTCCGGGATCTACTCTTCTCTCGTCCAAAAAAAGTCAAATGATAAAAATTAAAATGAATAGATGCCCCCCCCGTACTGCTACTCTATTTTATTTTTTTAAAACCTCTGTCATCTACTACAATTCACCCACTGTTTACCACTGACTTCAAGTGTTATCCAATGCTTTACCATACGGATGTGTTTTTTTAGTGCAACTCACATCGTACTATGTTACCCCAAGTAATTAACTATATTCTAAGTGATTGACTGAATCTGGCCAAGAATTGGTCTAGGTACCTAAGTAAAAATAGAAAGAAGAAAAGGATTAAAACAGTTTTAAATTGTAACAAAAAGATTAATTAAATATTTAATTTTACAATCAATTATTATAATTATCAAATTAAAATATTATTTTATAATTATTTTTTATTAAAATTATATTATTTTAATTATATTATTTTATTTAAAACAATTATTAATTTTTTAAATTTTAATATTATTTAATATATCATTAATTTGATAAAATATTATTATTATTTTAAGATTAAAATTTATTATATTATTAAGTTAATTAATTAATAAATATTATTATAATTATTGTAATAATAACTATTTTATTTTAAAAGTTACAATATAATTATAATTAACTTATTAAGGCTATTAAATTATAACAATTTAAACAATTAAATTATTTTAATTTAACAAATTATTTTATTTATAAATTATGATTATTTTTGTTATTTCAGTTTTATAATTTATTTAATTAATTAGTTTTATAATTTTATTTTATTGTATTAATAATAATATTTATTTGGTATTATAATTGTTATATATTATAATTCATAATTATTAATTTTTTTATTTATTTTATTATTATTATTATTTTTTCTTTTCCTCCCCCCTTATCTCCTTCAGTGCGCCGTGGGGGAGGGTAGAATGAATTCCTTGAGAACCCTCACCAGTGTTGCAAGTGCCTACCAGCTCAGCTCCTCAAGTGATCTGTGGCGTACCCTCCTCCTCGATCCAACGGAATCGGCTCCTGCTACTCCTCCAGATATGCAGCGGCTCGGCCTCACCTCAGTGTCACGTGGATCGGTGGCACACACTCTGGGTTCAGTCGACATCCACAAAGGTGGTAGTTTCCTAGATCTGGGGCTTCGGTCGGCCTCTCCTTCTTACAGCGGCTCACATCTGCTTCCTCTACCACATACATTGGCAGATCCTCCTCCATGCAACATTGAGTTCTTGGCGGCTGTAGTCCCTTCAACCCTAAGGCAAGTGGTGGAACCAAATTAGAGATCTTCACAAGGGGGTTCTCCTTAGATATGTGTCTTTGGGATGAATTGGGTTTCCAAAAGCGTGTTTTTTGTTGTTGTGATTTTGTTGTTGAATCTCCGGTTGAGTATGGATCATTGAGAGAACAGTGAGAATGGGAATGGTGTGGATGGTGAGACCTATGACACCGGTGGTGGTGTGAGTAGAGGCTGGATGAGGAAACAGTGTCGAAGGAATGGTGGAACAGTGAGGAACGATGGATGAAAAATGGTGGTCGGTGAGAACGGTGACACAGGGAGCGGTGACTCGGAGTCACCACTCCAAAAGGAAATAACAGTGGCAAGGGTACAATGGTGACTCGAGTCACCATTGCTATAATCTGACGGCGGCTTTAAATTAATCTACAACCTTTAAAAAAATGAAACAATAAACACATAAAAATAATTAAAACAATTATAAAGTAAGAAATTTAAAAATTAACTTAATTAAATTAAGAATAAAAGCAATTAACTAATCAATTTAAAATAGGATACAAATAAAAAAAACTTTAATCGAATTATAAACTTAGTTAAAATATTTCATCATAATAAATAATGATTATAAATTGAATCATAAAATTAAACATAAAAAGGATATAAATTAATTAATGAATACAAAATAATTATTAAAGGTAATTAATTTCGAAAGGACACAAATAAAGTTTGAATTTTAAATTAAAGATTCAGTTAATTATGAAAGAATAAATGGACTAAACTATTAATTAATAAAAATTTCATATTATTAAAAATTAAAGAAAATTTTTTATTTCAATTTTAAATTAATAAATTTAATTAAAACGTTAAATTTAAATAATTAAGTTAGTTGTTTAGAACTAATAATAAAATTGATTATGATTACAAATAATACATTAAAAATCAAGTTAATGTTTAAACTATATAGATGATGAAAATTGATTAACTAAATAATTAATAGCTGCCAACGAGCCCGTACCCGAGTGGTAAGGGCTCATGCTTGGCATCCAAGAGACCCAGGTTGAAAATCGGGTGAAGACGAATTTCCAAGTACTGTAGCAGCACTGTAGCAGTGCTGTAACAGTCGGAACTATTCACTCGATTTGGGCCTTTGGGCCACCGGTTTGGTCCTACGAGTCTCCAGGGCCTTCGGGTCATCAAAGGCCTTCGGGTCACAGGACCTTCAGGCCACAAAAAGACCATGGAGTAGCCCAGTTCACACATAACAGGCCCCAGATGAGGATCAGAGCAACAAGAGTAGCAACCACCAGATGCAGAGTTAACCGGATTGGAAGAATGAGAGAGTATGACAGCCACTATCGGAACCAAACACCGTGCGTCTTTGTACGGGACAATGTTAGGCGATCAACAATGCAATGTGAGGAGCTAGGTGATCAATGACGCAAAAGCTGAGGAGGGGCAGTTCAAGTTGGCTGGGCCTGCGAGTCATGTATTGGGCATGGTATGCCTCTGGGCCTTTGGGTCATGTGTTGCAAGTCAGTCAAGCCTTGTGCCCTGGGCCTATGGGTCATGTACGAGTTCCCCTTCAACCCTTAAAAGGGGGATTATCCATAATAAAATAAAATAAAGAAGGCCTTCGGGCCATTCGGGCTAAATAATTAATAGCCAAAAAATACCAAAAAATTAATATAGAAGCACTTCAACTTATAAAAATTAAATAGAAAAAGTTAAGGAAAATAAAAACTAAATTTGAAAAACTTAATTAATAAAAATGGAATAAATACAAAATTATTTATAAAAACTTATGAATTAATGAATTTAGTTATAAAATTACAAAAGTTCTAATATTTTACAAAGAGTGTAAAATTAATTGATGGGATCATTAAAAATTTAATAAAAAGATGTGGCAAATCTGAGTAAAACTGAGACCACATCAAATTACCCCACACTTAAACATTGTTTGTCCTAAAAAAATCTCATGATGTATTAACTTTGAAAAAAAGAAGTGTGTTTTTATTGATCAACTTAAAATATAACATGTCAATCAATTTAAAAACATAGGATATGAAACTATGAGTAAGTTTTTTTTAAATGGAATGCTCAAATGAAATCTCGCCTAACATATCATACTTACTAGGTAATTAAAGGAGCTATCAATCATCCACTTTTGAGGATGAATTGCCTCATATATGATACTGCCTAATGGTTTACCTCTATTCAAACTTATGTTCTAAATTCAAGAGTGATATAAGGATAAAAGCTAGTGGAGTCAAGAACTTAACAGAAATATCCTTATAGCATGACTTTCATATAGGTCCCAAAAAGAAAAAGATAAATCATTTTTTAAATCCCCTTATTGAAACAACCTAAATGGTTCCACACAAAACAATTGTCCCCTTCTCCATTTGGTGTTCACTACACTACTAAAAATTTAGGCTATAGCCACAGTTTGGAACTGTGGCTATAAGCCCAAAAACTGTGGCTATAGTTTATAGCCACGGTTTAATGAATCATGGCCATAGGGATTTAGCCATGGTTTGAAACTGTGGACAGACCCCCTTGCACCCTGGACAGACCCCCCCACCTTGCACACTCCCAGCACCCGAGAAATACCCCCTACACCCCTGGATAGACCCCCCTTGCACCTCTGCAGACCCCCCTTGCACCCCTGGATAGACCCCCCTTGCACCCCTACACCCCCCCCCCCCGCACCCCTAGAAAGACCCCCTTGTACACCTAGACATACCCCCTTTCACCCCCGCAGACCCCCTTGCACCCCTCCAGACCTCTCCTGCACCCCGAGACAGACCCCCTTGCACCCCTAGATAGACCCCCCTTGCACCCCTGGACAGACCCCCCTTGCACCCTGCAAGTCCCCCCTCCCCCTGACAAACCCCCCTTGCACCCCTGTAAACCCCCCTGCCCCCTCCCCACTACCCTATAACCCCCCCCCTAGACAGACCCCCATTCCCCTCCTCCCCCCTACACCCGGGACAGAACCCCCTTACACCCTGGACAGACCCCTTGCACCCCTAGACAAACCCCCTTACACCCCTGCAGACCCCCCTCCCCACAACCTTGCTGTCACGACCCGCCTTCACCCAAAAGGAGGGAAGGGACAACAAATTGTCAGACCCTTCCTTCTTTAAGTTGAAGGAGAGATAATGACCCCCGAGACCCGCCTTCGATAGGTCCCTAAGTGGAAACCACCACCAAGGGTATAGAATCACACACAACATGGAACACATTACCCTTTTTATATTTATAGGATCGAGAGATAAGATATAAACTCCAACAACAACAAAGCTGAAAGTAAAGGTAAAGTCAAAAGTAAACCATTCCCATATGCATGTTTAAAAGTAAAAGATACAAGCCACAAGAACTTCAAAGGTAAAGTACCAAGAAAAAGGAAAACGACAATAGCAAATAACCCAAGGTTCGAGCTAGTACGGTCCCGCACGATCCTCGAAGTCCTCCTGGAAACCTGAAAGCAGTTTTATATACGTAGGGTGAGCATACAAGTACACTCAGTAAGGAAAACCAAAGACTCGTGCACAAGTGGGGTGGCATTCTAATGCCCTGTGATAAAAAGACAACCAAATCACCTAGTAAGAAAAAATATCCACCCGAACCTCCCCAAGGAAAACTCCCCAAATAACGCAAGTCAAGTAATGTATAGTAATAGCACATCGACATTCAGGTACCCCATGCCACTTTCCCACTGGTTATTGAAGACATCCTACACATCGTACCAATCCCACCATTCTCACCGCAGTCCCACCACCACACCCGCCCGCACACACCTGGGCCACAACCACACATCCCGCCCGCAAACACCTGGCCCACAACCACATCCCATCCTCAAACACCTGGGCCACAACCACCACGCGTAACCACACCCGCAAACACCTGAGCTAGAACAACTACTGCCACGCCTGAAGACACCTGGGCCTCATCCCGAAGATTCTTGGGAACAACCTGCCCGCACAAACCTGGGCCAACCACCACAACTACCCTGCCCAGAGAATCTTGGGATATAATGGACCTCAGGCCGTCACATCCTGCTCGAAGAGTCTTGGCCTATTCAGGAAAGGGAGAAAAAAGGAGCTAATAACCAGCCACTCAGAGGAGTGTTGGGAAAACACCCTCTCCCATGGAATGGGGGTGTACGACACTAAGTGCTCAACTTGGGTGGGGCACGAAGAAGGAAACATAAAAACTACAGATATATGTATAGTCAACAAGCACTCATCCCAACCTAGGGTTCCCAAGGCCAACCTAAGCATAACACCCTTGTTAATATTCATTCATAAAAGAAGCCACATCACTCACAACCAAGTCACAACTCATTACCAAAACCAATTCCCCATTTAACCCATTCTTAGTTTCACGTTAAAGTGATCCCCTTTAAGTAAATTTTGCACTAATGGGAAACTAACAGGAATAACCACAATCCTGGAAAAGAGAAACAGCGAAACAACAATTTAAGCATTCACACCCGGTTCTCTTGTGAAGCCACAACAACAAAGGGATAAGTGAGATCCCTCAAAGTATTGGAACCAAACCAAGCCTCGAGATACAACCCCATGCCATTTCAGATTCACAACCAACAACTGTGCCACAACAGAGGATCCCATCTTCACCCACATCATCCCTCAAGCATCAAACAGAACAACACATCTACTACCAAAACAGAGTGGGAAAATTACAGGTTCAAGCACATCATTCATTAGGTTCTTATTTCTGTTTGTTAACCGGGGTGATCACACATGAATTCTTGTTTTACTGAACATCCATTTAAACCAAACTGAGTTTAGGTGACTAACCAATTCCATGTTATAGTTATATAGTCATCACAAGAGACAAGGGTTCATTAGAACACAAGGAAAGGCCACCAACGACCATGATTTTCAATGAGCACGAGCCCATACAGTTCACAACATATATCAACATAAAAGAGTACAACAGAACATCGATCACACCCCCTTCATTATTTAATGGTCCGTTCATTATCTTCATTAAGTTTAGTTTCACCAATCCCCCCAGAAACAATAGCATACCCACCCTGCATGATACACAGTAAGGATAGACGAAGGAAAAACCCTACTTGGATGATCAAAGATCGAAGTTCTTCTCCACGCACCAAGAACGAGGATGCACGACTTGCTGGGGAGGAATGTCGGGGAATCCAAGGGTGAGAAAAAAAGCTTTGGCATAGGCGCACCACTTTCCTTGGGAAGGTAGACTCCAAACGCACTGGGAAGAAAAGGAGGCAGGCCAAAAAGGAAGAAGAAGAAAAAAAAATTCCCATGCGATATATAGATAAGATCCCATTGTTATGGGATATGGGGATTTGAACAGATTTAAAGTCGAATTGTAGTTTCACCATGCGGTTGGGTGGTTACACACGATTGAATTAATTGTTATTTAATGATTACCATAAAAAAGGTGGTAACAGCTGTGACTTTAAGGATTTTATACAAATGGAGGGGCATGATACGTGGACACACAACTGGGTCCGTTGAGGTTTTCCCCACCCTTAAGAATTTAAACTTTGATTAAGGGCTTAAAAACGGCCTTGAACCACTTCCAAAAGGTTAAAAAGGGATAAAAGTGGTGTTATGGGAGAAACTGCAGAAGAAAAACCCGACAAGGCCGGGTGGCACCGATCATGCCACACACAACGATCGGTTGCACGCCGATCAGTCACACGTTGATCGGTCACACGCCGATCGATCGCACACCGATCGGTCGCGCCGATCGGTCGTACATGTCACACACCGATCAGTCGCACACCGATCGGTCGCACCCACCAAAACGCCACCCTTAGGATCCAGATTTTGGAAAAGGGGTGGACCATGAGGGCCTGGTCCATCACATCAAATACCTCTCAAACTATTCTCGCCCCCGAGAATTAAAACCAAGCCAGAAGAATAGAGAGGGTCCGAACAACCACCTTGAAAGATACCTCTCAGGAGTGACCCTCACCGACATCTAAAAACACCTCTCCCTCAAGAAACCATGCAACATTAAGGGGTCAAGCTGTCTAGTGATATGGGTTAGGGAGTTTCTTCCTCCATGTCAAGATATTATCCGCTTTGGGCGACACTGACTCACCCACACAGGTTTAATCGCATCCACCTTAATGCGTATTGATTAGGGATCGGGTCCTCCCCTTCCCGTAGTTAGTACTTTTCACATGCATCTAGAGAATAAGGAAAACCACACATTCCATAGTTAACAAGGTAAAGTATTCCATCATGAACAAGTACAAACAAAATGGGACAAAAATCAAAACAGCTCCGGGTACTGGGCACGCATCTGTGTCTCCCGTTCCCAGGTACTTTCCTCGAGCCCGCCATGCCTCCACAACACACGAACCAAAGGGATGGTTCATCCTCGGAGCACCTTCTCCCCATTATCCTCGATCCTCACTGGTCTTTCCACAAAGTTCACATCATCCTCGATATCCATCTTTCCCCAGTCGAGGACATGTGAATCGTCGTGTAGATACTATCGGAGTTGTGACACATGGAATATGTCATGTATCCTCAGTAGCGGTGGTGGTAACGCAGGCTGATAAGACACTTCTCCGACCCGCCACAACACTTTGAAGGGTCTGATGAATCTGGGAGAAAGCTTACTCCCCCTACCGAACCTTTATTGCCTACACCGAGGGGAGACCTTCAAGAACACGTGGTCCCTGACCCCGAACTCCAAGGGTCTCCTCCTATTATTAGCATATGACTTCTGAAGGTCATGTTCCGCCTTCATCCTCTCCCGTATAAGATAAACCTTCTCCGTCGTGCTCTACACCACTTCCAGGCCAAGAACACTTATTTCCCCAACTTCAGTCCAGCACACGGGTGAGCGACATGGCCTTCCATACAAGGCTTCGAACGGAGCCATGCCAATGGTAGAGTGATAGCTATTATTGTAGGAAAACTTTACCAGAGGAAAGTGTCACACCCAAAATCCACCAAAATCTAGTATACATGCCTGCAACATGTCCTCCATTGTCTGGATGGTGCGCTCTGTCTGTCCATTTGTCTGGGGGTGGAAAGTAGTGCTATGATGTAGCTGGGTGTCAAAATCATGCTGCAATCCTCTCAAGACTCGTGAGGTAAATCGTGCATCCATATCCAATAATATGGATCTCGGAACTCCATGCAACCGAACCACCTCATCCATATACCTCCGTGCTCAGGCATCCACTGCACTCGACTCCTTGATCGCCAGAAAGTGAGCCGATTTCGTCAACCGGTCCACCACTACCCAGATAGCGTCGCAACTCCTTGAACCTTGGGTATCCCTATGATGAAATCCATCAAGATGTCATACCACTTCCACTCAGGGACATCTAAAGGCTGCAACAAGCCGCTTGGAACACAGTGTTCAGCCTTCACCTGCTGACACACTATGCACCTGGCCACGAACTCTGCCACCACCCGCTTTACCCCGGGCCACCAGAATTGAACCCTCAAGCCCCGGTACATCTTGGAAAATCCCGGGTGAACTACTAGGGGTGAGTTGTGGAACTCACCAAGAACCCTTCCCCATATCGCCTCTAGGACAAACAATTTTCCTTGGAAAAGCACTTGGTTATGACCATCCTTTGTCCACCCTTCCAGAGCATCACCTTGGTTAACCCGGTCATGAATCACTTCACTTTCTGAGTATCCCCATTGGGAATCCTCTACTTGCCGCAATAGGGAATACTACATTGTCATATGATATAGGCAACCTATACCACCATCCATCCTTGTATCCAGGTGTAGGGCATCCAACTCCTCCATCGCCTTCCAAGCATCTGCCGACTTCCGAACCGCATCCTTCTTCGACTTCCTGCTCAAGGAATCAACCACCACATTCCCCTTTCCTGAGGTGTAGGAAATATTGAAGTCATCATCCTGAAGGAACTCCACCCACCTATGCTGCCACAAGTTCAGTTCCCACTGGGAGAAGATATACTTCAAGCTTTTGTGATCGGTGAAGACCACGAAGCGCTCCCCGACGAGGTAATGCTGCCACAACTTTAGTGCAAAAAAGACCGCTGCAAGCTCTAGGTCCTGGGTGGCATAATTATGCTCATGGGGACGTAACTTCCTAGACCCATAATAGATCACACCTTATCACTAAATCAATACACATCTGAGGCCTTTCCCTGAAGCATCACAAAACACGTCATACGCTGCCCCTTCTTCTGGAAACCTTAGCACTGGGGCACTTACCAACTTCTCCTTTAGATAGCTAAAGGTTTTATGGTGCTGCCCATTCTACACAGAAGCCTAGTCCTTCTTGGTCAAAGCTGTCAAAGGTGCTGTAACTCGAGAGAAGTTGGGCACGAACCTCCGATAGTAACCTACAAGTCCAAGAAAACTACGAACCTATTCCACGCTCTTGGGTGTTTCCCAAGAAACTACTGCCTCGATCTTCGATGGGTCTACCTCTATCCCCTGCTCGGAAACCACGTGCCCAAGGAAGCGTACTTCCCGCGTCCAGAAATTTCACTTGGAAAACTTCCCATAGAGTTTGTGCTGCCGGAGGAACTCTAAAGACCATTCTCAGGTGATCAACATGATCCTCCTCTAATCTTGAGTAGATCAGGATGTCGTCAATAAACACAACTACGAACCGGTCCAGGTATTCCCAAAAGACGGAGTTCATGAGCCCCATGAATACGGCTGGAGCATTCGTAATGCCGAACTACATGAACATAAACTCGAAGTGACCATATCTGCACCTGAAGGCAGTCTTGGAGATATCTCCCTCCTTCACCCTCACTTGGTGATATCCCGACCACAGATCAATCTTCGAGAACCAACCTGCTCCCCTCAGCTGTTCAAAGAGATCATCTATCCTCGGAAGAGGGTAGCGATTCTTGACCGTCACCTAATTCAGCCTCCAGTAGTCTATGTACAGCATGAGACCACCATCTGCCTTCCTTGCGAACAAGACAGGAGCACCCCACGGTGATGCACTTAGCCAAACAAAACCCTTCTTTATCAGATCGTCAATCTGGATCCGCAACTCCCGCAACTCAGAAGGTGACATCCGGTAGGGAGCCATCGAAATCGGACAAGCACCAGGTTGCAAGTATATCTCGAACTCAACATCACGTCAAGGGGGTAGAGTCGCCACCTCTTCAGGGAAGACATCCATAAACTCACTGACGATCCCTGGGACTTCCACCATCTCTGTATCCACCGACTCTACTGATAGTTCATCCAACAGGGAGAGGAGGGGCTCCTCTCGTCTGCTGCTTTTATGACAACCCCTCTAGCTGATGAAAGTTACACGTCGTCCGCCCAAATATGAAAACACAACCCTTCCTCGGAAGCATTCAATGATGTCATATACAGAGAACAACCAATCAATGCCTAGGATGACATTGTATGGATTTATCTACAATAGTAGAAGATCCCTGATAGACTGGTGCAACCCTATCATCAGTCTACACCCTCGGCAAACATAAATCAAGTCGGTATGACCTCCGACCAGTGTGCTCATCACCAAGGGAAATGGAAGTCTCTCAGCGTCTAAACCCAGAACACGGGCCAGACTGGGTGGAAAAAAGGAGTGCGAAGCTCCTGTATTGAACACGGCATAGGCAAGAGTACTAAACATGCTGATCATACCTCGAACAAATTCTGGCCCTGCTGGAAACGCTGCCTCTGTGGCGTGCAACTGTCCACACCTAGATCCCCTTCCTTTCGGTTGTTGGCCACCTCCCCGACCATGCCCTGGTCGAGGTCCCGGAGGGGTGCCCTGAGGTCGTCCTCCTCCCTCCACGTCTGGTCTAGGAGGGGTGGTACCCTTCTGTCCCTGCTGTTGCTGCTGAAGGGGCCTAGATAGAAACTGATGCGGATGAGGTGGGAGCTAAACTTGCCCACCCCTTTATACATTACTCTGTCCGAGCACTGATTCCGAAGGTTTCCATGGATCCCACAGATGAAGCACCTCGATCCTGGGCCCGAAAGAAAAGGGCAAGGACCGGGGGATCGGAACTGGAACTGCTAATGCCTGCTTCCTGCAGGTCGAAACCTAGAGGGTCATGATGCTGGAGGCATGCTGCTGATGACCTTCCCCTTCGATGAGCCCAACTGTATTCCCTCTCATGACACACCTCCCAGCGTGTGCATCCTTTCCACCACTTCAGCTTTCTTCTGGACTTCTAAGTAGGTCGGTAAGGTGAAGGGAGTAACAGCACACTGAATAGAGGGTCGAAGTGCCTCCTCCAAACGTCTCACCCAAGACTCCTCGTCTAGAAAGAGGTCGGGAGAAAAGTGAAGGAGATCCTTGAACTTGATCCCCAATTCTCTCAGGTACATGCTCCCCTACTGGAGGGAGATTAGCTCCTGCCTCTTCTCGGCCTTCATCATGGAAGATAGGAATTCCGCCCAAAACTCCTTCTCAAAGTCAGCCCACGTAACCTCAGTCTCCTTATTCTCCCCAAGATAAAGCGTCCACCACTAACGCGCTGCTCCCCACATCTAGCTGACGGCCATAGGAACCCAATACTCTTTCGGAGCCCAAATCAAGTCGAAAGCTATCACTAGCTCCTCAAGCCAGCTCTCTGTCCCCACATCTAAGACGCTACCCCCGTAATTCCCAAGGGCCTGCCGCTGAAAGGCACGAAGCATCCTCTACCACTGATTGTCCTCCTCTCGGTCAGCCCTCTGTTGATCAGCCAAAGAAACCCATGGGGCCTCAATCGTCCGCACTACTCGTGGTCGTCTCCCTAGTGCCATAGCTGCAAGGTAAACAAGGAATGCCTAAGTCCGAGTAGTGTAGAATATTGTTCTTAAATTTTTCTTAGACTTCTTGTTCATTTTAAATCCCCAAAATACCCATAAATCACAAGAACACAAGTTATTATGATGCATGTACCTTTCCTAGGGTCTCTACCCTGCAATCAGTGTAGCCTCGCTTGGTCGTTCGGTAGGTCCAGAGTCCTTGCATCGGATCATGGGGTCCCTAAAATCCCATGTCCTAGCCGATCTTCCCTGGCCTATTTCATGCATCAAGATCACCCAACACTGTTGCCCTACCATCCCATGCAATCCTCACTGTGCCTAACTCCAGACTCCATCGTATCTCTCAACCACTGCCTTTGATACCATTCTGTCACAACCCTCCTTCACCTAAAAGGAGGGAAGGGACAAAAAATTTCCAGACCCTTCCTTCTTTAAGTTGAAGGAGAGATAATGACGCCCGAGACCCGACTTCGATAGGTCCTAGAGTGGCGACCATCACCAAGGGTATAGAATCACACACAAGATGGAAGGAATTACCCTTTTTATTTTTATAGGATCGAGAGATAAGACAGAAACTCCAAAAACACCAAAGAGAAAGTAAAGGTAAAGACAAAATTAAACCATTCCCATACGCATGTTCAAAAGTAAAAGATACAAGCCACAAGAACTCAAAAGTTAAAGTACCAAGAAAAAGGAAAACGACAACAGCAACTGCCCCAAGGTTCGATCTAGTACGGTCCCACACAATCCCTAAATTCCTCATGGAAACCTGAAAGTAGTTTTATATACGTAGGGTGAGCATACAAGTACACTCAGTAAGGAAAACCAAAGACTCTCATGCACAAGTGGGGAGGCATTCTAATGACCTGTGAGGAAAAGACAACCAAAGCACCTAGCCAGGAAAACTATCCACCCGAACCTCACCAAGGCACACTCCCAAAATAACGCAAGTCAAGTAATGTATAGTAATAGCACATCAACATTTGGGTACCCTGCGCCACTTTCCCACTGGTTATTGAATACATCCTATGCATCGTACCAATCCTGCCATTCTCATTGCAGTCCCACTGCCACACCCACCCGCACACACCTAGGCCACAACCACACATTCCGCCCGCAAACACCTAGGCCACAACTACATCCTTCCCACAAACACCTGGGCCACAACCACCACGCGTAACCATGCCCGCAAACACCTAGGCCAGAATAACTATTGTCATGCCCGAAGACACCTGGGCCTCATCCCAAAGATTCTTGGGAATAACCTTCCCACACACACCTTGGCCAACCACCACAACTACCCTGCCTGGAGAATCTTGGGCTATAATGGACCTCAGGCCATCATATCCTGCCCGAAGAGTCTTGGGCTATTCGGGAAAGGGAGCATAAAAGGAGCTAATAACCAGCCACTCAAAGGAGTGTTGGGAAAACACCCTCCCCCATGGAATGGGGATGTACGACACTAAGTGCTCAACTTCGGTGGGGCGCGAATAAGGAAACATAAAAACTATAGATATACGTATAGTCAACAAGTACTCATCCCAACCTAGGTTTCCCAAGGCCAACCTAAGAATAACACCCTTGTTACTATTCATTCATAAAAGAAGCCACAACACTCACGACCAAGTCACAACTCATTCCCAAAACCAATTCCCCGTTTAACCTATTCTTAGTTTCATGTTCAATTGATCCCATTTAAGTAAATTCTGCACTACTGGCCAACTAACAGGCATAACCACAAGCCAGGAAAAGAGAAACAACCAAACAACAATTTAAGAATTCACACCCGGTTCTCTTGTGAAGTCACAACAACAAAGGGATAAGTGAGATCCCTCAAAGTACTGGAACCAAACCAAGCCTCAAGATATAGCTCCACACCATTTCAGATTCACAACCAACAATTGTTCCATAGTAGAGGATCCCATCCTCACCCACATCATCCCTCAAGCATCAAACAGAACAACACATCTACTACCAAAACAGAGTGGGAAACCTCCATGTTCAAGCACATCATTCATTAGGTTCTTCTTTCTGTTTGTTAACCGGGGTGATCACACAGGAATTCTTGTTTTATTGAACATACATTTAAACCAAACTGAGTTTAGGTGACTAACCAATTCAATGTTACAGTTATATAGTCATGAAAAGAGACAAGGGTTCATTAGGACGCAAGGAAAGACCACCAACGACCATGATTTTCAGTGAGCACGAGCCGATACAGTTCACAAAATATATCAACATAAAAGAGTATAGCAGAACATCGATCACACCCCCTTCATTATTTAATGGTCCGTTCATTATCTTCATTAAGTTTGGTTTCACCAATCCCCACAGAAACAATAGCAAACCCACCCCGCATGATACATAGTAAGGAGAGATAAAGGAAAAACCCTACTTGGATGATCAAAGATCGAAGTTCTTCTCCACACGCCAAGAACGGGGATGTGTGACTTGCTGGGGAGGAACGTCGGGGACTCTAAGGGTGAGCAGAAAAGCTTCAGCACAGGCACACCACTTGCCTTGGAAAGGGAGACTCCAAATGCACTGGGAATAAAAGGAGGCCGGCCAAAAAGGAAGAAGAAGAAGAAAAAAATTCTCGTGTGATATATATATAAGATCCCATTACTATGGGATATGGGGATTTGAACGACTTTAAAGTCGGATCGTGGTTTCACCATGCGGTTGGGTGGTTACACACGATTGAATTAATTGTTATTTAATGATTCCCATCGGAAAAGGTGGTAATGACTGTGACTTTATGGATTTTATACAAAAAGAGGAGCACGATACGCAGACACACAGCTGGGTCCGTTGAGAGTCGCCCCACCCCTAAGAATTTAAACATTGATTGAGGGCTTAAAAACGTCCTTGAACCATTTCCAAAAGGTTAAAAAAAGCTAAAAGTGGTGTTACGGGAGAAACTACAGAAGAAAAACTGGACAAGGCTGGGTGGCACTGATCGTGCCACAAAGACCAATCGGTCGCACCGATTGGTCACACACCGAATGGTCGCACGCTGATTGGTCGCACGCCGATTGGTCGCACGCCGATCGGTCGCACACCGATCGCTCGCACGCCGATCGGTCGCACCCACCAAGACGCCACCCTTAGGATCCAGATTTTGGAAAAGGGGTGGACCATGAGGGGCTGGTCCATCACACTTCCAGACCCCCCTCCTTCATTTTTCCCTCCCCCCCACTGCCCTGAAGATCCCCCCCACCCTCCTGCACCCCCTGCCAGTTCCCCCCCCCCACTTCCCCCACTTCCCCCTTTGCACCCCCTACCCCACCCCTTCCCTGCAAACCACCACCCTCTCCCCCCTGCATCCCATCTGTACCCCCCCTCCCACATGCCCTGCAGACCCCCTGCAGAACACCCCCTGCCCCTAACCCTTGACCCCTCCACCCACCCCCATCCCCCTCCCAACTTCCCTGTAGACCTCCCCACAGGCCTGCAGACCTCCCGCCTTCCCCTTCCCCTTCCCCCTCCACCCATCCCCCCTACCCCCTACCCTTCAGACCTCCCCCCTGCCCCCACCCTGCAGACGTTCCCCCTTCCCCCTGCACCTTTCCCCTACCCCTCCCCCTACAATTGGTTCAAAAAAAGCCCCTAAAGGAACCCATTTTATTATACTCAAACAAAATGTTACTAGTAACAAACCAACTGTATGAACAATAATAAAACAGAAATGAAAAAAATATTCTACTTTCAATAACTAAAAAAGAAGAAACAGAGTGCTTACAATCTAAAGAGGGTGCCTCTCAAATAGTTCTAATCCCTTCATAATGTAGAGACACCTCTGGATATGATGGTTTATAGTCCTTTGGGACCTTTTCGATCAAACAGAAAACAAAACTTATTCTTTATGATGGTATATCATCAACAATCCCCCCTAGCCAGTTTTCCCTCCCCCCACTACCCCACCCTCCCCCTGCCAGTCCCCTCTCCCCTGCTAGTCCCCCACCACCTGTCAGTCCCCCCTACCATCCCCCCTGCCAGCTCCCACTCCAGACCCTCATGGACACCCCTCCCCCTGCCACCCCCTACTAGCACCCCCCTACAGACCCTCCTGGACACCCTCCCCCTACCAGCCCCCACCTACTAGTCCCCCTGCCACCCCCACCCCTGCCATCTCTCCCTGCTGACCCTCTTGGACACCCCCTCCCCCTGCCAACCCCCATGCCAATCCCCCCTGCCAGCACCCCCCACCCCCTGCCTGCCCCTTCTGCCAACACCCCCCACCCCTACCATGTCCCCCTGTAGACCCTCTTAGACATCCCCCCTGCCAGCACCCCCACCCCCTACAGACCTACTGGAACCCCCCCTTCCCCCCCACCATCCCCTGCTATCCTCTATCAAATCTATTTCTTTGAATTCCATAAGATAATTTAAATCAAAATTTGAGTATTTTTTTATGATTATGGTGACTAATATGCCATATGTTACTCATTATATCATTTTTAAGGATAAAAAATTATGATGACTAATATGACCTATTTTTTATGATTATGATGGCTAATATTCCCTATTTTTTTTATGATTATGATGTATAATTGGGGATTGGAAGTTCTTGGGGCGCCCTTATGGTAGGCTGATCTCACTAGTTTTAATGAATATGGAATTTGATTTGAATGAGGGAGAGGCAATGAGATTCCATAAGAGTAATACCCTATCTGCAATTATTTTGAAGACCATTGGGTACTTCTAAGATTCCAACTCAAATTCCTTGAAGCTAGTTAGTTGGAAATGAGATACTCAAAATTGAATTATGCATCATTACAAATTCATTCCCTGTAGTGTGATATGTTCACACCATTCCTTATGCAATATTTTAAGCGGAATATTATGGGTGAGTTCCATGATACCAGAGAAGGTGTAAGGAAGTTTGGTATTTGAAATAATAGATCCTTAAATTAAGTAGTGGTATTTTATGATGAATTTAATGGGAAGTTGAATGTGATCATGAATGTATCTAAGGATGATCAATGTATGGTTTTTAGATATCTAGATATAGTATCTAGAAACTACTATAACTTTTAACCTCTTTGAACAATGTCTATAAATAAGTTCAAGGGATATATTCATATTTTTCCTTGACAAAGCTCATTTTTTAAAACAATAAATCAATTATGGAAACAAGTTTTTAAAACAATCAGGCACTTATAGAATTCAAATTAAAGGTTTAGGAAGAGGGAACCTACCTAAACCTCAAGGTGCGTTGCTTTTGACAATGTCGGTGGATAGAACCAACCACATCATAAGAAACCGCATGTAAGCAAATAATGGGAAAAGAAGTGAGATATAACGAATTCTTATATATATGTGATCAATGTGTCAATTTTATATGATAAATGATACATGACTCCATAACCAACAATTAAAAAAGAATATTCATATTGATATGTAAGTGTAATAGAATATTTTTATTAACAAAATTTTTTGTGAGAAGTTAATCATGCATTCATTATTCTATATCTTAAATTACAGATGTTGTTATAGTAATATAAAACTTTTATATTAATAGAAAAAATTTGATCCAATAACAATGATAACATAACAGTGACATAAAATCTTATATTTGAAAAGAAAAAATCCTTATTCCGCAGTCATGATTTCAGAGAAGTCGTGATTTCAGAGAAGTATATGCCACAAAAATGCCTTCAGATATGGAGGGTGTTATTCTAGTAGAGTGAGATTTTTTTTCATGTCTTCAAGAAGCAATGCTACCCCTAGCACCCCCAACCTGCACACCCCCACCCACCCTGCACCCCACACTTCCCCCCACCTTCATTGCCCTTCCCCCCCCACCTACACCCCCCTGCCCCCACCTGCACCCCCCACTTCCCCCACCTACACCCCCTCCCCCACCCCTGCATCCCCCTGCACCCCCTCACCTTCCCCCTTCCCCCCTAAACCTACCACTAGCACCTCCCAACCTGCACTCCCCCCACCCTGCACCCCCCACTTCCCCCCACCCACCTTCACCCCCTTCCCCCCCACACCTGCATCCCCCTCCCCCCCACCTTCACCCCCCACCTGCACCCCCCTTCCCCCCACACCTGAACCCCCACCCCACCCCAACACCCCCACCCCACCCCTGCACTCCCACCACCTCCCCCCCACCACATCCCCCTGTAACCCCCCCACATCCCCCTACACCCCCCACACACCACCTGCACTGCCACTTCCCCCATACTTCCCCCAACACCCCCAACCTGTACCCCCACTACCCACCCTACACCCCCACCCTTTAGTCTTCCAACTAGAATTCAAATAATAACCAATTTGAAGATGAATTCAATTGACTCAAGTAATGTATAGTTTTAATGATATCTATAAAATAAATAACCTTTAATCTTGTAGAACTATTTGTATCCTCTTTATACTTCCCAAATATTACACATCATTCATAATAATCAATAAAGTAATAATGATAATCAACAAAAAGGAAAAATAGATGATAAGATGTAGTAAAGGTAGAAGAAATCGATGTAGATTAGAAAAAATAAGTAAATGTATTGTGTATTTTTTTGTTTTATATAAATATGAAAGAGTAAAAAATTTCATCACTTAATTAGTTACTCGTACATTAACTTTTTTATATTTTATGATTTCAAGAAGTCAGCATGTACATGGTGCCAAGCAACGGTAAACCTCATGTGCATTCTCTGTGTGATGTTGACCTCTCTATCTATGAAATATTGAGGAATGGATGAGATCTCATCCAACATCTATACTCTTATCCTCCAATTTTTTAAAACCACTTATTAAAGGAGTAACATATATAGGAAAAAAACTATTCCTAGGGGAGTTATCCATGGAGGATGATGTCTGGAAAGGACACATGGTTTGATCAGAGCACAAAGATAGATTATTTTTCCGCATTATAGATAATGAAAAACTGGGGTGGATCTATAACACCATGGTTTATGTTTAAATTAGTTTTGATGATGTGATAAGATAACTATTCAGCTAAATTGGTACATGTGTCATGGATTTAAATTAAACAAATAATATAAAAAATTGCAGGCTATTGTAGTTACAGATGGCATAAAATGAAAAATATTCCAGGAAAGGTAAGAAAACATCACCAAATGAAAAATGAAAATTACAAAATGAAAATAGACAGTGAATAAAAAACCAGACTACCAACCTAAATCCGAGCATAAATGGGCTCCAAAATTGAATTTTTTGAAATCATCACCGAGAAAATATTGAACTTTTTCCCCGCAATATAAATTATTTGGACAAATGAAAAATTATATATTCAGATCACTTCTAACCACTTTTTTTACATAGCTTAACATGATCACCATAAACACACAGTTAAATGCTATAAATAAGTTACAAAATGAATCATCGACTAAGAATTCATGACAAGATATAAATAGTACCTTTGTAAGTGAAAAAATAGCAGCGATATGAGCATCCTTGACCATAAAATTGAATCTAAAACTCTTATGATCCAGATTACCTTTTTGATGCTATTTACCAAATTTTTATTTTCTATAAATTCTAGGTGATGAAAACCACCATATTTCAATTTCAAAGGGCCTCTTAATCCACCTTTATCTTTTCATCACAACCCTGTCTAGTTATCAAAATAAATTATAACATTAACAAATTCTAGATGTTTTTAAACTATTATTTAGTTCAAATGTTTCATTCATTGGTTTCTAGAAAATATGTATTTAACCACAAAACATTAGTCCCAGTTTAACACATTTAAAATTCATCACATTAACCAAATTTGAGAATGAAATAATAAAATTATTCAATAATTTCATTTCCTTTCATGTTGGAAATAAAATGGTTACAAAATCCAATAATCTTTTATTGACACAGCTTATACAATGTATTCAATAGTAGTGTATACTATATGAAATAATAGTGATTTAATGATAGTAATTGGAGATTAATATTACATATGAAAATGAGTTAGATAATAGAATACCATATTAAGTATATGGATTATAACAATGTATTCATAAAAAGTATATCCATAGTGAATCGGTACATATTACAGGATCAAAAATTAAATATATTTCATAGGGTGTACTAATTTTTATGTTTGTTTGAATAATTTTAAACAGGGATATGGATGGTGATATCAGAATGAATGATCGAGAGAGGAGAATAAATTATGGGAGAAGGATGGGAAGCGATCATTGGGGATGAATTAAGGGATGTACGAATGAGAATCAGAGTATATAGAGGATAATTTGACAGTAAGGAGTGACCACAACAATCTCTGAACAACAAAAGGTCGAGCCCACGAGGTGGGATGTATATTTTGATTGGAGGAGGTTGAATCGAACTTTTGAAAACTGTCTACCGACGAGGGTGGCCAGGGAGGCTAGGGTTCGCGTGATCAAAAATGGAGGAAAGTGGGGAGTGAAATCGGGAGCGGCGATGAAATGTGATGTCAGCTGAATAATTTAGGGAAGGATAAAAGTGTAGGAGGATGGAGGTGATCAAGGTTCGATGGTTGAGGGATGAGGGAATCTGGAGGCGATCAAAATATACTACGATTGGGGTAGGGTGTCATGAGAGAGATAGTGGTTGGGGCTGGGAGAGATGGATGTAGAAGAGTCGGAGTCACAGATAGAGGTAGAGGTGGAGGATGGATAGAGGATGGGAGGGGGATGGAAAGGAGAGGGATGCAGAAGAGGCGAAGTTGGATATGGTGACCTCAGGGAGGGGATCCTGAGATGGGTTTGTGGGTGGAGAGTTGGGGGTGCGGGGAAGGACGTCAGGAGGGGGTGTGGGGAGGTTGAGGGAGATAGATACATGTAAGGGAGAATCATTGTGGATCAGACACGTTGAGGAATGAGGGGAACTCTTTAGTATATATAATCAAAATTCATGTTTTACCAAAATAGGGAAAGTTGCATAATTAGGTTGTATAGTTTGGTAAATCACGCACTAATTTTGCAGTTTCAAGTTGACACCCATAGAGGAATCACACGGTTTGGTTGTATGGTTACTCCACACTAAATTCCTACAATGTAAGTAACCCTTATGAACAAAATGATCCAAACACTTTTTTGGAAAGTACTTCCTGGTTTAGATAATCATGTTCCCACTATGTAAAATTGATTTATCAAAACTGAAACACCACTCTCATGGTTTCCATAGAGTTACTACCAACTGCAAGAAGATTATGAAACATAAAAAATATCCCAAATTTATAAATCAAAGTAATTTTTTTACAAAATATCATTATAAATAAATAAAATTTAATATAAATAACTACATTGACATGAGGTGTTATAATTTTATCACCATGCCACTTTCTTCCCCAGAAAAGTATCTAATGGAAGTGGGATTACTAAAAGAAATGTTTCAATAATACCCTAAAAAAGAGGTTGGTTGGGTGTCGAATAGAAAGGATATGGTCTTAAATAATAAAATCATAACATATAACCAAACTCTAAAAATTTATTAGTTAAATACACAAGATCATGTGACATCCCCAAGAATAATTCAGTAACAATTATGAAGGGAGAAACCTAAGGAGATAGATATTTGGCCTAGTTCTCCTAAAAACTGTAATTATTATAAAATGGCATAAAATATAAGAAATACACCTCAAAGAAATAAATCTTCAAGAAGCACAATATCCACCAAAAACCTAGAAAACCCATAGTCATCCAAGAAACCAATATAAAACACCACAAAGAGAACACAATTCAAAAGAACACCATATTCACGAGATGAGAACCATCCTAAAGATTCACTAAAAGAAATAGAAGAAATAGAACAATATAAGTCTTAGTACAAAAAATATAGGCTTTAGATGTTTGGTCACTACACCCAACTGGTAAACTAGGACCTTGTACCCTGAACATCACCGCATAGTGAACCAACAAACAAAAATGATCACTAATAAGTTCATAACTTCTCTAAGTCTGTATTGGTTCTAGTTAGTGAAGCATTTGACCAATGGTATCTCATATTCAAACCATCATGAAACCAAACATGAAAAAACTAGTTTAAAAATGTACACCCACACCTAAAAATAAAGAAACATAAATCAAAAGAGACCGCACAGATCCTGAATTCACTGGAATCCAAAAAATAATTCTAAAAAACTAAAAACACACCTCATAAAAATCCCAAAACACACAAATCACCCAAAACCAATTTAAACCCAATACTTACCTTTATGATAATTCAACTAAAAAATCTTATGAATATGGGAACAATCTACCCACCAAAGAAAATACCTTGGATATTTCATGCAAGAGGACTTGTAATTCCATGGAACTCCAAAAAAAGCACACAATTTTCCTCTCCTTAATATTTTGAAGAGACAAACCCTGATTATTCTAACCTTCTAGGTTGGGATGTGGGGATAAAAATGAAGAAAGGGGGAGGCGGGGAGGTGGGGAGGTGGGGAGGCCAAAATGAGGAGACAAATGTAGTGACTGAGTGAGGTGAGGAGGAGGCAAGGATGTGGATGTGGGAAGGGGAGGCTCAGAAGAGGCCAAAATGTGGAGGAGGTAGAGAGGAGGAATGAGAGACTATGACGGGAAGCAGAATGGATTTATGTGGATGTTGATTTGTTTAATAAAATTAACATATAAACTAGATGGGCTTTATGGTCTAGAATTTTTAAAAAATATTACCATATAAGCTGAAACAATTCAATAAAAGGGAATGAAAAACATGATTTTTAGTCACCATTATAAACTTCCATAAATATAAACAAATATAAACATGGAAGAATGTAAAATATAACCAATTCGTACATTTGACATAGTCTAAGATAGTATAGATAACAGAAAAATTTTATGTTTTGAAATAAATTGTATGTTCATCAAATAAATATGGTTCAATGTCTAAATAAACACATATTATAGAATAATTAAAATCCGTTTATAGGGGAAATTGGGAAAATTCTAACCAGTTATGTAGATGTAATTCAATATAAGATCAGAAAACAAATATTTGGAAAGAGAAATCATAGAAGGGGGGGTCTGTCGACCGAAAGGAGGGTTTTGTTATTGACCGAATGGGGTTAGTGATGAATCCTGAGAGGAATAGGATAGAGAGGGTATGGCTTGGTTCGAATAAGAAATTTGGGAGGTGGGGTCACCATGAGGAGAACATTCAGGGGTGACCAAGTTGAAGGAGGAGGGTCTAGGGAGGTGGGGTTGTCGGGAAATTGTCGTGTCATAGCAGTGTCAGAGCTGCATCGGAGAAGTGTCAGAGTGGAATCGCATCTGTGCTGGAGCCGCGTCAGAGAAGGGGTATCGCGGGGAGGAGGGTGGCCACATCATAGGCACGTCAAACAAGGAGGTGGGGATGCTGCATCAGGGTGTCGTCGGAGCAGCATCCACGGGGAGGTGGGGTGGCCGCGTTGAAGAAGCAATGGCAGAGGAGGAGGATCGTGAGGGTAAGTGGGAAGAGGATCGTGAGTGTAATGGGGAAGAGAAAATTCATGAGGGTGGGGGTAAAATCTATAGCGCGGTGGGATACTTCCACGAAGAAAACAATCACTTGTGGGTATAAGTGAGTTATAGCCACGAAAATTATTTTCCATGGCTATAAGTCCAATTTTTAGTAGTGTTATTCCCCTCACCTTAATGAACTCATTTTTGACCCTAGACACTTCATTTTATTTTTTAGCAAGCCATGTAACTTGTGATAAACATAGTACATACACACTTATTCAAATTTGTAAAGGTAAATTTTATTAAATAGAAACAAACCCAATGCCTAGGGTCTCAGCGAATCACTTTGGGTTCCCAAATGCCCAAATTACTCTAGTTCAAATAGATTCAAATGAAAAACATTCAAATTGGATCACTAAGGTGGTTTTTTTAAATTAAAAAGTGAGATGAGCCCCCTAGGTAAAAGTTAAAACTTCCAGTTATTAGAGTTATCTCAATTCCACTAACAAGTATCCTATATCACACTAAAATATAGTTCCTAAAACAAATTTTCATAAAATCACTAAGAAAAATCACTCAGCAATCATTCACCATCCTAAGTTTCAAGTTCATGGTAACTTTTAACTACCATTAAAATAGTTTTTCTTAGGATAGAATCATTTGGAAAATAGTTTGAAGCCTAATAAATCCAAATCGTGATAGGATTTTGAAAAAAGATTAACCATTTTTTTAAAAAGTTTAAAGAGTAGTGGGGTTTTATGGGATTCATTAAGCCTAATTTAGCTTAGTCATAAATTGACCCCCTTCCCCATACTTAAACCCAACTATGTCCCCAAAGTTGAATTCTAAGAGTAGAGAAGATAATTTAACAATTAAAGTTAAAATTATATTTTCAATTCAGTATATTAATGACATGTTTAAGGGGTCTCAGTGAAAATCAAAAAGAATGTTTTCCACAATAATATTTTACAATAGGTATACATGCATTATCATTAAAGCTAGTGAAAAATATTTCCAATATAGTCCAAAAAGTTGCATGTGAGACATAATTATATAGTGAAATTAGTGTTATCATTTTAACAGATTAGATTTAGTTGGATATACAATAAATAAGAAAAGTGAATGGAAAATATCATACTTAAAAACAACCAGCCAGGGGTAACTCCCGCACACTTAATTTTACACAGTGAAAGATTAAACCAATGAGACCCAATTTTCCATCAAAGAGGCACACATAAAATTTTCAAATCATAACAGCTTAGGCAGTAATAACTTATAGCAAGCAAACACATTCCACAGATTTTTTCTCAGAAAAAACATTAAACAAAATAATTTTCAGTAGAATAGAACATGAAACAATTTTTTTTCTCATAAAAAAACATTAAACAAAATAATTTCTAGTATCACAGAACATACAACATATTTTTTCTCAGCTTAAGAATAATTTTTTAAGCATCACTCACTATCTCACCGTTATTAGTTTATCAGTTATTCACTGTTGAGATGATGCACTGCTTGCAATGGAACGGTGACTCAAGTGCAATGGTAGGTCAATGACTCACTATTGAACTGAGTAACCGTGACTTATTAGTGATTTTTTAAATGTAATCAGGTGCAAAAAATAAATGAAAAAGTAAAATGAAAGAACTTCCCTATTAAATATTATTCATCAATGATCCATTAAGATAATTCCACTCCTATATGACTCCAATATGCATCATACACTTAAAACACAAAGCACCAATAACAAATATCCACCAAAGGCAAAGCAAAGACAACATCAAGTAGAAATTTATTCAAAAACAAAAATGGAAAGTACAAAAGTAAAGAAAAAAGAGAAACCATGGTTTGAATTCCATGAAGCACTAAATTTTAAGTATTCATTTAGTCTTTATTCAAAATCAGTTTCCTTGTATAGTGAAGGGAGGCAAGCCCTTTAGATGTCCTTCAAAATACAGCTTGAATATATGCACATTAACCAACATGTGTTTTTTCTATTCACCTACAATGTCAAAAACACTATTATTCAAAACTCTAAAAAATGTAAATGGCCTAGAACACATGGGTTTTAGTTTTCCAAGAAAGATATTAAGTCTTTAATTAAATAGAAGGACCTTCTATCCAGGTTTAACTTCTCTGTTTTTAATGATAGAATCTTGAAGTACTTTGGACCTCTCTTTTTAAATCCAAGAATTGTCATAAGACTCTCTACTTATTTCATCTAACTCACTAAACTACAACAATATTCTCTCACCAACACTCTTAAAATAAAAATTAAAGGCCTTAACTGCCCAATCACTACTGGAAATAGGTTTATTTGCAACGGGTTATTTGCGACGGGATCCCGTCGCAAAAGGCCATTTACGACGGGGGTCCGTCACAAATGGCCCATTGTGGAAAATGGCGTCGCAACTAAATCTATTTGCAGTATTCTCATGATTACAAGGGAATGAAATAATCTTCCAAAGTAAAATTCTTCCACTGTAATGATATAGGGCACTATGAAAATTAATTCCTCAAGCTTTAAGGGAACATACCCCAGAAGAATCTAAGGGATCAAATTGAAGATTATGCTATTGATACAATTGAAGTGGAATTATTAATGTTATTGTGTATTTGGATCCTTGAAAAATGTTGTAAAATTATTTTATCAATGATATTATGGTTATAAGAATTATGAATTCTATAAGGATTGTACTATAGTAATAGTTCTTAATGAATTTGAGCGAATATGTTGACTAATTTCGATGACTAAGAAAAGTGATTTGGTGACAAGTTGAACCACTTGGAAAACACATTATTAAGGGAGGATAACACTTAATATGCGTTCTATATTGAAATAACAATGATAATTATATTTTTATGATATAGTGTTGGAGACCATGAAATTAGATATTAATTTGATGGTTTATTTTATCTTGGCAAGATTTTACTGCATATTTAGATCTAAAAAATATATTAGACTACCATTTATATTATTTTTGGCAGCATTCATTTATTCATTAAGGTTTTAAGGTGATAAATGTATTTACATATTTTGAATGTGAAATTAATGGGTAATTTATATTGTCTTGGGAATATAATTTTGTTTTACTGACCTTCTATCTAAATTTGGTTAGAAATATTTTGGATGAGCTTTAAGGTTAATATTTATGGAATGAATCAGGATGAACTTTAGGTGTTTTTGGATAAAATTTTCAGACCATTTTTTTTATTAAAGACATGAAGATTATATTTTTACTCTTTTATGGATTATAAGATCCATTAAAATGTAATTTTATTGCTTCAGGAATAAACAAATTTCATATTGGATATTCATTTCTTATAGCAATAAATGAAGTGGAATATAATCGAAGCATAACCGAAAGATGGAATTGTGCCTATGAAATAAAAATACATCTAGTAAGTATATTTCCTTATTTTCTTAGATAATGAAATAATTTCTCAACTATAGGAAAAAAATCTCAGAAAAAAAATATTGTCCTATTATCAACACTTTTTTTGATATCAATGATCTTTTTCACAGCTCTAGTTTATGACTTTGTGTTTATTAACTTCCTCATGACCTTGTCCTCTATCACTTTCCATCAGTATTTGGGTGTTGGTTTTCTCTTCCATGTTCATGAATTCATTTACTACCTATTTTATCCTAATTTTAAACCTAGTTATGTGATTATTCTATATGACCTTTGTACTTCCCCTTTTCTATAATTAAGATAATTTTTTCTTAACCCTTTTTACGATGTGAGTTTTTCTAAAATGGTATTTCCAAATGATAAACCACTGATTACTGAGATCAAGTTTAAATTGCGATAATTAAATTTATTTAATATGGGTAGAATGTAACAACATGATATTTTAAAATAATAACATTTTTTATAGAGTATGTGACACACAACACCAAGCTTAAACAACCCATAAAATATATTTCTTTAAATTTAATCTCTTTGATAGCTTGTAGAACATGCATACCTGAGTCTAAATCAAAAATGATATAGAATAATATTATAACCTAGTCATTAAATTTTTGGATATGAATAGTACTACTAAATTATGAAAATTATGGTTATCAATTGATTATAAATAAAAAAAGAATCATTTAAAAGGAAAAGAAATGTTTTCTTTGAAAAAATGATTTTTTATAAATGATGGTTTAGTATTGATTTGCACACATAATTTAAAATTAAATTTTAAAAATTTTAGAAAATTTATATGAAAAAAACTTCATTTTTCAAATCATAAAAACTAAATTATCTTATGGTGAATTTTTCATATTTTTCTAAAATGTTTAATTTTCCAATTAATAGTGAAAAATAATGAATTTTAATAAAAAAACTTTTAATTTATATTATTTATAATTTTAAATTATATTAGATCAATTTTACATCAATTAATCCAATTTATTACTTTGGAATAATTTTCATATTGAATTTTTATTGAAAACATTTGTAACATTTTGAACATTTTCTCTTTGAAAACCCGCTTTCTCATCGCATTCGTGAGATTAATTTAAAATTAAAATGTTAAAATTATGTGAATTAAATTTTAAAAAAATGTTTAAATTTTTTGAATAATCATTATTTATAATTTATAATAATTTAAACTTAATTTTTGACCAAAATGAATAGTGTAAATAGAAAAAATTAATTATCACAGTTAAAGTAAAAATTGATCTACGAGGGACATAATGTAAAATGATAAGGTTTAAAATAACCTAAAAACTTGTCTAAAATCAATATAATGGAAATATTTCAACCATATAACTTTTAATTTAGATAATTTTCCTTTATTGGAGCCTTGTGTCTTGAAAATAACATGGTTAGAATTCATTCTTTTTAAAAACATTACAAGTGTTCCACTCACCTCACCCATAAAAGGCCACCCCCTCTCCTCACTTAATCATAAAATAAAACCATTTTGGTTGGGAAAATACCTTCCCAAATCACTTATAAATTTCCATCATCTCATCCTAGAAGCCTTAATTTGGGCAGAATTCTAACCTAGAAAGGCTTTGGTGAAAACCTATAGAGGATACCTGAAGAAGAGGTAACTTTATTCAACGAGAATCTTTATTTTATTTATTTTTGATCCTCCTTAAATTATTATTAATAAAAAATGATGATTTAATAAAATTATTATAATTCATATACTTATATGTTTGTATTTTAATGTAATTACCTACAACCATCTCCATTTCCATCAAATGGGTTGCAAAATCATTATTCGTGTGTACGGCGGACTACCGCCTCGCAAAACGATATCATTCATTTTTCCATTACCACCATTAATGGTTGGGTATGATGATGGATATAAAGTATATATAGTGTAACACCCCAATATTTCATAGTACATTATTTTTCAAAGTAATTCAATAAATTCCACTACACGCAACACTGAGTTCAAGCGCACCACGACTTACCAAACTAGACGTTCAAAAGAGGTTATGAATAGTATTAACTTAATTTTTAACTTTATATAATCCTTATAATTTTAGAATCCATATTATGAGTTTCTTAGACATAATGTAAGAACAAATACATTTTTTCAGATAAAAGAAGTATTTTTTCCAAAAATGCAATTTTACCGCCTTTTAATGGAGAACCCTTTTTAAATACAATATTTGAAAGTTTTATATATTCAATTTGACAAAATAAACTTCTTCTTTAGAATCGGGACATAAGAATTTAGTTTCAATAAATGTTTGGTGTTTTTCTGATAACTTTCATATTTGGGTGAATAGTAAAAAATACTATATTTTAACTGAAAACAAATTTTTTAATCAAAATAATTTATAGTGTAAAATTATACATTTTAATGTTTTTAAAGTATAATTAGATTATATTTTTATCCCTTTAATACAATGTTTTTCATTGGAATTAATTTCGCATTGAAATTATACATAAACAAGTGTCAATCTTTTGATAGTTACTGTTTTTTAAAACATGCCATTTGTTTTGACAACGAGAATTAATTTTAAATTAATAAATGAAACTTATATGTTTTGAATTTGGTAAAATATACTTCATTTTTGGATTTGGAATATCTAAATTAGCCTAGGGTGAAGTTTTGGTATTTTTCTGAAAACGTTCAATTTTTTATAAATAGTGAAAAAACACTGAGTTATCATTTAAAATCGATTTTTTATTTAAATAATTATTTATTTTATTTAAATTTATTTTAGGTCAAAATAGAAACATAATACCTATATAAGTTCATTGTAGTTCATTGGAGTCAATTTATAATAATTTTAGATATATAAAAATTTTGTCGAACTTTTACCGTCATTTACCCACATCCTAGGAGCATTTGCAAATTTACATAAAACTTAATTATACCGCATCTGTGAGTTGAATTTCGAAAATTTGAGAGACACGGTTAATATTAAGGATTAAAATTTGGTTCAATAAGATAAAAATAAATTTTGGTGAATAGTAACTTTTTACTTTTATTTACCATGGTTAAAAGTAAATAGAGTAATTAAGGGTAAGAATGATATTATTATTACCATAAAACATGTCCTAATTCTATTGGATAAGTGTAATTCGACCAAAAACAACCTTAGGAATAAAATATGACCCTTTAAGTCCACTTGGATTAGATTAAGACATTTATTATTATTTTGTTTAAAGAAGAGTTAAAAGAGTTAAAATCAAAGTTTAATGACTAAACCATTTTTAATACAGGGTTATACATAAGATAAATTCAACTATAAATATTAATTAGAAAGATAAAAATATTTCATACATAATGGTATTTTATTTATAATTTTTAGAGATTAAATAATTAAATTTATTAATGACACAATGATGATGCAGTAATTACCTTATTAATGAAGAATCAAATAAATGGTATTATAAATATTAAACTAAATATAATTTCAATGTTTTTATGACATCCACGAATTTTTTAGGTGAATATGACATGTTAGGATTGATTCAATGTATTTTTTTGAAGTAATCATGCTTTTATTATTTTAACAAAAAACAAATACCAAATAGTGTCAAAATTGACATAAAATAGTTTTTAAAACAAATATTATATTATTAATTTATATAATGGTCCTAAAAATATAATGTTCGTCCAAAATACTTATATAATAATTTATATGACATTAATGAACAAATAGGGGTTCTATTGGCAGTATATAGTAAGTTTATTAACCATATAGTGTAAGAATACAAGAAGACACGGTAAAAGATAAATTATTTAACTTAGAGTTAAATCTAAAAGATAAGGTTAAAATGGTAACCTAAACTTGTCTAAAACCTATTGGTTGAGTGTTTTTAGACCCATAACCACCTTAGACTTCAAATAATACATTTTGGATCCATTAGAAACCGAAAATGATTTTATTATAAAATAATATTTTAAGTTTTTCCTAAGGTGCCCCTCACCCCTCTTATAAAAGGGCACTCCCCATTGTCTCTAATTCAAACCTTCAAATCCTTTTGGCTCAGACAAACTCTGACTAAATACTCTCTCAACTATCCTCCCTTCATCCTAGAGGCCCTCCTTTAGTCATAAATCCAACTTAAGGAGCCCTTTTGATCAAATCAAAAGGAAGAACCCGAAGAAGAGGTAATAATTTCACCACCCTCTTTCAAGTTCTTTTCTTGTTCCACTTCATATTTCTTTGTTATTTGCATTCTAAAATAATAACTCCAGTATCTTATATATACTTTTATGTTATTATAAATATGGAACAACTATATTCATTATTCTATCCATCTTATGAATGATAATGTCACCATACATGTGTACGTACAGCTTACCGTCTCCACGCCGATGGATATAATGATGAGTAATATGTATATAAATAATGAAAATAACATGATAATGTCTGTAAAATTAATATACCATCCAATTATACACCTTTAAGGAAATGATATTTTCTCTCGTGCGTACGTACCGATTACCGACTCCACGACGGGATGAGATTCATTTCCACGTTCACAATGTATCAACAATTATAAAAATATATATTACTAATAAGTATGTAATATGTGACAAAATAATGCTATTGGATATATATATATATATATATTTACTTACATATATCTTATTCACATAGTTCCATTCAATACGATATGGAAACAGAAACAACGTTTATGCATACGTACGGACTACCATCTCCATAAACGGTGTTTTTCATTTCATATATATATGTCTATTATACATATTTATATTCTAAATATATATGATATATAAATCATGTTTTATATTTTGTAAGTATTTAAATCTTGATCTAAGTGATACAATCAAGAGTAACAAGTGAAAACACATACGATAAAGAAAGCGATTATTACCCGAAATGTTAATTTAACATTGAAATTATTATTAAATGGGTAGTATAAAGTCATAACTGAATCATGTATGATATCATAAATATTAATATGGTTCTGGAATAATTTAATAACATACTACGATCTTCGTACAAGAGGTTAAACGTACCCTCAACTAAAGGAAAGTGCAAGGTAAGGGTTAATTCCTCAATCTCATTATTATCCGAGATTGTTTATGTGTAAGTATTTACTGGGACATTTTTATCATCCATGTCCATTTTTCATAAAAATGATTTAAAAAGGAATATTTTAAGGTTTTTTTAAAGGTACTATTTATCGAGATCATAATTTTAATTTTTTTAATGATTTATCTTTCTAAATCTTTTTAATTAATGTCCATTTTTTCAAAATGATTTTAAGGATTTATTTATATAGACATGAATGTTTTGAAATGAAAATTCTTTTCAAAAGTTTCAAAGTGGTATGGGACACTTTGATTCAAAAATATCTTTTAAATTATTTCCTTTATAAATGTGTGAATTTTAAATGATTTTACAAAAAGGATATTTCTCTCAAAAAGTTTTACTCATCATTTTCAACTATGTCAGCATCCTTTACTGGATATTATTTTTGATTGAGGTTGATTTATTATAATACAATATTCCATATTGTATTGAATGAGTTATGATATGTTTGACTATGGATGTTCTATTTTTATACCATTCATGGTTTATGATTAATGTATTGACATTTCATATGCTAGTTTTAATACGAATGTTTATGTTATGTTTCAAATATTCATATGAGGAATGCAATGGACTTAGTAAGTGACGGGTGGAGCCCGCTATAGCTCCTCGATGCATCGGTAGGTCTTATGATACAAACTAGTGTCTTGGAACAAGGCCATGAAAAAAAAATATTTGTAGTCTTGGCACAAGGCCTTGACTATGTGGTAATGATGTCCGGTATTAGGCATTCCCTCATTGTGAAATTAGTTATTACATGTGATTATTCGACTAGTATAATATCCATGTGCATGTTTATATGAGAATGTTTCATTTATTTTTACCATATTATTTTCAAGTTTATGTTTAAAAGGATTTTGTTTTTATTACACATCTTTCCTTAAAATTTTATAGCTTCCGCTAAATTATTTACCCTTACTGAGCATTTGAGATCACCCCTTTCTTATGTTTTATTTTCCCAGGATTCCAAGAAGTATATTATTATTGATATGCAGGGTTAAGCTAAAGGGAAAAATGGAATTCTCAAAGAACTATCTATGCTTTGTTTTATGTTTCAAATTGTAGTGTAAAGTTAATGTATGTAATCTATTTTCCAAGACTGCTAAACTGATCGGTCCTTTGGGACTTGATTCCTTGTAATTGTGCCAATATATTAAAATAATGAACCAGATCTAGGTAACTGGGGTCGGGGCATTACAGTTGGTATTAGAGGATGTTTAGAAATAACCTTAGAAGCTAGATTTAGATAAACTCTGATTAGAGCACATAGACCTAAGATAGAATTTGAGGATTAGTATTGAAGAACTCCCTAGAATTTTGGTAATGTAGATATTTTGTGAGTTTTCCAAGAAAATACATCCCTGTCTGGATACGAGCAGGTAGAGGCGACTCTAGCAAAGATGTATCTAGGGGTAAAACCCAAAAACACCGCTTTGAGATAGACCCAAACGAGAACTGGTGCACGACAACGGGCCTTGCTGCACTCTTGGTTACGACACTCTCGGGAGATATGCTTTGGATAATTCTCATTTTCTTTACAAATAATTATAAAGGATTTACGAGTATATATATCCTCAAAGAAAATATTTTTATGGATTATATCCGTAAAATATTCAATTTATGTTAGGTATTTTACAAGTTTAGAATTATTCATTGCAATTCATAAACTGACCTAGTGTATTCCATTATATAGAAATGGCGCCCAGTAGAAGGAATGTGAACTCCAGCAATACATATGCTCCAAAGAGTAAGAAGGATCATATCTTTCATAGTATTAAGCGAACATTTAGAAAGGAAATAGTATAACATGTATTCTCAACATATGGAGAAATATTATATTGTGTTAATAAGATAAGTAAATAATTTTTTGAGTCCTATGGATTTGAAGGGAAGCAAGAGAAGAAAAGGATGGAAGAGAAAAAGATGGATAAAGGGAAGAGGGAAATGAAGGATTTTACAATATGCAATAAATGTGGAATGAATCACCTTGGTAAATGATTGAAGGTAATGGGAGTTTGTTATAAGTGCGGAGGAAAAGGCCACCAAGTACGTGATTTTAAGGGTAAGAAAAAGTTTTCAAATGTAAAATGCTTCACCTGAAAGGCGTTGAGACACTACGCGAATCAATGTCCCATTAATAAGAGTATACCTCAAATGATGTTATTGGATAATAATAAAGTTATGATACTACCTCAGATTAAGAGGAATGACTATTGTTCTTATGTTTTTATTATAGAATTATTTCATTTGAGTGTTGTATCAACAATATACTGGTTACATGAATTATGGAGATAAATAAGGATTGTATTGCAGTACTATTTTATTGAGGATTTGAGATTATATGGTTCTAAGAAAAGTGACTTAATAGTAAGCTAAACTTTTTGGAAAATACATGTTTGAAGGAAAGGTAATCCTTAATATGGTCCTGATAATGAGGTAGTGATTTTGGAGTAAGAGATGGTTTATTTTTGTAATTTAGGATGTTGCGGTGTTGTAAAAGAATACACGATGAAGGCGTTCACATGTTATTACCTGGAAACAAGGATCCTCATTATGTTTATCTTCCTTATATATTTTGGACTGAGAGTTTGGATATAAGTATTTTGGATAATTTTAAAGGCTAGAATGGATTAAGTTTGAAATTGGATAGTATTGTTAAGATTATTTTTTGATTGCCATAAAAAGGACAACCCGAAGGTCGGGCGGCAACCCATCGCGTCCGACAAGGCCGCGGGACTTGAACCTGCAACCGAAGGGAGACAAAGGTGTATCACATATCACTGACCCATGGGATGTCCTTGATTGAATAATGATTTTTTTTAAAGGGTATAGTAGATGAATTATAAATTCATTTTTTTTGAACCCTAAACGAATAGGATAAATAGAATATTTTTTTAAGTTCTATTATCTTTTAGAGTGAAAGATGAGTTTGTGGTAGAAATTAGTTGAAGGATGCAACTCTACTTTTCAAGTATATATATATATATTCCTCTTATTTTATGGATAAATTAATTATTAAACTTTAGGGAAGGGATATTAAAACAAAAAATGTGTTATCCTAATACCTTACGTTTTGTTGAACCAATGGTATTTTGAATCATCATAAATTGGTGGCTTTGAGGCCCACAATTCTACAATTGATTGTTATTGATGACCTAAATCACTCCCTATAAATATTTACGTTTTCCTTCCAATTATGTGTCTCTAATTTCCACCAATTTTCTCCTAATCGAGATCATAATTTGGTGGTGACTTTTTCATTCCCCTTTTCCTCTTATTAAGACAAAATTTTATTAACCCAATTTCTGATGTGGGTTTTCCCACAAAGGTGTTTTCTATTTTCAACCTTTTATTTTCAAAGAAAAATTTCAAATTGCGAGGACACAATTTATTAAAGGAGTGGAGAATGTAACACCCCAAGATTTCATAGTACATTATTTTTCAAATTAATTCAATAACTTCCACTACACGCAACACTGAGTTCAAGCGCACCACGACTAACCAAACTAGACGTTCAAAGGAGGTTATGAACAGAATTAACTAAATTTTGAACTTTATAAAATCCTTATAATTTTAGAATCCATATTATGAGTTTCTTAGACATAATGTAAGAACAGATACATTTTTGCAGATAAAAGAAGCATTTTTTCAAAAAATGAAATTTTACCACCTTTTAATAGAGAACCCTTTTTAAATCCAATATTTGAAACTTTTATATATTCAATTTTAAAAAATAAAATTCTTCTTTATAATCGGGACATAATAATTTAGTTTCAATAAATGTTTGGTGTTTTTCTGATAACTTTCATATTTGGGTGAATAGTGAAAAATACTATATTTTAACTGAAAACAACCTTTTTAATCAAAATAATTTATAGTGTGAAATTATACATTTTAATGTTTTGGAATTATAATTAGATTATATTTTTACCCTTTAATCCAATTTTTTTCATTGGAATTAATTTCACATTGAAATTATACATAAACAAGTATCAATCCTTTGATAATTACTGTTTCTTAAAACATATCATTTGTTTTGACAACGAGAATAAATTTTAAATTAATAAATGAAAATTATATATATATATATATATATATATTTATAACATAATTATAAATATGATGTCATTGTATCATATATATCATTTTACATTCCATTCAGTATGAGATACGATAACATCGCTCATGTGTATAGTGGACTACCGCCTCATGAAGCGACGTGATTCGTATTTCACTAACACTTTACATGGAAGATGATAAGGATAAATTTAATGAATATATTTGATATAAATGAAATAATTATAATATTCATTACATATTTATCATTATGAAAATATATTATATTATTTTATTTTTACTCACTGAAAAATGATCACATTGTTCATGTATGTGTGGACTACCACCTTCATGAAGGGATGCAACTCACTTTTCATCACCACACCAAATATATTATATATATAAGTATATTTAAAAATTAATATGGTATTTATGATATAATTATCATTATTTAATGATACAATATTGCTCACATTATTTCTAAAATGATTATTGAATAATGGAAACATTACTCATGAAAACGTACGACCTACCACCTCCATGATCACAACGTAATTCAATTGTTTTAAAATTATAATTGACATATAAAAAGGATGATAATTTCATGATTATTATTTCAGGAATTCTATAACTATATAATATGCACAAGAACTGAAACTTTTCTAAAAAATCATGAATGAGAAAACAATGAAATTAACACCCAAAATAATGAAAATAATAAAATATTTTTAACGAAAAGGTTATAATATATTATAAGAGGATAATATATGATATTATAAATGTTAATATGGTTCTAGTATAAGATAATAAAATGTTTAAAACCATTTTACTAGAGTTTAAAGCACATTCATCCAAAAGTAAACATCATCTCAATTTCAATTCCATTGAGACTTATTTTCTATTATTCACCAATTCACTTTTATGTTGTGTATCTACTTACCCTTTTACATGAAATATCATTATTTATTCATAATTAATTAAATTTTATGTTTCAAATTGATTAATTTCATCCAAGGGGATTTGAATTGAAAATTATAAAGTGGTAAAATTTGTCGTACAACCTCACTTTATTTTGTGATTGTTAACTTTATCTTAAAAAAATCTCCTTATTTTAATAATTTTTTCCTATTAATTACATTTTTCTTAAATATAAATATTATTTAATAATATATATGATTATTTCTTAAATTTTTTATGATTTTTACAAATTATGTTTACTTTGAAAGTTATTTGATTAACTATGGAAATATTGATAAATTTATATATTTTACTCTATATAGATATTTGATGATAATGAATACTTTTTATGAATTAAATTTATTATTTTATATCTAAGTAATTATTTGGACATGAAATACATGGGAGAAGACTGGTTATAAATAGAGCCTCGATGTATTGGTAGTCTCATGAGATGAATCAGTTGGCCAAATCAGATGGATTTTTACCCATCAGTTTTAAGTTGTCTTGAGGATAGACCTTGATGGTAAAGGTATCATGTGCCTAGGAAACATGACATATAATAATTAATATTTTCATTAATTTATAATTTAGTAATTATTATCCATGATATTTTTGCTATGATATTATATATGAATGCATTTCATTCTGATTTTATTTATTAAATGACATTTGTTTTCAATTATTTAGCTTTCCATATTGATTATACCTTATATTATCATGACACTAATGTTATTTAACTATTATTTATTTTTATTTATTTTTCTTTTCATTGTGATTATGTTTATTTTTTCAAGATAGCTTCCACTGAACTTAGACCTTACTAAGAATTTGATCCCACTCTTATTTTGTTTCCTTTTCCCTATAATATAAAGAAGAATTCATTGAATGAATTTTCAAGGATGCAGTTCATCTTCTTTTGATATGTATTATGATTTATTTTTTATTCCCACTGTAACATAAGTATAATGCATGTATATAGTTTACCAAGACTATTAGCTATCCTTTCCTTTTGGATTTGACCCATTAGTATCTTATTCCAATGTAATAAAGCATACACTGTCTTTGGGCTACTAGGGTCAGGGTTGCTATAGTCTATATGGGAATGTTTATATTGATGTATGTTTATGTATATTTATTTTTATGTGTATGTATCTGTATGTGTGTGTGTGAGCATTCATATGTTCGTGTATGTATGTATATGTATGTGTATTTGTATACATGTGGATGCATGTTCATTTATGTGTGCATGTATGTGTATGTGTATGTGTATGTGTACGTGTATGTGTATGTGTATGTGTATGTGTATGTGTTTGTGTTTGTGTATGTGTATGTGTATGTGTATTTGTATTTGTATTTATATGTGTTTGTTTATGTGTATGTGTATGTGTATATGTATATATATGTGTATGTACGTGTATGTATATAGACGTGTATATGTATATGTATGAGTAAGTTTATGTAATAAGTGTATGTTTATGTAGTATGTGTATGTATTCAAATGTATGTGTATGAATTTGTATGTATGTGTATGTAATTGTATGTATGTGTATGTGTATACATGTGTGTATGTGTATGTATGTATATATGCATGTATGCAAATATATGTGTTTGCACACACACACACACACACATATATGTATACGTGTATATGTTTATGTCTATGTATGTGTTTGTGTATGTGTATGTGTATTTGTATGTGTATGTGTATGTGTATGTGTATGTGTATGTGTATGTGTATGTGTATGTGTATGTGTATGTGTATGTGTATGAGTATGTGTATGTGTATGTGTATGTGTATGTGTATGTGTATGTGTATGTTTATGTTTATGTGTATGTGTATGTGTATGTGTATGTGTATGTGTATGTGTATGTGTATGTGTATGTGTATGTGTATGTGTATGTGTATGTGTATGTGTATGTGTATGTGTATGTGTATGTGTATGTGTATGTGTATGTGTATGTGTATGTGTATGTGTATGTGTATGTGTATGTGTATGTGTATGTGTATGTGTATGTGTATGTGTATGTGTATGTGTATGTGTATGTGTATGTGTATGTGTATGTGTATGTGTAAGTGTATGTGTATGTGTATCTGTATCTGTATGTGTATGTGTATGTAAGTTTACATTTATGTCTATGCATATGTGTGTGTGTGTCTTTATGTATTTATTTTGTATGTCCATTTATTCATTTAATATTATTTATTCATTTTTAATATTTCTGAATATTTAATATTTTTTGTAATTTATTCATTTTTAATATTTATTAATTTAATATTTTTTTGTAATATATTCAATTTTCATAGTTATTTATAAATTTTTAAATAATAATATTCAATAGTTTTAATATGTATATAATTTATATAATTATTATTTTTGATTTTTATTTTAATATATTTGTATTTAAATTGTTATACAATCATTATTTATTCATTAATAATCAATACTTCATTACAACTCTCTTGTTTGTAAATTTATTTTTTAATATTTTTTATTTGTATTTTAATATTTATTTATTTTTAACATTCCATTAATTTATATAATTAAAATTATTAATTACCTTTTTAATATTTTTTCAATTTATTCATCGATAATTATTAAATTTTATTCTTTTTTAATATTTATTCATTTATCATTATCTATTTATTTTTAATACTTATTAACTTTTAATAACTTTTTTAATTTATTAACTTTTAATATTTATTCATTTAATATTTCTGTAATTTTTTGTTTTTTAATATTTATTTATAATTTTTTATTAATATTTAATAATATTAATATATTTTTAATTTAAATAATTTTAATTTATTCATTTTCATTTTATCATTATTTTAATTTAAGTCTTTGTACAATTATTATCTATTCATTTTAAATTTGGAATTTATTTTAAATATTTTTTAATCTAAATGCAATTTTTAGTATTTATTTGTTTTTTTAATATTTATTCATTTATACTATTTTTTTATTATGTATAATTTATATAAATTATTCATTTCTAATATTTTTTACTTAAATAATTAATACCAATTCTTCATTTATCATAAGATTAATAGATTTATCATAATACTATCACATTTATTAAAACATTTAATATAAATAATATTGCTTACTTATTTTTAATATTATGGTATTTTATATAATTTTGATATTTTATTTCTTTTTTATTTGGAAGTAATTTTTTATATTCAAATTTCTATAATTAATAATTTATTGTTATTTTAAAATTTTAATTTTAATTTTAATTTTTAGCTAGTATTTATCAGCACTATATGAAGAGCTGATAAAATGATCATTTATCAGTGCTAGTAAAAAGAAATGATAAAATACACATTTATCAGTGCTAAAATAGAAATCACTGATAAATCATACATTTATTAGTGCTTTCCCTTTTAGAACCGATAAATGTGTATTTTATTTGTAGTTTTTACTAGTGTTGATAAAACTTCTTACCCTATTTTATAAGAACCCTAATCGAGATTTCCCCTGTTCGCACCATTCACGCTCTCACAGAAGCTAAATTTTAGAGTCACCTCCTTCAAATATTTCGTTTGAATCAAACATTAAATTGAAGATATACTATTCCTTACTCCTTTTTAACTGAAATTTTATCCTTTTTCACATTTTTTGTTCTTTTTGTTGGGTTCTTCTTGTATTCTTAATTTTTAACACTCTTTTCATGAATTTGGGTTATTATCCTTTAATCTTGTCATATGATCAATGTTTGGCCCCTTGTTCAGATGATTTTTGGATATTTTTTTTCTGATCTATGATTAGCCCATTATTTTCACGATTTTTGGTTCTTCCTATATTATTATTTTTTAGTTTTTCATTACATTGATTTATTGTCATAATAATATTTGATTTTTTTCTTTCTATGGATTATAAAAAACTATCATTAGTATTTCCATGTTATTAATCATTTTTCCCTTTAATATAAGATGTCTTATATTGGAATCCATTTATTATAAATTCAAAATCCATATGAAAACATAAAGGAATTTAATGCGATCATATGAATTAATGAGAAACCAACTCCTTAAGTGCATCCAGGAGACCCAGGATCAAATCCAGAAGGATGCTAATTTCTGGGGGACTGTAGCAGGTACTATAGTGGGAACTGTAGAAGGCACTGTTTAGCACTGTAGCAATCGGGAATATTCCCCCGTTTGGGCTTTTGGGCCACCAATTTGGTCCCAGAGTCCTTTAAGGCCTTTGGGCCACCCAGGCCTTCGGGTCAGTAAGGCCTTCAGGCCACCTCAAGGCCTTCGGGCCACCTTAAGTGCAGATGAAAATCAGAAAACTACAAGGAACAAGCTTCATAAGGAGGATGAGCAAGGAGCTTTCACCATAGCAGAAGCTAAACAGATTGCATGAATGAGAGGGTATGACACCTGCCATCGGGACAAGCCTGTGCATGCACGGAAAAGCCTAGCCGAACAGCCATGCGAAGGTGGAGAGCTAATTTCATGATGGAGATGCTGGGGAGGAGTAGTTCCATGTAGTTTTTCTGGGTTGTATGTAATTTTTGAAGCCTATAGACAATGAATTCCTCTAAGGCCTATGATCCATGTAATACTTATGCCTACAGGCCTTGTAAGGGTTCCACCTCACCCCTTGAAAGGTGGATTATCAAAATCAATAAAAAATTAAGGCCTTCAGGCCATCATAGGAGAAACCAAAAAACATGGGTATTAAGGTGTATATATTAGAGATATTAATCATTTTGATTATATTTCGTAGATGTTGGATGTCAGATGTGTATTAGGAATTTTAGTTGATGTGCACTATTTGAGAAGAAAAATGGAATTAGTTAAATTAAAATATCATATCTATATGGGACGTGGATTAAGGGTTTTTTTAGCCATACAAACCTATCATATACCTCTTCCTAGTTTATTGATTCTAGTATTATAAAATTGATACCAAGTTCCTTACATAAGGAATTTGATTTATGTTTCATTTTTTAATAAGAATGGGATTTTGAGGATTAGTAAAAAAGTTTCAATTTACATAAACAAAATGTTTCATAGTGGTATACGTGATATTAAAACTCTATATATCCTAGATTTTACAATATGCCAATAATGTATGAAATAAGACAATCGAGGTTAATAATTTAATATCACTTTTATTGTTTGAACATATAATAAAAAAATTAAAATCATGTCCAATGATCCCATTAATATAAATTTTCATAATTATTTGACTATATATAATTTGATATTTTTGAATATTTTTAATTGGTAAAATGACTAAAATTCCTTTTATAAATTCAAAATGAATATAGAGAGTTATTACCCCTAAAACATATATATGTGTGTGGATCAACAAGTACAAAAGTAAGTTCTAGTTTAAGGTACTTTATTTCCTTTACCAATGATTTTAGTATATATAAACATGTATTTCTAATGAAATACAAATATTTAATCTTAAAATTTTTCCAAAATACCCAATAAATTTGTAAAAAATAGTCTTGGAAATGTTATTAATTTTTTTTAACCAAATTTAGGGATTTAACACCTAGGTGAATAGATTACCAACTATTTAAGGGGGTGTTTTATTATATCATAACCCACTCATTTGTAAATACAATAATAAAATAGTGTACTGAAATTACAAATATTGTTATACATGGTTCAACCAATGATTATTTAAGATTAGGCTTCTTATATTAATTTGGGATTATTCTTTAAAAATAGAAACATTCATAGTTATCCAAGTTATATAAATGAAAACGCAAAATACACAATATGAGATGTATCCTGAAAGAATCTAAAATTTTTATAAGTATTTATTCTTCAAGGTGACCTCCAATTACTTCTGATGACGTTAATGGCCTTTTATGAAGTGAACTAACTAGAGATGGAAATATCCATTTTAAAATTATCTATTATTATCTCCCTTGATGGATCCATTAAGAAAAATAATGATTTATGTATGTGACTTATTTTAATAAAAAATAAATGTTATAATACTTTAAATTCACATAATTCATGGTCATTATATTTTTTAACAAGTTGTTAACCAAATTAAAATTTATATAAAATATGATGACCATATGTGTTTATAAATAAAGAATAAACATTTAGGATTTATAACTCACACCTTCTGTTTATTTTTTTTTGTTAAATATGATTTTTTTGAATCAAATAAGATGGATATTAATAAAAAAATTAATGTATTCCAATCATATTTCAAAAGATTATGAGGAAAGAGTTAAATATTTCATCATGTTTTCAAAATATCATTCACATGACCCTTCTCAAATTCTAAGTATGTGTTTATGCTGTTGTTATCCAAAACTAATTAGTCCAGGGAAGTCAGAAGAACACTTGAATTTTCATGAAAGAGATCTAAGTTATAAATATTGGAATAAACATGGTGAATAAATAAATGTATCTAGTGGCTGTGATAATACCTCATTTTATAGATCATATGATATGATTACAAGTGTGAATGATGATGAATATTTTATTTAGGATATGATTACAGGTGTAAACCTTGATGACATCATATTTATGAAATGAAAATTATAGTTTAAAATAATTTTTTTTATTGTCTAAAGCCATTTCAGATGTTAAAGAGATCTATAAATCTTACATTGTATTCTAGTTATATTAAATATTCAACATTTTCAACCATACTGAAGCTATATAATGTAAATATTGGAAATAAATTAAGTGACACCAATTTTACATAAATAATTTTTCTCTTGAATGATATTCTACCATAATATAATAAGCTTCCATGCTGATAATATGACACTAAAAGGATTATATGTTCAATGATTATTCCCTATGAAAGAATATAGGCTTATCCAAATGATTATATAATGTTTTGAAAGGACCTTGAATCAGATAAAAAATGAATAAACTGTGGTCTGTCCTGATACAAGAAAGATGATTCAATTCCTTCAAATTTTGTATAGTACTTTCCAATCATTATAATGTTTAGGTGATTATATGTAAGTGAAGACACTACAAAGAAATTAATGTGTCACATAGATAGAAGAAATAAATATGGGAAAATCTATTGTCCAGCAGACTCTCCTTAGTAGAAGAAAATTGATCATGAGTATCATGAATTTGGAAAAGAGCTAAGAAAACTTTGTCTTTCTATATCTACAAATGGAGTGAATCCTTTTAGGGTACAAAGTACTAGTACATAACCAGTAATGTTTCTAAATTATAACTTACCATCTTGGTTATGGATGAAGGAAAAATACATTTTTTGTTATATGCTTATATTAGGACAAAAAAACTAGGTAATGATATTGATGTTTATTTGGATCCATTGATCTAATATCAAAAATTAATGTGGAATTCAAGTGATACATTTTATGATTCTTATATAAATGAAAATGTCATGTTAAGATCCATGTTGTATGGGATGATAAATGAATTTCCTGGTTATGTAATTTTTTTAGGATTTATAATTAATGGAACTCAAGGGTATCCCATTTGTGAATAAGGTACACACTCAGTTAGCATGAAACATTAATAAAAAATTATGTTTTTAGGACATCAAAATTTTTTACCTTGAAAAAATAAATACTGATATTAGATGAAATCATTTTATGGTAATTAAGAAGAAGGTACCATACTATGTTTACTAAAATGTTATCAACCATTTGATTAAGTAAAGGATATTTTCACCCCTTTTGGTAATCCTTCTACAAAAAACAATATGAAAACTGATTAGAAAAAGTGATCAGTTTTTTTTTGAATTACCATACTATAATTTTTTGTACATCAGACATTTTACTGATGTCATGCATTTTGAAAAAATGTATGTGACAATTTCATTGGAACACTAATAAATACAGAAAAAAGGATGGAATTAATGCTAGGGTGGACATGATTGATATGGGGATATTGAAAGATTTAGTGTAATGAAGGGTGAACTTTGGAATTTTATTCATCCATCTAATTGCACTATTTATTTGCAATATATATATCAGTTTTAAAACCTCAAAAATGATATAAAAGATCCATAGGGGTATTCATCAAATATCAAGAATATCATGTAAATGAATAATTTAAAATAAAAAGGCCTGAAATCACATGATTCTCATGTTTTGATGTAATATTTAATGCTTATTGTTATACATTACATTTCTCCTAAAATATCTATAATAAATTAACCAATATTTATTTATTTTTTAAATCTATATACAATAAAGTTATAAACCTGATGAAATTTCCAACTATAAAAAAGGAAATAGTTTTCATATTATTTGAAATGGATATGTTCTTCCCACCATAATTCTTTGATATGATGGTTCACTTGGTTAGAGATATATGACTATGTTTTCCTTTAAATTATATATGGATATATCCCATTGAACATTATATTAATATTTTGAAAGGGTATGTCAAAAATCAAAGTTTCTCAGAAGGTTTTATTACATAGAGATATATTTTTGAGGAATTTGTTGAATTCTATACTGAATAACTATCTAATATGAAGAGCATCGGTCGACCAAAATCTCATTAAAGTGGGTGAATTGTGGGTGAAGTAATTTTTGGAATATATTTTTTCATAATTACCATTAAAGAGTGTGAGTATTCTAACCTTTACATTTTACATAACGATTTAAACGTTTCTATATTTTTGAAACCCACAAAGTAATTCTTATGTGTTTGAATCCATCAACAGCTAAAAGATGGATATAAAATACACATAGTAAAAATTTTATAATATAGTTTCAAGACCATAATTTTTTTAAGTAAAATGAAAATCTAAATTCAATTTTATAATGAATTAAATGGAAAGGTAGAGGACTAAGTGTTCATGTATTATATTATAATGGTTATGCAATTATTTTTTATATATTCTATATAAATAAACACGATGAGAATAGTACCATGAAAAATAGTGGAGATTATATTGTGGTATAAGTGTTTCATGTATCTGGTACCAAGGAAAAAAATATAATTTATGAAAATATGTCATACATTAGAATCATAAAAAAATTTGGGAGTTCGATTATAAAACATTCCAAGTGATTTTTTTAATGCAAGTGGGTTGATAATATTAGTGTAGTTAAAATTGAGGAATTAGGATTTGTCAAAGTGTATTTTAGTAAATAATGGTATAAGGAATAATTATTCATAATTTCATCATAGGAAGTACAATTATTTTTTGTCCCGGATCTTGTAAATAGAAAGTGGTCAATTTTTTTACTATTTACTAAAACAACTACAAGGTATGATGTAAATTCAACTACGTATGACCCTTTAATTGGGATGTAATAATAATTTATTAGTAGTTTTAATGTAGAAAATGTATTACATGATTGATGACACCACAATGAGAGTATTTGGATACTCTATAGAGGGGCCAAATCACTTAATCCATTAAATAAAAATAGATAGTTAAATAATGAGGATAATTTTTTTTAATATAGATCATATTACCACATAGTATTTTGTGTTCACAACTACATTTATGTAATATAAATTAAATTTTCAACCATTTATATAATTAATGTCTTATCCACATGTCAACTATACTAATCTTGAGGAAGAACATGTTTCTCAACATGTTGATGCTCCCAATATAGATGAAAAATAGGATTATCCACTTGGTGATGATACTAATCCTAAGGAAAACATATTGAAAATTTTGAAACCAAGGAAATGGTATAAGGTTAAAAACCTATTCCTGAGAAAAGATACAAGTTTTGTATCGTTACAATCTTAAAAAAAATTATTATTGTTAAAATTAAAGGTATTAAATTTGATATTAGATGGAACACACACTACCATCCTGTAAACTCCAACAAGTTAATTTTCATTAGTTACATTAGGTTGACCACTTGAATTCATGTGCCTATTGATGTAGATATGTGGAAAAATGTTGTGACCATGAAGACATCACTAAATTTATAATATATTATAGTAACATTATGATATAAATCCTCTATTTTTAAAAATTAAAAGTATTAAAAATTTATTTACTCTTTATTATCCCTTAAAGGGTACATTTATACTAGAGGTATATAAAATGAAATTTCCATTAATGGTCGCTAGAAGGGGTCATAGAGCCTTTTAGAAAATTCTTAAAAAGAATTATCTCAAGGATTTTTAAGGTAAAGTATACTCGCAACCACCACTAATATATGAACACATGATAAACCATGAAACATAGAATGAATTTATTGGTCATCTAGAGGAGACATCAATTTAGGTACATTGTGATTGGAAATACTTTACCCAGAAATACATGTATTAGTCACTTTGATTAATACTTTTCAATTTATAAAGCAACAACCAAGTAGTGAAAATAAGTAATGTGCATCAAATCCAACATACCCCTATCATAATTAAAGGATTAGGTATACTTAACTTGAAAAAATTGTATGTATTTTAACTATATAGTAATAAATTTATGTGGCGTGAAACAATAACATAATTATATTCCTTGTTTATATAAAGATTGATGAGTCCTAATCCAAAGAAACTTCCATACCACATCATGTGATATAGAAATAGGCTCATGTAAATAAAGATAATATACTAGTATATGAAAATAAATGGAGTATGGGAATCATGTGTATTTATGACCTAATACAAAAAAAATTCATTGATTTTTTATTACATAATAATGACTACATATTTTCAAATATTTTTTATTTGATTTATAGCCAAGAATCATCATCGTTTATAAAAAATTAATGAATAATTTAATTGGACTTGAACAATCTAAAAAAATAAGGTTGTGTTAGAGGTGTGGGTTTTGGAGTGACACCTCAAAAATATTTTCCAAAAAGAAATGAAAAAGGGGATAAAGATAAGAAATTGGATTAGATTCCAGAACAAAGAACTATTCTAGAATAAAAACATAATTGATAGTCTAAGTTATTATATAATGTTATGAGATATAATCAATGATAAGAAAAAAATAACAACCACAACATGAATATACACAACCTCCACCATTGAGGCAAACCATTCCCATAAATGGTTAATTTACATGAGGTAATCAATTTTTTCAAAACTGATTATGCGAAATGTAAATTAAAAAAATAAATATACCTTTACTATATGAATATTATATATGATGAAATTTATTGTGATTTATATCTATAAATACCCACCCATCACCTTGTTTCAACAGGTAAAATGTACAATATCCAAGGACATATTCTACACCAAAAACAAATTCCAAGAGATCAGGTGAAAGTATGGATTCATGTATATCATAAGCCAAAAACTGAGAAACCAATACGTCTTGATGATATGGATGATCACATAGTCTAACATGATATTAGAATTTTCATGGAATGGTTGTTTGATATTGTGAAAATACATATCAATATGAGGTATGTCATTTCCAATTAAGTTTTTATGCAAAACTATTATCAATTAATGAAAACTATTCGAAAACAAGGATTGCTATTACAGATTGAGAAAATTAATGGGAAACTAAAGGTCGAATCAAAACAATATAAAGAATAAACTAATGAATCAAAAAGAAATTTTTAGAGTACATTTACCCCACCAGTTCAACTACCACATGTTCTAATATTATAAGTTCACAAGGATAAAACATTCAAATATGGTAATATGAACATTGTTTATTTTGAAGAAAATATGAATATAGAGGCCATTATAGACTATATTGATCTTGAGAATATAGATGAAATACTCAAGAAAGGATCAATGAGAGTTTAAGTTGTAAATGTATACTTGAAGTGAAATTTCAAAATCAGTTTTTCCAATAGATAATCTAAAATGATAATTAAGGTTAAATACTATTCATATTTTTATTGGCGTATATATCAGTACTATTTGAAGGGAAAACCCTATGAATAAAAATTTCAAACCATTAGTCCTAAAATAAACTATATACAACCAAGATAATTGGAAGAAAAGGAATGTTTAAAAATATTATATCAGCTATCCATAATGTTTGTAAAGAAACATACAGAAGGCAGACTCTTCTTAATACCCACAATGCAGGGGTAAAAATATACAATATAATCATATCAAATATATTTTCATTTATTAAATTAATTATTATTTTTTGTTTTTAATGGGGAATTGGTTGATCATTTCAATCAATTTGAGTACTACTATTTATTTTTTAGATTCAAGGAATGGATTACCAAAATTTTTTACCATGCATGATGATTTTTATAAATTTTCAATACACTACATTCAAAATTTTACAAATAAGATTAAATTTATACATTTTATATTATGTTTAAGTATAAAATTTGTTATAATAGGTTTGTGTTTGAATATCATAAAAATCATGGTATGAGGATGGAACATGAGCACACTAATCCTATTGAGTTCTATGGCTAGATGAGTATTATGGAATGTATAATAATATGTCACTATTAAAAGATATATATAAAAAATTATTTATTTTCTCAATTTTTGTTTTCAATTTCTAAAACAAACTAATGGAAAAGATTATTGTTATTACATTTGGAAATATATAAAATATTTCATATTATATTACAAACTAGCATCCCCAAAGCGGTATTTCTAATGATAAATAAAATTTCATTTAAAATATTTATTAATAATTTTTATACATATTTTTACAATACTGCCAGGTCTTTTGATAGTCCATGTATTAAAAAGATGAAATTGATTTTTTTAAAATGAGTGGAAAAAATATTTGGTCTTCTAATGTATATAAACATCATGATGGGGTTAAATAATTCAACATATTTAGTAAATTTTCCAATCATTTTATATACTTATTTTTTAGTTAATTTTCTTATCATTTTTATTTACTAATTATTTAGTTAATTTTCATATAAATTAAGAATAAATGACTTTTTTGAGAATTGATTTTTCTATAATCATTTTCTCTCTATAATTGGAAGAAAATGATTGGATAAAAATAAAATTTTTGATGAATTATTCAACAAGGATGATACAATATTGTACTATTTGTTCTCTTTATAGAGCTATTTGTTCTTTATTTGATACAATTATGTTCGTTAGTGTGTGTTGTCAGTTTAAAAACGAACTAAAGTTTATGTTTTTAGTTTAAAAATGAAATTTTAGTTAAAAACATGTTCCACTCATTGAAAAATGATCATAAAAACTCATAATATCTTCATACTTTAGAAATATTACCCCTAAGTCATTGGTGATGTGTGTGAATTATCCACTCACCAATCCAGCACAAGGCATACCTGGTATGAATCAAAGTTAATGTTTTTAGTTTAAAAGTCACATTTTAGTTCAAAAGGCATGTCACTCACTTAAAACTAAGAAAACCCACACATATAATATTGGTACTTTATGAAAATGATCCATAAGTCATCTATGACATGTTGGGATCAACCACATGTCAATCTGACACTAGCGTGTCTGTTATTATTGAAAGTTTTTTTTATTTAAAAGTGATATTTTATTCCAAAACACTTTTCACTCACTAAAAACCAATAATTTTTTTTTCATTGTCTATACACATTATTAAAATTATATATATTTCATTTTTGATGTGTAGAAATTATAGACAAATTTATCTGACACATGGTGTGGATGGTATGAATGAATGTTTGTGTTTTTATTTTAAAAGTGAAATTTTAGTTAAACAAATGTGTCACTCACTAAAAACTGAGAAAACAAAGTATTATTATCTGTATAATTTAAAAATGTTCTATAAATATTTTTCAACTTATAGGAATCATATGTGTGTTAATTCAACACATGGTGTTCTTGATATGCCTGGAAGTGTTTTTTTATTTAAAAGTGATATTTTAGTTCAAAACATGTGTTACTCACTAAAAACCCAAAAAAACTCATATAGTCTTGATAAATTAGAAAAATGATCCATACATTGTTTTTGACATATAAGAATCAACCATATGTGAATCTAACACATGGTGTGCCCGATATGACTCTAATTGCATATTTTTAGTTTAAAAATGTTATTTTAGTAAAAAAATGTGTGTTACTCACTTAGAAAATAAAACACACTCATATTTTCTTGATATTTTAGGAAAATAATCCATAATTAATTCTTGAAATGTAGGAATTGACCATATGTCAATCTGACACATGGTGGTCCTAATATAACTCACAATGCATGTTTTCAGATTAAAATTGACCATTTTTTTTTAAAATTATACACTGCATAATCAAAACTAAGAAAAATTGATTATATTATGTTAACACTTTAGTAAAATTATCCATAATTAATTTGTAACATATAATAATTATCCTAATATGAATCTGATACACGATGTGATAAATATTATTAAAGGTTCTTGTTTTGATTTAAAATCAAAATTTAAATTCAATACATGAGTCACAAACTCTAAACTGATAAAAAATTATTGAATTGTCATAATAATATTTTAAAATTATCCATAAATAATTCTTAATTTGTATGAATAAACCCACATCAATCTGACACATGATGAGTTTAGTATGGATCAAAGTGCATGTTTTCAGTTTAAAGGTAGCATTTTAGTTCAAAACATGAGTCACTTACTAAAAACTGAGAAAACACCCTAGTATTGTAATGATAATTTAGTAAAATGATCCATAAGGAATTTTTGACATACAATAATTAACGATACAAAAATATGTAAAATGGGTTGGCCGATATGGATGAAAATGAATGTTTTTATTTAAAATCAACATTTTTTAAATAACACACTTCATTTACTAAAAAGTGAGTAAAAATTCTAAAATTTTATTGATAGTTTAGTAAAAAGATTCATAATTAATTTTTCACATGTAGGAATTAGCCAACTATCAATCCAATATATAGTGTTCCCAGTATGACTCAAAGTGTGTGTTTTGAGTTTAAAAGTAAAATTTTATATCCAAACACATTTTATAGAATGAAAACCAAGAAAACACAGTAATATTTTCCTTATATTTTAGGAAAATGATACATACATCATTTTTTGCATATAAGAATCATCTGTACATCAATGAGAAACATGGTGTGTTCAGTATGAATATTGTGTATGGTATTATTTAAAATTAACATTTTAGTACAAAACATACTTCACATACTCAAAACTAGGAAAACACACTCATATTTTTTGGTAATTTTTTAAAATTATACATTAGTCATTTTATAGATATAGGAATTACGTGCACATCAATATGACACACAATGTAGATGATACAACTCAAAGTGTGCGTTTTTAGTTTAAAATTGACATTTTATTTCAAAATACATGTGACATACTCAAAACCAAGAAATACCTCTAGTATTTTATTTATACTTTATAAAAATTATCCATAATTAGTTTGTGACATGTAGAAATCATCTTCATATCAATCTAATACACAGTGTACTTGTACAACTTGAAGGGCTAGTTTTTAGTTTAAAAAGGACACTTTAGTTAAAAACATTTTTCAATCATTGAAAACAAAGAAAAAAAATTATATTGTTTTTATACTTTATGATAATAATTCATAGGTAATTTTTTATGTTTATTAATCAACAACACATCAATATAATACATGGTGTCACCCATATGAATCAAAGCGCGTGTTTTTAGTTTAAAAGTACATTTTAGTTAGAAACATGTCACACACTAACAACAACGAAAACACACTCAAATTGTCTTCATAATTTTAGAAAATGGACCATAATGATGAGTATAAATCAACCACACATCAATCTGTAAAATAGTGTGACTGATATGACACAAAGTGTATGTTTATTATTTTAAAAATGATATTCTAGTAAAAAATGCATGTCACTCACTAAAAAAAAGAAAATACACTCACATTTTCCTAATACTTTATGAAAATGATCCATAAGTTATTTTGGATGTGTATCAGCGAACAACACATCAATCAGACACATGGTGTGACCAATATGACTCAAAGTGCCTTTTTTTATTTAAAATTGACATTTTAGTTCAAGGGACGTATGACATACTGAAAAACTAGAAAAAAAAATCATATTATATTGATACATTAATAAAATGATCCATAATTAATTTTTGATGTGCAGAAATCAAGATCACCTCAATTTGAAACATGGTGTGACCATTATGATATGAAGTGTGTGTTTTTATTTTAAAACAAAAATTTTAGTTAAAAATAAACACCATTCACTAAAAATTGATAAAATACATTATGAGTGTTTTTATACTTTAGAAAAATAATTTATAAATCATTTTTGATGTTATAAATTAGTTTCACATAAATCCAATACATAGTGTGTCTGATATAACTTAAATTGAAAGTTTTTAGTTTAAAATGACATCTTAGTTAAACATTGAACCCACACTGAAAATTAATAAAAAAAACAAAAATTGTCTTGATATTTTATAAAAACACTCCATAAATTATTTATGTTGGGTATGAATCAGTCTCATGTAAATCCAATACATTATGTGACTGTTATGTCTCAAAGTGAATATTTATATTTTAAAAATGACAATTTATATAAAAAATTTGCGTTACTCACTAAAATCCAAGAAAACACAAACGAATTGTCTTGATACTTTAAAAAATGATCAATAAGATTTTTTTATCTGTATGAATAAATCACACATCAATTAGACACACTGTGTTCCCAATATGACTCAAAGTGTGTGTTTTAATTTAAAATTGAATTTTCAATTCAAAAGAATATTAACATACTAAAAACTGAGAAAACACATTCAGATTATTTTTATAATTTCATAAAAAAATACATATGTCATTTTTTATTATAGGAATCATCCACAACTCAATCTAATACATAGATACACTGGTATTACTCAAAATATGTATTTTTAGTTTAAAAGTTTTATTTTACTTAAAAATTCATGTTAATGAATGAAATCTAATCAGAAACACTTGTATGAACTTGATATTATTTTAAAATGATATATAAATTATTTGTGACATATTGGAATTAGTCACCCATCAATCCTATACAGAGTGTGACTGGTATGACTCAAGGTGCATGTTTTCATTTTTGAAAACAAAATTTTAGTTAAAAACATGACACTCAATGAAAAATGTAAAAAATACTCATATTCTCATTATATTTGATTAAAATAATACCTAATTAATTTATGATGACTAGAAAATATTTTCACATCAATATTAGAGTAAATGTTATTATTATGACTCAAAGTGCATGTTTTAAGTTTAAAGATAGAATTTTTATTAAAATACTAGTGTCACTTACTAAAAAATAAGAAAAAACACTTATATTGTCTTGATATTTTAGTAAAATGATTCTTAACTCATTTTTGACATGTAGGAATCAACCACACATCAATTAGACACATAGTTTGGTCGGTATGTCACAAAGTGTATGTTTTTTTAAATTGGAATTTTAGATCAAAAGATGCTTGGCATAATAAAAATAGAGAACACATTCAGATCATTTTTATACTTTAGGAAAACTATCCATATCTCATTTTCGATGCGTAAGAATCAGTATTACCACATTTTGATACAAAGTTTGACCAGCATGACTCAAAATGTGTGTTTTCTATTTAAAATTGAAATTTTAGTAAAAACCATGCATCACTCATTGAAAACTTAAAAACACACAAATATGGACATATACTTTATAAAATATCCATAAGCCATTTTTGACATGTAAAAATTATCCACACATCAATCTAGTACAAGGTGTGATCGGTGTGACTTAAAGTGAGTGTTTTAATTTTAAAAATGGTAATTTAGTTAAAAAAACACGTGACTGACTAAAAACCAAGTAACCATACTTGGATTTTATACATATTTTTTGTAAAAATTATCCATAAATAATTTTTGATGTGTAGGATTCATCTGCACATAAATCCTATACAAGGTGTGACTATCATGACTCAAAGTGTATGTTTTTATTTTAAATTGACATTTTATATCAAAACATACATCACATACACAAAATCAAGATAATTCTCTTGGATTTTCTTAATACATTAGGAAAATGATCCATAAGTCATTTGTGACATCTATAAATCAACCACATATTAATCAGATACACAATGTGCTCAGTAGGACTTGAAGAGTTTGTTTTTAGTTTAAAAGTGACATTTTATTAATTCATTGAATCATATTGGTGATTCATTTATTTCATTATAATATTACTAAAATAATTTTTTTATATAGGTACATTATATTGTTCAGGATGGGGTGGTTTGTTCAGTAACTGGTAGCATGATTAGGCTCCTTTGATTGGGTCCAATGACAATGGTACATTTGTTTTTTGAATTTTTTGATTTTTGTGATAAATTGTACATACCAATGTAATTTTACATACCAATATAATTTTAAATACCAATTTTTGAAATTTTTTAAGTATTGTACAAGGTTTTTTTGTTTTATCATGATGAAAATTTAATTTAAATTAAATTATATATTGGGTACTGCATTGTATCGTAAATTTCATCAGCACACTACCGCAATATGTTGTTTATCACTGATAAAAAATAGATGATAAATGTCTTCCTTTATAATTGATAAAAAAGAACCACTAAAGGTATAAATTTATCAGTGTTTTTTTAGTATTGATGAAGGTAGTTTTTTTCAGATCTATTATTATCACCGACAAAACCCATCGGCTTTTAATTGAATTTAAAAAATCTACACTTTTTTAGCACTAATTAAGGGAATTTTAGAACACATAAAACCCGTATCCACAGTAGTTCTATAATGATTCATCAAGGTTCAATAATAGAAAAATAGGTAGTAGAGAGGGTCAGAAATGGATGGCTGCCTAAGATGGTTCCTAAAAGTCTGTATTGGTGATAGACTTTTCAATTGCCTAATTTTTAACTAAAAAATCCCTAATACTCCCTCCCTCCCCCAAACTCACAATTCCTCCAACCCTCATACTTTTGGAGAATCCCCCTATACCCATTTCCTCTCACAAGCTTGGTCCTTACCACTATACACCACCTAACATCCCACACTGCTCGTGACCCCACTTCTCTCCATCACATGTGACCCTATCCCCTGCCATCACTTGTAATATACTACTAAATATCATTCCTTTATCAGTTTAATAAATTAATTTTATAAAGGATAAAGAAGTGTAAATTTTTTAAATGTCTTTAAAATCTGGTCACTTTTATCCTTGATAGAGAAAGTCCCCCATCCCATCCTCAGGTTCACAATTCCCCCTAACTCTCTCTCATTTGTAGTAATTCTACCTCTCTCTTCCATATACCTTGACCCAAGTCTCTACCTCTATTTCCCACATTGATCCTCAAGATACTTTCGAACCACCCCTCTCCACCTTTCATGACCCCACCCCTGCCATTAACCCAAAAATCTATTGCAAATTGTTCATTTATCAGTTAAAAAAATGAATTTTATTAGTGTTAAAGAAGCACTAATTTTTTAAGCACCCTTAAAATACATTTTCTTTTATCATCACTAGATAAAGATCTCATAAATTCACTATTTATTAATGCAATAAATCACTGATAAAGTGTGTATCTATCAGCCCTCTTTTGGGGAGTACTAAAAAAAACACAGATGAAACTAGAAAAATATTTATTTTTCAAATCATTCGAGGTTTGTTGCTATTGCCGACCATACCTTTATCAACAATCGCTCATCCCCATCCCTCCCCCAACCCCCTGATATCTTGTGATACCAAACATGAATTTATCAGTGATCACCCACTGAATCATTTACACCTACCTTTATGAGCTCTCACCCCAATTCCTGTTCTCCCACTCACACATGCCTTTGCCTAGATTCGAAACTAGGACCTTCATCCTAGCATGCTAATTCATTTACCACTACACCATGTTGATTACTACTATATTTTATGCTATATATATTTATTTACATATATTTAGATACATAAATTTTATCTATATATTTATATTTATTTATATAATTATTTTTATATACATTTATAAAATATTTTTGTGTGTGTGTTTATATATATATATTTAAATATATTTTATTTATATGTGTGAGTGTATATATATAAATATATATATTTTTTATTTATATTTATTTACATATATAATATATTAATATTTATTTACATATATTATAATATATATTATGTCCTCTTATTCCACTCATCCTCACCTTAGTTTAGAATTTCTATCAAGGACAAGATATTTGGGTTTTCAAGTTTATAAGGGGATTTTGACAAGGAAATCCACTCACTTCCATCCTCTTCATCATTTCTCAGGATATTATAATAATAAACCTTAATATAGAAAATTCAGATGGATTGATTCATCCATTTTGAGGAGAGTACAATTTTTCTTGCATATCTCATTTTTCTTCTTCTGATGATATGATTTTATTCACCAATGGATTTGTAAATTCAATTCAAAACTTCAAGATGATCCTCCATGAATATAGTAGTAGAATTTATCAAATAATTAATTATAGAAATATTTGTGTCTATACCTCTAAAAAATTCTAGGTTAATCATTCCAAACAGATCAAGGAAATAATTTTAATTGCATGAATAAAATTACCAATGGAATATCTGGGTACCACCTTATCTAAGGGAAGAATTTGCACTCACCATTTAAATGGTATTATAAAAATGATCATGGTTAGTCTATTCAATTGGAAGATATTTTTTTGGGGAAGATAACCTTAATTTATGGCGTTATTTCCACTATCCCTATGCATGTTCCCCCAATTTTTAAATCCTATGAGACTATCATCAACAACATTGAATTAATTCTCAATAGTTTCATCTTGGAATCTCAGGGGGAGGGAAACCATCATTAGGTCAGTTGATCTAGATTCGAAAAAAACAATATTGGAAGGAGTAATTGATCCCAGGTGTATCAAGAAAGCCATGCTTTGTTGTAGGCTAAGTTTATTTGGGAGGATATCTCAAGGAATTCACTGTAGTCATGTTTCATTTGAATAAAATATGGAAATATTCCTTCTTACCATCCCACTAACTAAAATGTATCTCATCTTTGGCACAACCTTTAAGGTAAAAATAAAAATATCCTTGATTATACTTGATGGATTATTGGAAGGGGGGAATCTATTTCTAGAAAGACATTTGGGTGGGTATATATCTATTATATACATGATTTATTGTACAAGATATCAAATTAGAGAAATCTAGTTCTCATCCCACATTCACTGATGTAGTTCGGAATGATAAATAGAAAGCATTATATTATAGTATCAAACTAGTGGATTCCCCTGACCATGGTGTATTCAAAATCTTTTCAATGATTTTTTATATGCCCCAATTGTTAGAAAATTATTCACCTATTATAGATGTATGATCTTGTGGAATGTAATATAAAGTGTAATGTTATCCCCTCCAAATTTTACTTTCTCATTTTGCATATTTGGAATTAGGACATATTTACATATATTAATATTCAAAGGAATGGTATTTAACTTACCTAAAAATGTATGTGCTGTGAGAATTATAATATTGAATTGGTGAACCATTTATTTATTGAAATTTATTGGTAAAGATACATATGAGATCCCCTCGATAGCCTATTGAGTATATATGATCATTATGAATTAGTCAAAATTGTCATTCAAACCTGCCTATATGGTTAGAATGATGCGAATATCAATTCTTTGGGGAGATTCATCCAGTTATCCATTTAGTTTTGTATCATATATATTTATTTAGAGCATGATGAAAAGAGGTTATTATTCCTTTATCCATTCTGAACCAGAATTTACGATCACCAGTATCTGATATGGCAGGGCATGAAGGTATAAGGTCCTAGGTGTATTGGAAGGCTCCTTGATAGTGGATCAAACAAAAAACCAATGGCTCATGTTTTCAGGGTTTAATGTGTAGTGGTTGTATCTATTGGGATTTTAAATTATTTCCCAATGGTGTGGAAATAATTATGAGATAAAATAAAGTGAAAAATAAGGAAATAAATGAAACCAAATGTAATGTTGAAAAACCTCCAAAATGAAAGGGGTAAAAAACCATTGGCAAATTGAAGGATCACTATGGGTAAAAGTGGGTACACACTCCCTCACTATCACAATGCGAAAACTCTCATAAATATATCTCTTGAATAAATGTGGAATCCTCCTCACAAAATACCACATAAGTAATGATGGGAATTGTATTTATGAGTGCTGATGAGATGATGAAAAAACTAGGTAAAACCCTTTTTATAAAAACCCCATGCCCATTTTCTCTCTTGTTTTGTGGTTGGAGAGGCTGGACACCAACCTCACACAGCCTCAACCTTCCCCCTTCAATAAAGATGGGGTGGAACCAACCGTGGATAAAAAATTCTGTTGAAACATCTCCCACTAGGAGATTTTATTGTGAATCAATCACATATCCACACATCCTTTATATCTACCAAACCATGTTGGCCGCATCTCTGTGAGGACACTCAAGGATCTTCACCATCTTAACTAATCATAGTTAATCACCTTCATCAATAAATATTCTAGATTTTCGTTAGCGTGAATTTTTTACATGTCCACACTTCCTTAATGACATCTCGGCCAAAGTGATATTGTACCTCAATGTGCTCCATCCTATAATTAAAATATGGATTTCTTGTAATGTTCAAGGAACTCTATAAATGAAAAGACAATAGAATCTACTCCTTTTTGTTCCTGAGCTCCTCCAACAAACTTTTCATCCATATCAAATCTTTGCAAGTAAATTTAGCTTCCTTGTACTCCACCTCTATCATGGAAAAAGACACAACTAACTTTATCTTTGAAATCTAGCTTACAGATCCTTCTATAAGAGTAAAAACATAACTAGTAGAGGATTCTACCCTATAAAAATAAACTATAAAATCAAAATCAATATATCCACTTTTAGTGAAATTTGATCCTCCATAACATAATGCATCATATGAGGTCTCCTGGATGTATCTAGGCATCCCCTTCACTATGTTTCAATTCTATAATCCTAGATTCTCCATGTACCGACTAACTACTCCCAAAATATGTGGATTTTATGGTCTAGTACAAACCATAGAGAATATCAAACTCCACATTTCTGATGCAAAATGTACTTGAGACATCTCTATCCTCTCTGCTACACTGCTTGGACTCATCATAGTGGATAACTTAAAATTAATAGGATGTGGGGTGGATATTGGATTACAATCTTTCATGTTAAATAATTTCAAGACATTCCATAATTAATTCTTCTATGATATCCAAATCATCCCATTATTTCATCCTTGGTAAATATACATCCCGATAATATTGTTTGTTGGACCAAAGTCCTTTATATTAAACTCCCTAGCGAGTCATGCCTTCGTCTCCTGGATCTGATCATTGATGGGGTCCACAACCAACATGTCAGCCACATATAATAGAATAATGATGAAATCATTACCATGAGAACCCCTAAAATATAAAAAAGTATCTGAATGAAGTATAATATATCCAAGGATCTTGATATAGGAATCAAATATCTTGTAGCAATACCACGACAACTGCTTGAGACCATACAGAGATTTGTTCAACATATAAACCTAGTTATATTTTCCTCATTCTAAAAAATCATATAGTTTAAGAATATAGATCTCTTCATCAAGTTAACCATGGAGAAAATAAGTCTTCACATCCAGCTACTCTATATGAAAATTGTATGTTTTAAACATCACCAAAACTACACAAACATTCATTAGTTTAACTACAGAAGAAAATATTTCATTAAAATGAATACCTTCCTTTTAAGCATATCCTTTGACCACCAGTATTGCACAATATCTTCCCACCCAGTCCTTTCCACCCCACTTGATCTTAAGGGACTCTTTGTTTCCAATAACCTTCTTTCCATGAGGTAATGGTTGTGCCCAAATTTACCCAACTGGTAAAAATAGGTCGATGTAGTACATGTAGGGGTCGAGTCTACATGGACCGAAGAAGTAACCTTGAGACGCTATGATTTGGTGCAGGATGGGCTATGAAGTACCCAACTTTGGTTTTGATTTTGGATGGTTTTAAATAACACTAAGAAACCTAAGTGAATTCAATTCAAAGAAAATGGGTTGATCTTAATATTATGCTCGGGGTGGATTGAATGAATTTTACTTCTTTAGACAATTTTGGTTTTATTAATTCTTGATGAATCCATTCTTCAAAAATAACACTACCTTCATCATTTTCTGGTTTGGTGCTTACTAAACACAATTACTAATCCCCTATACACTTAGAGAACCAAATTCATGATATCTATGATGTATATGGTCATTTAGTAATTGAATTTAGTTTTCTCAAACAAAGTAAAGATGAAGAGTAGAAATAACTGAAGAATGGATGTCTTAAATTAATTATCCAATTAACAACAATTCATTCATAAAATAACATTCAATACAGACTTTTCATTCTACTAAGATCATCCCATTAAAGGTTTAGACCTCCATTGATGGTATACTCTCAATGGTTGGCGGAAGATGGCTTACAAGAATTGGATTGAAGAAATTAAAACCGTGGAAATAACGAGCACTCCTCCGTGTGTGTGAATGAAATTCACACCTATGTGTGAACTAATTCACCACAACGCAGAGATATCACTATGCTTTGTGAAAATTTATTTTTAATAAATTAATGGAAAATATAGAAGAGAAAGATGTTGATTAAGAATAAAAAAACTTACATGGAAATTGAAAACATTACAAAGGAACTTTTGCAGCATAACCTTACAATGAAACAAGCAACAAGAGATGATAAGAAAAATATCTGCCCCTATTCGATTCACCAATAGCTCCTTATATAGGAATATTAGGAGCCTTAGATAATCCCCCCATAATTAATTCACCCCAAAAATTAATAGAGTCAAAAGGAGGGTGAATAATCAAAAGGAAATTGACGCTTCGAAGTTGACCCGGAAAACTGTCTAGATTCATCCACCATATTGACGTGTGAATTCGTAATTGACGAAGGCCTAATCCATAGAGGTCATAGAAGAGAAAAATATTCGTCCATCTGTCCTCTACGAGAGGAAAAAATTTAAATTTTTTTGGCTTAGCTTTTTGGATGTTGTGGTCAAAATGGTGGGACAAATTTATGTGCATTAATGTCGGATCCACCATTTAAATCTCAACTTCAGATCCCTTTATCATCATGAAAAAATCAGAATTAGCTCCAGCCACAGTTGAATAAAATGATCCTCATATTTTTATCTTTATACTGTATAAATTTGAGCTTCATTGATCTTGGTTTGTGCACCCCACATTTGTTTGATGGGACTTAGGCCCATTATGCTTTTTCCAGCAAGTTTCTGCCTTCAGGTGAAAAAAATCTCCATCTTCACTTGTGATTAATCTATCAGACCTAAAAGAAAAAATGTTCAAAATAAAATTATGAATCATATACCAAAATATCAAATTAAAATTATGAATATTGTAATTTCCACAAGAAAATTATTGAGTGGGCCCAAATTGAAACTTTAAGCATGAATTGCACAATGATGGGAAATGAAGTTCAATTTCTGAATTGGACTGAAATTTATGTTTATACACTTTTAAACACATTAATATTAAGATCTTAACAATGAATATTATCCACTTTCAATGACTAATCACACCCCCCAACTTGAGGTTTTCTAGTCCCGAGCAAAATATATTACAAATATGAAATTCAAGTCCCCTTTTCCAAAAACATTTAAATACACATTGCTCACCCAAAGACCTCATACCAAAAAAATTATGGAACCCATCAAAATAATTTAAAACAAGCTAGGTCCATAAGCATATCCCAAGCCCAAGCGCATTCCTTTGTTCAAATTCATCGCCACATTTCATCCAATTTCAATTAAGAATGATAAAGTGTTGTGCATCACAAAAGATATGGGGCCCATTTTATTGTTCAAGGGGAAAAAATGGAAGCGCTAGGTGGGAATCAAATTAAACATTAATATGAGTATCCTCATTTTTTTGATGATTTTTTTAACCACAATAGATATGAAAAGACTAACTCTAGGCAAGACAACTATGGAGTCACGATCCCCAAGTGCCGGACGCCACACATATTGTCAATTTGATGCTCTACAATAGAGATATAAAGCCTAACTCTAGGAAAGACAACTATGGAGTCATGATCTCCAAGTGCCGGACGCCACACATTTAGAAAAATAATTGCTCTATGTGGTCATAATTTTTTTTGTATACTCAAATTAAACTAAAAGTGACCCCAGAACCCTATGCTATAATGAAAGGGACCCAAGAACTCAAATTTACACGCACGATCCAGTAGACGTGCATTGTGTAATTTTTATTAAGAGAATGAAAATGTAAACTTTGAAAAATCACATCGGACAACCACACTTTCCAAAAACTATGCTCATGAAATTCAACATGAATTAAAATCAAAATCAAGGCATGGATAATTATTTGATATCCAATTTCAGAGTTTGCAATGTGTGTTATCATGTTCAAGGTTAATGGAATTTTTCTTTCCATGCATGTTTTTATTCAAAAAATAAAAAAAATCATTTTTCTATCTCCCCCCAACTTAGAATAACACTGTCCCCAGTGTTTAAAGAAAAGAAAAGTTAGATGGGGGTAGGAGATAAGTTAAAAGAGGAAATTGAAAATAATAAACATGGAACAAATTCACCTTGTTTTTGAAGTTGAAGTTCATGATGCTCCAGATTACTCCTTTGATCTCTTGGGGGATGTTGACACCTCCTTGATTGAACATGTAACACCAAAAATAGTTCCTGAACCATACAAAGAAGAAAAAAGAAGACAAAACAATCAACACAACAATTTATTTAATTCCAATTACCATCATTTTTATGGTTTTCCATGTTTTTTTAAAATCAAACTAATGATACACTGTCTTCTTTTAAATTTCTGGGTAAGGTATTAATCAGGGATCACACCGTGTGACATGGATGAATACGGTGCTCCCCTTTCATACCCATCCATACTCATAAAAGAAGAACAAGTCAAGACTCTAATTTTTTTAACCTACAAAACATAAATAAAATAAAATAAACTGATGATACATTGTCTTCTTTATATTTTCTGGGTAAGGTATTACTCAGGTATCACACCGCGTGACACAGATGAATACGGTGCTCCCCTTTCATACCCATCCTTACTCATAAAAGAAGAACATGTCAACAGTCTATGGTAATTTATTATATGAAAAAGAAGATGATTCAAAATGATTGGAAACAGGAAAACCAGGGGTTGACTCCCATGTAGCGCTTTTGTTTAACGTCGTTAGCTCGACTTGTACCCTAAATATATCAAATTTTCTCTGGTTCATATGTTGGATCAGTTAACTCCTCCTTGGTTTCTTGTTTATTGAATGATTCAATGAATGGTTTTAACCTATGACCATTGAATTTGAAGACATGACCACTTGTGAGATCCTGAATCTCTATTTCCCCATGAAAGTACACATGATGCACTAGGTATAGACCAGACCATCTGGGCCTTAGATTTACTGGGTGTAGATGAAGTTTTGAACTATACAAGAGCACAAATTTTCCCAGTTCAAAGTGTTTTACTTTGAGATTCCTAGATTGGTAGGCTTGAACTTTATATTTATTGATCCTTTAATTTTCGTAAGCCTCCATCATAAGGTCCTCGAGTTCATTAAGATCTAATTTCCTTTTTGTTTCAGCCAATGAAATGTCAAAGTTCATTTTTTATTGCCCAAAAGGCCTTATGATCAATTTCAATAGGTAAATGAAATTCTTTTCCATAAACCAATCTATACGGTGACATGCCTAGGATAGTTTTGAAAGCAGTTCGATATGCCAAAAGGGCATCTAAGAGTTTCTCGGACCAATCTTTCCTAGAGGGATTGACAGTTTTTTCAAGAATTTGCTTAATTTCTCTATTTTCCAACACAGCTTGACTGTTGGTTTGAGGATGGTATGTAGTGGAAGCTTTATGAGTAATACCATACTTAGACATGAGTGAAGAGAATGGGCGGTTGCAGAAATGGGTTCCACGATCACTGAGTATAGCCCTAGGAATTCCAAATCGAGAAAATATATGCTCTTTCAGAAATCGAATCACAACATGGTGGTCATTGGACTTGGTGGGAACGGCTTCAACCCATTTTGAGACACAATCAATAGCTAAGAGGATGTAGAGGTATCCCTTAGAGTTTGGAAAGGGTCCCATGAAATCAATTCCCCAACAATCAAAGATTTCAATGACCAGAATGGGAGTAAGGGGAATTTGATTCCTTTTGGTAATGGATCCTAATTTCTGACACTGAGGACAACTTTTGCAGAATTGGAAGGAATCCTTATTGAGGTTCGGCCAGTAGAAACCACTTTGGAGAACCTTTGTAGTGGTTTTCTTTGTAGAAAAGTGGCCTCCACATGCCTCTCCATGACAAAATTTTAGAATGGAATCTTGCTCAGACTCGGGAATACATCTCCTAATGATTTGATTAGGACAGAACTTGAAGAGGTAAGGATCATCAAACACATAGTGTTTGACATCAGAAAGGAATTTCCTCTTAGGTTGGGTCCCCAGGAATTTTGGAATGTCACCCGTCACCAAATGGTTTTCTATGTCAGCATACCAAGGGAAATCACTCACTGAATAGAGGTGCTCATTGGGAAATGAATCAGACACAGAGAGGTGGTGTGAGTTGTCTTTTAATTCCATCCTAGAGAGGTGATCAGCTAAAATATTTTCAACACCCTTTTTATCCTTAATGGTTAAATCAAACTCTTGAAGAAGAAGGACCCACCTAATCAATCTAGCCTTGGGATATTGTTTTTGGAAAAGGTATTTTAGGGCTAAATGGTCAGTGAATACAATGATGGGTGATCCTAAGAGATAAGACCTGAATTTATCTAAGGCAAAGACAACAGCAAGCAACTCTTTCTCAGTGGTGGTGTATTTTATTTGTGCATCATTTAAAGATTTGCTTGCATAATCAATGACACATGGAGTTTTCTCACACTGTTGTCCTAAGACTGCTCCTACAGCGAAGTCACTTGCATTACACATGAGCTTGAAAGGATGTTTCCAATTTGGATATTGCATGATAGGTGGAGATATAAGAGTTTACTGGAGTTTATATAATGATTCCTCACAGCTTTTTGTCCATAAAAATGAATCATCTTTTACTAATAGAGCACAAAGTGGTCAAGGAATAGAGCTGAAATTCATAATGAACATTCTATAAAAACCAGCATGTCCTAAGAAGGACCTCACTTCCTTAACAGTTTTAGGAGAGGGAAGGTGACGAATGATGTCAACCTTAGCTTTATCAACTTCAATCCCTCTACCAGATACCATATGACCTAGAACAAGTCCTTCCCTTACTATGAAATGGCATTTTTCCCAATTTAGTATGAGATTCTTATCCTCTTACCTTAACAAAACATTTTCAACATTTATAAGACATCCCTCCAAAGTATCCCCAATGATGGAGAAGTCATCCATAAAGACCTCTAAAAAATCCCCCACCATATCCGAGAATATTCCCATCATGCACCGTTGGAAGGTACCAGGGGAATTACATAACCCAAAGGGCATGAGCTTGAAGGAAAAAGTGCCGAATAGACAAGTTAAGGTTGTTTTTCCTTGATCCTCTAAGGAGACTTCGATTTGATTATACCCTGAGAATCCATATAGGAGGCAATAGAATTGATGACCCGCCACTCGCTCGAGGACTTGATCAATAAATGGTAAGGGGAAATGGTCTTTCTTTGTACAAGAGTTGAGCTTCCTATAGTCAATACAAACTCTACATCCACTACTGACCCTTGTTGGAAGCATCTATCCATCCTTTTTGGTTATTACTGTGATTCCAGCCTTCTTTGGAACCACATGGATTGGGCTAAACCACTCACTCTCAGCTATAGGATAGATGATACCAGCTTTTAACAATTTCAAAAGTTCTTTTCTCACTACTTCCATGAGATTAGGATTGAGTTGCTTATGAGGTTGACGAAATGGCTTTGACTCAGATTCAAGAGTAATTCTATGAGTCCCGATAAGTGGGCTAATCCCAGGAATATCAGATAGGGTCCATCCAATGGCTTTCTTGTGTCTCCTAAGGACATATAGAATAATCCTCTCATGATCGGCTTCAAGAGAGGAAGAAATGACAACAGGAAAGGATTGATTGTCCCCTAAGAACGCATACTTTAGTGATGAAGGTAAGACTTTAAATTCAAGATCAGATTGGTCATGAATTTCCAATAAAGGATGAGACTTTGTATTGAACTTAGTTTCTTTGTTCAGATTTCTTGAAAAAATTAGTTCCTTGTGAATATAATTTTCATCCACTAAATTTTCCAGAGTAGTTTCATGAATGGCTATGGACTCAATGTTATTAATTTCAACCATGGTATCATTGATTGGTGATTCTAGAAATTCATCAATAGAGCTATCTGAAAGAGATTCAATCCATAGAGACAAATTTCCCTCATGTGAATAAAGAAAATCAATATCTTCTTGACTTAACCATCCTTCGGTAATTCCTTGATGTTCACTGAGTTCATTATCAACACTACCAATCCAATTAACCTCATGGATCTCTTCATCATCCCCAATTTTAGAGTTTTCATTGTAGATGTTCAAGTCTAGACTCATGTTTCCAAAGGTGATGGTCATGTTCCCATTTCGGACTCGGATAACAGAGTTGATTATTACAAGGAAGGGACGACCAAGGATGATTGGGGTTTGCTCCCTAGGACCTAAGCTTGGGTGATTGTCCAGAAAAATGAAATCAGTTGGGTAAATAAAATTTTCAACTTTCACCAAAACATCTTTTAAGATCCCCTTTGGAACTCGAACACTACGATCAACAAGTTGAACAGTGACAGATGTGGGTTGGAGTTATTCGAGCCCTAACTGATAATACATGGAATAAGGAATGAGGTTCACACTGGCACCTAGATCACACAAGGCTTTGACAACTTTGTTCTCTCCTAGTTCAACATTTATGTAAGGGCATCCTGGGTCTTTCAACTTAGGAGGAATGGTCCCTTGAATGGTGGTACTCACATTAGCAGCCAAAAGGACTTTGTTTTTATGTGAAAATTTTCTTTTAAAAGTGAACAAGTACTTAAGGTAATTTGAGTAGGAAGGTATGGTTTGGATGGAACCGATAAGGGGAATGTTCAACTTGACTTGTGAGAAGATTTACCTCAATGTATCACTCAATTCAGGCTTGGTTTTCCCCCTCATGCATTGAGGAAATGGTGCAGGTTATGGAGTTATTTTTTGAAGTGTTGTTTCTTTCACATTGTTATTAGTTTCATAAGTTTGAGCTTGTGGTTCATTTGAATTTTCATTAGTTTTTGAAGCATCACATGGTTTCTGACGTATTTTTTCAGGTTTTTCAATTGATTTCCCACATCTTAAAACTGTCACAACCTTTAGTTTTTCATGAGTTGTTTGAGTGAAACTTGTCTCTCCCCTTTATGTTTGTTGTGGAATGGCCTGTGTGGGCATGAGTGCCTTTCCAATTTTTATGGTTTGAAGTTCTTGTTTAATGGATGATAATTATGAGTTCATTTTGTCCATTTGTTTGCATAGTTGTTCTAGTAGTCTTTTTGGAACAATTTGGGTTGGTGCTTGAGCTTGTGGGTTTATCCCAGGAGGATACATTGGTTTTTGGATAGGTTGTTGAATGGGTTTTTGATATTGTACATGAGGATGTTGTAATTGGACCGATTATGGTTGGAACTGATTATGAGGTTGAAAGTTTTGTTGAGGGTATGGGTTGATACATTGTTGTTGTGTTGGTTATTGATTGTCCTTCCAACGAAAGCCTGGATGGTCATTATACCTTGGATTGAAGGTGTTCTTGAATTGTGGATTTTGAAAGTTCATTGCATTAAGTTCTTCTGGTGGTCCTCCTAAAAGAACATCCTTAATGGAAGGAATGGTTGGGAAATTATCAGTCTTGTGGTCATGTTTGTCACAAATTGTACAAACAAGCTCAACATTTTGGGTTTTGTGGACCTTCCTAAGATCAATCTCCTCAAATTTCCTTGTGAGTGCAACAAGTTTTTCTCTAAGGTTTTCTTCTTATCTATGATTGTACATTCCACTAGATTTGGGTGGCTTCTCATAGTATGGTGTTGTTCCCCATGTTTGGTTCTGTTCAACAAGATTCTCTAGATACTCGTAAGCATCATTTGGGGATTTGTTTTTGAAGGTTCCATTACACATCATATCAATGAATTGTTTGTTTCTGGGACCCAACCCTTCATATAAAATTATCACTTGTTCTAGGATTAAGAAACCATGGTGCGGTACCATGTTTAATGTGTCCTTGAACCTTTCCCATGTTTCATAGAATGTTTCTCCCTCTCTTTCAAAAAAGTTTTGTATGATCTTTTTATGTGCAATTGTTTTGTGATGTGGGAAGTATTTTTTATAAAATTCTCGTTGAAGTTGGTCCCAAGTGTGAATGGATGCTGGTCTCAAATTGTTTAACCAATTCTTTGCTCGGTCCTTAAGATGAAAAGGAAAAAGTCTCATTTTAGCAGATTCAATTTGATTTGGGGGCACATGGTTTCGACAATGTCATTAAATTCATTAACATGAAGGTAAGGCATCTCAGACTCCATCCCATGAAAGGTTGGAAGGTGGTTCAGGACATGGGGTTTGAAAACATATTGGGAATATCCTATGTTATCATGCCTAATGCATGAGGGTGCATTGGTCCAGGTTGGTGTGAGGTAGTCATTCATGGTCAGGTCTGCAACAATTCCCATGTTAGGGTCTTGCCCGTTATTTTGGTTCCCTCCCCGGTTTATGATTTGGTTTTGTGGGAGATTATCCATTGTATCAAACTCAACGTCTGAATTTGGTGTATTAGAAAGATTTGGATCTAAAGGAAATAGAACTCTTTTAGTGCTTGACTCCCCAGCCCTAGGAGTATCCACCCTAACTACTCTGTTTGAGTTATCACGGGTGTAGGAGGACATGCGCCAAAAGAAAAAAAAGTGAGAAAGGGAAAAGATAAGAGAATTTGGATGAGAATAGAAGAATTGGGGTAAGAAAAGAAGGTTTTTGGTATAAGGAACTTACTTGGTCCCCGGAAATGGCACAAAAATTTGGTTGCACCCAAATTTACCCTACTGGTAAAAAGCGGTCGATGTAGTACATGTAAGGGTCGAGTCCACATAGACCGAATAAGTAACCTTGAGACGCTATGATTTGGTGAAGGATGGACTATAAAGTACCCAACTTTGGTTTTGATTTTGGATGGTTTTAAAGAACACTAATAAACCTAAGTGAATTAAATTCAAATAAAATGGTTTGATCTTAGTATTATGCTCAGGGTGGATTGAATGAATTTTACTTCTTTAGACAATTTTTGTTTTATTAATTCTTGATGAATCCATTATTCAAAAATAACACTACCTTCATCATTTTCTGGTTTGGTGCTTACTAAACACAATTAATAATCACCTATACACTTAGAGAACCAAATTCATGATCTCTATGAGGTATATGGTCATTTAGTAATTGAATTTAGTTTTCTCAAACACAGTAAAGATGAAGAGTAGAAATAACTGAAGAATGGATGTCTTAAATTAATTATCCAATTAACAACAATTCGTTCATAAAATAACATTCAATCCAGACTTTTCATCCTCCTAAGATCATACCATTAAAGGGTTAGCCCTCCATTGATGGTATAATCTCAAATGTGGGCGGAATATGGCTTACAAGAATTGGATTGAAGAAATTAAAACCACGGAAATAACGAGGACTCCTCTGTGTGTGTGAATGAAATTCACACCTATGTGTGAATGAAATTCACACCTATGTGTGAACTAATTCACCACAACGCAGAGATATCATTGTGATTTGTGAAAATTTAGTTTTAATAAATGAATGGAAAATATAGAAGAGAAAGATTTTGATTAAGAACAAAAAAACTTACATGGAAATTGAAAACATTACAAAGGAACTTTTGCAGCATAACCTTACAATGAAACAAGAAACAAAAGATGATAAGAAAAATATCCGCCCCAATTCCCTTTACCACTATCTCATTATATAGGAATATTAGGATCCTTATATCCACCCCCCACAATAAATTCACCCCCCAACAATTAATAGAGTCAAAAGGAGGGTTAATAATCAAAAAGAAATTGACGTTTCGAAGTTGACCCAGAAAAATGTCTAGATTCGTCCACCATATTGACGTGTGAATTAGTAATTGAAGAAGGACGAATCTGTAGGGGTCATAGAATAGAAATATCTTCGTACATCTGTACTATATGATTTGTAAAAATTTAATAAAATTTTTCTTAGCCGTTTGGATGTTATGGTCGAAATGGTGGGACGACTTTATGTGCATTAATGTTGGTTCCACCATTTAAATCTCAACTTCAGATCCCTCTATCATCATGAAAACATCATAATTAGCACTGACCACAGTTGAATAAAATTATCCTCATATTATTATCTTTCTACTGTATAAATTTGAGTTTCATTGTGCTTTGTTTGTGCGCCCCACATTTGTTTGATGGGCCTTAGGCCCATTATTCTTTTTCCAACAAGTTTCTGCCTTCAGGTGCAAAAAATCTCCATCTTCACTTGTGATTAATCCATAATACCTAAAATAAAAAATGTTCCAAATAAAGTGATGAATTATATAACAAAATATAAAATTAAAATGATGAATATTGTAATTTCTACAATCAAATTATTGATTGGGCCCAAATTGACAGTTTAAGCATGAATTGCATAATGATGGGAAATGAAGTTCAATTTCTGAATTGGAATAAAATTGATGTTTATACACTTTTAAACACATTAATATTAAGATCATAACAATGAATATTAGCCAATTTCAGTGACTAATCAGGTAATGAATCAAGATCCCGTGTCTTATTCTTGTACAGGGATTCAAGTTCCTCCTACATCACTGCCATCCATGAGGATACATCTGGGCTCTTGGTCTCCTCCACAAATGAAGATTGATCTCTATACACAATCAATAAGTAGTATGAAATATTTCTCATACTAGCATAAATTGAGAACCATAATAGTTCTCTTTTCTTCTGAGTTGATTGAAATGGTCCAGACTCAACCGGGACTTGATCATCGTGCTCTGGTAATGCCTCAAAGGAAACTCATTCTTCCTTGGATTTTTCCTCTACCTAAAATGTTGTAGTTTCTATATTATTTCCCCCATTTCTCCAAAAGTTTTCATTTTTACATTGTCTTATAGAAAAATAATATCACTACTGATGATTAGTTTGTGTTCAGTGGGGTCCCACAAATGGTACCCCTTCACACCATCTACATACCCCAACAAGATACATTCCATGGATCTCAAATCCAACTTTGATATTCCCAGGTCATTAAACTATGAATATACAAGACTTCAAAATGTATTTAAACAAGAATAGTTAGAGGGTTTACTAGACCAAATCTCCATCAGTGTCTTTAGATCAATCACCATTTAATAAGATCATTTGATGACATAATAGGTGGTATTCACTAGTTCAACTCATTATTTTAAATTCCTACTATCTTCAACATTTTTCATGTTCTATCCAAAAAGGATCTATTCACCATCTTTGACACTCAAATTTACCATGGAGTTTATGCTACCATTAACTATATTTTTATTCCATCATATTGAAAAAGTATCAAAATCAACACTTATATATTCTCCACTATTTTAAGTCCTTAGACACTTGATATTATTTCTAGATTCAAGATCCTTCTACACATTGAATACATTGAAGGATTCAAAAATATATAATTTACTCTTTATTGGGTAAACCCGGAATCTTTGGGAATAATCATCAATCATGAATAAAATGTAACTTTCTCTACCTATGGATATAACTTGTGTTTTCCAAAAATTGAAAGGGATCAAATCCAAGATCTCTTTGGTTATTGTTGTTGACATCCTGAACATTGACCATTGTTTCTTAATCAAAACACAATTCTCACAAAATGGTAAGGAGAAAATTTCAAGCCCAATCAAGAACTTCTAATTTGAAAGAGTTGTCATGCCTCATTTTGACATATGGTCAAGCTTCTGATTCCATAACATCATTAACACTTCCATCGATGTAGTTGATGTGATAACTATCTCTTCCTCCTTGTATGTTTCACGCATAAGAACGTATAGGTTCTATGAATCTTATTTACCTTCATTTATGTAAAATATAACTTCAAAATTCTCATCACACCATTCTCGGTGTGAATCTTGCATACGATATCATCAAATTATCCCAAAGACAATACTCTCTTCTTCTGACTCTTCACATGGTGTACTCATTGGATGTTACATGCCATGCAATCATGCATCTTTAATTTTATTATAGTAAATCCAATGATCCTTAAGGTGTTATTATTACCTATGTACAAAAGTCCTTTTGGTATAGTTTCATATTGATCTAAAAATTCCCATCGAGACATCATGTGCCATGTTGTACCTGAGTCGATTATCCATGTTTCGTTGAGATGCTATCTACTTCCAGTAGTTGTTTCTGCTTAATTAAACATTATATATTCTCTTCCAGACGTACTAACCACATTCCCATCGACTTCATGATTCTAGTTCCCACTAAAACCACACTCCATCATTACATCTTCTGTTCTTTCACCAATTTTCAGTAGACAATCACCTTCTGCAAAACTGCCTGAATCATCATTTTCAAAAAAGGAAAATTGTTCTCATTGAATTTCTCAATCTTCAATTTTGCAACCATTTGAAAATTCCTTCTATATTAAACCTCTTATGTTTCACAACTACATATTTAAGAACATCAATAATTTTCTTTCTGATGTGAAATATGAATTGGATTCTCAATCACATAGCATACTAAAATTTAATAGAATTATTAATACTCAAAAAATCGAACAACATGAGGCTAAAACCTTCCTATAACACCAATTTTTAGGATAAAAAATGATTGTCCCACTAGTTCAATGATAATTACGAGATAAAATAAAGTAAAAAAATACATAAGTAAATGAAAATAAATTTAATATGGAAAAACCACAAAATAAAAGGGGTAAAAAACCATAGGAAAATAGAATGATCACTATGGGTAAAGGTGGGTAGACACTCCCTCACTATCTCAAGCAAAAAAATCTCATGAATCTCTCTCTTAAATATTGGTAGAATCTGCCTCACAAAATACCACACAAGGAATGACGAGAAGATGATTAATGAGTGGCGATGAGATGCTGAAACCATTAGAGAAAATCCCCTTTTATTAGAAATACCCCTCTCCTATTTTCCCTCCATATTAGTGATTGGAGATGATGACCACCAACCTCATGACTTCCTCAACCCACCCAATTTGACAAAGAGGACAATGACGCTGATCATATATAAAAAATTCCACTTAAAGTAACATAAGGGATCTTTGGGGATCAACCATCATGGACTTATCATCTTTCTTCAGTGAAGGTTATTATCTTCAAGTTGAGGATTGATATATGGAAAATGGAATCTCTATTTTTAATGTAAAAAACATCCATATCTCAACCGTTGAATATGACTCATTCATGGTGGTCAATCTATTATTGGGTTCATCTATTGACACCTTGTGTATTACTTACGCCATCAGATCCTATAAGAACATGTTTCATTAGGGTATTGATATTAGTCATACTTTAATGGGATGGTAATTTTTTCAAACCTTGGTCCTTTTTCATAAGATTTTATTAGAATTATCTAAGGGGTTTCCCTCATATTGCACCATTTTCTTCCTCCCTCACTCTCCATTGCCTTCCTTTATTTAGAATAAAAATAATCAATTATTAGTAAGAATATATACATAAATATATATCTATTTTTTAATACAAACAAACACACACCCATATATTTATATAAAAACATTATATTTACACACACACACACACATAAATATTCATAGATTTTTATTTTAAATGAAATTTATAATTATTTTATCTTTACCTATGGTTTATATATTTAAAAAGATATTTTATATCTAAACATGTTTAAATATTTATTTATAAAATTAAATTTTTATATGTAAATATATACAAATATGTATATATTTAATTCTAAATAAAAATAAATTATAATTTTTTTTAAACACCATAATATCCATATGAAAGTAAGACTCTGTAATAAATTTAGTCGCCACCTAAAAAAGATGAGAAAACCCTCTTAAATAAAGCTGAAATTACATCAAATATTCAAAAATTAAGGTGAAACAACTAAAAAAATCATTTTTAGAGGCCCTTATAACCTTTTTAAGCCTTAAAAAATAGGTACCATAGCTTCACCTCAATGTAAATGGTGTATATCTCTTCAGAATATTTGATTTAATATCTCATGGAGCCCAAACGGACACCTAGATCAAAAGTTATGATAGTTCAAAATTCATGACAAGTTTCAAGATTTTCATAAGATATTAATTAATTAATTAATATTTTATAATCATCAAATTTTCCTAAAGTGACTTTTCATTGATACTAATTAGAAAAATATTAATTAATATTCATTTTTAATTATTTTTTAAAACAATTCACTAAATATATTTTATATTAATTTTAAATACATATTTAGTATTATATAAATTTTATTTAAGTAAATATTATATATATATAAATAGAAATATTACTTTATATTTAAATAAGTTTTTTAATAATATTTTTTTTATTAAGGTCACGTTTATCAACGCTGATAAATGATGTGTTTATTAGTGAAAAAAAGTGATGATAAATGGCAGTTTTTTCAGAATCTAAGAAAGTGTTGACAAAGGTAGTCTTCTATCGATGCATTATTTTTTCCAGATAAAGATACAATTTTTAGTTATTTTTTCTAGAACTGATAATATCACCCCTTTTATTAGCACTTTTTTTAGCAATGGTAAAGGGTAGTGCTAAATATGCATAATTTTGTTGTAGTGATGCCACCCCAGCCGACACCGGCCGTCACAACCCCCCTGCCTACCTATCATCGCAATGCCTATATATCAATGCCAGTGAAATATCCCTTCCTTTGGAATGAATCTTTAATTCCCTACACACCATTAACCCATGAAACCCAACCAAAAACCCCAATTTTTGTTTTAGAACCACCAAAGCCTCATGCTTGTGTTGCCCTATGGATAGTAGAACATATCCACCACTTCTTAATTCCACCCCTAATGTCAGTGACTCCACTTCATAATGCCTCTTACATAATAGGTGTTCTAAATTTTCAAATTATTGTTCAATTTTTTTAATTTTTTTAGAAAAAGTCGTATCTATGATGCACATGGTGAAAAATTATTTATAAATTTCAAATTTTATTTTTTGTTTAATCATATTTTGGAATAAATTTTATTTGATGATTTAAATGGTGTTTATTTTTCTAGTTCTTAAATTTAAATTTAAATTATTTCTATTATTCCAATTATTGTACTAATTTTAAATTACTGGTTTAAATATTGATTAATTTTTGGGATGGTTATTTATTTTTAGGAAAATGTTATATTGGTATTGATTTTTTTTACAAAAGGAATTTTTCAAATGATATGATATTGTTTTAAGTTAGTTCATAGTTTTTTATTTGAATTTATGAAATTCATAGGTGATATATTATTAATGTATGTGATCTTTAAATTTTATATATTTAATTTACTCACGCAAAAAAGAAAATAAATTATTAAACTTAATATTTTACATTTTAATAATATGTTTTTTACTTATTAATGTTATGAAATTGTTTTAAATATATGTTTAAAGTATATCCTTCACAACCCAAAATGCACAACCCATATCCCCTGAACAATTGCAGACCTCCTCCACCACTAAGCTCCACTTCTTATTAAAAATATTTAAATTACATATGTTCATCTATTCTCTCCTATGATTTCTCATTATCCACACTCTTTCCTCACATCCTTAGTATTCCCCTCTCTTCATGGAAGATCTCCATTTAGGTTGGTATGTGATATTTTGGATATTTAATTAATAAAATTAATGTTATGTGGATCCCAATTCAGATTGATTAAATGGAAAACTTTTGTTGTTAGCCTATCCATTCAAGGAATATTACCATCTAGAATCAACACGGGAGTCTTATATATATATTTTCATTTCCTTTACCCATACCTTTTATATGTTCATGGATCTTGTTTCATATATGTTTTTTAAACCACTATCATTAATTTTATTTTAGTTAAGACACTTGTTGGAAAATAGTACTTCTTATATGTGCTTTGGGTTACCAATATGGCCTTTCTTATTTTAACTCATGTTTATGAGAGGTATTTATTCTTCAATATTGATTTTGTATGGTATTATGATGATGGAACCGATGAATATAAATTATTCATGTTTTTGAATTTAATATTATATTAGTATATATATATTATTTATAATAAGTTTTATGTAAATATACAGATGTTTTTCTAAAAATTTATATTAGGTGTGTTAGATTCAAGTTTTTTTTCTAGTTTGATGTATATGTAATGTTATTTACTATATGCATATAAAATTCATGGTTTATTAATAAAAACATGTTATTTATTTTTATATTTATGATTTGGATAATAATTTTACGCTAATGATTATTTGTATTGAATTCATATATTACTGGTTTATTTTTGATGCATAAATATAATAATCACAAAACATATATATTTTTATGTTTTTCATTTGAAATTCAAGACATTAGTTCATATCACTCTATCCCAAATCAATTAAATTTTTTAGTTTGAATATTATTATTCTTAATTAAATTACAACTTTTTACACATGTTATCTATTTGATTTATATTATTTTTAATTCAAAAAAAGATTAATAATGATAACACTTAAAAATCAAAACAATGGTTTTTTAAAGTAAGTTGAAGCATGTTATGATTTGGTTAGTTATCTATTTTTCATTACTATTATTTTTGGATTTTAGTAAATTTATTCAATTAAGTATTTGTAGTATCATTATTATTTTTAATTATTTTATTTTATTATTTCTAGTTGCTATTGAGTTATAGTTTGGTGATTTTTTATTCATGATCAATCATTAATTTTCTCTTATTTATTATCAATTTAGTCAAATTTAACAACCTTGGTTTGATGTTTTATGTAATAATTTAATTTTAGTGATTAAAATTTTTATTGGTTTGGTTTAGCATGTTTTGGTTCATTTGGATTTGATTCTAATTTCTATTTGTTGGTACCATTTAATTCAAATTGGACTTGTTCCATATGGGTTTTAGTCTAGTTCAATTTTTTATTATTTATTTTTATTTTTTCTTATATTTGGATGAATGAGACAAATATTGGTTTTTCTAAGGCTATTTCATGATCTATTGGTTCAGTTCAATTAATTTTAAAGAATTTTATATCAAATGACTATATTTTGGGTCAATTTTATTTGGTTAATTTTTATTAGTTTGGTTTGGTATTGAATTATTTGGTAGGATAGGACCTACCCCTAGGACAACACAATAGGCCTCACCTTTTCTTTACATAGTATTTGTGTGGTTTTCAAGGAGTTCTGGAAGATTTTGTAACACCCCTAGAAAAGTGATAATTAAAAGGCTAATGTTACCACCCATGTCAAGAAGGTGCACTTTTATTTTTGGGAGCCTACCAGATTAGAACTCACAAATCAATTGTTCTTGGCCTAGAGTATTAATCGAGTTGATTGAACTTTTGGGAAGTATCTTATAGTGTGTGTGAGTGAGGACAAAAAAAACTGAAAGAAAATGTGTTGGCCTATGAAGACATTCATTAGTCTAAAAAGTTACCCTAGTGAATAATAGTATGTGGTGTGTTAGGAAGGAAACCAAGGTATTAATAGAGATCAATGGTGTCAAATGTCAAGGTTCATGGCCCAGGGAAGGCCTGGTCATGGTAAATACTATCATATCTAATACCCAACTAGAATTGCAGTGGCACTACCTAGGTTGGAGTCTTGGGGGTCCAAAATGAGGGAGTTATGATTTAAAGGGATGAAGAGTGTAACACCCCTTTAAAAGTGAGACTTAAAAGGCTAAATGTTACTACCCATGTCAATATGGTGCACCTTTGACTGAATGGATCGAAAGCCTATATTTTATTGATTTCAGATGAACCCATTTTTAAGGGAAAAGGCGGAAATCAGGACTTCAGGGACATCAAGACAACAAAAAAACCCAAAAACAAAAGGGGTGTAACCTAGTGCATGACTACGTAGAATTACTCCTTCCCAGCATCAGCATCATTAAAGCACACCTCCATCAGAGCATGGATGCTCAGCACGCTATCACATGTCAATATGATGCACCTTTATTTTTGGGATCTTACCTAATTATAACTGCATAGATAAGTATTCTTGTCCTGAAGTAGTGATCATGATGGATTACCTCATGGGAGTATTCTCAAGGTGTGTGTGAGTGAGTAAAAACACATTGAAAGAACATGTACTAGCCTATGGGGAAAATCATTACTTTGATATGTGACCCTAGTGTGTAATAGTATATGGTGTACTGGGAAGTCAATCATGGTATTAAAGGATACCAATGAGGTTATATGACTAGGATCATGACCTAGGGAATTCCGGTACATGACAGATTCACTATCATATATGGATGAAAAATTGGAAGAAGTTATTTTAGTTTTTACATGGATTTTATGGAATGATCATAATTATTTTGTTTTATGGGAAGAAACATGAACCTATTTATTTTTATTTATTCAGGAATTATGGGATGTTAAAGTCATTGGATTTTATTCAATATATCACAGTTACTTTCCTCCTATAGGGGTGTCATTAAATTAAATTTTGATCATTTTTTACTGGGTGGTGATGTGAATAGTGTTTGGGTAGTGTTACATTATGTGATGGGATATTTATTGACTACTATTACCAATGATTTTTTTATTACCAATTCATTTTCTTATATATGGGTGAGTAAATTTTTTTGTTGGATTTTTATATTTCACATGGTATTTATGATATTATTATCGAATTTTAATCCACTTTGACTATTTATCATATTTTATATTTTATGAATGATCTAATTTTATTCTAGTCTATCTTGAAAAGTGTTTCATATAAGTGTATGAATTTTGTGTTCCATGTTTAGGTGGGTTACTTGTCAACATAATTCATTGGGTTTTTTGGGACATTAATTATCCTTAGGGTTATATTTTTAAGGGTTAAAAATTTTATAGGATAATTGATTTAATTTGGTATCAATAATCATTTTTGAATATAGAGATGATAGATTCTTGGGTGGGATTTATATTTTCTATTTTCTATGTTGTACTAGTATTCATTACCATTTAAGTGATGTGGTTATCTAAATGGAGTTTGGATTGGATGAATATGCTACATATTTTATTTTAATGTTTTTTATGGAACTATTAAACTATTGATATAGTTGGATTTATATTTTTGTATTCTAGATGATGGGGTATGGGGGATTATGGTGTGTTGTAAATATACTAACGCTTTATTATTATTTTTTATTATGTTATATTTTACTAGTGTAGACAACTGGTGTGACTGTGTCATCCTAAAAGGTATTATAATCCCAAAATTCAGTTCATTTTATTTATGTTCCTTGATTTTATAATTTATTCTGGTTGAATTAATGTTGTTTGAAATCATTCTTCTTTAATTCTAGTTTTTCATCTATTTTTTTTGAATTTTTGCAAACTAGTCTATTTCGAAGATTAAATTAAATTTATTTTATAGTAGAGTTTTCTTGGTTTTGTTATGAAATTTTTTAATATTATTATTTTTAATTTTAATATAAATATATTTCTATTTTTTTTCTAATTATCATTAATATATTATTTTTTAAAAATTGGAAGAGCGTTAGTGACTTCATAAAGTAGCATATAATTAAATGTTTTTTTAAGAAATATGTTTATATTGGTGGCCACCATTAGCGGTTGTGAAAGGGGTATTTTTTTTGAAATTCATTATATTCCTACTAGTGTCAGGGTATAAGGACCGCCATATGGTGGTCACTATATAGTTGTTCACATAAATCTATAATGAAATGAACTTGGCTATCATTATAGTCTTTAAAAAAAAGGAATACACCCTTCCATTCTCCCTTTAAAAAAGGAAACAAACACCAACCATAATTTATAAATTAACCATATGTATGAACTATAAATAATATATTTTGTTTGAACTAGAAGTGTATTTAGTGAGAGATACCCCAAGGGAGGAGGGGAATTAATTCATATATGAGACTTGTTCTAATTTACAAAATTAATTATCAAACTATCACATACCTAAATGATATTAACCATGTTATTAGTAGGGTTACTCTTAAGTTCTATTTTGGATGATGATCAGATTGTTATTTCACTAATGTTTTCCTTAATCCAATTTTATTAACGATGAATTATCCAATATAAACTGATTTATGTTTAGAAAAAAAGTAAGTAAATAATCCACACAAGATATAATAATTTTATGTAGTTCACCCAAACAAGAAAAATCCAAAGACCATATAATGATAGTGCACTAATGTACAAAAATGTATTAAACACTATTAGATGGTTGGTTTAGGAAAGATCACTCTAATCCTAGGTTCACTCTCTATATAAGGTTTAGATATGGTGTACTACCTCCCAAGGGTAACTCCCTCACTCTCTCTTTCTGCATTTATTAAGAAATGAAAAAACTCTGGCTTTCAAGCCAACCCAAAAAAAAATCAATATCAATTTTGATACACCGAGTATAGATAAGTTCTTGTTGATCTCCACATCATAACTGCTCTTCAAAAGAAATTTTTAAATACCACCATGAACATAGATACACCTTTCTTATTGATCATCAATAATCCAATGGGGAATAATTATTTATTGATTTTCCTTTACAAGATCTTTTAAAAGTGTCAATTATTTCTTCCTTCTTTCCTTATAGTACTGATTTGGAATGTTCAAATCTTTATTCTATGATCCTAATTTACTTTTTAAAGAGAAATATATCTACCCAGACTTGAGATAACTTCCAAGTTGTTTTTCATTTTAGGTATCAAATTTACCATGGGAATGATGAGAAAATTCATTCATCCATATTCTTTAAATTTGAATTAAAATTATTCACATTCCATTATAATAATTGTGATGATATTCCAAAAATATATCATTCTTTAATTATCAAACACATATTAACCAAATATCATTTTTCCTATAATGTATTCTACATTAATTCCACTAAATATATTTATTCAAATATTTCATTATGAATAGATCCCAATTCAAACCTAATGATGGAAAAATTCCATCACTATTGAATATATACCAAATAATATCCATGAAATTCCATGTTCAACTCAATAAATATTTTTCAATGATAAATCCATAAAATATAAATTGGTATTTTATCTTTCCTATTCCACTGAAATAAATCTTCAAATCATTAAAATATCTACCAAAATAAAACCTCTATAATAGTAAAAAAATTTCTATATTCATATTTAATTAATTATTCTACAAAATTAATGCACACTCATTCCAAAATATATCCTTTTATCTCTATCTATGAATTATTATAGATTTAATTAGAATTTATTAATGATATTCTCCATGAAGACTCCTTGATTTTCTCTAAGTTGAAACACCATAAATTAAGTCATAAACATGTATAAAAAATTTGATTCAACCTCATTTAATTTGGATCTCATGAAATCTCTAAAATATATGAACATTGAATTTAGAATATTCTAATTCACTCGACCTAGTTGTAGTGTGACCATTAGCACCATGATGTAATTCCTTCCTTCACATGAAAACCCAAAAATAGGCTTTGTAAAAATATGGCATTATCATGGAATATTCTCTTCCCTTGAGGTGAAATGGCTTTATCATTTTATATTCCCTATCTGTACTCTTACATTCATATCTTGGAGAAATAATAGGAAACACCTTTGACTAACCCTTCACTACACGAGTATCCTTCCACGATGTAAACCTCATTTTCTAGGCATATCACTTGAAATCCATTATAAATGCTTCACGGTGAAGACATACCCATTATTACATGATTTATCTTATAGATATATATAGCGCTGTACTTATCTTTTATAAGGTCACTATTACAATGATAACCATTCCTCATAATACACACTATCAGAATATGTTATTCGAATGTATCATAGTTGTGGTGTGACATAATGCATTGTTTTGTGGTCTATCAACATGTATCCTTCCAAATCTTCAATATATTCATAATTAGCCTATAATTAATCTTACATAGGTCCGTTGTGACATGGATCAAACCATCACAACTCAATCACTCTTTTGTCCATAATACATTAATCTTGTAGGCTTGGACCGGTGTGAAAACAATTTTTTAGACAAGTACTAGTACATACAGAATGTGTGATTTTGGAATTCCATAGTAGAACTAGATGAATATGGTGATGTGATGGTACTAAAGATAATAAGTTTTAAATATTGTAAAATGAAAGTAGGGGCACAAGTCTAGACTCTAGAAGGTGGAGTCTACTTAAGAGTTGAACAAATATCACATCAGAATAATTGGGAATATTTTTAGAATGTGTTAGACTAATCTGATGAGAAATGTAAGATTAATTTTAAGTAGAGGATTTTGGGATGACACTGTTCTCTAAAATGAGTGGTTAAGTTGGTGGTTTACTTTGACTAGGTGAATGTATTCCCATGAAAATTAGATCTAGGGATTACACTCTTCATGAATATTATAAGTTGGTGTGAAATAGATAACTAGAGGGATATAGTGGAATTTGCTTATAAATATAATGGGATTGATTATTTTTTGTGAGAATATACTCAATTATAATCATATAAAATTACTTAATAAAATATTATGTTTTCCATATATAGATAAGTACATTTTTAAAACCACATAAATCCTTTATATTGTTATTTTCCTTGTTCTTTCTATTTCTATCTTTTATAAGTTAATGTCCAATTTATGGTGGAATTGTATTGTGTGGAAAGAGTGTATTATATTCTTAGTTTTATAAACATCATTTCATAGTTTTTTTTCCAATTTAGGTGTTCCAAAACAATTTCCCATGTTTGGAAGTTTAGGAGGGTGATTTCATTTCAAGAGGTTCTAATCCCAACATGTAGTGTCAGATCTCAATTATAGGGTTTGATCCAACCATACATTGTATTAGATGTTTTAGAGATCGGTTTAGTAGAATAATTCTTCCCTCATCCTTATAATATAATTCTGATAATAAATTACTGATATCTCTTATGTTATTTTGGATTTAGTGGGGGTTAATTGATTTTGAATTGATGAAATTGGATGAGGGTATGGTCCAGTTTGAGAAGTTTATCAAGATGGTTTTCTAATCATAGAAGATATAGATGGTAGAGTGTTTACTATAGTAGTATTAATATATTCTATTGATGAGTGTTAAACCATAAGTGATGATGAATGTAGAATTTATAATTCTAAAAAACTAAATAATAGGGTTTATTTCTATATCACTGACCCTGAGCATCTCCTTTGACATTTATGATGTAAAAATAACTTTATAATATATATAGAATCTTTTAAATATGTATGTGAAACCAACTATAATGAATAATGTTTTTCTATTTCATAGGATATTTGGCATGTGAATGTTAAAGGGTAACCCAACAATATTTCTTGTCAATGATATCAATAAGATTCAGAGACAAATAATATTAGTAAAGGTTAAGTTCATGGATCCAGAGTGGTTATTTTTTTCTTTCATCAATACCTAAATCATGGGAAGTGATGGATACCATGGTGAGAAATTTATATTTTAAGATATACATAGTGTTTTTATATTTCCTAGATCTACTTTTTGAATTATGAGATTTAGATAAAGGAGATCAAGGATACTACCAGAAATTCTTATAGTGTTGAAGGAAGGGGGATTCCACTATATATAAAAACTACAAGAAAGGGAAAGGTAAAAGGAGTATAAAATGACCTATTTTGGATAAATTATACCCCTTATGCTAGCATTGTTGGAATAAAGTCTATATAAATAAATATTGTATTAATTAAAAAGTCAATTTTAGAATGTTTTCTTTTGAAAGAGAATATAAACATACCATTTATGATGATAAAATTGGTCTCTTATAGAGTCTCTCTAGTCCACTTAATTCTTGGATCATAGACTATGGTGATTGTTTTAACTCTATATCTGAGAGGATAATTATGAGTAGCTATACTTCTAAAAGTTTAAATAAGGTTCATATTTCAGATTAAGAAACTATCATGATAATTGGAACGAGTGATGATTCCATTAAGACCTAGAATAGAATCTTGCTGGAATAGAAATACGTGAATGATATATTGAGGTTAAGGAATAATTTTGTTTTGATATGATATTTTTGATTATGGGGGAATCTATAAATATTTTGTGGGTATATTGGAAAATATCAAGTGGTTTCATGGTGATGGGAAAAGGAGTGAATAATGAAACATTATACCAAAAATTAATTTCGAAAGGATAAATACATGCTGGAAAAACAAATTCAAGATTTAAAAAGTTGGGTCTTGAATGTCTTGGTCACTTGAGTGATAAAGGGATGAAATTTAAAGTTTCTAAAGTAATATGAAACTTATAATCATAGAGTGTGAAACATATGAAGAGTTTATTCTTGGTAATTAGTGGAAGGTTTCTTTCTAGAAAGACAAAAAGGTACCCAAGTATTAAAAGTTAATGATTATTCATACAGATATATAGGGGGATTCTCTAGTTCATTATCATGGTGGTTTATTGTACTATGTTACCTTCATAAATGATGAGAAAAAAAAATGTTTTTTACTCTTTCTCATGTATAATTCTAAAGGTTTTATAACTTTTGTTCAACAGAGATCAATGGGGAAAAAGAGAAAGGGTGTAAACTGAAATGTTTTTGGTTTTCTAATGGTGGGGAATTCAAATGCAGTGAATTCTAAAGGTTCTATAGGTGGAAAAGAATATGATTTTATAAGTATTTATGAGAAAATATAGATAAAAAAACAGTCACAAGTATCAAGAATTGTAATTTTGTGGAAAAATTAAAGTTCACAAGGATACACATAGGATTACCCATGGAGTTCTAGATATAGGATGTAAATTATGTTTCTTAATTGGTGAACATGAGTCCCTATTATCCATTGGGGAATATAATTCAAGAAATATATAGGATGGGAAATAATGTTGAGATTTACCTTCTAAGATTATTTGGATCACTCGACTACGTTCTCCTTGATCCTAGAAAGAGAAAAATTTTAGAGGATATGTCTTGAGTGTTTTTTTATTATAGTGACATTGATTTTGGATTTTGAATCTTTAAAAATGACTTACGAAAGGTCTTTAGAAGATAAAATTTCATATTTAATGAGGGTATATTTTGTAAGGTTAGAACTAGGCAGATATCATTGATGATATTAAAGAAATATATTAATCTATGGTTTGTCCATATAGAAATCCAAAAGTTATAAATGGTTGTGGGAGTATGATAGTTCTTGAAAAACCAAAATCTATTGAAGTATTTTAATATGGTATTCATGTTCTAATGGTGCTTCCATGGATAGATATACTAGAAAACATATGGAATATAGAAACTCGTGGTAGATATTTAGAAGGAGAAGAACTAGAAATAATGGTACTTGTAAGATATGAGATGAAAAGTAAATTATGAAGGATAATAAAGATTCAATTCCATGTGAAAATATATATAAGTGATCTACTCTACTTGCTTCTCATAGATTATGGAGAACCTAAAATTACATAACAATTAGTATGTTTGAGTGACTCAAGTCACTGGGAGTTTTCCATTAGGGATTAAATAGACTCTTTACATGTTTCCAGGACATGGTTACTGATATAATGACCTAATAGAAGAATATTACTACATAATAAATAGTTTTATCAATAAAATAATTAATTATATTTTTGAAGGTAGTATAAGGAAAGGCTCGTTATAATGGTATTTCAATAAATAAATGGTGTAGTTTTTTCCAAAATCATTTTTGGGTGGTTAATCATAGAATGATTCATAAAGTACTTAAAATGGTTTTGATGGAAGGGTTTCATCTAGATTAGTTTTATATTAAGAAAAATTTATTTCATGGAGATTTAGATGAGGGTATTTACATGAATACACCAAATGGTTTTGTGAAGAAATGGAAGGATCATATGGTGTGTTAGTTCAACCAGTGTTGGTATGGGATGAAATAAGAACCCATGAATTGGAACTGGAAGCTCAAATTCTTCACGGTAGAATAGATTATTCTTTGGTTAAATGTGTATCATTTCAATTAATAAAAGGATTTATTATTATTAGATCTTCACCATCCTTATTTCTTATATTGATGACATGATCTTTGCATGATTGTTAAATAAAAGGATTGAGGTTCTAAAGGAAAAATTGTCTGAATGTTTTTAGAGGAAGAATGTTAGAGATATTTTTTGGGAATATTTATTAAAAGAGACTTAAACTCTAAATTTATTTACTTAGTATGACTATATTCAAAATGTTGTGTAATGTTTGAAAAATATTGAAGCGATGCCTATAACCACTCCTCTCATCAAACACTTCATGTTAAGCAAGAAGATCACACCTAGAATGAATGAAGAGGATAATTATATGGAGAATTTTCCATCTTCATAAACCATTATAAGGATTGATATATGAAATGGTTTGTACATGTTTATAAATTTCACATGTTTTGGGAGTAGTTATAAGGTTCATGGATAACACCGAAAGGGAACAATGAGAAGCAGTTAAGTTTTTTACTTAGGTATCTAAAATGTTTTTGACTATTATCACTCTATTTTGAAATAGATGAACTGTTATATAGGTTTTCGGGATTATAAATTGGGGGATATTAGGAAACTTAGATAAGTACTACTTGTTATGTGTTCACTTATGAGGGAAATATTCAACCAGTTGTATAACTTTCAACAATAAAGGTAGAGTATATTCCACTTATAGAACATAGGAAATAATCTATTTTGATGAAGGGGATATAGGAGGATCTTAAAATAAGGAAAAATAATTGGATGATATTCAATGTTTCACAAAGTTTGATACAATTATATAATTATATGATGTTTAAATCCTAGATGAATCAAATTCATTTAAATTATCTCTTTATCTAGAATTTTTCAGAGGTGAATGTACTAGATCTACTGATGGTTAATGGAGTTAGAAATCCTATAGAAATTTTGACCAAGGACATAGTCTAGGATATCCTATGGTATTATTGTGTCTTATTTGGGTTGGTATGGTATGAAGAAAGTTTAGGTAACCATATATAAAAAAGGAATATTATTGACATAATTGTGCTGTTAATGTATTGGAGGACATAGTGGTGAATAATGGAAAATAATTTTGAAGTGGGATATTATTTGAAATTTCTAAGTGTGAAAACCATTTTCTCAATATGAATTTAATCTTATGAAAGGATTAATTCTATAATTTCAAAGAAAAACCTATTAGGTATAGTGATGCAAGGATACAATTATCTAGAATTCCAGAACTAATCACAATGGAAAAATAATCACAGATCTATACTAAAAAAGGATGAGTATATGTAAGAGTGGAACATATATCATGAAATAATAATCAATAATATTCACATGATTCACTATATTAGTTTGATGAGAAATATATTATTAATATATTATGAAGGATTCAAAGTTGATTTTTCTTACTAGAAGGATGGGTTAAGTTGGTGGTTTCCTTTGACTAGGTGAAGGGATTGCTGTGAATATCATATCCTAGGGAAAATTCTTTGTAAAGATGAAATGAAGATGATAACCTATTAAAAGGATGATTTTTATAGACTTCTATTATAAAGGAATGAGTCTTGTTAATTTTTGTGAGACTATTATAAATCTCAATAATATTATTTTATTTAATAAAACCATGTAGTATTTATCACATGGAAGTTAGACATCATCCAAACCATTTAAATTTGTTATTTTGTTCATTTATATATTATTTTTTATCACTATCTTTTATAAGTTCTTTTACACTATATAGTGGCATTGCATCTTGTGGTTGGGGTGAATTTTATTCTTAGTTCTAGAAACATCATTTCATAGGTTTATTCTGAAACTAGATTTTGAGAACATTTTTCCACATTTTGAAGCTCTGATGGGTGATTCCATTTTAGGAGGTTCTAAACCCAACATAATCTATGGTGAAACCTGCTATGGAATAATCTATAGTGTTGAAACATGATATCATTCCTGTAAATAAAATTTCCATAGATTATTCCAAACACCTGTATATATGGAACCTCTATGAATACCACAATGAATGACCTAAGATGAATTCATCATCAAAATTGTCTTTAAAGTTATTAGAAAAAACTCCAATACTTTCAATACTTTACTATGGTTTAAATAAAATCCAACAACATCATCAATTCTCAATTGATTGTTAACAATAATCCACACTGATTTTTTTTGGAGATACCCATCATGAATCCAACAATAATATAGTTCGTTCATGGATACCAATTAATCTCAAATGGATTTTTATATTTATAATTTGTTGATTAGTTCTTATTTTTTTAAATTTATTTATTTTAATGTTTAAATAATTCTTGATGGATGCAGTTCTGGGCGGTGTTGTGGGAGTTCAATGTGTAGCTATGGAGTACCACATATTATTAAGAGCAGGTATGATGAATTGGTTTTTGATGTGGTATGTGGGGAATGAGATTAATATTTATATTTTAAAACATATGCTCCCAAGAAGTGATGCAACATAGATCAACATTTCATATTCCTTGTGTTAATAGGGTTCCATTATGTTGCATCATGTCTATTAGACTTACGTCTCCCCTAAACCTCTAGGTATAAAAGGACATAAAGATTCATCTATAATGAAGAAAGATCTCACTAAATATATGATTCTTATGAAGGTGGAATTAGTAGTAGATAACACAACTAGGGAAAAAAATATGAAGAGCACTGGAGGTGATCATAGGAAAAAAATTACAACATAAACACAATGAATATTATCACTTCAACTTGGAATGTTTTTACAATGCCCACAACACACCTTATTTATAGTGATATAATAACACACCTAAAAAATTATGGAAAAATAGGGGGAAATAAAAAATCAACAGAACTAGTATGGTAGTATCTAAATAATCCGTCAAATCCAAACATGTCATGAGGTCCATCTAGCCTCCATCACAATTGTATAAGTTTGGTGTCATCCAGAAGAAAATAGGTTTATTCTTCCAACATCCCTCTTAAAATTATTTTTCCCATGAAAGTCATTTTCATCATATTTTTTCACATATCACGATGGTTAATCAATAGGTTCAAATGAAAATTTCCTTTTCATTTATCCTTTGGATGCGTCGATGGAATTTATTTCCACATTTATCACTTTCCTCCATATTTCGTCATCTTTATCTTCATCAAATCTAACTAAACCATAAATCATCGAGACAAAATAAAAATTTACATGCTTATCCATTAGGTCTATTCACTCATATATATCTATAAGGATTTAATAATTTTAGGAACATATATAAGAAATTAGTTATTCACTATCTTCATAGGTAGGAGTATGTGGTGAATAAATCATTAGTTCATTAACTCCTTGTTCCTCAATTGGTACATTTTCAGTAGTTTCTTTATCTTCTAGAGTGAGTTTCACCTCTCTAGAATCATCAGAATTATTACATTTCCATGTATCATCTTCATGAAAGACAATATATATTTTGAATATAGTCATCTTGGTGATGGGATTATATACGAAATATATAATTTCTCGGTCTCTATATCCCATAAGGATACACTTTAATCCATTTTACTCAAGTTTTGTTCATTTTGTTTCTGATATCCTGACATAAGAAATGGAAGTAAAAAATATAATATGGAATATACATGGATTGTGAGTACTCCTAGATTCATGAGGCGTCTTTGCATCATAATTTTTTATTTGGAATATATTGAGTATATACTCCACACATAAATCCACTTAATCCCAGAAATTAATGGTCAATCCTTTGTCTTTTAGAATACTTATTTCCATATTGAGAATAGTTATATTTTTCCTTTCAACTACTTTATTGAGTTTAGGTGTGTAAGGAAGAGAAATTTAGAACTAAATTCTATTTTTAATGAGGTAATATTGTAAAACAAAATAGGTTTACTCCCAACATTGATCAAATCACAATGTTTGTATATAATGGTTTCTTTGATTTTTCAACAGTGCCTTAAATTCATTGAATATGTTAAACACTTATGAATTCATCTTGTGAAAGTAAACACATATTTTTATACTATAATAATAATTAAATATCATAAATTACCACCCTTTCCATTTGATTTTGGATTCAATAATCTGCACACATCAGTGTAGACTAACTCAAGTGGTCTGTGAACTTTCTAGTTAGCCTTCATTGCAAAGATATTTCTATGTTTATTTCTTAGAACACAAATTTCACATATTTGATTTGGTTTTCTAATGATAGGAATCCCATTCACCATATTAATTCTTACTAATAATATTAATCTTTCAATGTTTAAATATCCAAACCTGAGATTTTATATCTTGTATTTATCATCATGTACCATCATAAAAAACTACAGTACATCGAGTTGGATCATAAGAGGAAACATGAGGTTCTTCTCCATATGTACTTGTGTGACCAACATTAATTTTTTATTAACAATATTTTTTTTTTATTTTTTTGGATTATGTTAAACCCATTTCCCACCAACTTCCTAAGTCTCAAGATGTTGGTCTTCATGTTGGGTATATAATAGACATTAGAGATGAAATAGCGATTTCTGTATTTTTTCTAGATTAGAATATATCCTTTTCCTTTGAAAAATATTATTAAGATATCATAAACATAAATATATCCTCAAACTCTCTCATTTAGTTTTTAAACATGTTTTTATAACTTTTCATTTGGTTTATAGCACCAATTTCAAGATACCACATACCTTGATTTTTCATTAATGATTGTTCCATAAACAAATGAGAATCTTTAAAAATATTTACTTCTTAGAAGACATGTTCCTCCTGGATTTCATCCTCCAAGGGTTCCTTTCTTCAACATTCCTTGTTATAATTTCACATTTTTGAAAATTATAGCATTGAACATTTATTTTCTTGATCAGTTATCGATTGTTGAATCCTACTCTTCTATCTTGTCATAGTTCTTGTGAATTATAATTTTTCTATCCATGAACTCTGTGATTTGGGATTCTTCCACCTTTTCCACTATTCTTGGATTAAATTCATGTCTAAGGAATTATATTACTCATATTCTTTGAAATTTCCCCCATTTCTCATTTTCAAATTTATTGAGATACATATTTGATTATAGAGTATGATCCACTCCATTGGTATCACTCATTATCTATTTTTTGTGGGATTATAGAGACCCCGTTAATTTGTGGGATAGATATTGTATCTAATTATTTTGTTTCTTCTAGGGCTACGACTACATAATCAAATTTTGGATCTAAGGATCTAATAATTTTCTCACATACCTGCATGTCTTCAATATTTTCTCTATTTTCTCATAGTTGGTTCAATAAAACCATTATACGAGTATTAAAAACAATAATGATTTTAGGGGATTTCATAAAGAGGGATTTTAACTCACCTCATATAAATTGAATTTTCATCCTCTTCACTTTGTCAGTTCATTTGAATGATTTAAAAAGGTTTTTCGGTATCTCCTTTTATGATTTTAGCAAAGTGTTTATCTTGAACATGGATTCATCAAGGCCTTGATATAGGATGGATTCAACATTGTTTTCTAAATTTTGTTCCTCCCAAAGAGTTTAATTTTTAAAATCCAAAAGATAATCCTCTTCTACATTGGATTATAGCTTAATATAACCATCCTACATGATTTCCTTAACTTCTTGGGAGCCAAGGAGCACTCAAATTTGGATGCACAAATTATTAAAGTTTTCCTTTATCAACTTTAAGATAAAATATCGTGAAATACCATTCTAAATGAATATTAAAAAAATTATTTTAATGGGAATGTGGAAGATAAAAATATAAAAAATTATAGAATAATGTTTCTTTTTTTAGAATTGCAGATTGCCATTTTGGGAAATGATAACTTTTATTATTTTAATATAATAAAAATGAATGGGTAAATTTTTTTGTATTAGATAATAGAGGGGATGTTATATGAAAAATAAGTATTTTTTTGATGTTCAGATGAAACATGGAAGAGGGAGGAGGGTGTGGCAGGCTCACCAAGCCCAAAGGAAATTTTTGTTAAAATATTGAATGTAGGAGGTAAAAGTAACATAGGGTAAAATGGAAAGAGAAGGAAACCTTTTTACAAAATAAAAAATAAAAAAACATAAAAATATTGAGAATAAAAAATAGATGGAAGTCTCAAGATAATATGCAGGAACAACTCAATTATTAATCTTATTATACCCTCTTCACTGATGTATCCAAGTATTAGTCCTAACAAAACTCTTGTAAAAGTATACAATACACCTTAAAACCCTATGATACCACCGAAGGTGGATTTATCATCATATAACTCAGTCATGGAAGAAGTTATGCAGACCATTAAAGGTGATCTTTAGAGCGAAAATTTATATAGAAACACACTAGATTTTATTAGTTCAACTTATAATGTTTTTACCACATGCCCTATATATAGGGATATAAGAACACACAAAAAAACCATGGAAAAACAGGGAGAAATAAAAATTCCATAGATCTTGTATAGATGGTACTGCCTAGTAATCTGAAGTCAAACACGTCAAGCGACTCATCAAGCCTCCATCTCAAAAGTAAAAGGCTGGTTTCATCCAGATAAAACTAGGTTTATTATTCCAATGACATGCATTGTAAAGATCTATGAAACATGATACATAATAAGATCATTCTTTTCATGACTACCTAGATCACACCATGACTTCATAGAAGAGTCGAATACCATAAGAGTAACTATAAATGGTTATTTTTCATAAAGGTCATTTAATTTTCAGGTTTTTTGAGGAATAGTCTTGCACTATTATGAGGTAGTTATTAGAGGAAACACTATAGGGAAAAAGATACATGAATATATATTGGATCTACATGATGTTGATTTATCTTTATATGATTCCTTGACTCTATAAATAGAGTGGTTCATGACACATCATTGAAGGCAGTATTGTAGGGCTAAATTGGTTATACTATACACAATTCTTTGTATAATGGTGGATGAATGTTGTGACTGTGGGAGTATATAGAATGAATGAGGTTTTTGATGGAATTGGTTCTCAGTTGTGCAGGTTTTCTTCATGTCGTGGCCAAGAAAAAGTGTACATTATTATATATTATAAAAGAATTATTAGAAAGACTCATGGGAGTGTTGAATGGTCTATCCTACATCCATTCATGAGGAAGTAAGGTGGTTCTTAAGAATGATTTGGTTCATACGACATTCTATATTTTTAATTACATGTTCATAAAAATTCCATGAAAACCAGTAATATGTGTTTTAGTTTGTGCCATGAAATATAAGTCACACCATAAGTTTGATATCTTCCTAGATATAAAAATTTAGGCACCTCTCCCCTTCTCTATACATTTTTGGAGATATGTTTTAAGTGAGATAAAAGAGAGATCCTACGTAGTTTTGGGTGCCTACATCTAAGGAATATGAATTAGAGTTGAAGTGGAATTTATTCATGGAGATGTAAAGATATAATGAGATATAACGTGGTTAATTGCTTCTTTTATATACAGGTAACCAATAAAAACTTGTATGTATCAGTTTCTAGAAGGTTCACTCCTCCTCTTCCATTGGGGTCTAATACTAGATTTTTCTAGGTTATATTTATTTCATTTTTTATTGTATCCCTCTCATGGATATAATTATAGGTTTAATTTTTTTTTCTGAGGCATTTGTACTGAAATGGGAATGAATTTTATGAAGTAGTTCTATTATTTTGTTATATTAAATGTGATATTTTTTGTATAATTTTTTTTTCATATATCATTCATATATAAACAATTAATATGTTTTTGTTAGTGAGAGAGATCAATTTAGTGCATTTTCTAGTGTGTTATTATCTCTAATGCCATTGTATGGGCTTCTTACTATATTTATAAATGATTTTGGGTTATCCAATCCCTATGTTATTTGAAGTTCCTAATAATTATAAAGGAAAATATTATAAATTATAGAGAGATTAATAGGACTAAGGGATTCTCTTAGACCTAATTCCAAAAGATCATGATTATATTATACTAATTTTATGATTAATTTCTTTAGGAAACTATATTTATAATTTCCTAGTACTTTCATCACCCTTATTCTCTCAATATATAATTATTTCTTTTCCATTAGAATATTTACTTAGATATTAACATAGAATTGTTTTCTACACCTTGTCTCTTTTTGTTTGATCTCAAGAATTTAATTTTATATACCACTTAGTAGTAGTTTTAGTATTTTATGGGTCCATATTTTATAGATTCTAAAGTTGATTATTCCAATTGAACTAACCTAACTCTACGAATATTTAATGTTTTTGGTACAATTTTTGGGGATATGGTTATAGGAACATTTAAATTGATACTTTAGAATATGTATCTTCCCTCCCTTTTTCTATTTTCAAATTTTAGTTTTGTTTTTTTAATTTTTTAATTTTTATGTGTTGGGTATTTTTTTATGGAAGAAAATGGATGAATCATGACTGAGAAAATTTTCTTTTTTATTCAAGTAATAGATCTTGCAAATACAATTGATTGAATCTTGGAGAATATTAAAATTCAAGGAGGATGTGGCCCACGAACATACCAAATCGATGATGAGGCACTACTCCATGTATTTAAATGATTCTATAAATACATAGTATAAGGCAAAAAATAAGCTAAATTATAATGATGAAGCTAAATTTGAGAAAGAATATAGTTATTAAACCCTTATATTTTCTAGTAAATATGAGGAAAAATAGGAAAAATCCTTATTAAAATAATTGAAGGAAGAAGAAGAGGTGATGGATCTGAAAACTAAGAAGAATATTAAAGATTTTAAAGAAGAGTAGTAAGAAGAAGTGGTAAAAGTGGAGTTTTACTGGGTTCATATAACCCATGATCTACTTAATCATTATTTGGGACCACCTATTACTTAGTTCAATCCTTAATAAATTCTCAATAAAGTTTCAATTAGGAGAAGAATAAGTTCTATATTGTGAGAGTAGTAATTTCAAACTTGGATAAATCCAAATCAGGTAACTTCTTACCATACATTTATTGTAAGAAAAATGAGGTATTTTCTAGCCAAAAGACCTAAAAAATTTAATTTATAGAAGAATCCTGATTTTTATGGGTTTAATAAGTATTAATTATTATTTTTTAGAAAAATAATTAGGAACTAGATTCAATTTTGTTTATATTTTTAGTATTATTTAAATAATCCTTGCACTTTCAATAGTTTTTTTTTGTTTTTGTAGATCCATGATAAGTAATGGAAAATGATATTAAAAGAATAAGGGTATTAGCTTTATTGAAATTTTATAATTTTTTAAAATCTTTTATTTTTATTTCATCCCTATACTTTTTTGTCAGTTTATTTATGTGTTTAAGTGAATTTTCATTCCATAGTTAGACTTTTTTTATTTATTTTTGATCTTGGATGGAAATCCCATAATTACTTGTTTTAAATAAAATTTTAAATAATATTTAATGAGTAAGAAGTGGTATTAATGAGTATATATAAACATGAGGGTACTAATTTGATGAATCATTATTTAGGGATATTAGTTAATTTAGGTAGATATAATTCCTCTCACCTATTCATTCTTTGATTTTGTGATGTTTATGTTGATTAGTTTATTATAATTATTCTTGAAATGAGTGATTTATTGATTCATTATTTTTCAAATTCATGAGTTGATTATAGACCCATTTATTTATATTATTTATTATACTATATATCCTGAGTGATACTTGTGATGAGTAGAACTTCTGTAACTTTTATTGAATTTTTTTTCTAAGGCATGAAAGAGTAATGTCACATAAAAATGGTTGTGGAATTTTTACTTTAATATAAATTTCCACTTCATACCTACCATTATATTTAATCTTTCTTCTAATATTGTAGAATCCATTAATGATTATGATAGAGAATCTACATTACATGCATATTTTTCCCTTTTTAACCCACACTTTGTATTTTACATTATTTTCAATGGAATAATTTTTGGGGTGAGATATTTTCCATAGTGGGAAGGGTATATTTTTTTATTGAAAAAGTGAGATGTGTTTGTATTATCATTGGGTATTTAGAAAAGTATCATAAATTTACTTTAAATAGGTTTTATTTTCTACCCACTAAAAAAGAATCAAGGTTGAGAAAACAAGAAAAATATTATTTAGAAAACATTGAAAACATGATCTGGAAAAATATAAAAAGATGATATATTTCATTATTCTTACTACTAATATGATTTAAAATCCTTGTAATGAAATGGGGAGTATTGGGTGATATTAATCTTAGAGGATTATTTTTTTGAGCTTTCTATTGTTTATCATGTATGGAAAATTACTGGTTAATTTCCTTTTTGATCTTGTTAATTTCTCATATCAATTACCCACATAGCCTTATCCTTAGATTCATTTGATCCTTTAATGAAATTAATCATGATTAATGATAATATTTTTCTTTATGGGATAAATATTTGAGATTATTTGCAATCCTATGGCTAGGATTCATGTACTCAATGTATGAGCATAATCAAATTTTCATTGAGTGATGAGAGAAAATTTTCTAGAGAGGAAGATAAAAATTAGAAACCATAGTAATAATAAATTAAAATATGTGAATGAAAGTAAAAAAGAACTATTTTCATTTCAATTAGAAAATTAAAATGTATAACTAATTTTTTTCTTAAAAAAAGTGAAATTCAAAAAATATTTCTTTTATGATGCTTGAAATTTTATTCATTATTGATAGTTATTTAATTATGATAATAATGAAGTTTAAACCTTGATAGTATGGACTCATTTTATGATCTTATTATGATTTTATACTTTAGGACAAGAAATAGTTTATGTGTGTGGTGACTTGATAACTTTAACTCATGCCTTATTTTTTAATTTTTAATTCATTGATTTTATTTTTGTAAATAATTGTTTGTTAATAATTAAATTTAATTTTAATATGGTTTTGGTGGAAGGGTTTATGTTATATATTGTATAAAAATGAAGAAAAATTAAAATTTGGATTGGAAGTAATAATTTTGGAACAATTAAAGGTAATTACAAGTGTAAACAAGTTAGGACAACCTTGGCCTAGAATAAATGGAGTAGGCAACAACTTGAGGGTAGTGACCAAGCTCAACGAAGGTATTTGGCTAGGGTGTAATTAGAGAGAAAGGGGTCAAAATAGAGTGATTTGGTTATAGGTTAAAAGTAATAGAGGTTAGTATGAGGAAGTGACAACATAGGATAACCAGTTGTAATAGTGGGTTGTGGAATTGTGAGAGTTCAACGAGCCACTATGATGTGTTGTGGCTTATTAAGAGTGGGCATGTATAATGGAATTCCAATGTGAAAAGAGGTGGATATGGGTATTCGTAATGTTTTAAAACACATTAATATGAAGAGATAGAATTCCATCCCACCATTAATCTTCCTTATGCTATTAGGGTTCTATTATGTCATGTCTTTCCTTACACTTCCACTTCATGATAGAATAACAAAACATGTAAGAAACTAGATCCACCTCTGTGAAGATTAGGGATCACATCGCATCTTTGATACATACATCACAAATCCCCATGCAACATTATATAAAATAAAATATTATATATTTTTACTACATAGATCCCTCCTTGACTTCCCATAAGATATGAATATTATAAGAGTCAAGACATGTGGAACTACTACATATATGGCCTTTAATAGTGTTATAATAGACCTTTGTCACTGAAAAAAGCACTAAAAATTAGAGAGCCATTAATTGACCTAGATCTTTATCAGCGCTAGAAAAGAGATCATAAAGGGACCCCTTATTAGCTCTAAAAATATCACAAATACTGTGGGTACTTAATCAGTACTTTTGTAGCACTGATAAAGGTTCATACTATTGTAGTGTAATGTTAAAATTATATAACACTATAGTAGAAAAAATATAAAGAAAAAACAGGATCAAATATAGGAGAAAATATAGAATTTAATTGAATTAAAATTTATAACACAAATAAAAAAAATATTATAGACATTTCAAACATTGGTTTTTATAATTACACGAGTACATATAAATTATCACAGACATTCAAAAACATCAATGTTCCATTGTATTTGGCCCCCAACACCTGATCATGCTATTAGTCTCTGAAAAGACCAAAAAAACTTGAACAAAATAATGAACCAATATAATAAAAGAATTATTATTTTAGTAATTATATATAGAAATAAATTAAACACAAAGTGTAATTTTTTAAATTAAAACATATACTCATACCAGCACACCATGATTCAGATTGAGTTGTGGTTGATTTTTACACATCACAAAATTTCTTTTTGTTCTCAAAATAATGTTCTATTAAATTGTCTCACCTCTATGGAGATAAAAAGATCACTACAGATTTGGGATAACTTAAGAGAAATTTATTTTTGAGAAAAATCCTTCAACTATGACACCATTTCATGTACAAATTCATGCATTATCTTTGTGAAAATTATCTAAATAAGTATAAGATTAAATGATAAGGAGATTAATTAAGTAATATCTGCTAAAATGGTGGGAAAAAACCTGATCTTATTATTCTCACTTTTTCCTATGTGATGAAAATTTTAAACTAAAATGAATCTTTTATTGAAAACACATAATTTGAGTCATACCAACCACATCATGCATTGTATTGGAAAGTGGTAAATTCCTACATGTGAAAAAAACATATGAATTGTTTTCATAATGATTTAAAATAATCCAATCACATTTTCTATGTTTTGGTGATGTGACACACTTTTTAAACTAAAATAGAACTTTTATATTAAAAACACGTACATCAAGTCATACCAACCACAAAATGTGTCAGATTAGAATATGTTTAATTACAATACATGAAAAATAAATTATGCATCATTTTTCTAGATTTTGAAGAATATTATGATATCATTTTATCACTTTTGCTGACAATACAAACGTTTTCAACTAAAATGACACTTTTATATTGAAAAAACGAACTTCGAGTCATACTGACCACACCAGGTGTCAAATTGATATGTAGTCAATTCCTACACCTCACAAATGAATTTTTAATCATTTTAATAATTCTTAAAAATAATCTAAGATTTTTTTCACAGTTGTGGTGATGTGACACACATTTTAAATAAAAATAAAACTTTTATATTGAAAACAAAAGCTTTAAGTCATACCAAGTGCATCGTGTGTCAGATTGAAATTCTGTCAATTCCTACATGTCACAACTGAATTATTGATCACTTTACTAATTTTTGAAAACAATACAATCTGTTTTCCTTGGTCTTGGATATTTGACTAAAATTTTAAAACAATCCAAGATTTTTTTTCTCAGTTTTGTCTATGTGGTTTACTTTAAATTGAAATGAAACTTTTTTTAATGAAAACCCATTCTTTGAAACATATAGACCAAATCATATATTGGATTAGTATCAAGTAATTTTATACAAATGAAAAATGAATTATGGGTCATTTTACAATGGTTTGGGAACAATATGAGCTTGTTTACTTAGTTTTGGTGATGGGAAATGCGTTTTAAACTAAAAATCCACATTTATATTCAAATCACATTCTTCGAGTCATACCGACCATATATTGTGTTAGATTAGCATGAGGTCAATTCCTATATATGAAAAATGAATTATTGATCATTATCATAATGTTTGAAAAAATTCATTATCATTTGATTAGTTTTGGCGATGAGACACGTGTTTTAAACTAAAATAGTACTTTTATATTGAAAATACACACGGAGTCATATTGACCACATGAGGTGTCATATTGATGTGAGGTTGATTCCTACACATAAAAAAGAAAATATAAATATTTTTTTTATAAATTTTGAAAATAATCTAAGCTCTTTTTATTAGTTTTGGTGAGGTGGGACATTTTTAAACTAAAATGGTACTTTTATATAAAAAACATGAACATTGAGTAGTACTGACCACATCCGGTGTCAGATTGACATGTGGTCAATTCCTGTCACAAATAAATTATCCATAATTTTAATAAATTTTAAAAATAGTATAAGATCATTTTCTTAATTTTTTATATTAGATGTGTGTTTTAAACTAAAATGAAATATTTGTTTTGAAAACATGAAATTTGAGTCATACCTACCATATTGAGTATCTAATTGACATGTGGTCAATTTATAAATTTCAAAAAAAAAATCAAGGATTTTCCCCTAAAGTTTAATAATATTAAAAGCTCATTTTAATGTTTTTTCTCTATGATTCATTTTAAACTAAAATGAAACTTTTATATTGAAAACACAAAGTTCGATTAATATCGACCAAATCTTATGTCATATTTGTGTGAGGTCAATTCCTACACTTGAAAAATAAATTATAGACTATCTTAATAAAGTTTGAAAATAATACAAGATCATTTTCTCAGTTTTGGTGACGTGTCACACATTTTAAACAAGAATGACACTTTTATATTGAAAACTTACACTTCAAGTCATACAACCCACATCGAGTGTCAGATTAAAGATTGGTAAATTCCTAAATGTAAAAAATGAATTATAAATTGTCTTCTATAAGTTTGAAAAAAATTAGATCACTTTCTTATTTTTGGTTATTTTAATGGTGTTTTAAACAAAAATGATACTTTTGTATTAAAAACAAGCACTTCGAGTCTTAACGATCACATTGGGTGTTATATTGATATGAACTAGATTCATATATGTGAAAAATAAATAAAATATATATTTACTAATGATTGTAGAATATTTGGCCACGTTTTCTGGATTTTCGATACGTGTTTCGCATTTTAAACTAAAATGAAACTTTTATATTAAAAAAATGGACTTAGAGTCTGTAACACCCCAGATAAATAAAAAATATGACATTTTCATATTTATCCATATTTGTGAATGAAATATTAATATGACTTTAAAGGGGACGCTATGCTCGATGGCGTACCCAACACGCAACAACGAGTTTCGTGGGAATCTTACGTTGCACTCTAATAATAAAATAATATTATTTTAAATGGTAGTTAACATGTAGCCGTTGTATTGGTGGGAATGGATATAAATAACTAAAATATGACTATACATGTTTTTAAATGTTTATACATTTATCCAATAAAAGATAAAGTCATAAAATATGGAAAGAATTCAATTTTAAGCGTATATGCCCTAGTTTTCACTAAAGGTTCACTTATCGCCTTTTGATGGAGAACCATAATTAAATATAGTTTTGTTCAATATTATACATCCTTTTGGACCAAATAAAACTCTTCTTAAGAATTGGGACATAAAAATTTACTTTGTGTAAATTTTTGGTATCTTTCTGATAAAGTTCATTTTTTAATGAATAGTGTAAAATGTTGTATTTTAATTCAAAACCTATTTTTAATCTAATTTATTTATATGATTAGATTATCTTTTGAATTGGGTTTAAAGTGAAATTATAATATATTTTTACCATTAAATCCAATAGTGGTCGTTGGAATTAATTTCACTTTGAAATCAGACTTAAACTAGTGTCAATCTTTTGATACTTATTGTTTCAGAAAAACACGCTATTGGCTCTGACAGCGGGAATTAATTATTAAATTAATTAATGTGACTTATATGTTTTTAATTTTTTAAAATAGACTTAATTTTTTAATTCTGAATATCAAATATATCTTAGGGTTAAATTTTGGGATTTTTCTGAAAAACTTCAATTTTTGATGAATAGTGAAACCACTAAGTGGTACTTATAAAAACTGATTTTTCCGTTTAAATGAAATTTTGCCCTCTTTGGGTTTTGAATTTAAAAAATACGATATACATGGTTGTCATTAAGAAGTAAAATGTGGTTTAGTGGGATAAAAATAACTTTTTGGTGAATAGTAACTTATTAAGTTTTTAATCGCAATTAGAGGTAATTAGTGTAGTTTAAGGTAAAAATAATGTTTTAATAATATTAAATGAACTTGAAACATGTCCTAACCTCATTGGATGTGGCATGGCCGACCAAGAAAACCCATGGGTCAACTTGGGGACCCCATGAAGCCACTTTGGTTGGAAAATGACATTAATATCTTTTTATTTAAAGTTAAAGTAAAAATGAGACAAACATGAAATGTTTTACTAAAACAATTTTTACATGGGGTTATACAAATCATGTTTTTGAATATAAATATTCATCGGAAATCTAAAACGATTTCCTACATCATAGTATTTTTTTATAATTTTTAGACATTAAATAAGTTAAATTATTTATGACATCATGATGATGCAACGATGACCTCATTATTTAACGATTTAAATAAAATGGAAAGATAATGTAATATCTAAGACCTACACATGTCCAAAACCTATTGGATGAGTGTATTTCGAACCCTTATCACCTTATCCTCTAAACAAATCAATTTGGGACCTCTTAAATCCGAATACCATTTTAAAATAAAGTGACTTTTCTTTACCTTCCAAGAGTGCCCCTCCTCTCCTCTTATAAAAGGCCCCCACCTCTACCTCCTTACCCACACTCCCAAAGCCTTTGGCTCGGCCAAACTCTGCCCATTTTGTCTCTCCACTTCCCTCTCTTACTCCTTGAAGCCTCACTTTGGGCAGAAGTCTTACCATGGAATCCTTTGAGCTCAAACCAATGGGAGTTACCCGATTTTAAGGTAATGTCTTCACTTGAGTCCTTTTGTTTTATTTTGCTTCTCCAACCCCCTAAAATATTTTTAGTAATTTCTTTTGTTACAAATACAGTATCATAAATATACTAGGATGTTTTTATAAGAAGTATTCGAGCTACACTTTCACACACCTACATCTAATGGTTAAAGAACCTACTGTTTCTGTGGATGGAGAATTTCGGCCTCCCGAAACGATGATTGTTCAACATTCTTTTAACACCTTCAAAGGTGGAAATTAAGATGACAATATATTTATACATGATATATAATATTTTTATGTTTTCCTTAAGCTTCTGTATTTTTCATTTTGGGCATACCTTTATGGTTTCCATTATGTGTAAACGCGATATCTTCATTTAAGGAAGTGCGGACTACCGCCCCCTCAAAGTGATGTGATTCATTAATGCCATATGTGGGACATATAAATTAGGGATTTAAAGTTATTATATATTATTTTATACTAGAATTATAATATAACTCTATATAATTATTATTCCATTCCATAAAAATATGAAATAGAAATGAAAGTAGCGTTCATGCATACGTACGGCTTACCGTCTCAATGTACGGTGCATTTCATTTCTTATCCACAAATGTAATGTACTATTATAAGTACATGTATACAATGGATATATATGATTAATGATACATCTAAATGATGAATATAATTATGGAATTAAAATATACATACCTATCATTTAGTTTTAATTCCATTAATATGACATAGAAATGAAAGTAGCGTTCATGCGTACGTACGTCTTACCGTCTCCATGAACGGTGCATTTCATTTCTTACCTCCAAATGATTATGTAATATTATAAATACATGTATATTCTGGATATATATGATATATAAGATATACAAATCATTAATATAATTCTGGATATAATGAACATTTGACCACACGAACAACATGTAATTGTAAGAAGTCCACTTTCAACTTAAGAACCAAATATCGACAAAACAAACATTATTAACTTAAATGATTACATAATGTTTATAACATGGAAATAAGTGATCTAAATGGAATAATGAACTAGAAAAAGGTTCTTAATAAAGTGGAAATTAACTCAAGTTTATTATTCAGGACGTTAAAGAACGATCGAGTCAAGTCGGACCCGAGGTAAGGGATCCTACTCCTCTCTTTCTTTTTAAGTACACTCTTTTATGTCATTCCTTCTAAGCTCATATTTCTTGTTATTGGGATGTTCTTTTATACTAATATTACTGTAATTTTTATGTTCATATGATGATATACCCTATTCTCTCTCATCAATCCATTTTGGAAGTTTTGAGTGGCGACGTTAGGCTGCCGAATTTTCGTAAGAGATCTAACCTCTCTCTTTCTCTTTAAGTACTCTCCTTTATTTCACTTCTTTTAAGCTCCTCTTTGTTATGATGGGGGATGTTCTTTTATATTCCTCTTGCTTTACATTTTATTGTAATGTGATGAGATACCCTATTTTATCTCATAAATCCATTTTTGGATGTTTTAAGTGGCGCCGTTAGGCTGCCGAGTTTTCGTAAGGGATTTTTCATATCACTTTTATTCCCATGAGATTTATGTTAAATTTGCCACAATTTCATTTGAGTGGTGTATGCACTGACAATTATTTTACTCATTGTGTAATATTCTTTCATTTATGAGTATTTACATCAATGTTGTATTGTACTTCTTTCACGGGGCGTATGTTTCGAAAGATACCCATGTCAGTAAGGGAACCTTTCACCCTCCTCTTTTTAAAAGACTTAGTTTGTTATGTCTTTTAATTCACATAATATTATTTTGGGATATCTTCTTCTATATCCTTATTGATGTAAATTTTATGTCCAAGTGATGAGATACACTTTTTATCTCTCATCAACTCTTTTTCTGAATTTTGAAGTGACGCAGTTAGGCTGTCTAATTATTGCAAGGGAACTTCTTAACCCAATTTCGATTCTTTAGGATAAACTTGTACACCTTGAATATGTCGTTCTATGATTATGTGTGAATATCCTCTGATTTTTTTACACTTAATACCCACTTATATGTCGTGTATTCGTTTGTCACACATAGTTATGTAACTGATTTATCCTTAATCCAAGGATACAGTCTTTGTATGGGACTTCGTCTCAATCTCCTTTCATTGAGGCATATTTTTTTTTATACACAACATTCTTTTATATGGTGTATAAAACCCTTTTACTTTTACGTTTATCCAAAAGGAATATTTTTTTACATGAAGCATTTTACTAAACGACAAAAGGGAATGTTTTTGTCGTACGTATGCGGCGACAACGACTTCTCCGCCACCATAACCGTTATTTGAGTTTCAGCTTCCTCTACAAGCCATACCTTCTTTTTAAAAGAAAAATAAATACCATGTTTTACTTTTCTTTTATTTTGTTATTGAATATGGTTTTCATAATGTTTTTATATCAATGTGTTGTCTTGATATGTTGTGATTGAAAGGTGGAAATGTTATGTTTCCTTTATGCATGTTTTATGTGATACGATTATGTTGAGGTTCTTGGGAATTATTATGAAGATGGGTGGTTCTATGATAAACTAAGGGCGGGTGAGCCCGATATAGCTCTTCAATTCATTGGGTAACGCGAAGGAGTGAAACGTTAAGGTTTCTACGAAGAGATTTAGGGAATATACTGTGATGGGTATTCCAAACGTAACCAAGAGGGTTACTCCCTATGTAAGAATGTTATGAATTCCTCAAGTTACCTTTATGTCTTATTATTTCTATGATTTATTCATGGTCTGATGAGGTATGTTAAAGTGCCTATGTTTTATGGGTAAAGTATGATTTCATTCTTATTTATATATGAACTCATGTTTCCTTTCCATATTTTTATAACCCTTACTGTGCTTTTTATGCTCATCCCAAGTTTTTGAAATGTTTTTCACAGGTCAAGGGAAAGGTACATGATGTGATGATAGTGTTAAGGATGTGTCAAGAAAGAATCAGTGTTTTATTTTAAATATGTTTCCGTTGATGGGAAGAATGAATATTGTCTTTTATGTAACCACTTTGTTTAAATGTGGAATGTAATTCAAGTTTCATGATCTAATTCTCTAAAACTCTAAACCTAAAAAGATCCTCAATGTGTAATCCTGTAATAACTCAAGATTAAGTAAGGTTTAAGGCTGGGGCCTTATAGAGTCACACACACCACATTGGATGTCATATTGACATTTGGATGTTACAACATATTATAAATGAATTATTGATAATTGTCCTAATGTTTGAAAAAAAGAAGAGATCATTTTTTCAGTTTTGTCTATATGATATGAATTTCAAACTAAAATGATATTTTTGTATTGAAAACACACAATTTGAGTCTTACCAGTCAGATCATGTGTGATATTGATGTGTGATAAATTACTACATATAAAAATGAATTATAAATCGATTTCCTAAAGTATCAAAAAACTATAAATTTCTTTGATTTGTTTTGATAATGTGACATGTGATTTGAAATAATGTGAAAAATTTAACAAAATAAGTATCAGATAAAAATGACAGAGAAATTAACTAAAAAAGAAAATAAAAAGATGTGATAATTAACTAAATAATTAGTAGGAAGTCACCTATTCATGAAGCAAATATTCAGTCTGACACCATGTAATCTCCCCATTAATTTCTAAACAAATTGATTTCATATATTATACTTCTCCTTGAGAAATAGATCAAAAGTAATATATAATCATTTTGATACTATTGATTCACATACCAATTATATTTATATGGTTATAACCCTTACTAGATCAAAAACATAATAAGTAATCACCTAAATTTAATATCGACAAACATTCCAACACCATGTACTCTTCCCACTCATATCTAGACAAATTTACTTCTAATTTTGAGTATGTAGATTGTTATCACTCTTTGTAGTAATGAGAACTTATAGAAAAAGAAATGATTAAGAAATATTTTTAATGAAATTTTAATTAACTTTAGAAATTAACTATTTGGGGATGCTAGTAATTTTATGGTATATGTTATCATTCATAAATTTCCAAACATAATTTCTATAATTATTGTCGTTATCTTTCTTCATACACTATTGAAACAATTAACAAAATAAATAAATTGTTTTGAAATATGTTTTGATAGTTAATATTTATATATATAACTTAATATGTTTCCATTTTAAGAAATCTATAGGCTTCTTATGTTCAGTGAATGACCTCATAACATGATTTAGCCTATATTTATTGGGTACCCTATCATAAAAAATTTTCAATAAAGAAAAAAACTCTAAAATATAATTCAATGTTTATTTGTAAAATATTAATTGAAATTTATTAAAAATTCACAATAAATATCATGTTTGGTCATTTTGATGGAAATCTAAGCATTGGATCTAAAAAAATATTTTCTGTATCTAAATTGATTGTTATCAAAATCCAATGCATCCAAAATAAAATAAAATAAGTAATGAAAAAAAGAATAATATATTTTATATGATTAGATTATAGAGTTTTACTCCTGTATTATAGGAATCTAGAAGATTATATCATTTTTTATTTTGTTCTCAAACAACCCACTTCGTTCAACTTTTTTCTTATCAATTTATTTCACTTACAAAGAAATTTCTTACATAGAGATGATACAAGGATTAATGAATATAAATTGTAATTCATAGGGTTTTCCATTTAAATAGTAGTAATATAAAATCATATAAAAAATTATGAATAGTTATTAACTATAATAAAAACAATAGATCATTTTTAGAAAAATGGATTATGAAAATATACCCTAAGTATGTATTCACATCTGAGAATCTCAACCATTAAAACTTGTGAATTTTATTTATACTCTTGAGACCAATTACATCTATAATGAAATTTACAAATAGTTCTTATTCATATTGAATATAGGAAATTTCTCTATTTTGAGTTTCATTTGTAAATAAACCTTTAATGTTATTATATACTACAATGGAACTGATGGGGAAAGGCACTCTTAGAAGGTTATTTTGTTTTCTTAGTCGATTCATTGGATTTTCTTGATCCAACTATCCATTTCCCCATCATTTTATCTCCCTGTTATACTATAACTTACTTCATACCATTTTTCATCAAATATTATAGGTTTTTATTTTAAAAAAATTGTTAATAAGATACCTCATGTATTTTTATAATATTAGAAAAATATTTTATGAATATTAAAATACCTTCATTAAATGTTGTAATATTTGGATCAAGTGGAATAGAAAACTCAGCACTCGACTATTGAGTTACATCACACCCCACTCCCATCAACTAGTTTACCTCATCATTTATGTGGTCCTCATTTCATAGAAAATTATGTGAGTTATAAATGGATTCAAATTTTTATTCATCAATATTAATAAATAAAAAAGAACATATGTTTTTTCATATCATATAAAAATTTATTTTAGATTTAAAATACATATCAATTTCTTCTCTAGTGAAGAATACCCCATCCATGCTTTGTGATTGGGGTAGATTTGTTTTGATTCAGGTTTTTTTATATTTATCACTCCTTTTTTTGTTTAATAAATTAACAATTTAGAATATTTTTTGATAAAATAAATAATGAAAAATAATATAATATCAAATAAAATGAACCTAAAATTATTTCTCAACACCAAAACTGATGAAATAATTCCATGTTTCCTAATTTATAATATGTGAATAAGTAACTAGTGGGTGGGGCCTTACATTCCTCTCAATATACCTAAGATGAAAATTGGTAAGAAGTGTCTGGAAGAATCTTTGGGATTTTTTAGTGAACATTAAAACATATTTCTTACAGAAATCATCTAAAATAAATGAAATCTTTAAGGGATAATGAAAATTAAATCGATATTTCATTATATAATTTTTTTGGTAACATAGAGAATGTATATCATAACATTACCTTAATATCTTCCCAATGAGTTTCCTTCATTACATGTTATACATGGCTCCATGAATCTGTATCAATTAAAAAATTCATTCTCATTGTGACCCCAATCTAGCTAATGAACATTGACCTTTTGGGATCAATAGGTATGCTGTGTTGATTCCATCCAACCAAAAATTTTATACCCTTACTTCTTTACTTGATGATTTTAGTCAACCAAATGATGCTAAATCATTCATGTTTTTTTCATCAACATGTTTCTAATCTCCAAATAGTTCTTTAGAATCAACATCAATCATCTGTTCTTCCATGAGATTTGTAATCTCATCTTGTATAGAATTCATTGTCTGCAAGATTAATCAAGCATTTAATTAATATTATATTAATATAATATAGAACACATAATATTTTTGAGGAAAATAGAAGTATAATAAAAAAATGAACTTGATTAGTAAACTATCTTCCTTTACTTAAAAGGTTTAAGGGATTTAGATCCTTTATCAAGAACCCAAATCCCCTCTTTGTGGTATACTATAAAATAAAATACATTTTCAATTATAGACCTTCATGAAATGATTATGATATCCCAATGAAAGTGTTATCCTTGATTTAATTTTTTTTTCTGAAACTATATTTGTTTTAGTCACGAGTAGATCAATTTATCAATTTCTATTTTCTGGATCTAAGACATAAAATAATTTCACTTATTATGATTCCATTATGAATGAATTATCATTATACCCTTAAAAACTGAAATTCACCTTCCTGAATCCTATTTCCTCAACTTTCATGACACCCCTATTTTCAAACCATTTACAATAGGAAATTATCATATAAAATGTTGTATAATCCAACTCATATATTTGTTTGAATATGTAAAAACATGAAATATTCACTTAAATTGGATTTATATCCTTGGAAATAGATATGTGCATCACTTCTTCTATAAGAGTAACTCCAATGATTTTCATCGTACTTCAGTTATCATGTTCTTTTATATAGAAAATATAAACATTAATTACACAACTAGTTTAATATATAACATTTTCATTTGGCCCCCTATTACCCATCAAATTCATTAAAAAATTGAATTCATATTTTTAGATAACTACTTATAAATATGATACCAGAACCATCCTATAAAATATTGATTATGTGTATTTAATATTCATATATTATCCCTTGATGTATTAAAATTTATAAGAATTTATTTGTGGCATTCAACGTATAGATAAACATCTTCACTATTATGTAAAATGTATAGATGATATTTCTCTCACTCTATGATGGTAATTGTAATGAAATATATTTTGGAAATAACTTCATCCATAAGGTGTCTTATGTGAAAATTATTTTTGAGACTGAGGTTATCAACATTTGATAGGTAATCGATACAAAATTAAATAGATTTTTCAATAATATATCTTTCTTCAATAAAACTGTCTTGATGACTTCAATTCTTAATGTACCCATTCAAAATCTTTATATACCGTTCAATGGGGTACATTAATCTATAATGGATAGGACCACATAGTTGAACTTCTATAACCAAGTGAATCATAAGGATAACCATTATATCAAAGAATAATTATGGTATGAACATCTCTATTTCACATAATATGACAACACCATCCTTATTCCTATTTTTAAACTTCACTGGTTCTATAACATAACTATATATGGATTTAAAAAATAAGTATATTTTAGTTAAATTTTTTTATAATTTTTTAGGAATAATTCAATGTAAATTGAAATGCATCAAATATTTCATCACATAAAGATAGTCATGTGATTTTAGTCACTATAACATCAAATTAGTCATTGATATGAAATTATTGATATTTAATGAATACCATCTATAACTTTTACACCATTAAAGAAAAATTAAAATTAAAATTTTTATTATATTTATGGAGTGTAATCTTCTAGAGGAAGAAAAGTACACCTTTTAACCTTATTGAGTGCCAAATGTTCCCTAATCCTCATGTAAATCATGTCCAACCTAGACTAGATTCTATATTTTGTTTTGTCATTGGTATTTAGTAACAAGAAAATAACACCATCAATTTTTTTTTCTATATACATGACATCAATAAAATGTTTTACATATATACAATTAGATTATGTAAATTCAAAGAGAATTGATATATTTTTCCAAACCAATTTCATACGGTTTTTCAAAAATGGTCTATTAAAACAAGTGTCAATATCTTTTACATTATCAAACAATTGATCACTCAATAATGGAGATGGTGTTGTAATGTGTTCATTATTCCCATAAAATGTTTTCATCCATGATCATTATTTATGTCATCGAGGTAAAAATTTATGATGTCCAAAAAACATGGTCTTCAAGGAATGATTTAATTGAAATGAGTTTGTGAATTCTTCACAAATGAGACACCCCATCATTCCTTTAATGATATAGCCTAAAAGATTTCCATTAGAAGGAATGTCATTTATCATCCAATAGAAAATGAACCTCAATGTGAATTATTCAATTCTTTGAGTATCATATATTGTAACACCTGTATCCCACAAAAATTTTAGATCTATGAACAATAGAGCTAAATAGACATCAATATCATTACCGGGTTGTCTTGGTCTAGATATAATTAGAGAAAACATAATGTATTTGTGCTTCATGAATAACCATGGAAGAATGTTATAGTTTACTAATATAACTATCCATGTACTATGAGTAATAATTTTTACCCCAAAAATATTTATTCCATCTGTAGATAACACAAGATAAATATTTCTCAGCTTATTTCCAAATTCAGGAAACTCACAATCAATTTTATTCTATTGAGAAGAGTCTTCTAGATGATGTAGAATACCATAATTAATACTTGTATCCATGTACCATGTTTATTATCCCATGGTTTCCTGACATTCATATAGTCTTCTAAAAATTGGAATGATAGGAAAGTACCCCAAATATTTCGAAGGACTTCAATCTTGTATTAATTCCAACCACACTTAGGGAATTTTATGAGTGATATATGGTCATTGAGAAACAAAATGAAATCATTAGAAAATGAATGTATTTATTAGATTTGATGGACATTGAATGTAGCATTTATTTATCATCATGTGTTTGATAAGGAAGTTCATTTTCTTCTGGTATCATATCATCTAGGAGACCAAGTAGTTCTATAAATCTGTTGTCACCCCATCTACTACCATCTTTCAAATTATATAACTTCAATGAAACTGACAATGTTATATATTTAGTAAAACTAGTATATAATGGTATCTTATCACAAATATTTATATTATCAAACAAATTTGCACAACCATGAAGTTTATCTTCAATTTTCATTGTTATTTCTTATATATGATCCCCATCTTCATTTACACTGGTATTCACATCAAAAGATCCATAAAATGCATTATCTTCCTAATCGGTTTGAACATTCAGTTTCCTCATGTTTAGTATAACATTTATGAATATGATATATTCTATGAGAAATAAATATTTTCCAACTATTCCACACTATTATTTCTTGAACGAGAACAATGTAAACACAAATAAAGGATTTGAGAAGGGTCACCTGCATACTCTATTGAAAACTTGATGAAATATTTAACTCTATCATCATACTCTTTTTTTAATATTAATAGAATGAATCTATTTTGGATTCATATTCTTCAAATTAGTTTCATAAAATATTCATTATGTACAAAAAATAAATAAATAAACATAAGATATTCATAATTAACTAAGAAAGTTGTAGATAATTCTAATAAGGGGAACAAAACATTTGATTGTTATCGGTTATGATTCCTATAAAGTTATAATTTTACACTAGGGTGAAAAAAAATAAAAAACATTGGGTAAACATGTGGTTGTTGGTCTTGGTTCTTAATTTGATGTTGTGTGGGAGAAAAATGTGGTAATAAATATGTTGGAAAATAAAATTTATTTATTATTAGTTGGTAAAATTATCTTGTAAATTCTTGTTGTTACTTGTCATTTAATTATGATCTAGATATCTATATTTGTGTAAAATTATCTTTCCTCAGAACATAAAAGGTCATGTAATCGTCGTATTTTGACACATGGTCAAGGGGATTAGAATTTCATAAAACAAATGGATGAAACTGTTATTGTCGATAGAAGTGAATTTAAAATCCATGTTACTCTCTTTTTCTGTAAATTATTCTAAACCTTGTATTATAGGAATAAAAAATAATAAATTTATACTATACCCAATGATGAACCCCTATTTTGAAAAATTATAGAGCTATAATTCTTAGTTATATTTTATATATACTATAATATCCAAAACCTCTATTCAATTTCTGTAAAAACACTAAAAATACTTTCCATTAATAAAAATTCCAAAAACATTCAGTTAGCATGGATTTCACATAATTGAGATCCAAAAAATTACAATTCATCCTCTAACAATGACACATATCACTATATGCTATCTCCCATATCAAGTAGTCAAAACCTTCATAGGTATATCAAAAAGAGTATACTCAATCTTAATAAAATCCATACCACCTGTATGGTTAGGGGATATTATAATAAACATAAAATTCTTACACTATTTTCTAATCCTTTATATGCTTAAGATAAATGTGTGTTAAATTAGAACATTTTTTGGATGTCACTAAAACCATTCTTAATGATACACAATAGATCAAAATAATAATAATATTATGTACATGGGTTAATCAAAATAAATAATGTTATAAACAATAACATGAAACATATACATACCCACACACCCAAAACCATGACTGAATATTTCCTTGTACACCCATCATATTTACGATAACTAGATAAGAAAATGAACCTGAAAAATAATTTTCTCAATATCTATATTATCCAAGGAAAACTCACAACACCTTCAATCCTTAGAGTCATATTCTAATTCAAAAATATATAGAAAACTCTAAAACACCTTTAAACATCCCTATGAATTGATAGGTCTATTATATAACTATTTTATGGAATGTAAAATGAAAAAAAGGCTTAATAAAAAAATGATTTTGTTCCCTTAGTTAAAGAGAAAACCCCATAACCCTTATATTCTCTCTGAACATGATATAAACCTTATAGTATTATATCATAAATTCTATACCTCAATCCATATATATTAACATGATCATATACTTAATACCTAAAATAAAACACAGACTAAAACCCTATAAGAAACCCACTTAATTAGTATCTCAAATCATAGATAATCTTAATAAAAACTAGATGTTTACCTTTAAAAAAATATATTATATTTTTATCTCTAGAAAAAATTATTTGCAATGTTTATTTTCCCAATAAAATGACTATTTACCCATTTAATCAAGTAATCCCCTTAGAAATAAATTTTATAAAATCATTTACTATTTATATTCATTTTTAAAACTAATTCACTAAATCAACAACAAAATGATTTCATATAAATCACTATAAAATAATAAAATTCAATTACCAACCGATTATTGAATTTCAGAATCCCCAAAATCCATTCTTCCATTTTGATTATTTTTAAAATGAATAACAAAAAACTATATTATGTTTTGAATACAGATAAGAAAAATCCTGAATTTTATAAAACAATAATATCTACCTTCAAATAATACATATAAAAACAAAACTCTCTAAAAGAACAGAGGGGGAAGGCTTACAGTGTCATCCAGCCAAGGGAGTGGAATATGGGGAAAGGGTGGTCGCCCAAGGGTTACTTTGTGACAGTGATTAGTTACCCCAGGATGAAGATAGAGAGGCAAGGTGGTAGAAAGTAAGAAATAAAATGCACAAAAATATATCTTGGTTTCAACCATGTATGTGTGAGAGATGTGATCAATGAAATTGATAAACAAGATAGGAGGAGAAATAATAACATACCTTAGATTTGAGAGAGTTGATTCATCTAAAAGAAGGTCGAGGGGGAGCAAAAATAGAGATGAACTTCCCTGAGAGCTTAAACAATGCGAGGGAAATCTGTTTGGTTATGGTTCAATTGAAAATATAATGATGGGTTTTATCAATACTTTAAAAAAAGTGCTAATAAAAGAGGTTTTATCAATGATAAAATAATAATTGCTGATAAAGACCACTTTGTCAATACTTTTTAGCATGAATTAACATATATATTTATCATTTCAAATAATGTACTAATAAATACCAATTAATATAATTAAAAAAATTAAATTTATATAAATATAAATAAATAAATAAATAAATAAAAATTTATACAATTATAAATATATTAAAATAATTGTAAACATATATTTATAAATATAATTAGTGATTTATATTTATAATTATAATTATAAATAAGTATATTTTAAAATATATTTATAAATATTTTTATACAATTATAAATATAATAATATAATTTTATATAATTATGTAATTATACATATTTAGAAATCTATATATATATTTAGTAAATATATATAAATATAAATAAACTTATATATAGTAAATATATTCATTATTTAAACATATTTATTATAAATTTATTATTATTTATATATATAATTAATTATTTATAATTATATAAATAATTTTTTTAAAAATTATATTTATTTATATATAATTATAAATATATAATTTTGTAAATATAGTAAATATTAATTAGAAATATATTTATTTATAAATATTTATTTACGAATATATTTTTTACATTATTAATGAATATATAATCTTAAATGTATGAATGTTAAAAATAAGTAAAATTAAATAATTAAAAATGAGTTGAATTTAAAAATACTAAAAAATAGACAAGTTTTATTAATTAAACAAGTTATTAAAAAAAAAATATGGATATATATTGTAATGAAGATTAATACATGTTGAAAATAATAAAACAGAGTAAATAAATATGTATACATAAATATTAGAAAATGAATAAATTTCAAACAAAATAAAAATAAAAAATATTAAAAATGAAGAAGTAATACTAACTAAAATAATATTAAAAATAAATAAATAAAATTTTATCATTAAAAAAATACTATATTAAATATATTATGTTACTAAATGAAATTATCAAATGAATATTATAATTTGGTTAAATTACATAAATATTAGATGTGTGTGTTTATATATATATATATATTAGATTTAGTTATTTACGTAAATATTTGTGTGTGAAAAATTAATGTGTATATATATATAAACAAGTTTGATATATGTTAAATTAAACAATAACATTATATAATATGTAGCATCTATTAATGAAATAAATAATAATAAGAATGAAAAAATATAAAAAATGGATAACTATTATTAATTATATGGATGATTAAAAAAAAATAAAAAATAAAAATTTATATATGTTAAAATGGAAATGAATACATATTAATTATATAAATTACAACCATATTAAAAATAATAAATGGTAATGAACAATCATGTATAAATAAATTTTAGAAAATAGATAAAATTAAAAAAACATTGAACAATGAGAAATTGAAATTGAATAAATTACAAAAATATTAAATATGTTAATGGAAAATTATGTATAAAAAACAATATAAACTAATAAATTAAAAAAATATTAAATGAATAAATATTTAAAATATATAAATTATAAAGAAAGCATACACATAACATTATCAATGAATAAATTATATTAAGTGAATATATGTTAAAAATGATTGAAATTTAATTATATATATACATAAATATTTAATATAATGTTTATAATTAATAAAAATGAATAAAATTATTTTAAAAAATAATAAATTTAATATATCTACGTATAGTAATAAATAGTATATTAATTATTTAATTAATATATTAAGTATTTAATTAGTACATTAAGTATTTAATTTGTATATAACAATAAATAATATATTAATATATTAATATATTAATAATTTTATCCATTTTATTCATTTTTATTAATTATAAATAGTATATTATTATTTTTAATCATATATATATTTAATGTAATATTTATCATTATAAATTTATATGTTAAATTTAATAAATTTAACAATAAAAAATTTGAGGGTTGTCCAGGTTCAGCTTGTGAACCAACATGAATATATGTTTAAATAAGAATGGATATATATATCAATATATTTTTATATGTATCAGTATAATTTTATATATATCAATATATAATTTTATATATGAAATAAGAATTTAATTATAAAATAATGAATAAATATAATTAAATGATAAAATGAATAAATTTTAAAAAATATTAAAAAAATAAAAATAAAATACCATAAAATTTAATATATATATATATATATATTAATATTTAATATATTCACATATATTTTTATATATCTAATAAGAATTTAATTATAAAAATTTTAATAAATCATTTAGCCCTCAATCTAATGGGTCAACCATTTAGGTAGCCCAACAGGGAAAGCCTATTAAGAAGAGGGCGGGCCAAGGCCCGTGGATATGAGAGAGTGGGTCAAGGCCCATGGTGAGAAGAGGCTGGGCTAAGGCCTGTGTTGGCCCGTACATGTAGGCACGAGCCCATTTAAGCATGTGAGAGTGTATACAAGAGATCATCCCCGCATCAGGTTTATGGTCTACTAGTTCTGTAGAATCATATAAAAATAAGAATACAGACATCCACAAATTTGATGTGGGACTTGGTTGATAGTTTTATCAATTCTTTAACTAGAACTTATAAAGATAGCCTTTATTAATGCAAGAAAATACGTTGATAAAGGATATCCTTTATCAGCGCTAAAAAACACTGATAAAGGTGTTATTTAATCAGTTCTTTTTTTAGATCCGATAAAAGGAACCCTTTATCATCACTTTTTTCTAACACTGATAAAATACAGTGCTGAATAATCCCTAATCTATAGCAGTGTGGGAATGGTTCATAAGGATTATTTCCTTTTCACGTTTTTGATGAAATAAGATCATGTCACGATAAGGTACTGCATAGAGGATGTGTGGTTTCGAAGATAGATAGTTGATGATAAGTTTGAGTAAACTAAGGTTATATTTGTTTCATGTGCATCCTTCACCCCATGATTGGAGTGGTCCGTGTTTTATAATTGAGGTTAGTGTTTTAGAGCTAAGCTAACGATGAAATATATAATTCCTCCTATCTTAGTGGATAAACGTCATGACTGTGGGGGTGTAGAGAGTGAAGATGGGTTTTGATGGAAGTGGTTGATGGACATGAGGGTTTTCTTTATACATTACCTATGAAAACAATGGATATGATTATATTTTGATGAAGATGCATGAGAGAGAGTAATGGGTGCATTTCATGGGTCTCACCACATTAATGAAAGTGTCATTAAGGAGGTTTCCCAAAAGGATTATGGTCATGATGTGCTCTATGTGATTCACGCGACATTTATGTTGACCTCTTAAAAATAAATTAAGGATATTCTGGTTTGTTACATGAGATACAGGTCAAACCATGAGTTTTAAATCACCCATATATAACTATTCGAGTATATATCTCTCTCACTTTTAGCTTTTTGTATTTTTTTTTGAGGTTGATAGAATAGCTATCTACCAGGTTTTTGGGGGCCTATATATATGGTATATGAGTTCAACATGAAGGGTTATATATACATGGAGATATAGATATACATTGGGATATGATGTGGGTGATTTATTCCTTTAAATATAGGGTACCATTGAGCACTTAGAAGAATCAAATTCTTGGAGTTCTACTGCTTCTCTTCTGATGGGGTCTAACACTGGAGTCCTCTATAGTTTGTTTCTATTTTTTTCATGTATTTTATCCCTATTATAGATATCAACATATGTTAGACTATTATTTTGAGGTTTTTTATTGAAATAGGATTGAATTATATGAGGTTGTTCTATTATTTTTTGATATCTCTTGTAGGGATTTTTCTATTCATTATTTTTTCTCATATCGCTCTTTTATTCTCTAAATAATGACCATTATTTTGGGTATTTTAGAGTTTCATTTAGTTCAATTACTTGTGTGTTATTATCTCAATGCACATTGGGTGGGCTTCATACTATGTTTAAACATGGTTTCAGTTTATCCAATCACTAAGTGATCTGAAGTACCTGACCATGAGAAAAGAAAAGCTCAATAATTGGATAGTGATTACCCCGACTAGAGGATTATCTTAGAAATGATTCTAATATATTAATTTGTATATACTATTAATTTTGTTTATCTTTTCTTTATAACCCTAGTTTTAAAAGTTCCATGTACTTTTATCAGTCTTTCTCTCTCAAAATAGAAGTATTTTTTCCATTTAGATTCATGTCTTAGCTATTGATTTAGAGTTGTTTCTACAAATCTTCTCTATTGGTTTGACTAGAGGTATTATATTTACTATACTATTTATTTGTAGTTTTAGTGTTTTTTAGTTGTTTTTTATAAATTCTAAACTATATTAACCCATAGGAAGTAACTACACCCTATAGTAGTTCAATTGTTTTGGTGCTGCTGTCAGGGACTCGGTTATAGAAATCTTTAATTAGATAGTATATGATAATTATTTTCCCTCCATTTTCTATTTTTTTGATATTAGAATGGGTTTTCTCTTATTTTATGTGTTAGGAATATTAGGTTATTATGGAAATAAAAAAAATTCATCAGGACCGAGCACATCCTCTTTTTCATCAATGTAGTGGATCTTAAGCACAAAATTGATTAACTAAAGGTGAAGATCAAAAGGCAAGGAGTATGTGTCCCAAAACCATAACCAAGTAATGACGAGGCACTCCTCTATGTATTGGAGTATTTTTTTTAGAGAAGCATGTAAATCTTGTAGTTACTAGAAATGGAATATGAGGAATCTATAGAGGTGTCTAGGGAGTAAGAAATGTTTGAAGAAACAATGGAAGAGATCCAATATCAATGGTAATTTCAAGTATAAATCTATGGTAACTTCTTATGATGAGATAGAATATGAGATAGAATCTAGGGAGGGTACCCTGATAGTTGTTTTTTAAGAGGAGTAAAAATAAGGGAAATCCTTACTAGAGGAAGAGAAGGAAGAAAATAAGGAACAAGTGGAGGTGATGGCAGTGGAAACTTAGAATATTATTGATGATTTTAAATAATTGATTCATAAAGAAGATGTAAAAGGGGGGTTTTACTAGGTTTGGTAACCCAATATATACTTCATAATTAAATGGGAATGTCTATTACATTATGTTCTCCTAAAAAATGTTTCAAGATGGTTTCAATGAGGAGGAGAAGAAGTGTTATTTCGGGTGAGAATAAATTTCATACATGGATAAATATGGAAATGGTAACTTCTAACCACAACAATATTGTGTGAAAATTGGTGTAAGGTCTAGATAAAATTCCTTAAATAAAGTGATTTTTATTAGGAAGCCTAATTTTTTTAATTGCTTTCTTAGAAATTATTTTTAAAGGATTTTCTTTTAGAAATATGTTTTTTGAACTAGATTTATTTTCTATTTTATTTTTTTTCATTATTTAAATGGACCACGTTCTATCACAAGGTTGTTTTGATTTTTAGGTCAATTTTAAGCAATTCATAAATTAAAATTGAAAGAAAAAATAGAAGAGAATAATGTAATGGGGATTTATTTTTTAAATTATTTATTTCTTTATCCTTTATATAATTTTGATCACATTATTTATAGGTTTAAGGGAATTTTTATTCCACCCTTAGAATTTTTTCTTCATTATTAATATTGGATGAAAAGTTACATTGGAATCCCATAATTCCATGTTTTATATTTTACTTCTAATTATATTGATTGTGTAATATGGGGGATTAATGAGTAGAGATAGGCATTATGGTTTTAATTTGATGAATCATGATTTTGGGAGATTTTTTAATTTATATAGATCAATTTCCTCTCACATTTTCTGATTTAATTTTCTGAAGATTATGTTGATTCGTTTTTTATTAGTATTCATAGTATGAGTGATTATCTGATTCATTTTCTTTCCCATTTATAAGAGGGATCTGGGCCACTTCTTTTCATATTCTCTATTATACCATATTTCTTGGGAGATACCTCGACTTTGTAGGTCGACTAGAAAATTCATTGAAATCTTATCAATGATATGAAACAACAAAGACACAATAAAATTACTGATCAATTTTTACTTCAATACCACTTTCTATTAATACATAAATTTATGTTTAATATTTATTTTAAGCCTATATAATCCATGAATGACCTTGATAGGGAAGCTACATTACAATACTATTTTATGCTTCATACCCTAATCTTGGTATTTTTTCATGATTTTAATGGAATACGTGTTTGGGAATAGGTTGTCCATGGAGTGACATGGTTGTTTTTTATTATAAAGTTATATTTGAGGTATTTTAATTAGATATGGGGATAAATGTCATAGATTTACATTCATTATGTTTCACTGTCCACCCTCTAAAAAGAATCATTACTGAAAAAATAAAAATAAAAATTATTTTTAAAAACCTTGTAAATATGAATTGAAAAAATATCAAATGAAGTTATATTTTAGCATGATAATTATTCATATAATTTGTTAGTCTTTAAAAAAGATAGTGTATGTTTGGTGATATCAATATTAGAAGTGTATTTTTTTGAGATTATTATTATTTATCATGCATGGTACTATATAGGTTAACCTCCTTTTGAGATAGTTCATTTTTCATATAAAATACCTACCAACCATCAGCCTCATAGTCATTTAATACTTTAATTAATGTCCTCATGATTAATATTGATATTTATTTTTATGGGGGATATTTTTGATTCCTTTTAATCCAATAGATAATATGCATATACTCAAAGTATTATCATAACTATTTTAAAATGTAAATTGAGTAATGAGAAAAAAATTTCAAGATATGTAGATTAGAATTGGAATTCATAATAATAATAAATTAAAATATTTGAATATAAGTTAAAATAAATGTTTTAACTTAAGGAAGAAAATTAAAAATCACTATTAATTAGTTTTTTGAAAAATGAAGAATTGAAAAAAATCTATCACTTATGTGATGCTTGAAATTTTATTCCTTATTGAGGATTATTTAATTTTGTAGAAAATAATGTTTAAACCTTGTTTGGATGGTATTTCATTGTGATTATATGAATATTTTATGCTTGAGGAAGGGTAAGAGTTTATGTGTGAGAGGATTCATTAATTTTTAGTTTTTAATTAATTGATTTTATTGTTCAAATAATTATTTTTTATTAAATTATAGTAATTTTAATATGTTTTTTGCAGGATGTGTTTATGTTAGAGTTTGGAGAACAATGAATAAAATATGAATTTTTTCTTAGTGGAAATATTTTTTGGTAAAGGAAGTGTAAGGTGATGTGTAGAAAGATAATGTGAATCCTATATTAGAACCAATGGATAATGATTGAGTTCAATGAAAGATCCAGTCTAGGGTAACATGGGTGATTAAGGAGTACACCAAGAAGAGGTTGGTATAAGTAAAATAACAAGAACTAATAGCATGGGGTGGTGGTGGTGGTGGTAGGATATAAGTACCAATGAAAATTGTGTGGGGAGAAAATATAAGAGGTTAACGGGAAGTTATTATAACGTCTTAGACCTAGATTCCACTCAACAGTGCCCCGATCCGAGTTTTCTATATAGACTCAAGCACTTATCCCAAAATACTAGAGGTTGCCAATTAGTAGTGAGGGCCTAGGTGAGTCTTTGGGGATACTATTACCTCATTACCAGAGTATATCACAATGAAATTCAAACACATTCAATAGTGAAAGCACATACAATAAGTAGACAAAAGATATAACAGACAAGAAAGATAAGAATGTATAATAAGAAATAAGTGTCTGATATACAATGATGCAGATGATACACGTATCTAGAAAATATCCAAATCAGGTACATGATAATAAAATACAATAAAAGTATCCAAAAAGACAAAAAGACTCAAAAGCGTCCATAGCATCGCAAGCCTTAACTCGGTCCCATGATCCCATGATCCAAATTAATGATCAACAACATTTGTTAGGGAACTTTCCCCTATCAACACCTACAACCATACAATCTTTTTGGGTCCCCAGGGAGGCCCAAACAGGGTGTGAGATAATCATCCCCATTGGTTTCCACCCATGGCATATGTCTACTAAAAAAATTAATACCAAAAAACCTCTTAGGCTCCCTAAAAAAAGTTTCATCTCTTAAAAAGGTAGGTATAAAAATGTAAGCAAACAACATGGACTCACCGTACTTCCATCCATATCAAGAACCCATGGCTTCTCCGTAGAAAGAAGTGTATCAAAAACCCATGGCCATGCTATATAATGAAATAACAAAAGGAAATCATATCCTCACCATATAAAGAAGTGTATACCAAGAAGGGTTGGATCCAAGGTGTCAAGTACCAAGGCATCCTTGTCGAGTCCCAGGAGCATCTCGGTGTAAACTCGGTGTCGGAACTAGTTGGAGTCTTAGGAGCATGTGTACTGACATGTCCTATGTGAGTCCAATAAAAACGAATCCAAGGGGTAGAAAAGCTCGAGGCATCCCATGAAATCAAGACCCAAGGGTCATAATCAATCAAAGGTATCCACTACTATGTTCTAGATCCATGGAGTTCCATCCATTACATCTATCAAACCATTCATTAATTTAATACAATTTAAACATTTCAAATACATGTGAGTATGCCCACTCACATCACCAATTACATCACATGAGTATAACCACTCATGTATTCCTTTTCACATTCAACATGTCACATGGGTTTACCCACCCATTCATCACAATTTCCTATGAAACCATTCAAGCAATTTAAAAAAAACCAAGGAGTATAGATACTCATTTAACTAATTCCATCTAAGCAATTTAATCAATATAAGCATGGAATGAAATGATATCACAAGTGAAGGGGGTAGTACATCTCTTAATCAAGCTATTAAAACTCATTTAAGTATACACATGATTCTTCTAACTAGGAAAGCACATAAACTCACACCAAATGTATTTTATCAATGGTTAAAGCCAAAGAAAAGGTAGGGAGCACCCCTTGGGTGGCCTCTAATTAGGGAAAAAACCACTAGTGTATCTCATGAAACCTAAGGGAATCCCTAATAGGTCCTATTTGAAAAAAGTCAACTAACCAGTTCAAAACCCAGGCTGTGCTGAAAATTCTACTGGGTGGTGTAGCGACATACAACCCTATAAAGCACCAAAAAGTTGAAGGATAGTATATACCACCTACCCTAGCTTGGTAGTAGAGTGCTCATCTAGTATCAAGTCCTGATTCATTCTAGTTTGGAATAAATCTGAATAATGGATGAAGAACAAGAAATTAGGGAATATAAACCTAAATCCAAATAGCATAGCTATTGTTATAAAGAATCAAGAATGGATAAAAATGAATCAAATACTTACCAATGTTTTCCTAACATGATCTAACTCAGAATAATGTAAGATCATATGGACACTAGATCTGAAAAACTAGAATATAGGGTTTTTGGCTTCCAACAAGAGATAAAAACTGCTTCTGTCTGAAAAATAGAGTCTACTACCTCTATTTTTTTAAAAAAATCTCGAAATTACATGACGTGTAATTTTCATTCATGTCATGTAATTCCCAGTATTCCCTTTCTATGTTATAAACATTAAAAATCATGAATATTCCTAGCCAGAGCATTACAAATAGTGAAATGGGATTACACGAATTGTATGCCCCTTTCATGTCGTGTAATAGGCCTATAGCGAGACTACAACCTTCCATCTTCTTTCCTATGAACAACCCAACTGGACCACGACCTGACTTAGGGTTTAATAAAAAAGGTAATTAACCTATCACTTTAACCTAAAAAGAAAAAAATCCATTCCTTTAGAAAGGCCCAGGATCTTAAAATCTTCCCCCTTATAATAATTATTCCCTAAATTGCTATCTGAAGGGAAGTCATGATTCATTTAAAAACAACTCCAGCCATTGAGCATATACGTAATCCTTCCGCTCTCATCTATCATCCTATACATGGATGTGTATCCATAGAACCCATACTAAATGAAATAACTGTCCTAACAGAACCTTCGTGATCCTATTGATGATACTATTCAGATGCTCCTCAAAGGATGCATGAACCTGTAGCTCAACCTCCTCAAGTTTAAAAGTGTGAGATGGGTTCAAATGATAATGGAATAACTGAGATAGGTGGAATATGTCATGCATGACTTCATACTAATGAGGTAACTACAACCGATAGGCAACCGATTCAACTCTCCCTAGAATCTAAAATGGCCCAAAATATCTTGAAGAAGATTACCCTATCCCGTAATCCATATGTGTCCCAACCTCAGTGAAACATGTAAAAGACCCAATCCCCAACCTTTAACTCTTGTGGTAATTTGTGGTGATTGGAATAAGATCTCTGATGATACTGTGCTATATCCATCCACTTTTGAATCAACTGGACTTGCTAAGAAGTCTCTTTCATGAGACATGGTCCTAATAAAACAGCCTCACCCACCTCACATGCCTCTAGCCAACACAAAGGTTATCAGCATGGACTACCATATAAATCCTCATACGATTCCATCTATATCATATCATAATAACTATTATTATAGGAGAACTCAATCTAGGGAATGCCCCTCTCTCAAGAGCCCCCAAAATCTAGGACGCATGCTCGCAACATGTTTTCGAGCACCTGTATCATATTCTCTGACTGATCATCAGTCTGAGGGTGGTATGCTGTGCTCAGAAGCACCTGTATACCTAGTGCCTTATGAAAATTATTTTAGAAATGATATGTAATGAAATAATCCCTATCCAAAATGAGAGTGCACAAAACCCCATGAAGTCAAAATATCTCAGGGATATACAAATTTCCAAGCTCATCAACACTGAAGGTTTCCTGATTAGTAATAAATAAGAAAAATTTGTGAGCCTATCAACAAAATCCCACACATCATTTTTACCTCAAGGTGACCTCGGTAAACTATTCACAAAATCCATCATGACATTATCCCATTTCTAATTCAAAATAGGTAACTGATATAAAAGACAAACTGGTCGTTTATGTTCCACCTTCACCTATTAAATGGTAGAACACCTCATAACAAAACCAACTACATCTATATTCATACCCGATCACCAATACTAATGGCACAAGTCACAGTTCATCTTGGTGACCCCAGGGTGAACATACCATGTTAAGTTATGAATCTCCCGTATCAGATCGTTGCATATTTCCATTTGAACCTAGACGCGTCCATGGATACAAAGAATCTCATCCTCAACTATAATCCAACTAGAAAAATGTTCCTCACTTTCCACACACACTCGTTGAACTAGGCCTTCTAAATATGATTTCTCACTCACCCTCAATCTATCTAGCATGGTAGAGGTCACATCTAAAGATGATAGATAAGTCTACCACTAACTTTTGTGAACCTCCAAATGCATCTCAGAGAACAATTCCATAAGCTTCCACTCACTACTATCTTGATATACTTCTTGTATCTGAGTCCTCCTACTGAGTGTATTGGCCACTACATTTCCTTTATTAGGAATATAGGAAATATTGAATTCGAAGAACTGTAGGTACTCCACCCACCTCCGTTGCCTCAAATTCAAATCACTCTATGTGAAAATATAATTGATGATTTTGTTTTTTGTGTACACCACACAACACTCTCTCAGTAAATAGTGTCTCCAAAAGTGAAACATGTGAAAAACTATAGCTAGCTTCATATCATATGTTGGGTAATTTCTATCGTGTGGCCTTAGATACCGAGACCCCTATTCCAAAAATATATCCCCCTAAATCAACACTACTCCCACCCCCATACCTGATGCATCATAGTACACAATGTATATCTTGGCATACATTAGCAGTATCCAGACTGGTGCTGATTTCAACATTCCTTTATAATCCTGAAAGGCTGTCTGGCAAGAATCTGACCAAAAAAACTTTACACCGTTCTTAGTCAAGCCCATCAATAGCGTTGGTAAGTGTGAGAAGTCCTATATGAAACACCTATTGTAACCATATATCCCAAATAAAATTCATATGTAAAAAAATTCTTGGGATGTTTTCAGGAAACTACAACTCTCACCTTCTCTGGGTCCTCTAATACTCCCGTCTCTAAGATGATGTGACCTATGAAGTGAAAATGATCCATTTAAAAGTGTCACTTTATGAGCTTAGTATATAACTGATGATCTCTTAGTGTATTAAACATGATCTCAATATAGATTAAATGGTAGTGTTTATTGTGAGAATACACCAAGATATCAACCATGAAAACCACCACAAAAGAATCTAGGTATGGATGGAACACTCGGTTCATCAAGTCCTTGAAAAACGATGGCGCGTTCGTGAGACCGAACGACATAACCATATACTTATATAGACCATACCTGTTACAAATAGTTGTACGAGGTATGTCTGTAGGTCGATCATGCATATGGTGGTATCCTAAATCCAAGTCAATTTTTGAGAATACTCAAGTTCCTTGAAGATGATCAAATAGGTCATATATCCATGGAAAGGTATATCGGTTTTTAATAACCATCTACTTCGGTTTCTGATAATCCATGCATAGCCTAAGGGTACCATATTGTTTTTTCAAAAAAGAGACATGATAACGACACTGAGAAGTACTAGGTTGAATAAACCAATTCTCCTTCAAATCCTCTAGGTGCATCTTGAGCTCCTGAAACTCCGTCTTATCCATCCTGTGAGGATAAATGGATACTGGTGTTTCTCCTGAAAATAGCTCGATGGAGAAATAAACCTCTCTATCAAGAGGTAAGCCAAAAAAGTCATATGAGAACACATCTATGAAATGATCAACTACTGGAGTAAAGTCTTCTTGAATCACTCTCTAATTATCCAAAAACAACCTAGAAATATAGGCTGTCTTCCCACCTAGCCCACTATTCTCTAGTCTAGATCGGCTCACTTGGACATCCCATTCATCCTTGTGAGTAAACACTACACCCTCGGGTGATTTTAAGGTCACCCTCTTGGGATATTAGTAAAAATAAACCTAATAAGCTACTTGATAGTCCATAGTGAGTATGAAATCAAACCCAATAATCTCAAGGACATACATATCCCAGATGAAGTAACACCCACCAACCTTAAGGGGGAACTCCTTGTACTGGCGTACATAATCTATTATGATTCCCAATGGTGTGTATAGCATCATAAGACCCTCAAAAGACAAAACAATAAGCCCAAGGATTTTCCCCACTGGTGAAGATATAAAAATATGTGATGAACCTATATCAAGAAGAGCTGAATAAATAGTTGAGGCTACTAAGATCTTACCTCTCACCGTAGATGGTCCAATACCCTTCTCCTTGGGGGTAAGCTGCACAGAATAGATTTGGACTGTACCATGGCCCTGTGACACAACCTCACTGCCTAATGTTAGCCCACTATGATGTCTTGGTGTAACCAGTGTTTGAATTCCACTTCCATGACCACCAATACCTCGACTTGATCGGCCAACACTATTCCATCTCCCTACCTGACACAAAGTTAAGAAACGTACTCTTGAACCCAGGGTCAGATATGACCTTGTACCACTCACAACTGGAGGGAAGGTCCCAAAAAAACGTTTCAAGCGGCCCATATTTCCACAATATTAACACTAAAATAGGTCACAATCGCACTTATTCTTCATGTGGACTCACCTACCACACTAGTGAAAAAACAATAAGCTACTATCACTCATAAAATTACTGGTTCGCATCTCACAAGAAGCCTCAAAATAAAACATCCTATCTGAAGACGTAGATCTACTGGGTCGAGAAACAACACTGCCCTGCTATGCACCCCCAGCTTCCATTAGGTTTTGCTCTATAATTAGTTCTTGATTTATAATATCAGTGATAATAGACAATATAAACATCTTGACATGATATTTTATAGCATGTTTAAGAACATCCTCAAAGCGTCTTTCTCTAGATAGTTCATCAGCAAGGTACATTGAAACAAAATGCTATAACTCTATAAAGCATGTAGAGTACTCCATAACTGACATCACACCCTACTCCAGACACATTAACTCACTAGACCACTCTTCCCATAGAGTATTGGAGTAAAATTAGTAAAATATGAAGGTCTAGAAATCAGCCCAACCCATATCTCATATCCCTTCAACTTTGTTCAAAACATCCCACCAACGCTTTACTTCTCCACGTAGCATATAAGTCGTGATCTTGACCCTCCTATCAGGAGTCGTCTTTAGAGGCTCTAAGATAAATAACATGGTCTCAATCCATAGCTTAGGAGACTATGGACCTCCATCCCCTAAGAACATGGGAGGATTCTTCTGCTGGAACACCCGTGTCAGCTCAACCATAGTCAAGGTAGGCTACGATGCTCCCTGAAAAGTATGCATATAGGAGAAGAAATCCTCACAAAATTGTGCCTCATCACCTATGTCCAAAACAACCTTTGCTGCAACAATTGGCACTAAAGGGGGATCAACTAGTATCCTAGGGACCACCATATCTAGAGCATGGTCGTTGCCACCCTCCTCTCATACCACTAGATGTCATCACGGTGGAATGCCTCTATGATTCCAAACACATGCCTACGAATGGAATGATATCAAAATCACAGCTCAAAAGCATAGGAAAAGTCAAGACACTCATAAAACCAAGTCATAACTCAAAAAATACTCCTAAATAATGGACTGTATAAGGAAAAATCCCAACATAACAAGAAACAATACCTCTTGCCTACTAAAAAGCTAGGTCTAGGTCAAGTGTCTATTTTCCCTTTTAATTCATTTGTTCAAATGATTTAACCAATGTCCAACCATGTTCTGATCCATGATGGCCCATAACACCTCATGAACAAAAATTTGATTCACATAGTCTATACATATCAAATTCACTTTAATAATTGAATTTAAAAAGGTTCATCACTTCCCAGTCATAAGGGCCTATACACCTTATGAATTTAAATATGAATTCACTCCTCTATCCTCTTACAAAGTATATAAAAATAGTAGGCACAACTATTACAACACCCATCACAATAGAATTCATTAAGTAATGAATCCAAAAATGGGATGACATAATGCATGACATGTGTTTTCTAACAATGTGCTTATATGATGCATGAGATGGAATACCCTCATCTCATCAGGATTAAATATAAATAGAACCCAATAAAATCAATAGTAAAATCACAACAAAAGTACATCACCCCAATGGTGTAATCAAATCAACATTAATTTTCAAAATAAAAAAACAATCCATTTGAGGAAATTTGGATTTTCCTTATACACATGTTAGCTACTCTCAAGAACAACTCATTACCAAACTCCATTTCCTTCATATCCCTATCTATTATCGCCAAACAGTAAGTCAAACAAGAAAAGAAATCCTTTTATATCACTTTGTAACATCCTAAACCTAGATTCCACTCAATAGTTCCCCAAGACTTGTTGGATACATAGCCTCAAGTGCATCCCCCCAAATACAAGAGGCTACCGACTAGTAGTGAGATCCCAAGAGAGTCATTGGGGAGACTATATGCTCATTACGAGATTATATCATAGCGGAAGTCAAACACATTAAATAACATAAGTAGATACAATAATAATAAAGAAGATATAATAGACGAGCAAGACATGAATGTATAAAAATCCAGAAGTGTCTCATATACAATGATGTAGATGAGACATGTATTTAGAAAACAACCAAATCAGGTACATTGAATTATATCACAATAAAAATATCCAAAAAGAAAGAAACGAAAAAGTATCCATAGCATTGCAAGCCTCATCTTGGTCCCATGATCCCATGATCCAAATAAATGATCAAAAACCTATGTTGGGGAACTTTCCCCTATCAACAACTACAACCATATAATCTATTTGGGTCCCCAAGGAGGCCAAAACCGGGTGTGAGATAAACATCTCAGTAGGATTCCACCAAAATATCTATACATTTCTAAGAAACACAGAACAATATGCTAAAAAAGTGTAAGTAAAGCAGTAATTTAAGTGTGAATCCCATGGAATATGTCTACTACAACAAGAAATACCAAAAATCCTTTCATGATCCCTAAAACAAGTGTCAGATCCAAAAAAGGTAGTTATCACAAAGTAATAAAAAAACATGACCTCACCATACATCCATCCATATAAAAACCCATAGGATTGCTGTAGAATGAAGTTTATCACAAACCCACATCAACTATTTATAATGAAATTACAAAAGGAACTCACAACCTCATCGTATAAAGACGTTTAGACCACAAAGGGCCAGATCCAAGGTTGCAAGTACCAAGAAATCCTTGTCAAGTCCCATGAGCATCTCAGTGGATACTCGATGTAGGAACTATTTAGAGTCCTTGGAGCATGTGTACTAACATTTATTATGTGAGTCCATGAAAGCCAGATCCATGGGGTAGAAAATCCTAAGGCATCTCATAGAATCAAGACCCAAGGGGCATAATTAAACCAAGGTTTCCGCTACCACATTCCAGTTCCATGGGGTTCCATCTATGGAATCTATCAAACCATTCATTCATTTCATACAATTTAAACATTTCAAATCCATTTGAGTATACCCACTAAAATCACTAATTTCATCACATGAGTATACCCTCTAATGTATTCCATTTCTCATTCAACATGTCACATGGGTATACCCACCCAATCATCACCACATCCCTAGAAACCAATCAAGAAATTTAGAAACAAACAATGAGTATACCAAGTCATTTAACCAATTATATCTGAGCCATTTAATCAGTATAAGCATAGAATGACATGATATCACAAGGAAAGGAGGTTGTACATCTCATAAGCAAGATCTTCAAACTCATTTAATTATACACAGGATTCCTCTAACTAGGAAAGCATAAGAACTCAACCCAGAAGTATTTGATCAAAGCTCAAAGCCAAAAAAGGAAGGTCTCACCCCTTGGGTGGCCTCCATTTGGGGAAACAACCAAAAACGTATCTCATGGAACCTAAGGTAATCCCTAACATGTCATATTTAAAAAAATCCTTCTAGATAGTTCAAAACCCAAACCATGGTGAAATGTTTGGTGGGAGGCATAAGGGTAAACCACCCTATAAAGCATCAAAATTATAAATAATGTATAGACCTCCTACCTTATCTTGGTAGTAGGGTGCTCATCTAGTATCGAATTCTGATTCATCCTGGTTTGGAAGAAATTTGAATAACAGATGAAGACTGGTAAATTAGTGCATATGATCCTAAATCCAAATAAAATATCCCTTATTCCAAATAATTAAGAATTTATAAAAAGGAATCAATTTCTTTTCTATTCAGTTATAACATGACCTATAATGGAAGAATAATATATCATATGGGTGTTAGGCCTAAAAAACTAGAATAGAGTGTTTTTGGATTCCAAAAAGAGAGAAAAACTGCTTATTTCTAAAAAATAGAGGCTACCACATCTATTTTTAAAAAACTATTAGATAATTATAGGACATGTAATTTCCATGATTTCAGAAAAAGCTATCTCGTGTGTGTTGTATTTTTAAATAGGAAAAAATGTTGCTTATTATTTTAAATATGAAAACACTACTTTTATAATTGTATTTCAAACTTGTGTTAAGGGATTGATTCTGGAAATGAGATGTTGGATTATATGGTTTGTCTTGAAAAAACAACTGATAATTATAATCCTCACCCATTTTTTTCAATTATGTTTCATATTCCCTTTACTTGGGTTTTTTGGGCTGAGTTTCTCATTACTGGAGTAAGGTCGGCCTTTGGTTGGGAGGTGACCTAGAAGGTCACATGGAGGTATATTGAGTTGTTCGATCTATTTCTTTTTCTACCGCTCGAGTTCAGTTTTATTATTCCATTTATTCTTAGTTATTTATTTATATTTTTGGGATAAATCATTCACAATGATTTGGTTTTGATGACCGACACTAGTTTCTATCTTGTAGGGATCAGAAACTCCCTTACGACATGTCGCACACCGGCTTGGGTGACCGTTTCAAGGTCGACCTGGGTTGGTTCATGAAAGAAAGGAGGTGTGTAGTATTTGATGGGAAAAGTGGGAGGTAGCAGGGGTGAGTTTGGCTAGGTAGGGAGAGAGGGCGCGACACCGCCAGGAGGTAGAGCGAGAGGGAAGAGCCGCGACGAGGGTGAAGAAACGTAGTGGAGAACATAGGGATTGAGTGGGGGATTCACCCATCCAGCGCGACTGAAGAGAGAGAGGGAAAGTGATGTAGAGAAAGAAAAAAATAAATAAAAGGGGAAAAAGATTAAAAAAATTGTAAAAATTAATGTATAATAAAAAATAATTTTTTTTGACAAACCTAAAATAAAAATAATGTATAAACTAATCTAAAATTATAATAAAAAGATACTAGCAATATTAATAGTAAAAGTTAACAATGTTAATATTTTAATATTAAAAAAATTAAAATATTAATTAAAATAGTGTTAACAATAATAATAACAAAAACTACACTAATAATAATAATAAATTCTATTTTTATTAGGTTTGTCAACCATTTGTACATTAGGAAGGCTAGACGTTAAACAGGCGAAGCCAAACGGCTTTGCTCATGCCCTGCCCGCGAGTCATGAATTTTGAATCCAACATTAATTTATCAGCACAAAATCACAAGATTCATGTTGGTCTCATGACTCATTTAAAAAAAATTATTAAAAAGGGAAGATAAAATCATGAGATAAAAATTTAAATTAAAAAACATACCTCAATGTGAAGTCCGGGTGTGATAATATTATTTTGATCTCAACAATTAAATCCAATATATGAAATGGAATATCTTATACATCAAAATGTTTCAAAATATATTACAATTTTCCACTCAGAAACATCTTCGATATTAAAGAGAAAATTATGTATAAAATAATATATTACAAATTCTCAAAAGTAGTATAATGTATAACATAATATTTTTCCCGTTTTCACATTAATGTGGAAATTTATATTCAGTATGAATAATATCTTATGCACTAAATTAATAAATATATTTCCTTAATCAATTTTCAATATCCATAGAGTAATGTTTTTCATTTCAATATATATCTTATGAATTCCATGCATTTACCAATTTGTTCAATATACATTGGAAAATATCTTATGCATACATTTAAATATCTTATATATCAATATAAGATTCTTTTTATTTCCATGTTTAAACTAATTCATCACATATAGATTTCTACCTTTTCTTTATGAGAAAATAATACACATCACAATGTGATCAAATATATTTCCAATTTTCCAGTTCTAAGAGAAACAAAAATATATTATATATGGGACTAGATGTCTACAAATTTACTTTTCACCTCTTCAAACATTCATACGAAATCTCTAATCACTCAAAAACGTCACTAAACACATAAATTAAATTTTGGAATTTTTAAACCTTCACAAACAACCTTGGGACAATTCATAAAACATATTTTATCATATAGTACACTTTTTTATTATTTTTTGTATAAATCAAATACCTCAAAAATTATTATCTAAATAATATTCTTTCTGAATTAATTATCTATTTGTGATAAACATTTTAAGAATCATCCTTTGTTATTAATATCATCGATATGTATTCCCACAAATAGTTTTAAAGAAAAGAAATTTACCTTCAATGATTCCATGTTCTCTTCTATCTACCCATCTGGATTTGTTATTAAATTCTTCATGTTGTTTTTTATCTAGATCATATGTATAAATACCCTTATAAATACAACTTATTCCTTATTTTTTTTTTGCCTAAATTATCTATGTTTTCCTTTTTGTAGTGTTTTTTTAAAAAAATTTCTTCCAGAAAGAATATTTCACATGACATTGATTTCCTAAAATCACAATCCTCTACCCAATCAAAGTCAATGTAACTAAATAAGTTTAGGTTCTCATTAAATATGTAGATCTACCAAATATTTGGAGCCCCTTTATTATATTTTATAAATATCTTGATAGCCATCATGTGTGATTATTTTGGATCACTTTTAATCCATTCAAATAGGTTCACCGTATAGGAAATGTTTGGACATGATATAGTGAGATAAATAAAACTACTAATTAGAGCTATGAATTCCTTTTTATTTACATTTTTTCCTATAAAACCTTGATCACCATCAACATTAATTGAATGAGTGGAGAAATTTATGTGGAATATTCCATGAAAATTTCTTTAACAATTATTTTTAATATTGTTCATCATATAAAAAGAAATATTCCGTTAAGAAAATATGAAATCCTAGAATAAGATCGTTTCTCTAAGAATAGAAATTTCAATTTTTCCTTCAATTGTTTACGAAATTAATCACAACACTAATATTGATCGACTATAAAACTAATAGAATCAACATAAATAATGATAATAACATTATATGTTCCCATATAATTCACACAATGTTGTATTCATATTTCACTTCACGGAATTACATATCTCTTAGGATGTTGCCTATCTTTTAATACCATGTTCTATGTGTATGTTTTTGCCTATATAATGATTTAATTAATCACAAATTATTTCCCATAATTATCAAGAAAAAAATAATTTTTTTTAAATATTCACTTCATCCATATTCACTACATTCAAGAGATCACACTTGACATCCATTTGGTAGTTAATTTCATACTTTCTAGATACTATACCCAAGAAAATATTTATGGATTTACATCATTCAATAAGAGGAAATATATCTTAAAAATCAACTCCTTTAACCTAAGAGTAACATTTTTATAAAATTCCAGCTTTATTTCATGAAATATAACTTTTATCATTGATATTATTCTTAAATATGCACTTGGTTCCAATGAAATTCTTCTATTTTGGTCCTCGAACAATATCCTATGTAGAATTATTTACATTATATTCTAGATACTCTATTATTGAATCTATCTATTATTCATGCTCAATAGCCTTAAAAAATGATTGTGGATCGACTTGATAAATATGTTTTGTTTCATTATAAGATCTCAAATATATCTAGTCTTAACTAGTGTATTTTGTGGTAAAATGATTATATAATTCTAGTTTAAAATGGTGCATTCTATTTTTTAATTTTATTTTTTGGATCCACAAACAAATTTAGCATTTTTTACTTCAATTTATCATCTCCAATAAAACTATCATCAACACTAGTCTGATTTAAATCAATTTATTTATAATCTAGTTCATTTCCAATTTATTATTCACTCACTTTTCCTATAGTATGCATGTTATCAAAAATTATGTTCCCAAAGTTCTAATAATTTTCTATACTAAAATTGTAATTTTTTTCAATAATATTCTCATCATAATAGCCCACTTACTTCTATATCATTTTCATACATTATCAAAAACCTTTTCCAATTAATTAAATATCTCAGGAAGATTATTTACTTGGATTTTTCATCATATTTTTTCATATCTGAACTTTTCATCTTCATAATGAATGAGAATCCAAGAACATTTATGTAACATTTTATAATATTTCATATGAGGATCAATTATCCACAGGAACCTATTTTGTATATTGAAAACAATACTCACCAATTTTGAACAGATTGTTTTTTTGACATATTGTATTTTTCAAGTATGGTTCATTCCATATCAACCAATATTATTTTCTACTTCTTTGTAACTCTATTTCTCATGGATTTATATGGATAACATTAAAAATGGTTGATACCATGATTTAAAATAATGTATTCAAATATATATCTTTTGAAGTACCTTTTAATATATATTCTATACTTTTTGATATATAACCCCATCTATTTATCAACCTCACTTAAGAAAATTTTTTACATCTTCATATAATTTAACATGTGATTAATAAACATCAAATTATCCATAATTGTAAAATTATCAAATAATGTGTTGAAATAATAATCTCTACTTAAATATTGATATCTTAATGGACTATATATATCTTGAAAAATCAAGTCAAGTGGATTAGTGGATTGAATAACCACTCACATGTTACATACTTAAGTTAATTGTCCTTTTTGACATATTTCAAATATATCCTCTATTTATCTCTCAATTGAGATAGGTCTGTTATAATATCTCCTTTTATTATCTCTCTTAATATTCTTTGGAAAAGATATCCACATCTCATGTACCAATGTTTTTTCTCATATTTTGAGATCAAATAATAATAGCCTTCTAAATTTAAATTCTGAAATTAATTGATAGTTTTTATTTCTCCATTTGTGATCACTCTTCCATCATTTACCTCAGTTTTCCAGTATTAATTTACCCTATAAATGAATTAATTTCATAATAACAATGTTTATTGAAACTCAATAAAGTATTTAACGGTCTATCAATTCAAAAATATCACGGGACTTCAATTTTTGAGTCTCAATCTCAACTTCCACAATACATGTAATCTTATAAGTGTTTTCATTCAAAAAAGTGACATTAGAACCATCATTTTATTTAATGATAATCATGATTTTTTTCTCCCATCATGTGAAATGAACTACCATTACCATTTGTCCATGTTTTTATTCTCTTTTTTTCTTTGTGATCCACCTTAATAAGTTGTGTGTTCTCAATTATATATCCTATTTAAATATTCTTGTTTCTAGAATCCTCATGTGTTTTCCATTGAATAATTTATATAAATTATTCATCATAGGGTTCTTATCGGTCACATATTCCCAAAATTTCATTCAAGAAATCAAATCGATCCTGATTCGATAATCATGATAGAACTCTATTCATAACTTGCTTCTTCTAAAAAGTTTTCTTAATTTTTATTGGATAACCCCCCTCAATTATTTATTTCCATGAATTCTTGGAAATGAATTGTTTTATGATAAACCATAATCTATATTACCAAATACTCCAAAACAGAAAAAAAATTCCATTAAAAACTTCTCATCTAGAAGATAGATTGGTATGATTGTAAAAATATGGTTGTTGACTAAGTACATTCCAAAATTAATTTTTCCTTCTACTAGAATATACCACTCTTCTTAAATAATCCCTAACTAACAATGATATATGAGTGATGTTTTTATGACCTTTCTCAACCCATTAAATTATATTTTTTTTCTCTTTTAGTACCTACACTATAACGGGACAGATCCTCTCAACCTCTTATGTTGTGAGAATCCAGTTGTGGAACTGTTCAAAGAAGATTTTGAGTAGTTGGGGAGTGATAAGTTGATAAGGGGATATAAAAGGATTATTCCTTGATATGGAGGGGTGTTATGTACTATAAGTGGTGGTGGTCACACCATATGAGGTGTTGGATGTGACATAGGGATCCCAAAGGAAGAGTTTGGTGTCACTTCCATTTCTAGAATGATTGCGCCGTAGTAATGGGGTATGACATAATGTTGGTGTGTTCTATGGTTTGGAGTTATTGGATATGGTGTAGGGTCTCAAGGTCTATTTTTTAGTTCTTATAACCAACTAGGAAATAGAGTCACGAGGTTAGTGTTGGTTGTTCTGTATTTTTTGGGGATTACTATGTATTGGAGATATGACTATGGAACATTATTCTTCTCTACAACTAGGGTCTGTAGTGTGGTTTCTCATCTTGAAACATGGTTTTACCACCTTTGTTTTATCAATTTCATAGATATAGATAAATTTCTTGTATTATATTTTATTGTAACCACTAAGATGTGGCCCTTTGCACTATGCCATTATTTGGTTCTTTTTCAGTAATTCTATAGTGTGAAACTGTAGGATTCATCATGGTGTTTTGTTTAACAAAAAAGGTATAAAAATATAGATCCCACAATATACCATCATTATCCAAGATTTCTTTACATTTCCTTGGAAACCAATGTGAATCTTAAGAATTCCATTTGGAACATTTTTAGTGGATTCCAACACTGTCCCTTGGAGATTATTTATTGGTATTTCTTAGTAAGTTCCATTTTTCCATGTTTTCCACCCCTTTCATTATCTGGGGATAAGTTTTGATCAACGGGAACATATTGTTTTTGTAATGTTTTGGTATGAATACATTGGGTTTATTGTGTTATATTTTGGTAAAAGTTTTCTCCATTATTGTGGTGTTGGCGGTTATATACCTCTCGATCTAATCATATAGAATAGATTAGAGATATCTATTTGAGGTAGGGGATCCTTTGATTCTCATATAATTGAATCTTTTGGGAGGGTTCATATTATTATATTTTCAAAAGATAGTATGAACCACCCTAATAAAGTTAATTAAGTTTTTTAATTTAAATTGAAATTATAAGTGAAAAAAACACATGTTTTACAACTTTTAAATTATTTTATATTTAGATTGTATAATCTTGATGAATTACTAAAAATAATGGTCTTTGGAGACTTTATCTATGTTGTAGTTGATATGTTATGAAACCATTATTGTGTGGTTGTCTGTTATTACCTAAAATGGAATTAGATAACCACTTATATTTGGTTAATAAAATGGTTACCCCTAGAGTTCTGGTTTGTGTGAGAATTCCCATGAAATAAAAATATGAATATGATGAAATACCCATGAGAAATAGAAAATAAGTTATGTGATAATATGATGTGTGGTTGTGTTGTTTTCTGGTGATGTGTGTTTTTTTATGGATGTGACGTGTAACTGTGGTGTGTGGTCAGTCAATGCGGAAGATTTCGGAGAATCAGTTGTGATGTGGTGGTGATGCAGAATGATGGTATCCATGTGGGGCTTATAGGAATGAAAAAGGGGATGTGGATTATGGGATGTTCATATTGTGGTTTTTTTTTCTATTTTACATCTAATAATGTAATAATTTGAAAATATTGAATTAAAATAGTTGATGAGTAGAAATGGCCTAGGTTAAAAATGATTAATGAAATCTTGATCTAATATAAGAGGTGTAGTTAAAATGGTTGATTCTAAATGTGAAACAAATGGGATATAAATATGAAATTAATGGACTATTTAAATATGATTGGTTATAAATGGGAAATCTAGAAAATGGATGAAATTTAAAAATATGATGAAATGTAAATTTTGGATTGTGACTTGTTTGTATAGTGTTTCCTTTTATTGGTTGACATGAAAGTGGAAAGGGTTATGAGATTATGTGTTGATATTGTGAGTTAAGATGAATTACATGATGTGAACCCATAGGTTGGGCTTGTCTATTATAATATATATAAACCATTATATTTACTAGTGATTTATATATTCACCAACACATTTTGATCACCCCATGCTAGTAACCAAATGTTTTGAGATTGTTTTTTGTAATATCCCAAGGGTGAGGATTGATGGATGACCCCCACACTTCCATGCCCCCTCTCTAGGAAATTTTTACATGAACTGGCTGTGATGGAAAGACGTTAAAAGTTCATTCTTGAAATTTATTATGATAGGGATTAGTGTTGGTGGAGGGAATGAGGTTGTTGTCCTTCATTTCCATGATACCCAAATAATCTAGTTACGTGGTTCGATTATGAAGACCCATGTATCTGTATGTGGGATGTGGTTGTGATGTGATGGGCCAAGTGTTTTCAGACGGGATGTGGTCGTGATGTTATGGTCTAGTTGTTTTTGAGTGAGATGTGTTTGTGATTTGTTGATCCAGGTGTCTAAGGGAAATATGTAATGTTATATGATGACCTAGGTGGCCATGGGAGGGATGTAATGTGATGTGATGTGTTAGACAAGGTGTCTGTGGAAAGGTTTTCTATACGAAAGATGTGGGAGCATTAGGGTGTACATAATTGGTGTGTGAAAGTCGATAATCAGTTGTAAAGTCAGGTGGGATACCATTCTTCAGTATGCTTTATATTATTTCACTATACATGGATGCATTATTTGGTGAGTACACCATTATGAGGATGGTATTGGTTAGTATACTTGTTTAGGTTTCATTAGTTCTATTGTTCTCTAATATTTTCATTAGTTTTATCTTTCAACATGCGCATGAGAGTCTTTGGGTATGACCCTAGTGAGTGTACTTGTATCCTCACCCAATATATATAATACTTCTTTCAGGTTTCTAAGAGGACATCATGGTCTGTTTTGGATATTTCTAATAAAGACTTTAGACCTTTTTATGTGTCACTTCCATAGTAAATTCCTTTGGGTATCTATGTGAAAGATATTTTTTTTCTGTTTTCTTATACAAGCATTATGCGATGGAATTTGTTACTTTATTTTATTTTATTTCATGGAGTTTGTTTATTGTTGATATCTAATAGGTTAGATTGGAGGATAATAGATGTTCTAGAGTGGGAGAATAAACCAAATAAATTATTCTCCAATAAATTGATAAATGATTAAAATTAAATATAAAATATAATTATTAAATTAAATTAGTAGCGTAATAAAATAAAGAACCCAGGGATATATTTTATAGTATTTTGAATTAAATTGGACCCAGTATACTCCTATAACTCTATACATGGTGTGATATATGTTGTTAACTATCTGTCTTTTAAAGGTGAATCGTAACCCAATTAAAAAATATTTTTCTAGTGGAAGAAACTCCAGAAACCTATCTTTTTTCATGTTCAGTCACAACCTAATTATAGCACGATTTTAGACCCCAGGAGTCACCACCAAAATGGTCCTAAATTTAGAATCTAGGATTTACAACCAGAAATACCTGACATTAGATATAGTGAGTCAAAACCCTCAGATCCTAACTTTTGAATCTGGGAGTCACAACCTGAAGAAAGAAAATGATTTTGTTTTTAGAAGCATAAAAAAATATAATGTACATTAAATATGGGAAGAAGTGTTACATGGTTAAGAAACCAAGATGGATAAGAATATAAATAAAGAAAGCATAGGTACTGGTTCTTGAGAAAGGTATTCGTTCATGTCTTCAAGGAATTATTATTCATAGATGTTTTTGTTCATCTTCAGAGACCGCCTAGTAGATGAAAAGTGTATTGCACAACATATCAATGTTCAATGTTCATGTTTAGTCTTCAAAAGGATCATGTACTCATAAATCATCTCAGTATCGTAATTTTAATTTTTTCTTGAGGCCATTAAATTGAATCTGTAAAAAGTGAAAATCCAATCTCAATCCAAGTAAAATATTACAAATTCAAATTACACAATTATTCATTATTGAGAAAGTTATCATTGATAATAATGGTAGAAAATACCATTTTAATTAAAAAATAAATACTAATTCAAGAAAATGTTAATTACCCATTAAATGATTCAAAAGGTATCTATAATAATAGGTAAAATAAAATCAACAAACTTATCGAAACACATAGTTTATTTAATTCAATTTTCAAATAAATTATAATTTAATGTAGCACAAAAATAAAAAATAATTAAATCACAATAAATTCCATAAAACAAGAATGAATAATTTTGATGTCCTTAAATAATAATTTAGAATATAACAAGTCAAATAAATTAACCTAAAATATAGAAACGTAAATATTCTAAATACATGTTTTATGTGTCACACAGTAATAATAAAATAAATTTAAACAAAATTTTAAAACTATTTAAAATATTTAGGAACACTTTAAATGTATTTTATATAGTATATATCAAATTTATAAATTAATAAAACCCTTAAAATTGTTATAATAAACATGAATTTATTAAGAATTTTAGAAATGAAAAAAATAGAGAATGCGTAAAAGTCCATATTAAAGAAAAAAATTAATGTTTTGAACTAACGATGCATGCCAAATTCACTTGATGTTGGTATTGATACCATGTCATGTAGTCTATTTAAATGGCCATGTGGTCATTATACTGACTGTGTGAAAAATATTACATGTGGTTATTTAAAAAAACATTTGGTAATTATACTAACATGAGGTCACTATACTAGCAATGAATGCATGGTTAGTTCACTAATCATGAAAAATAGCCATAACCATTCTTATTATGTGGTTGGTAATGTGGTATACTTACTAAGAGTCACCAAATCCATTTCTATAGTCATCTGTATGCAAGTGAAAATTCATGTTCAAGATGTAGGTAAGTTTAAAATTTCACTTTCACACTACATGGATAGCATCAGGGGGTTATGAGGAATGATTTTGTTTGTATGAGCTACATCAATAAGCATGATCAACATGATTGTTATGAGGAAAATTTCATTATGAGAGTAGTATGTATGACTCCACAATTTCACTATAGCAATAATCGTAGAGGTTAGGAAGTTAGTGGTTGTGCTCCATGCAGTGGAATCATGGAGAACACATGCAAAAGGTTTATGAAGGGTTCATGGTGGTTTGAAAGATTCATACTAGGCAAGAAAAATGCTATTAGGTGAAAAACATTGTTCATGGTAGTTTTTTTGAGATTCATGATAAGGTGACATTATATCATGGTATTGTGATTTTGTGATTCATGGTAAGTTGATAAGGCTGAATAGTATGATGATTAAGGGTTTCATGATAGGTAGATGATGAGTACCTAAAAACCTGTATAACTTTTCATCTTAGATGCCAGCTAATTTTTAGCTAATCTAAACATCATAATCCACATTCAATGAATCATAATTAAATGTATATAATTTTTATAGGTTTCTAATGGATCAAATTATTTATCCATCTTACATATATAAAATATGAAATGATTAAAAAATTATAAAGAATGTGATCTGAAAATCGCACAAAAAAATTAAAAATATCAATAGACCTTAGCCTATTTTGTAGTTTTATAAAAAACAATTTCATACCTTCGTGGATTTTAATGATATTTATATAAATTTATTAGATTTAAAAAATGAAAAATGTGAAATTATGATATTTATCGTGGAAGGTATTAAAAAAAATATATAAGAAACATTATTATAGAAAATTTATAAATCTATAATTATTCACAAACATTGGTGATTTTTAAATCTATTTAAAAAAAAGTCATACTTCCACATAGTCTAATGAAATTTTTTTAAAAAAAATTGACTATATATTTTAAAAAGTGTCATGTGAATCGTATCTTTATTTCCCATCTTATAATTGAGTAACTATGGATTTTTTTGACAATATGGACTAATTTTTTTATTGAAATCAAAATAATACAGAATGTCCAGACAAAAAAGTGAACTTCATAAAGATAGGTTTAGACATCATATTTTTTGAATAAAAGTTATATATAATTTGTATCTTTTGAATGAAATAGTAATTATAAAATTCCAATCACCATAAATCAAGATATAATTATGTTTAAATGGCCTATTAAAAACTAGTTTCACATAATATAATAAGAGGGGTTGGAATTAGAAATTTTTTTACATATATTAATTATAATATTTTTTTAAACACTAATTAATGTAATCATACTTAAAAAAAATATATGAATTCTCATTAAAAAATAATATAAAATATCTCGATCCAATAATATACAGGGTAATGTATTCCATTTTTTAGATATTTATACCCTCAATGTTTTTCACCAACCCGGTGTCCAACAAAGGTCGGACTTGGGAGGTCATTTTCTCTTTTCCTTATTTTCCAACCAAGGAGGGGTTCCTTTGTATGGGGGGGGGGGTTATAAAATATTTTTATGATATAGTTTTTTTGAGAGATTGGATGAAGATCATAGTTAGACAGTGATGATTGTATGGGTTGGTAATAAAATGATATTAGTTGACTATAGTATGTTGCATAAGACAGGGATGGCTTTCTTGGACATGGGAATTTAGGGACCACATTATCTAATGAATGTAATATAATTTTACTAAATGAACATGTGAGGTGACATCAATTACATGGCAGAGACCAAGGAGAGGTTCATTAATCATGATTGACTTTTGTACTTATTTTAAATGGGTGATCTTGGGAAAATAAAATGAATGAATTGAAAAATTATTAATAAAATTCATTATTACTATGATTAGGAAATCCTTATTTCTTTTTTAATTAATGTCTCATGGACTTCATCTATGTGTGGTTTAGAATGGTGTGGTCCAGTAGGCTAACCCAATTGATCGTCAGGGGGTTGATTTGGATGAGGACAATGAACAGTGGAAGAGGATGTTGCATACTTTTCAGTAGTAGGATTTAGAGATGTATAAGGGTAGAATATCTGATCTGAAGACATAGCATTGGTTGGAGGATCTATAGATCTCCTTGATTTTGATACGACCTAGGAAGAGTATTGTGTCCCATTAATGGGAAGTATAACGAGGAGAGCTACATGATAGTGGTGAATTCTATATTCCGGAGAGACGAAGGATTCAAATGTTTCAAGGGATGAATTTTATATGGAGTTCCACTTAGAGTTCCTCTTATAGACCATGAGGGTAGTGGAGAGGTAGGAGATTCTATCTGTCCAACTGGGTAGAATGTTATTGAGGGATCTTGGGATCAATTTCAAGTATCTTTCTTTCTTCTCCCTCAATCATTTTTCTAGTGAGGAGTCCCATGGGAGCCATCTTAAAGAGACACATTATCATTCTATCTAGTATACAGTTACATCTTTTCTATTTATAACATACTCAGAGGATTAGAAGAAGTTAGAGGTGGTTGAGTGATTTAACTAATGAGGAGGTTTAATATGAGAGGGTTTATTTTTGGGTTTCTAGAGGAGTAGATTTGTTAGAAACATGTCTCATCCTCTAGGGCCTTTTATATTTTTATGAGCGGGGTGTTGAACTCAACATCTTCTTTTTCAGAATTTAGGGGTTAGTGGTTTCTATTCCTTATATGGGGGCCTTTTACAAATGTTCTTCAATGATGGATCCCTTATACACGTTCGTAATATGTACCATGGGGTTCTTTGAGCTTAGTTAGGTATATGTGGTCTAGTTTAGTGTTAAATTCCGAATTAGTCACCAGTGAGTCCATTTTATAAGTAGGTTTATGATTCATCGAGATGATATAGTGATATAAGAAGGTTACTATAGGATGTTTCTTATATTTTGGAAAGTTGAACTAAGCATGGACTTAGAGATAGTCATTAGTAGATTGGTATAAGAGTTTGGCATGGTCAGTTTCATACATTAGAGGTGGAAGTGTCGAAGGGGACACAGATCATTTGAGGTACGATCCATTTCTCACCCACCCTTGTTTGTACATTGTTGATTCATGAGAATCAAATCCTTTGTTACACCTTCACTAGTCCATTACCTATGACTATATATAGAGAGTCTTCTCATTCTCCAAGTATTAACTTCCCCCGTTAGATTCCATGACTAATTTTGGATGTGTTCCTTTTGTTTATGAAGATGGTGGGCCCTATCAGTCATATAGGGATATTTTATTACATAAGATAAAATAATAAAATGGAATCATTCACATAAACTGGTTATATTATATTCATGCCATTATGAAGTTCTTATTGAGGATGGTGGTGTTCTTGGACGTGGATGACCTGTGTGTAGTTTTCATTGGAAAGTGGAGTTATTAGTTGGGAAGGATCCATGTGGGCCCCTTGATTCTTTCATGGATGATATTTCTATGTAATCTGTAGAAAATAAGATGGTGGACGTTTCAATGGTCTTTGAGGTTGTTTCTAGATGTTTTTATCAAGGAGGTTAAAACAAAACCCCTTCGATGTGATTTGAGATCTGGGTAGATCTGCAACATGATGCTTATCCTATATTTTTGGATCCCTATTGGATGAAACCTTATGAGTTGCAGAAGTTATGTTTTTAGATAGATGATCTGATTCATAAAGGTTTTATCAGAACTTGTGAGTCACTTTGGGGTTCTCTGGTGTTGTTCTCTATGAAAGAAGATGTTAGTATGAGGCTATTTGTAGACTACCAGAGTTTGAATTATGTGATGATTAAGAATATATACCCTTTTCTAAGGACTAATGATCTAGTTGGTTTTATAATATTTATCTATGTAATGGATATCACTAGTTGAGGGTAATGTGGGAGTGTTGGTCAGAGTGAGTATTTCAATAGGGGGTGAATTGAGTACCCAATAAAAGTTATGTTAAAAAGTTAAATATAATACACATATTTATTAATAATATACCATTTAACCAAAAAATAGATCAATATAAGTCTTGAAATTTAAAAATAATTCTCAATGATTGATTTGGTATCATTTAAAACAATATATAATATTACTTTTACCTAATCAAAAACATATGTAAACACTAATTAAGGTTAAATATTAAAGTAATAATTTTTCATTTAGTTTAAAATTGACTTAGTTTAAAACAATAAAATTAAAAAAAAACAAAACACATAATAGAATATTAATACAGGAGGTGCAATATCAAGCTGGGAATTAGTCCTCTCTTCTTGGAAATCACATGATTCTAAGCAGTTTATATAAAATAATCTTCTGATCCATATCCTGGATCAGGTATACAACATCACAACATCTATCCATGACACACATGGATCACTTCCATAGTATTTATGGGAGTAAAAAAGATAAAAGTCCACACATGGACCTCTTCCATAGTATTCACTAGAGGCCTGAGTAAAAAGTATTTTAGATGTTATCTAAGTATCTTCCAGTTTAAAGAAGGAGACAATGTGTGTGCTGAAATTTAGAGTACACAGAAAATACTAATAATGTAAAGATAAATAATCAATTATAGAAATCAATGGTGTAATATGATGTTTTTTACTCTCTATGATAAGATCTGTAGCTCATGACTCTGAATGTGGTTTGAGAGTAATATCGAGTAATGCTTCTCAGAGTTTTTGTGGAATACTGTGATGTAACCTTCTTTTGTTTTGACTATAGGAAATTTTCTAGAAGTTCAATGTTATTCACTTCATCTACAAGTGATCACTGGAATACATGATTTTGGTAAGGCACAAAAACTCATCTCTCTTTACGTGTATGTTTGTTTTTTTTCATTCAGTGTTTTTCAAATGACTTATCGCATGTGGGAGTCTGCTTCCTCTTTTATCGGTAGCATGATGGAAGAATCATTAGAATTTTCTACATCATCATACATAGGGATGAAAAATTCTTTAATTAATTATCTGTAATAGATTACTAAAAATTATTAAAATAATCATGTCATTAAATTTGATAATATAGACAATAGATATATTTAATTCAAGAAATTGAAATAGTAGCGATGAGTCTATAGAATATGGACTATCTCTGGAGGTGACTCTTCTGAATAGTGAAATAATATGGGAAGTATGTTTTTGGAATGGTGACACTTTTTGGCAGTGACGGAGTATGGTAGAGACTCAGGATCTTGTAGTTCCAAGAACTCTCAGTGAGTTAGGATGGCAATGAGACATTCCAACACATTTCCATATTTCCATTTGGGTAGAAGGATGATTCAATAGCGACTCCACTTTGGTGATAAGAATTTCTGACACATTTCCAATTTTTCATTCTAGTGGTGTCTGATGCTGAGGATGAGTCATCCTATAATTCACAGATTTTGGATCCCATCTATGAGTCATCCTTGGTGGTGACTCATCCTTGGATGTGCGACTTCATGGTGGTGAGACTTCCCAGTGGTGAGACTTCATAGTGGCGGGACTTCTTGTATGTGAGACATTAATGGGGGTGAATCGAGATCAATAGTGAATCTTTCAAATAATTAACCATATTTTCAACAATTTATCATTAAAATATAAAATGTTTTCATAAAACATAAGTCTCATTAATATCATAATATATATTATTTGGTTATAATTAAAACAAGGAGGCCAACAATCTTCCCCTTTTTGATGATAAAAAATCATGGAGTTTTATAAACATGATCTTAATGGAAATTCATAAAATTTTGTACTTATAGTATCAAATATAAAAAAATAACACATGTTATCAAAGATATTAAGTATATGGTATCAAAAAAATTTATTGAAACACATAGTATCATAGGAAAATTTTCACACATACCAAATTGCATTAACGGAAATTTAGAAATATATGGAATAAAATAAATATAACTGTAAAAGGAATAAAAAAATTCCATACATCTTTACACCCTATTAGGATCATCTAAAACTTTATAACAAAATGGGTGAAGTAACATATCATAATATTAATAACATTATAATTTCCATAAAAAAGGTTAATGGAAATTAAAACAAAAATGTTCAAAAAAATATGCACAAAAAACAATCCAATCAAAGACACAATTTATAACCAATAATGGTATTTGGGTATAGATGAAGGGTCCAAAGGTGCTTTCCCCTGTCTTGGTATGAGGTATAAGGCTCAATAGGTGAGGCTAAAGGGGCTCGAGGGACAGATGTAGGACCACCAGTCAGAGTCAGAGGCTCTCTGATGATGATGGGTCTAAGGTTCTACATTTCTTATCTACGATTAAGAGAAAAATAGCTGAAATTGGACAAGAAGAGAAGCATAAGAATCCCTAGTAAAACGAAGCCTGAGATACTTTGGATCTGTGGATGGTGAATTCAAAAAATTTGTAATAAGAATTACTTCTTGAGCTACTATTTTAGTTCTATGAACATGAAAAATATGATTTCATAAGATTTATAAAATCTTTGATATATTTCCACTTATATCCATTGCACTAAATAAGTATATCTTATCTTCCATAAAATGATAAACCACTAGATTCATGTTCTTTTACTAGTTAACCTTCTCTTTGAAGGGTGGGGTTACTGGAGGAATCCTTAAATTCTCATTCAAAAACATAAAATTGGCATTCAACTCATGGTTAGTGAAAATTCTAGATAGATTTTACATGATATATTTTTTGTAGTCACTCAATCAGACTTAATTTAATTCACATAATCATTAACCATTATGAGTATATGATCACTATTAAATATAATTTTGGCCTATGTCTCATGAGGATGTGTGGAAACATCACTTGAATCAGTACCTGATGTAGCTCTAAGCTCTTCTCTTATAAGCAATCTGATCAAGTCTATATCAAGAGAGGGAGGTGTAGTAGTAGCAGTGCAAGATAATGAAGTAATATTCTCCATACTTTCTTGTACGGGATCCATATAATTATAAAAGGCTTGTTACAACCCTTTAATCATAGACTTCATAGACCCTATCTCATTGTAAATTCTTTTATTCTCAACATCTACTTCCAGAATATGGTTCATCATTTTCAGTTGAATGTGATGTATCACCATCTAAAAAAATTATGCATCCTTTTCAATTAACATAGTTGTAAAAGTAGGTTGGTTTCTCATATTCATAACAATATAGTATAAAATATTTTCTCTAATGGAATCTAAGTCACCCTTGGTGAAAACATCAAGTGGAACAGTAGGGACAATAGGTGCAGTAGGATTAGAGTTAAAACACTGTAACTCAGTAGTAGAATCATTTTGATAAATAAATGATCCCTCAAGATAATTTTATTCTCAAATTATAGGTCCAAATTTCTTTAATATACTCTCATGAAACTTGTCACATTCTTCATTCATTTTTTTCTATCCAATTTTCAGATGGATTTTCCAGAGTCACAAAAACTATATGCTTTGTAGCTTTAGACAAATCCATAAACGGAACAATAGTAGAAGTTAAATTAGATATTTTTATATCTTCTAGTAGCTCAAGAATAGCTGGATCATCTTCAATATCCTACAAAATATATTTATAAATAGTACCAGCAACATTCATCTTCTCATCCACTTACTGTTCAACAAAAGTTTATTCATCAACCATAAGAACACTATCTACAGGCTCACAGAGGTATCCAACATCAGTAGGATCAACAGGATGACTCCACAGACTTGGGGATTAATCTAAAAAAAAGATGATTATTTTTTATTTTCTAGAAGATCTATCCATATCCTTAACAAAGCATGGTCATTTCTCATATCTAGAACCTAATACATGTGGAGAAGCAACAAGATATTGAGGCATTTCAACATCATTCTTTCTAAATATTACATTGGGACCATCAATGTATGATCCACCACCACAACCATCATCATCCTTAATATTTGTATTTTAATCCTAATTTCCATCCCCACTTCCTTTTCCATCATATTTATCATCTCCATATTCTTTTTCTTCTTCCTCTTCTTCATCATAATCATCACCATTATCATAATTTGAATTAAAAATACTCATGAAATTTTATTCTCTGAACACTTTTGTTTCAAGTTCTTCACTTCCTTCCTTTTATAGTTTCTCTCTTTTAGGGAGGTACCTAGGTGGACTTGGTTCTCCATAGGTAATTGATGGAGAGATTGTAGGATAGTTAGGGTCACTAATTTCACCCATATAAAATTATTATTCCTTTATTCCTGAGGTAACAAACTCACATTTGTCATTAGAATACTAAAAAATATCTTCAGGCTCCAAATCAAGGTAAACTAGACCTCTTGGTCTTGAAGGGTGGTCAACTGAATTAAAATCATTATAAATATTTTCATTATCGACTACGCAGAACTTATTCATTGTGTTCCAACTAGATTTTATCCTTCTAAAAATAATTTTGTGATACAAAAACCACCAAAGTATATAATATACTCTTTATCCTCAGCAACATGACCTTTTTCTTCTAACATATCTAAAATCAACATTGGATAGATTAAATAATTTTACCTTGAAGATGGATTAGACATCTCCATCACGCGAATCAAAAGATATATACAAATAATTAAATTATGTCCCCTTTTTATAAGATATAATAGGTAAATATCATGATCTCTCATAGTATAAAATGTCCCTTTCATGGATATATATGGTGTTGAATAAATTTGAATAAATAATATCATTCTCTATCAAACTGATTGGAAACTAGCCTTCTTATAGTTTTATCACCTGTTAGCTCAGCCAAGGAATCTTCATAAAAAAATACACTATCATATGAAATAGTGCCTTGATAATCCTTAAAGTCACCTTTATGTGCAACTTTTAAATAGATATCCCACTAACTTGAAATAAAGTAAATTCTATGGACATTAACATTAATTCTGACTCGATCTTCATTATCATCAAAAGATAACTCCACAAATTGGTAAAATTGATATACCAGTCAAGGATAAAAAGGTCTCTCATTAGAAGAGAAACATTCTATCCATCCATGGTCCTGTAGAAAATTCAGCATGAGCGACTTTTTGGAGATTATAATTCATCTTAAACATATTTTTTGTGTACAACTATATCATTTACAAGCTCAGGATTCACTGGTTGAACTAGAGGTGAGACTCATGAATCCCATTTCTAATTCTATGCGGGACATGATACTTCTAGAGAAGAAGATAAATGATGCCTCACTCTATCCAATAATATCAGCTCGGTTGTTTTGGTTGATGGAATGAAAACGTTTGGGAGAGGAATGGTCACAACACATCTCGAGGGAAAAGTCAGGAGAGAGGTGAATGTCTGAATTGGATGAATCATCTATTTTATATCATTTGGGATTTCATGGTTTTCATAAAATATAAATCATAATTAAATTTTAAAATCAAATAATGGAATAAAATTTGAATCAAATAAAAATGAGATTAATAACTTGTAAGGAAATTGAAACTGACAATTACATCAAAAACTTGAAAAATGAAAAATATTTCAATGCTGAGACAAGATAATGGTGTGAAGTTACAATGATGATACATTTCACAATGGTGAAAAGATTAACAATAAGAAGTTCAATGGTGAGAAGTTCAATGGTGATAAGTTCAATTGTTAGAAGTTCAATGTTGAGATGTTCAATAGTGAGAAATAACAATAGTGAGACAATATCAGTAGGGAGTCTTTGAAAATTAAGCTCAACAAAAATTAATCATACCTAAATCATGTTTGATGTAATTAATTCTCTCCCAATTTACTGGCTTATTGAATATATCATCAAGATGATGTTCTATTCCAATTTATTCATGAAGGATAACTCCCTTTAAAAAATGATCTCCCAAAAATTAATGTCTTACATCAATATATTTTGTTATATAACGAGACATAGGATTCTTAGACACATTTATAGCTATTATTTTATCACAATTTATAGGGAAATGTCAGAATTGATATACATAGTCTAATAATGTGTGTTTCATCCACAAACAACTGAGCGTATAAACTACCTATAGCTATATATTCATCTTCAGTAGTTGAAAATGAAACCAAATTTTGTTTCTTTCTACACATAGAAACTTGTGAATCCCATAAAAAGTGACATGTTATAGAGGTTTTTTTTCTATCTAACACACATCCACCAAAATTAGCATTAGAATAACTAACTTATTCAAATTATTTCCATCTTGGGTAAAATATTCATAAAATTTTAGCATATTTGAGGTATTTAAAATTAACTTTTTTGAAAACTAAGTGTGACTCAATTGGATTTTCTTAAAATTGATCACATACACAGACACTTTACATAATATCAAAATGACTAGAAGTAATGTGGGGTAGATTTCCAATCATACTTCAGTAAATAGTTTTTTCTACTACTTTCTTAACATCACTAAGATCCAATCTATAAGTGGTACTCATAAGAGTATCACAACTTTTAGTTCTATCCAAAAAAATATTAAAATATCATTAGTATAATTTATTTGAATTAAAATAATTCTTTTATTATTTTTAAAAATATAAAATCCAAGAACGAATTTAATTTCACCCATTAAACTCATTTTGAACACATTTTGAAACATTTTTTAAAATTTAGTACATAATGATTTTTTAGAAGATCTAAAAATAATATAAAAAACATTAATTTTTAAAATTAAATCATCATTATAAATTATTTTTATTAATAATGTAGGATCAACTATATCTTTTGAAAATCTTTTTTAAATATGAAAAGAGCAGAGCCTACCATAGAAAGCTCTATGATATTGTTTCAAACCATATAAATCATTTATTAATTTGAAAACATGATTTAGAAAATGGTAATTTTGAAATCCAAGGGGTTGTTAAACAAAAAATGTTCTCAACTATAAACCGATTTTCAAATGCACTACTAACATCTATTTGATAATGTTTAAAATCCTGATGTGCTGCATAGGGAGGAAATATTATATTATCTTCATGTATGGATTGTGGTGAAAAGGTCCCTTCATAGTCTCTACCTTTTTCTTGACTATACCCTACTTCAACTAGTCTTGCCTTATTTCTTACTACAGTATAGGATTCAACTACCTTGTTTCTGAACACCCATTTAGTTAAAACAGTGAAGGAGTTTTTGGGTTAATAAATAAGTTCCCACACATTATTTATTTTTAATTGATTATGTTCTTCTTGTATAGTAATTACCCCAAATTAATTATTGATTGAATCATTGATGTTCTTAGGTTCGTTCTGAGAGAAGAAATCTTGATGCTCAACCTAATTCCTCAGAGAAGATCAAGTTTTTGTACATCAATCTATGTCTCTCACTATTGAATCTAAATAATGGGTTTTAGGGGGTTTAATGGATATAAAAAAATATGGGTTGATCACCTCAAGATTCTCTACAAGTTCAGGTTCCTGTTCTGGAAGTTCCTTAGAACTCGATGATTTTTTCTTACTATTTTAAAACATAATCAGAAGGATTGGATTTTATGTTCAACGAATATAAATCATCTGCAAAGTTTTCTAAAGGGTTTTTTGGATCATATGGATCTGTATCATAAAATATTACATGAAAATACTCATCCTCAATCTTATTTCTTTTGTTAAAATTATATAGGATTTTCTGGAGGTTGAATAAACTAGAAAAATTATTTCATCAATTTTGGAGCCAAATTTTTCCAGATTATCCTTAGTATAAAGAATATAGTCATTACAACCAAAAATAATAAAGTAATTAACCTTAGTATTTCCATTTTTTCAAATATAATTTGGCGTCTTCTTCAATATAGGTCTTATTAAAACATTATTTATTATATATAAGGTTGTATTCATAGCCTATGCCCAATAATAGGCAAGTAAGTCATATTCATTAAGAATAGTCCAGGCTATCTCTTGATGTATTATGTTTATTCTTTCTACAACTCTATTCTATTTAGGAGTTCTAAGATCATATAAGTTATGAATATATCTAATTTGGTAGTGAAAGGATTCAAATTTTGTATTTTCAAACTCACCTCAATTTTTACTTCTTGAAGTATTAATTCTAAGTCCACTTATGTTTTTTTACTGATTTAACATAATTAGTAAAATAGGAACAAACTTCACTCTTATGTACTAAAATGAATACCCAAGTATTCATAGTAAATTCAACTACAATTACATAAACATAATTCGTCCTATTTAGACTATAAACTTTAGATTGTACAAATTAATGCATGTGATCCAACTCAAGGGGTTGATAAGTTGAAACTTCTTCCATTTGTTGATAATAAATTTTGTGATATTTACCTTTTTGATTGGAGTTATAGACTTTGTCATTTGGGAAATCATGTTTTTCTAGATCCTTGACTAAACCATTCCTACTAATCTTCATATGTGAGTAAATATTACAGTGGCCTAGTCTCCTATAAGTAAGTAAAAACGTTTTCTTGATTGTGATCTTGTTCAACTCCCGATAATCAATGAATTGATTCATTGATCCATGTTTATTTTTCACAAAAAGAACTAGTGCACCCCTAGGGGACACACTTGGATGAATTAATCCATTTTTATGATTTTCATGGAGTTTCGTCTTCAATTCCTATAACTCAATCTGGTTCACTCAAAAATGAGTCTTTTAAATTTGTGTGGAACCAAGTATGAGTTCTATTGAGAACTGAACTATGAATTTTGGTGTAAGTCTAGGAAAAACCTTCGGAAAGACACCAAAAAAATTATGAACAATAGAAATATCATGAATTCTAATTTTCTCCATAACCATTTGAGATAAAAAAACCCTTTTGAATGGTAATTAAGACCCATACACTAGATTTAATATCCATAGGATGTTTATACTAATTGCCACATCGATAGATGACCATAGGAGGGTTTGAAATATCAAATGTAACTTCCCTTCCTCGATAATCGATGTTTGATTTATGAATACAAAGACAATCCATGCTTAATATGAAATAAAATTCAACCAAATGAAGAAGGATAATATTTGTAGGAAGAAAATTCCTACAAATTTCAGTCAGATATGAATAATTGTATTGGGATGCAATCATCGTACCATTAAGGAGTTTCACTCCTAATTCCAAATATAATAATTCTGGTGGTATCTTAACACCCTTAAAATAATATTTCTATATTAATGAGTGGGTTTATCCAGAATCAAATAAGACATTATCAGTTTTAGATTGGACAGTTGGTGTACCTTTCACCATGTCATTACTGCACCCCTCATTAAAAATAGAAATTTCATGATATTTACCCTTATCCCACAACTTAATAGTTTCTTAAAATTGATCATCATCACCAACCCTTGGGTTTGGGAACTGATTTACATAATTCCCATTCTCCTTACACTAGTTTCTACAAAAGTCTCTTATAGATAACACTCATATGAGAATTGGAATTAATCCACTAAAGAACCTATCAACTTTACTTTCAGTTTGGATGATAATTTCTAAAGCATACCTCACATGCCTTGTGAAATTATCCTTGTATGTACTGATAGATTTATTATCCCTTTGATTTAACTCAAGGAACACTTTTTCCATCATGGTACAAAAAATTTGAGTAAAGTACATTGTGCGAAATAAGTTATTGAACTCATCCCAACCCATGGATTCAATCTCATCTTTCTACCTCATATTCTTGATTAGAGTCCACCACTAGTCCGCTTAACATACTAAATGATAAACATCCATAATAAATTTATCATTATATGAACACTGGAGAACAAAGAATATCTTATTAGTAGTATTGATCCATTGTTCAGAAACAAGTGATCAGAAGAATCGCTGAAGGAAGGTGGACATTGCCTCATGAAAGACTCAATAGAATGTTGTTCCCTTATTTTCACATTAGGAAGTCCACCATGATTAATATCTTTAGAAATTTTCGTTAGCATTGCAATGATTTTTTTATTCCAACTACCATTTCATTCGGTTACTAAGGAGTAAAATTATTTCATTTTCCATCGAAATCACTATTAATGCAGTTCCATCGGGTTGATCTACTGACTAAAACCAAAAGCATTGAGTAAGAAATATTTATCATATTGAAAAACCATGTAATCATCAAAAGTCACATATATGATGTATAAATTATAAAACCTTAATTAATCAATGAAACCTTAGGTTTATCCTAATTTATTCAAAACAATATTTTATTTAAATCATTCATGATTGTTCATGATGAGTTTGTGAATTTCCAAAGCATATCCCCAAGGTGTGTCAATCCAGGTGTGTAGTAAGGACCATTATTATGTATTTGATTACCCTAATTCAGGCTCGAGACATCATGTTTTATCTGTGTTCACTAGGTACATCTATGAAAGATCCACATCTACTTTTAGTATTGAGTCATGAAAGTAGATGTAGAAAATAAATCACTCTATACATTTACAAAATTAAAGGGCATTTTCTTATATTTTTTCTTATCCGTAGACATATCCATAGACATATCCTAAGGGTTATCACAATGGTTTTATCATCATAGAATCCAATGATTAACTAATATTTTTCTATGATACTATCTATAGTAACCTTATATTTTCATACATTAACATTACATAATGTTTGTGAAATAATTAAAAAATTACACAATCATACACCCAACGATTGTGTTAGAATAGCTTCATTGGAATTAGGGAAACATGAACACTTTTACCTATTTGAGCTACATTATCCCACATTACATTCTTCTTAACAATCACCCTTCTTAAAAACATAAAACATAAAACATATATTTATAATATGCGGAAGGAATCATAGAAATCGGTGAGCTCACATGATCAGTAATGTCAAATAAGGGAGATATATAAGCATAATCATGAACATAAGGGTATGTGAACATGATCATGAAAATAGAAGATCGTACCCTACATATCAAAGATCATATACAAGAATCATTTCATAAATCTTAGTATCTCATTAGACATGAATCATAATGAAATAAGGAATATAAGCCAGGAGAGAATAACACAGGAATAAAACATGGAATTGTGGCAAAAACATAAGCATATAATAATGATTTATATAGTATTAACGGAGTCACATCCAAGGGAATCGTAGTAGTATGGGTTCACTCCCTATACCATCATGGTAGTCATGTTTCACTCCCATGGCCATATTAGTAGAACTCCTCATATAATCTTGGTAGTCATTATTCACTTCTGTGGCCAGATTAGTAGTCAAGTTTCGCTCCTAAGACCATATTATTCTATCTCATGAGATATAAATATTTACCCAATGAATTAGAGGGAGATATAGTTCAAACCCATTTCATAATGAAATCATACATGTTGGAACCATGGTCTTCTATTCATGATTTGGAGTGTGGTTTGTGTTCGTTGTCAATCATCAATGGAAGTTCAGATCGTGTACCAGCAAAGAGATCATACCGTTCAAACAGACAACAATTTTGAAGGTGGCGCCGTTTCCCAGTGTATGCCAAATTTTTGGGTCCAAAATTTGGAATTTGGTGAGCATCGTGAAAATATGATTTCTATGAAGATCATAGTTTAATATGGAAAAGGCATGAATTTCGCGAAGATGGGATGCATGGACTGGATTTCGTGAAGACCAGAAGAATGGAGGCAGTGATCCATTGCGATTACGTCAAGCTTCGCGAATGGCAGTGGGTGGAGAGCTTCGCAGCGATGAAGGGCTTCGCGAGGGAGCTTCGCGGCGAAGGCGCGAAGGAATGTTGACGGTGATTCTTCGCGACTACGTCAAGCATCGCGAACGGAAAAGTGCCGTGGTGCTTCGCGATTTGGATAGAATTCCGGCAGAATATTTGGAGCTTCTCTATTTGAGATGACATGGCATTTACTTCGCGCGGAAGGGTTGAGGGTCGGTGGAATCTCCTATAAATAGAGGCCGACCCCCTCAAGAGAAGTAGAGAGAACTTCAGAGAAAGTCCTTTGCTCTCGGTTCGCAAAGGTCTCTCGCGAAGGCAGCATGCTTCGCGAAAGAGGAGCTTCGCGGCGGCTATTCTAGCTCCGCGAAAGACGTGCACCCCGCGTTGGCTTATTGAGCATCGCGAAGAGGCAGGAGCTTCGCGATAGCCAAGCATGGCGAATGTTGGAGCATCGCGAGAGTGCTTTGTGATTGAGCTTCGCGATTGAGCTTCGCGAAATGGAAGGGGCTCTGCGAAGCCTTGTTTGAGCTTTGCAAAATTGGGAGCCTCGCGAAGTAGGGTACTTTGCGAAGGCCTTTTCCATAGGTTGTTTACCTTCTGAACAAGGGAAAATGGGTTTTTCCTCAGTGGTTGGAATTTGGATCTTAACAGAGCATTAAACTCAGGACTCTGATGCAAGAAAAGTCTCATGCTGAACAGGAGACAATGAACTTAATGACTTTCAATTGAAGAGACCTTCACGTTTATAAACTGAGTGTGACTTCACCAATGGTAGTAAGCCAGGGGGAGTCAACAGGAGTGACCCGAGGGAAGCAGTGAGCTATCTCAAGAACCTTTGTAAAGGTAGTGAGCCTGGGACAAAGTGACTGTACCCAAACTTGTGTAATCTAGAGCTAGTGAAGCATAGTGGTTTTTGGTACGACCGACAACCTGTCGGCGTATGCTCCTTGAATGTAGCCCTTAGTGGTGAACCAAGTAAAAAGGGCTGTGTCTTCTCTGTGCATGTGAATGTTTTCTTTCTAATCATAATCTTCATACAAGTTCAACAAGTTCCTACCAACGTGGGAACAAGATCCATCACATTAAAAAGAAAAAGTGGTCACCCTGATTCACCCCTCCCCTCTCAGGGTGTCCCGGGGTCCTTCAAGTGGTATCAGAGGGTAAAGGTTGCTGGTGTTGAATCAGACCTTTGTTTTCATTATGGAAAACGCGGTCAATGTTAGGGGAGTCCCTCCCTTCAATGGAAGCAATTTACAGATCTGGAAGAACAGAATGAGATATCATCTAAGATCTCTTGGAATGGAAGTTATCTTTTCTATTGTTCAAGGAATACAAGTCACTGATCCAACAGGCATTTCTATGACTGAAATAGACAGGAAACTTCTTGATGCAGATGCTAAAGCACAGAATGCACTCACTGTAGCCCTTTCTGATCAGATCTATCTAAAGGTGATGAACTTCACCTCAGCAAAATCCATGTGGGATAAACTTGAGAATATCTATGAAGGTGATAGCAAAGTGAAGGAGGCGAAACTACAAGTGCTGCACAACCGGTTTTATGATCTGAAGATGCATCTAGATGAGAATGCAGACTCATTCTTCAATCAAATTACTGAAGTGGTAGGATCTATTCAGGGTCTAGGCGAAGAAATCAAAGACATTGATATTGTAAAGAAAATATTGAGAAGACTTCCACCTCTTTATAATGTGAAGGTGTCAGCCCTTGAGGAAAGAGATCTTTCCAAACTTTCTCTAGATGATCTACTCAGAAGTTTGGTAGCATATGAAATGATAGTCAAACCTGAAGATGATACAACTCGGGTGAGCAAGGAAATGGCATTCAAGGCCATGGATAAACTGAAAATATCAAAGGATAGTAGCGGTGAAGATGACGAAGAAAAAGAAATTCTTTCTCTCATTGCAAAGAAGTTCCAGAAGGGGAAAGGGAAATTCAAAGTGAAGTTACCTCTCGCATGTTTCCATTGTGGAAAAGTTGGGCACGTTGCCTCTCAGTGTTTAAAAATGATCAATGATGAAGATAGTGAGGATGAAAACTTCAAGAAGCCTCAAAGAAGGTTCTTCAAAAAGGGGGACTTCAAATCTGGTAAGAAAATGCAAAGGAAGAGTTTTGTCTGTGAAGAGGAAGAAGATGATAATGAATTCTGTTATGAAGAAGAACCAAAATTCAAAACTGGGAACCATGCTTCTATGATGGCCACTGTTGAAAATCCAGAAGATACTAAAGGAGAAAAACAACTGCGAACTCGTGTACATCCTGAGATGCAACTTAAGGATGCGGTTAGTAAGATCAAGATTAAATGTAAGAGCTACAATAAGTGGAAATCAATTGTAGAAGAATCAACTGAATATGTTGATCAACTTGAAGTTGAAATTGAAAGACTGGAAGAATTTGTGAAGGTACAGTCTAAAATAATTGAAAGTAATGATGATGTAGTAGATCTGAAGCTGAGAATTGAAGAGCAGGATAAGGTCATCAATGAACTCACCTCCAGACTGGATGAAAAATCCAAGACTACTGATGGTCTTGAGGAGGAAGTAGTTACTCTAAGGAGTAAACTGGAGACTGAATCAGTTCCAAAAGAATCGAGGAAGAAAATACAGTTTGGAAGATTCTCAGATGCAGAATTACTAGCAAGAGCCAAGTGTGGTTCAGATGGGGTTGGAAAAATCTTGAGTAATCAAAGACCCGCTTGCATGGGAAAGAGTGGAATTGGCTATGAGGCTGAGACATCAACTGCTGGAAGTGAAAAGACCCAAAAGAAAGATAAGATGAAATCTGAACATGCTGAAACATTGCCTATAATTATGAAAAAGGAACCCTCATTCCAAACTAAAAGGGGACCTACAAATTATCCTCAAACATTCAGAAATGACAGACAGTCTTACTATTCTCCCAAAGAAGAAGGTATGAGGATAAATTCAAGTGAGAAGACATTTCCTCTCATGAAGTGTCAGTTCTGTGGCTATCTGGGCCATACCATGTCATATTGTGAAGAGGCAAGAAGCTATCTGAATGGAGAAGATATAGAAGCTCAACAAAGGAGAACAATTTCATATCCTAATTCTTATAGAAGAAATAATTTCTATGGATATTCTTTTTGTTGTTCTAACTTTGGTCATAAGGCCGCTAATTGCAGGCAGAGAAGGGACATGGACACCTCATACCGAAGTTCAAGACAAGTCAAGTCTCGTCAGCAAGATAGTGTTGCTCTTTCAAACAGGTTTTCACCTCTCAAAGAAGACTTTGACTATGAAGAACCTGGGTATGCAGAAGAGATAATTGAAAGACCATCAGTTCTTTATACTCGATCTAATGTCTCATGGAAGTAAAGGAAGAAGATTGATAAATCCAACCTTGGAGAGGTGGCCATAAAAGCTACAAAGAACAACAGTACCTGGATTCTGGATAGCGGTTGTTCATCTCATATGACAGGTAATGCCAGCCTACTAACGAATATCATAAGGAATTTCGATGGTACAGTAATATTTGGTAATGATGGGGCTCTGAAAATCAAAGGGAGTGGAAGTACCGAATTAGATAATGGAGAGCTAAAGAAGACTGAAGTCCTTTACGTAGATGGCCTACGTCATAATCTCCTCAGTGTGAGTCAACTCTGTGACTCAGGACTTATAGTCACGTTTAATCAAAAAGGCTGCACTATCAAGGGAAAGACTGGCAATTCTCTTATGAAGGGATGAAGAACAGAAGGCAACTTGTATCAAGTTGATAGTGAAGAAAATGTATGTTACATGACTATTGAAGAAGAAAACAATTTGTGGCATCGGAGACTGGGACACATCAATCAACAAGACATGGAGAAAATATCAAAATTGAGAATTGTCATGGACATTCCCAACCTGAAGCGTGAGCGTGAAAAATCTTGTGATGATTGTATGCGTGGGAAGCTGGTCTGCAGTTCATATCGACCAAAGAAGAAAAGAGCGTCTCACCTTGTTGATCTGATTCATACAGATGTTTGTGGTCCAATAAATGATGCCGGAACTCATGGAGAAAGGTACTTTGTCATTTTCATAGATGATTACAGTAGAATGGCATGTGTTATGGTCATTCACAGGAAACGAAAAGTCCTTGACTGCATGAAAACATATCGGCGAATCGCCAAGAATGATACTGGACGAACAATCAAAGTGTTGTGATCTGACAATGGAGGAGAATACACGTCCATTGAATTTGAGAATTATCTGGAGAAGCATGGGATAAAACATGAGGTAGCTGCTGTGAGAACTCCACAAAAAAATGGAGTTGTTGAACGTTGGAATCGACAGGTGAACAACATGGAACGAACAATGCTGATTGAGAGTCGTATTCCACGACATTACTGGAAAGAGGGTGTTCAAGCTGCAGTGTACATTCAGAATCGAACAGGACTTTATATGGGTGAGACGAATACACCATATGAATTGTGGCATGCAAGGAAGCCTTCTCTAAAATACATTCATGTCTTTGGAAGTAAATTATTCATCAGGAACAAAGAAGGAAATCAAGGGAAGTACGGTGACAATGCAGATGAAGGAATTTTCCTCGGTTACTCAATGAACAAAAAATCCTACAAATGTTTGAACAAGCATTTGGGAAGGATTATGGAAAGCAGTGATGTTAAGATAATTGAAGAGAAAACCAAAAATTCTTCAAGGACGCCATATTCTGATGTGATAGAAAGTCAAGAAGAATGTGAACGTGAAGAAAATACAAATGCAGAAATAGAGGAAGCTGTTCAAAACACTCAGCAGTTACATCAAGATGTTGACTCAGAAGAAGAATCTGAAGAAGAAACAATGGCTGAAGAGAATACTACTGAACCTCGCAGGAGAAATCGAAGAGCTGAGATTGATCCATCCAACATAATTGGGGATAGGAGTGCACCCACTCAAACAAGAAGGATGAGGAATACCATGCAATCTGCATTTCTATCAGTTGTAGAGCCATCCTCATTCGAATAAGCTTCAAAAGATAAGTCTTGGGTGGAAGCCATGAATGATGAATTAGATCAGATTGACAAGAATCAGACATGGGATCTTGTCCAGAGACCCGAAGGTCACAATGTTATTGGTACCAAATGGATCTTCAAAAATAAGTTCGATGAGCATGGAAGTGTCATCAGAAACAAGGCACGACTGGTATGTAATGGATACTCCCAGATTGAAGGAATTGATGTTGAAGAAACCTTTGCTCCAGTGGCTGGACTAGAGTCAATCAGGCTTTCCTTGCCATGGCACTCCAAAGAGGATATAAAGTATATCAAATGGATTTCAAGACAGCATTCTTGAATGGTGTACTCGAAGAAGAAGTCTACATTGAACAACCAGTGGGCTTTGTTTTGGGTACTGATGAAACAAAGGTCTGTAAGCTGAAGAATGCTCTATATGGTTTGAAGAAAGCACCACGGGCATGGTACTCACGACTGGACTCATATCTCAAGAAGTTGGAATTAAAAAGAGGAGGAGTTGATCACAATCTCTATGTGAAGAATTATCCAAAAGATCAATTCATGGTTCTTGTCTACGTTGATGATATCATATTTGGTGACAACAGGCAGAAATCAGTGGATGAATTTTCCAACCACATGAAATCAGAATTTGAAATGTCTATGATTGGGGAGCTCACATATTTCTTGGGGCTGCAAGTGATTCAAAAGAAGGAATACACTTTCATTTCTCAGGAAAGATATGCAAGAGAGTTGCTGAAGAAGTTCAATATGCAAGACTCCAAACCAATGTCAACTCCGATTGCAGTTGGAACTAAACTTGGAAAGCATGAGGATGGGAACTCTGTTGATCCCACCATGTACAGGAGGATCATTGGAAGCCTACTGTACCTAACAGCGATAAGGCCAGATATTGTCTTTGCAACATGCCTTGCGGCCCGCTTTCAGAGTAATCCAAAGGAGGAACATCTGGTAGCAGTAAAAAGAATCATGAGGTACATTCGAGGTACACATAACTTCGGGTTATTTTTTGCTGCAGGCAGGGACAGTGAATTATCAGCGTTTTCTGATGCTAACTAGGCTGGTGATGTAGTAGACAGAAAGTCCACTAGTGGTGGAGCTTTCTATATTGGGAAGAAATGTGTTGGGTGGTTGAACAAGAAACAAGAAAGTACTTCTCTTAGTACTGCTGAAGCCGAGTATATCTCCGCCACAAAGGCATGCACTCAACTGGTATGGATGAAGCAGCAATTAACTGACATTGGCGATGAGGTGACACAACCAATGGTGATTTACTGTGACAATAAGAGCACAATTGATCTTACGAAGAATCATGTTCAACATTCTCGTACAAAACACATTGAAATCAGGTATCACTTTATCAAAGAGACAGTTGAGAAAAGTGTGATTAGATTGGATCATGTGGGAACAGATGAACAAGTGGCTGATATCCTGACAAATCCACTGTCAGCGGCTGTGTTTGAGAAGCATCGGTTGAACCTCGGTGTTCGACAACCTCCCAGTGCTTAAGGAGGATACAGTGTACCCATCTCCCCATTTGTTATAAATGTTTTAAATCTATTTATGGATATGATTCAGGTTTATGGGGGAGATACTATCCAAGGGGAGTATGGTTTCAGCTGAACGTGAAAATTTTACTGGTCTTTGGATTTATTGTCAATGGGGCAGAAAGGAGAAGGAATAAATTCAGGCAAACTTCTGTGTTGAGAAGAATGAGAAGGAAAATAGTGGAACCCAATTCAAGCCTTCTCTCTTGTTTTCTACACCAAGCATTGATCACGTAGACTTAGAGTGTTGGCTGGGTTGATTCCTGTTTGTTTTGGTTTTCACATTGATGGAGATCTATTGAATTTTTCTTCTGATTGCCAACAAACCCAAAGGGGGAGATTGTTGGAACCATGGTCTTCTATGCATGATTTGGAGTGTGGTTTGTGTTCGTTGTCAATCATCAATGGAAGTTCGGATCGTGTACCAACAAAGAGATCATACCGTTTAAACAGACAACAGTTTGGAAGGTGGCGCCGTTTCCCAGTGTTTGCCAAATTTTTGGGTCCAAAATTTGGAATTTGGTGAGCATCGCGAAAATAGGATTTCCATGAAGATCATGGTTTAATATGGCAAAGGAATGAATTTCGCGAAGATGGGATGCATGGACTGGATTTCGCGAAGACCAGAAGAATAGAGGTGGTGAGCCATTGCGATTACGTCAAGCTTCGCGAACGACAGCGGGTGGAGAGCTTCGCGGCGATGAAGGTCTTCGCGAGGGAGATTTGCAGAGAAGGCGCGAAGGAATGTTGACAGTGATTCTTCGTGACTACGTCAAGCTTTGCGAACAGCAAAGTGCCGTGTTGCTTCGCGATTTGGACAGAATTCCGGCAGAATATTTGGAGCTTCGCGATTTGAGATGACGTGGCGTTGACTTCGCGCGGAAGGGTCGAGGGTCGGTGGAATCGCCTATAAATAGAGGCCAACCCCCTCAAGATAAGTAGAGATAATTTCAGAGAAAGTCCTTTGCTCTCGGTTCGCAAAGGTCTCTCGCGAAGGCAGCGTGCTTCGCGAAAGAGGAGCTTCGCGGCGGCTATTCTAGCTCCGTGAAAGACGTGCGCCCCGCGTTGGCTTAGTGAGCATCGCGAAGAGGCAGGAGCTTCGCGATAGCCAATCATTGCGAAGTCTGGAGCATCGCAAGAGTGCTTCGCGATTGAGCTTCACGATTGAGCTTTGCAAAATGGCAGGGGCTCTACGAAGCCTTGTTTGAGCTTTGAAAAATTGGGAGCCTCGCGAAGTAGGGTACTTTGCGAAGGCCTTTTCCAAAGGTTGTTTACCTTGTGAACAAGGGAAAAGGGGTTTTTCCCCAGCGGTTGGAATTTGGATCTTAACGGAGCATTAAACTCAGGACTCTGATGAAAGCAAAGTCTCATGCTGAACAGGAGACAATGAACTTCATGACTTTCAATTGAAGATACCTTCACGTCTATAAACTGAGTGTGACTTCACCAACGGTAGTAAGCTAGGGGGAGTCAATGGGAGTGACCCGAGGGAAGCAGTGAGCTATCTCAGAACCATTGTAAAGGCAGTGAGCCTGGGACAGAGTGACTGTACCCGAACTTGTGTAATCTACAGCTAGTGAAGCATAATGGTTTTTGGTATGACGGACAACCTCTCGGCGTATGCTCCATGGATGTAGCCCTTAGTGGTGAACCAAGTAAAAAGGGACGTGTCTTCTCTGTGCATGTGAATGTTTTCTTTCTAATCATAATCTTCATACAGGTTCAACAAGTTCCTACCAACGTGGGAACATGATCCATCACATTAAAAAGAAAAAGTGGTCACCCTGATTCACCCCTCCCCTCTCAGGGTGTCGCGAGGTCCTTCAATACATACATGTTCCATAAAATCATAAAAAATAATATCATGACCCCATATATAAAAAGGGTATCATAAAAATGTAATCATGTCATAAAATATTAAAAAAGACACATGTTTTATATTCATCTAATAAAAATCATAACCCTAGAAAATAAGCGACTTTTAAAAGTATATAACTCATGAACGAAGAATGAGTATCATAAATGTCGTGCCATCAAAACATAAACCATTCATAGAAAGAGTATGAGTGAAAAAATTGAATCCTTTCCCTAGAAAAACATAACTAACTCTAATGAATAATATATTAGATGGGAATATATTTATATATATCTTTTAAAAACATGTATTGACTAAAATATTCTGTATGTATTGAAAAAAACTTTCTTAAAACGAAAAAAGTTTTCAATAAAACTTTTTTCTTTGTAAATAGCTTTGAAATCTTATAAATGATGATTTGAAAACCACAAAACAATTTAAAAATTATTTATCTATGAAAATTATACTCAAAAATAATTTTAAAGCATTTTTGAAAACATCTTTGAAAACATGTTTTCTGAAATAAAACAAAATCACAACTGAAGAGAGAGATACATTATGATTTTTCATAAAAATGTTTCTTAATTATATAAAGTACCGAAGAGTTAAAAATGGTAAAAATACATGGATATATATTTAATAAATAGAGGGAAAAAAATCCTGAGTTTTTTTTTGATTTAGGGATCAAAATATTTCATCAAAATTATCATTATCATTAACAATCTCAAAAATCAATCAGATTGTTTCAATAAACTCTTACCACTTGGTTAATTGGGATCATACTCTCCATGTAAAAAAAATTAAATTACATGATGTGTAAAAATATCCTGAAAATAAGGGGATTCATGATATAACATGTCAAATGGAATTATATAAACCCTTAATAATAATGGAGGTTCACAATAAAACATGTGTTTCAAAGATGGAAAATTGAGACAGAACTAGCTTTTTGATTTGTTATCTTTTGAAATGTTAAACCCTTGAAATAAAGGATATAGAATGGATATGTAAATAACCAAAAATGTAATTATAATAATCATAAAATACATACATGTACAGTATAAACACCACACAAAAGGAATGGGAGTCAAATAATGCATGAGTATCATGGAAATAAAAAGTGAGAATAAATTACCTTACCTTTTTTCTTAAATCTCTTCACACTTTTACTACAATATATTTTATTTTATTATGAACATTATTCAAAAGCGTATTTTTATATAAAAAACAATTCATGTTATGATTATGAACTTATATTACCCTATTGTTAACAATCCTATGTTAAGGTTTCACTTCGGGTAATATTCACTTTATTCTCCCTATGTGGGATGGCAATGTGGGGTTTTGAAGTAGAAACCTCCAAATGTTTGCTACATTTTTATACCCAATTTTAAATTTTAATTGATTACAATTACCTAAATTGGATAAATTTATAAAAATATGATACAATTAAACTTTTAAAACCAATTAAAAATATAATTTAACCATATTAATATATTAGATGAAAATGCAGTTTGGAATTAAAATTCGATAATTTTCACTATTCATTAAAAAATGATCATTTTTGAAAAAAATCCCAAACATTCACCCTATGAAAATTTAGATATCATAAATTCAAAAATGAACTCTTTTTTATAGAATTAAATTTATAAATGTGTCTAAAATTAATTTTATTGTTTTTCACAAAACTACTTGAAGAATAGTTAAATTGAGAAAATAATATTTTTAATCACATTAGGACTTTACCAAAAAATAATGTATTTATTTATAAAAATGATTTATTAATATAAAACTACTATAATAAATATTTGACAATTAATTATTTCTATTTATATTTCTATATTTAATGGATATATTACAATTATATTCTCTAAATAATGATAATAAAAAAAGATATTTCATAGAAACTTAGTGTTGCACGTTACATACGCCAAGTCAGTACTGTGTAAAGGGAATGGTTGAATCATTTAAATGCATGATATCATTGAAAAATTAATTTATTTGAGAAAAAAAGGTTCTATGAAAACTTGAGGTGTTACGCAAACAGTACATTGGAAATTAAAACTGAATTATTGTTACTAATTTTTCAAATGTTGATATTATTTCTTTTATCATTATCGTCAAAGGTGAGATGACCACCATCAACCTTTATAAGGATCATGAAAATAAAACTTTCTCTAGTAATTTGTCTTGAACATACGATATCCAATTACTATAGGCTTATATAGGATATCTTCAAATAGATTTCCTAGAAAATAAATTTAAACAAGAATTTAATTTGTTATCCAAATTTTCCTTGGCCGATATGTTTTAGTAATGAGGGATTTATAAAATAAATTTTTATAATAGGTCTCTTATAAAAAGAATATAATATTTTTGAAATAAATATTTTCTTGGTCATCCTAAAAAATAACCGACATTAGAGCTTTTATATTTATATTTATGTACAAATGTTCTCTTTACTATTCTTATCTATCTAGGTTGGTATCCTATACATGTAATATATCTTGGAGAAATCTGTATACCCATAATTGGTTTAAGTTTTTATCTACCATTTGTAAACCTTTGTATAAATTTCTTATTTTTATCATTAGACAATTTAAGTTCTGTATTCTCTTTTAACAATAAAGCATTGTCTTCTTATTCATCTAATAGATCCGATTTAATATTGGCAGATAAAGTATGCTTTCATTTCAGGACTTTATATTTTTCATTAAGTTAATTGAATGTGTCTTAAAGAATGTTGAAGTATTAAATTATTTATTATTGATACACATCAGCTTCATTGTGTTAATTTTTAGAGTTCTCAAAATTAAGGATAGGTAATACAGAATATACAGTAGGTACCTCAAATACATGTTTCACGAAGCACATGTTGGGTCGGTCAGAATTTTATTCAGGATTTGATTTTGAGTCACTAAAGATATCCTTAGAGGAAATCCATGTTGATTTTATGGATTTAGTGATTTTTTTCCTTTTCCTCAATTTTTTTATTTAAATTTTGGACATTCTTCCTTTACATGTCCTTTGATCTTATATTCACAGCAGATAATGTCATTTCAATTGTAATACTTTTTCTATCCATTCTTCCAGGTTCTTCAAGAATCATAATTTATTTTGTCTCTCGGATTATTTGAAAAAAATCTTCCTATGTAACTACTAAAATCATTTGGCCAGATAGACCATTCCCTCACCACTATCTGGTGGTGATTCATCTTCAATAGAACTTTCAAATTATATCATTTCTTTCCCTTTTTTTGATCCATTAGACTTCAAAGATATTGATTTTTTTGGATCATCATCCTTTTTTCTATTTACTTTTAACTATTCTTATTACCTAATCAGTTTACAAATTAATTCTTTAACTATCAGTTTTTTAATGTCACAATATTGTCTCATTGACACTAAGGTCCCTCTCCATCTTTCATGAAGACAACGAGTAGTCTCATGTTCCGATCCTTCTTAGATACTCAATATCCAAGGAATATCATGGTGTTTATTATTTATTAAGCCATAGATACATGTTATAAATTAATTCCTCAATCTTAATTTTAAAAATATTATCTTCAATAGTATATGTATTCAATATCATTTATTTTACATTTGTGGTTTCTTCATGTGAAATAACTAATGTATCAAAAATTTTAAAAGTAGTTGTACAAGATGATATTATATTTATTTATTCATCTCCTAAGGGGTAGTAATGAGAATTCATTTATCTACCAGTATTTTTAAAGGAATGTTTTGTAGATTCAACCCATGTATCTCTAGTAGTCTTAGGTAACTCATATCTATCCTTAATAACAGTCAAAATTTTAAATCACATACTCTATATATGTATTTTCATGTGGATTTTCCATTGAGAATAATTGATGCCAAGGAAAAAAGGAGTCCAATTGGTAGAAGAAACTTATATTATATTTTTATTTTAAAGAATTAAATTTAGAACTAACAAAAATTTATGACCATTAAATTACAACTAAAGTCACCATTGAAATGTTTTGAAAAGTTTCTAAATCATATGATAACAAATGTTTGTTAGACTGAGTAAATCAAGAGGTAGTGAATTGGGTACCCAATAAAATTACTATTAAAAATAAGTTAAAATAAAATACCACAATTTTTGGAGAATAACCCAGTTAACCAAAAAAGAATATCGATATATGTCAAGAAATTTTAAAACAATTTTGAATGACTGATTATGTCTGGGTTAAAAAAGTATACAATATTACGTTAACCTTTGAAATCAATTTACTAAATCAAAAACATAAATAAACACTAATTACGGTTAACTATAAAATTAGTGGGTTTTATAATAGTTTAAAATAGATTCAATTTAAATAAAAATAAAATAAAATAAAGAAATCATATATCAGAATATGAATACAAGAGTTTTATTCTCAAGATGAGACTTAGTCTTCTCCACATAGTAATCACCTACTACCAACCTGTAAAGGCCCATCCTTAATCATTAAACAATACATGACCTTTTACCATTCTAGGTTCTAGAAAGTTAGATAAAAGATTATAATTTATCAGATTTGAAATAAAATTAATCAAATAAAATGAAACTTCACTTCGACGCACACAAAAATGATGACATAAAACTTTGTACTTCAATGTGACCTACGAAATGAATTTAAAACAAGGGATTCATGTTAAATTTTTGAGTAAGGTGTTTAAAAAACCATCAATAAATCCTTATAAAATATTCTTTTGAAAATAATTTTGTAAATACATTTATAAATACCCTTTTTTAAAATATGTTTTGAAATTACATATGACATAAAAATACATGAACATTTTAGAAAATACATACTTTCAAAATTTTCTTAAACATAATCCAATGGTTACTGAAAACAATATGCAAGATTCTAAAAACAAAACAATATTTTGAGTTCAATTGAATCATGGAAAGATATCTTGGGCCTATCCACATGCCGAAGGTTGGGTCCACTCTTTAATGAACTTTCTTATTTATAACGTACAAGAGTCATATTTTCTGAAAAAATATTAATCATTCTTTACTTATATATTCATTTTCCACTAGAATATTTTTTTTTGATTTTGAAAAACATGTCAATGTATTAAAAAACATATTCATACTTATATATATTTAAGTATGTATATAAATATACGAACTTTTATTACATCGCATGCATGTTTGGTTACCCCCAAAACTTATACCACAAACACTTTTGCATAGACTATCCACGTATTCCACAATCCATTCATGAGAACATTTATTGAACTTTTGATTAGTTTGGTCTACTTAAATTAATCATAATAATTAATTAATTTACACACATAAAATTTTATATATTACATAAAAACACTTCCAATGATATCAATGAACTTGTCAATTTTAGAACTAAACCATTAAATTGAATCCATGAATTTATTATAATGAAATGACTGTTTATGATATAAATAATCACATTTCCATGTTTATATACAAATGTGATGACCATAATGTAATTAAATGTGATGACATGTAATGAACACTTTTTAGAAATGTGGAGATAAAATTATAAATATTATAAGAGTGTTTCCATAATTTTATTTTTTGAAAAACCTATTCACATTAATATAAATAATCATGAATTATTTATTTATGATTATTCGTGTACTTAAATAAATTTTTATTAATTTATGAATAAATTATATACACATACGATATGTGTTTAAATAAATTATTTACATATACATGATTGCACCCATCATGTAATATATGACCATAAAGATGAATGCGTTCATTTTGAAACAAAAATTTAATTAATAAATAATTTAGTGTTTAACAAATATTAACTCATTATTTTTATAAAGGAATATAAGATAAGTTGATAGGATAATTTAAACTCTTTCAAAATAAAATTTAACATAAAAGACACTGAATTTAATTTTATTAGAATACAAAAGTGATACATATTACTTAATTTAATGAATCAAGAGTAGGGAAAATATTATATATGTATTTATATTCTTGAAAAAATGATATACACATATATGAAAATTAAATCAAATCCATAATGTAATTTAATGAACCAAAATATGGAAATAAATTAATACTTCCCTTGAATTGTAGTAGACAGGGGAAGATAAATTTTCTTATAAGTATTTGAAAAAAAACTAAATTTTTTCCTATACAAAATATAATGGAAAATAATAATTCACTATAAAATTTTCTAAAAAATAGAAAAATATGAAAACATGTATATATATATGTGAATATGTATATATGCATGTATATCTAGGTAAGGTAACATAATTTAAACAATAAAATTAAACACTTACTTGATAGTGGAAACCGAAGAGGGAAATAAAATGTATTGCTCGCTTAAGAACCTCGACCAAAGGAGGGTTTGGGTAGTGTCTTCTGACAAAGAGGAGGGGTTCACCAATATATAAAGAAATTTTCAATGTGTCGTAAGCTTCTTAGAGAAGCTTAGTTATTTATCTTATTTTGATAAAAAATAAACAAAATTTAAAAATATCCCATGTTCATCATTTGTTATTTATTATAATCATATCTATCCAAACATTATAATAATATCTTACTTATTATTTAATTTCATAATTTCAATTTTTATTTATTTTTTATTCTAACACATCTTTATTTATCCAATTTGTTGTGCTTCCTCATTTTAACCATTTGGGAATGTTTTTCACCTTATATTCATTAGCCATTAACACACACACACACACACACACACACACATATATATATATTCATTTTCAGACACAAAACTTTATGTTTATCATAAAATAATTAAACATATAAATATTAATAAAAATGATAGTTATACATATATAATATATTAAATCATGTTTTACCTATATACAAAATAATTATATATATTTATAAAAAATATCATATTTTATTATCTTTGTTTTATTATTTAAATTCGTTTTTGTATATATATTTTATATTAGCATTTTCAAATATATATATTTTTAATTCATTTTTTGTAAACATTCCCTTTTATGGAATCTTTTTTGTGAGTCACGAATCATCCCCATGATTTTGTGTCTGGTTCACGTTTCACCCTTTCTATTTGTTATCGTTACACTTTCATTTTTATATTTTTATCTTTCTCATGTATATAATAATTTCTCACATATAGATTAAAAAAATGATCATATATATATTTAGAAACTTATAACTACAAAATAGATATATATATATATATAATAAAAATAAAACAATAATTATAAATATTTGTAGACATACACTTATATATATTTACTAAATCATGTTTTTATATATATAATAACCATATATATTTATACAACATTTCGCATTTTTTAAAAACTTATATAAAACTGTATTTTAGTAGTAAACTAATTATGTACATTTAATAATTTTATAAAACTAAAACACAACATATTTTCATATATTTATAAAATATATTGTCTTAAAAATAATAAATTTCTTTTAAAAATTCTTCCCCTAAATTTTTATTAATATTATTATCATTAAAATTTCTATTAAAAAAGTTTTTTTATAAATGCAAATTATATTTTTAAAAAATAAAAAAATAATTATTTTAAAATATTATTTGAAACAATGTTAAAAAATAGTTTTTTAGAATAAACTGGAAAACTATTAATAATAAGTACATTTAAATATAAGTTTTATAGTAAAATTTTAATTTAACTAAAACACTTATTTTCAATTGTAATTTTTCTAAGAAAATTATCTCAAAATATCATTAGTTTATAAATTAATACATTTAATAAAATATTTATATAATAAAACTATGTTTTTAAATCCAACTATGTTACATTATCCCCCTCAATATAATTGTGTATTATAGTTCGTTTTTCAGAATAAATAGAATTCTGAATTTTCATCTTCAGTATTATGAAACAATAGGATCGATAATATCCTATACTCGAAAACATATAATCTCCAATGTTGTTTATGTAACACCCCGTGATTTTATGAAAAATATTCTTTTAATTTCATTAATGTATTGTGTTGTATTCTACACCACGATTACCTTGCGCTATACGCAACACCGTATTAGCTTGCAGTATACGCAACACTATTCTTGGATCGTGTTACACACAATTTTGATAATAGTTATTCTAAGCAACATTGAGTATATATATATATATATATACATTCAATGTATAAATAAAATATGGTTGGATTCTGTTATACGAAACAACGAAGGATTCTTGCACAACACGCAACCCTGACTTGTCTTGCATTACACGCAATCGCGACCTTCCCCGATAGCGTGTGTTGTACGCAATACCGGGTTTTACTAAACAACGATATATTATTATAATATTATTATGAACTAGCCGTTATGAATATTATTAACTAAAATTTAAATTTTATAACATTATCATTCATATTACACATTTTCTAGAACATGGTATAAGAACAAAATAAATTTTTCGGGTAAAATAAGTATTTGTCAAAAAATGCAGTTTTTCCGCCTTTTGATGGTGCACCCAATTTAAATCTAGTTTTTGACATGTTTATAAGGTCAATTTGACAAAATAAAATTCTTCTTTTGAATCAATAAATAAAAAGTTACTTTGGATAAATTTTTCATATTATTCTGGTAACTTCCATATTTTGATGAATAGTAAAACACGTTATATTTTAATTAAAAACAACTTTTTTCATCGCAATAATTTATATGGTTAAATTATAATATTGAATGGTTTTAAAGTATAAATAGAATATATTTTTAACATTTAATATAATGTATGTCATTATCATTGATTTTACATTAAATTCGTAGGTTAAATCAATTCAATCTTTTGCAATGTTTTAAAGAAAAACCCGTTTTCTTTCGACAACGGGATTAATTTTGATTTAATTTCTACAACTTTTGTGTATTGAATTTGGAAAAATGGATTCCATATTTGGAATCAGTGGGTCCAAATTATGTTAATAAGCTACTTTTTATTTTTGGGAATTATGAATAGTAACTACGGTAAATTTTATTTACCATAGTTAAAGGTAAATCAGATAATTAAGGGTAAATATAATATTATAAAATTACCCCAACACATTCCAAAATTCTATTGGATGGCTAAAGGTATACCCATATAACCTAAGGGTCGGATTAGATTCATTTTTTGGACTTTTGACCATGAAAATAATATAATTATTATTAAAACCAAAGAAAGTGACAACATGTCACTCTCTTAAATCTTATAAGTATAATAATTTTAATTTAGTGATAAACATCATAAAACTTCAAAAATGAATAGTCTCCAGAAAGATAATAAAATTTTCTACATCATGATAATTTATATCGAATTTTTAGGGATTAAATAATTGTCATTAATGGTGATACATTAATGATACAAAAATTATTTATTAAGTGGGAAATAAGTAATATTGTTTTTATTGAAATAATAATACCCATTAAAAGGCCCAAAAACCTGAAAGAAACTTATTGGTAGTGTATATATACACCTTAAGAATCCAATTACCTAATATAAAACCGTTTGGAGCCTTATAAAAGTGATTATGACACTTATATTATTTTATTTTAAATGATGCCAAAGTTGTCCCCTTCATAATTTAATAAATATAACAATTTAAATATTGTAATTTTAAGATGATAAATTAGATTAAAAATATTATTGTGAAAGGAAATATATTTATCTTCATCATAGGATTTCAATTTTAATTTTTATGCCACATATCAGTATATTATATAATTATACAAAAATGTTGTAGTAATTATTTTATTAAGAGATAAACCAAATAAATGGTTTTAAAAATAATAAAATAAATATTATTTGAACTATTTAATGTGATACACTAATTTTATAGATACATATGACATTTTATGAATCTATTAAAGCTTTTAGTTTGAACATATCTTCTGTATATATTTTATTTAAATTCAAATAAATGAATAGTGTCAAAATTTACACTATTGTTATTTTATAAAAATAACATATTATAAAATTGTTTAAAAATCACAAAAATATTTAAAAATTATAAATTTAAATTTATATGGTCTATAATGTTATAAAGTAAATAATTATGGAAAATTCACAACAAATAAGTAATTATTTGTTATAATTTAAAATTTAGAATTTTATTAGCACAAATAAACATAAATAGATTAAATAAGGATAAATCAAAATGATAAGGTTTAAAATAAGATCCAAACATGTATAAATTTAATTGTTTGATGATATTACAACCCTATATCATCTAATATTAGAATATGAGTCATTTTTGGAGGTTTTTAAGTGGGGTTAGATTTATTATAAATTAATATTTTTAAGAATTCCAAAGGTGCCCCTCTCCTCCCTTATAAAAGGGAACCTACTCCCTCTCTTCCACACACCACTTTGAGCCTTCAAGCTCGGCCAAACCCTGACCAATTATCTTCTACACTTCCCTAGAAACATCCTAGATGTCCTGGTCTTCTTCAAAGACCAATTTTAGTGCCCTAAGAGGAGGTCTCAAAGAGGCGCTTCAAAGAAGAGGTAATGCCCGTTACCGATTCTTTCACATTTATTTCTTCTTACACTTATTCTTCTTAGGTTGTTTCATTATGAAGTAATAAAATCAGTATCAATAGTATACTGATATGTTATTATAAGTATGAAACAACTCTATATCACCATCTATCCATCCTACGGAAAACGAAATCACCGCGCGTGCGTACGTACGGAATACCGTCTCCACGCCGTGGTGTAATCTATTTTCCACCACCACCTTACTTGGATGGGTATAATGGTGTAAATAATAACTATATATGATTATTTTAAAGTTATATTGATTCTTTAATAGTATACATACACTCCAATAAAATTCCACGATCATGGGAACGATATCATCGCTCGTGCGTATGTACGGAATACCGTCTCCACGATGCGATGAGATTCATTCTCAATGATTAACCATTCATAAATGATTATAAAGTATATATAATAAGTAATAATTAAATATATGACATAATAATGATACTTGATTTATTTATATATATATATATTTATTTCATCCAATTAATTCCATTCAATTCAATGAGGAAACGAAAACAACGTTCATGCGTACGTACGACCTACCGTCTCCATGAACGGTGTATTTCTTTCCATTTATCGATCTATTATATATATGTATATTCTAAATATATATTATATATAAATCATGTTTTACATTCTGGATGTAAGTAATCATGATCTAAGTAATCATATGAATAATTACAAGTCAAAACACGGACGACAAATGAAACGATTTTACCCAAAACGCTCTTTAACATGGAATTTACAAAAGAACGGGTAATATAAAGTCATAAGTGAACCATATATGATATCATAAAAATTAATATGATTATTTAATAAGTCAATAACATTATTTAAATCATTATACAGGAGGTTCGGATACGTACGAAGCATATCGGACCTAAGGTAAGGGATAATTTTGCAAATCTCATTTTTATCTGAGATTGCTTATTAGTAAGTATTTACTGGGGTTATTTCTATCATCCATGTCCATGTTTTATAAAAGTGTTTTCATGTATTTTTAAATTCCTTTTTACCCATTTTTGAATTTTACTTCATGGTATGTAAGGAATCTTTCTTTTGTTTACATTACGAGGTACTTTTTGACTTTTCCGGAAAAAGTACGAAAAGAATGTTTTTTTAACTTATATGGCATGAACGGATTTTTAAGGTTCTATAAAGCCTTGTTTTCATGAAGCTTCCTCCAAAATATTTCATGACTATTTTCAACAAAATCCTTTTCTTTTAAAATTGCATGACATTTTGTGAAAAGAAAATAATTTTGATGAAAAAGTGATATTTTCCTCAAGAATTCATTTCATGTGTTTTATCAAAACCATTTTTCATCTAAGATGACATTATTTAATATGTGTATGTTTCAAGTATAATGTCTCTATGATTTAAATGGTTTCACTTCTCTTATTATGAAATGATATACATTTCTTTTATATGGATTATGTGATGATGGGATGATGTTTATGAAACCCTTTTTATTCGTTGGATTATTATGAATGATGTATGTTTATTTTGTGGCACAAGTAAGAATGAATTCATTATGAGATGGGTGGGAACTATATCTCCCTCTAATGCATTGGGTAAATATTTATATCTCATGAGATAGACATGGATGGAACGCCAAGTTAAACCGGTTCAATAATACATGACTGGAATGAGGAGTGAACTCGATTCAGAAAGGGACTTTGTCCACTAAGATGGTCTTGGCAGCAATGCCTTGGCTACTATGGAAATAATATCATGTTCTGAATGGTTTCCAAAATTACATGTTTTATTTCCATGCTATTTTATCATTCTTAATGTTTCTTTATGATCTATGCCTTACGTACTTCCATGTTTTATGTCATTTTTCAAGATTTTGATGTTTAAACATTATGTTCATGTTTTTAAGTTCAAATGTATATGGTGTGTTTTATTTTATCCATGCTTACCCTTACTTAGAATTTGAGCTCACCCTTTTTATGTTTTCTTTTCCCCAGGATATAAAGAATGTTTTTAGGTAAGAAAAAAAGGGGAAGATCTTTATGGGAGATGTTGAATATCTTTCACCACGATTAGAAGATTATGTTCCAAGTTTCCAAAGACACTAAACTATTACGGTCCTTGTGTGTCTATTTTTGTTATGTATTAAGTATTCTTCTAAAGTAATGTAATGTCCATGTACGTCAAGCTTTGGGTCTCTACAGTTTAGACCATTCCTTTGACTTCAATTGTAAAGAAAAATCCTTAATCATTACATAATAGAGGATCTTTTACCAGTTTAGGTTCTAGAGAGATATATAAAAGATTAAAATTTATCTGATTTGCAATAAAATTAAACAAATAAAAACTAACTTCACTTCCACTCACATAAAAACAATAACTTCCAACTTCAGACTTCAAAGTGACCTGTGAAAATAATTTTAAATCAATGGATGAGCATTAAATTTCCCAATAATAGGTTTAAAAAACCATCAATAAATCCTTATACAATATTTATTTCAAAATAATTTTATCAAAACATTTATGAATACACTTTTAAATAAATATTATTTTAAATTACATAACACAGAAAAATTCAAGATGGTTTTAGATTATACTTACTTTCAAAAAATTTATAAACATATTCCAGTAATTTTCTCAAAACAATATCCAAGCATCTAAAAACAAAACACTATTATGAGGTCACTATAATCATTAAAGGGTATCTTGGGCATACCCACTTTGAGGATGTTGGGTTCACTCTTCAATGACCTTGTATATTTACAACTTAAAAGTGTTGGATTTTCTGAAAACATCTTAAGATTTCTTTACATATATATGAATTTTCCACTAGAGTTTTTTTTATTTTGAAAAACCAGCAAATGTATTAAAATACCTATTCATACATGTATATATATATATATAATTATGTATATAAATATATGAACTTCTATTACATCGCTTGTAAATTTGGTTACACCAAAACATATACCACATAGACATTACATGGACTATCCATGCATTCCTTCATCCTTTCATGTAAAAATTTATTTCTTATATGAGTATTTTGGTCTTCATAAATTAATCATAATAATAATTATGTTCCTCAAATAAAATTTTAAAGGTAACATAAAAACACTTCGAACGATATCCATGTACTTGTTAATTTTTTAATTAAACCTTTAAATTGAAACCATGAATTTATTATAATGCAATTAGTGTCTATGATATGAATAATCGCATTTCCATGTTTATATGATGATACAATGACCTTAATTTTAATAAATCATAATGGAATTTTTTGCGCACTTTTTATATACATGGTGATAAAATTATAAATGGGACAAGCTTGTTTCTATGATTTCATTTTATGAAAAATCTTGTGAAATTAATATAAATAATCATTGATGATTTTTCTATGATTATTTATGTACTTAAATAAATTCTTATAAATGTTTAAATACATTATATACACATAAAATATGAGTCCGAATAAATTATTTACATATACAAGTATGCACCAATCATGTATTATGTAACAATAAAGCATAATGAATTCATTCTACAAATAAAATTTGATAAATAAATATATCCATGTTTAACATGAATTAACACATAAACATTATAAAGTAATATTAGATAAGTTTAAAGGATAAATTAAACTCTTAGAAAATAAAATTTAACAAAAGAAACTCCGAATTGAATTTATTCGTAACACAAAAGTCATACACATTACATAATTTAATGAATCATGAGCAGTGAAAATATTATATATGTATTTATAAGGAAAAATGTTATACACATATATGTAAACTAAAGTAATTCCATAATGGAATTTGAAGAACCAAAATCTGGAAATAAATTTCTATATCCCATTAATTGCAGTGGAGAAGATATGAAAAATATTATTGTAAGTATTCAAAAAAAAATTGTTTCCCATATAAAATATAAGTAAAAATAATAATTCCATTTATTTTTTAAAAAAAATAGATAATTATAAAAACATGTATATATACATGTGAATATTTATATATGCATGTATATCTATGTAAGGTAACATAATTTGAACAAAAAATTAAACCCTTACTTGATAGTGGAAAATGATGGGGGAAAGAAAATGTCATGGTTGCTTAAGATTCTCAACCAAAGTAGGGTTTGGGTAGTGTCTTATCCCAAAGAGGAGGGGTTCTCCAATTTGTAAAGGAAATTTCAGAGTGTTGTATGTTTCTTAGAGAATCATAGTTATTTTTATTATTTTTTACCAAAATTAAACAAAATTAAACAACGACCCATGAGTCATCATTTGTTTTCTATTATTTTCATAACTATCAAAATATAATAATAATATATTAATTTTTATTTAATTCCATCATTTCATTTTTTTAATTTTTTTAGTCTAATATATCTTTCTCTCCCTAATTTGTCACGCCTCATCCTTTTCCCCATTTTGAAAAGTGTGTTACCTTGTATTCTTTAGCCATTAATATATATATATATATTTAAAACGGAACAATTTATGTTCATCATAAAATAATAAAACATATATATAATAATAATAAGGATAGTTATAAATATATAATATATTAAATCATGTTTCTCATATATAAAAAATAATTATATATATTTATAAAACATATAATATTTTCTTATTTTTGTTTTTTTATTTAAATTTGATTTTGTATACATACACACACACAGACACATATAACTTTATAATATATATATATATATCTTTTGTAAATGTTTCCTTTTTGGGGGATTTTTCGGTGAGTCACAAATCATACTTCTAATTTTGTCTAGGGTTCACATTTCACCCTTTCCATTTGACATCATTACACTTTTCATTATTATATTTTTATCTGTCTCACATTTATAATAATTAAACACATATAGAATAAAATAAATGATCATATATATATTTAGAAACATATAACTATGAAACATATAAATATAATAAAAAGAAAACAATAATTATCAATATTTAAAAACATACACTTATATATATTTACTAAATCATGTTTTTATATATATTATAACTTTATAAATTTATACAACATTTCACATTTTTTAAATACATATATAAAAGCTTATTTTTGTAGTAAAACAATTATGAAGATGTAAAAATTATATACGACTAAAACAAAATATATTTTCAAAAAATTATAAAATATATTATCTTAAAAATAATAATTTTCTTGTGAAAATGTTTTTCCCCTTAATTATTATTAATACTATTTTATTTAAAATTTCTATTACAAATTTTTTTTGATTAAAATAAATTCTATTTTACAAAAATAATAAAATTTTTTATTTTAAAATATTATTTTAAAAAAAGTAAAACAATATTTTTTTGGAATAAATTTTAAAACTATAAATAACAAGTATATTTTATTATAATTTTTATAATTAAATTATAATTTAACTAAAACACTTAATTTCAATTTTAAATTTTTTTGATGAAAATTATCTCAAAAATATCATTATTTTATAAATAAATCCATATAATAAAATATTTATATAATAAAACTAATTTTAGAAATCCTGGGATGTTACACAACCAGTTTATGTAAAATAAAATTTTGATCCACTACTTGGATAGGGTATAAAATAACACAATAGTTGTCTAGTCCATACATGGAACTTTTCCACAATATTCATGGGAGTAAAAAAGATAATAGGCCACACATGGACCTCTTTCATAGTATTTGTAGGAGACAAGGGTAAAAAGTACTTGAGATAATATCTAAGTATCTTCCATTTTAGAGGAAGAGAAAGTGTGATTGATGAAATATAGTTTATATAAAGACTGATTGTAATATAATGATAAATAAGAGTATAGAAATAGTGATGGTATAAGAAGACATTGTTTTCTATATCTTATAATATATTTCACTCGCGACTCATTGAAAATGGTGTGAGTGTTATCTCGAGTTTAGTTTCTTATCTTATTTTAATATATTTTTGTAAAATACTTATGTTCTGACAATAGGATGTTTTCTAGATGTTCAATGTACCTGACATCATCTATAAGTGGTCACTGGTATAAATGATTCATGTAAGCATAAAAATTCATCTCTCTTCATGTGTATTTGTATTTTTTCATTATGAGATGTTCACACACCTTATCGCATGAGGAAGTATTCTTCCTCTTTTATTAGAAACATGCATGAAGAATCATTCTGATTTCTTACATCATCATACGTAGGGCTGAAAAATTATTTATTTCATTCTCTATAATTGATTATAAAAAACCACTTAAATAACTCATGGTATTAAATTTGATTATATATCTGTTAGAAATATTTAATTCAAAATAAATTGAAATAGTGGTATTGAGTCTTTAGAACAGTGAATATATCTGAAGGTGAATCTAATGAACAATGACCCAATACTGTTGGTGATTCTTTGTAATGGTGAAAATTTATGGAAGTGACTTAGTCTGGTGGAAAGAATTTATGAAACTTAACAAAATTTTTATTTTGGAAGTGTATCATAATAACAGTGAGTCATTTAATACATAGATGATTTTGGATCCATGCGATGAGTCATCTTTTGCGGTGAATTGTCCTCGGTAGTGAGACTTATTGGTAGTGATACATCTAAGCAGTGAGACTTCTAGGTGGTGAGCCATTGCTAGTAGTGACTCAACCTCAATGGTGAGTCTTTCCCAGACATAAAATTATTTTCACTAATACGTCTTCATAATGTCAAATTCAACCATAAAAAACAGATCTCATTAATGTCATAATAAACATTATTTTTTGGTTGTTAAAACAAGGAGGCCAATAAGGGGGATATTCTGAAGACTAACTTTCAATTTAGATATCATAACTACAATTTTGTGGCCATGAATTTCGGTGTAACAAATTCACCAAATCTATTAATTGGGATCATGATCTCTATGTTATACAAGATCCTGGACCAATTTTAATTCATGTTCATCAAAAGAAATCTCGATGCACATGAGGCCATAGGAGGATCATGTAGATCATCTCAGAGTTGTATTACATGTCCTTCATTGCCTCCAACTCTATAGAAAGATATCCAAATGTATGTTTTAGATTTGAGAGGTAAATTTACTGGGGAATGTGGTTTCGTGGAAGGCTAGGTCTATATACATTTAGATGGTTGATGAAATTATTTCTTGGGAAGAACCCAATAATGTGGCTGAGGATCATAGTTTCCTTTTTCTATCATGTTATTACCAGAGGTTCATGTTAAGATTTTTAAGGATTTTAGCCCTATTGACTACTTTGAATAATAAGGAAAATGAATTTATCTGGATTGATAAATGTGAAAATCATTTTACTACCTATAATGAAGACTTATTAGTGCCCCAATTCTTTAGTTTCCAATGTAGGGGTTTTTGTTTGAGGTTTTTTGTTATGCTTCATATTTTGTCTTGGGATATGTCTTGATGAATTATAAGGTAGTGATATCTTATAGGTCTAGTTTGTTTTACCCTCATGAGTTTAACTAATCCACCCATGATATGGAACAAGTAAGTCATTGTTTTTTCATTGAATTTATGGAGACATTACCTAATTGGTGAGAGATATATGGTCTTAATAGATCACAAGAGATTGAGGTATATATCTTATTATCATGACCTAATTTTATGAGAATGGTGGTGGATAATGTTTCTATTTGATTATGGAATTGAAATCTCCAAAACCATAGGAAAAGGGAATTTCAAGGCTGACACTATAAGCTAGAATTTACAAATTGATATTTTTGGGAATCCAAGGATTTATGGAAGTTGGTGGAGGACTTGGCATCCTTTTACTTAAATGCGAGGAACTTTGATGGCTCATGTATTTTAATTCATATGATAGTTTAATATTCTTAGACAATGTATATATAGGAGTATCATTGGGGAGATGTGGATTAAGAGGTGATGCATGATCTTGTTATCCATAGTGATTCTATGAGGAAAAGGATAAAGTATGGTCATAAGTGGATGTTGTTTCGGGGGAGGGTGTTTGTTCCTATGGTGATGTGGAAGGATTTTATTCACGTTATTAATATCACAACATTTTTTGGTACACTTGATAGTATACATGATGTACCTTGGATTGAGGAAAATTTTTTGGTACCCCAGGATAAAATGGGTGGTTGAAAAGTTTGTGGCACTGTGTCCAGTTTTCTAGTTGGTAAAGGATGATAACCATGCTTCTGGTGGTTTTTTAATTCCATTGGATGTTTCTGAGTGGAAGTGGGATGTAATCTTGATTGGATTTTTCATAGGGTTTCAACAAGAGTAGGGAAGATGTGATTCTATTTATTTTATCATAGATCTTTTTTTGAATTTGGATCACTTCTTAGTGGTGAAGGAATCAGTCATTGTTGATGTTTTGGAAAGGGGATATGTGGATGAGGTTGTTTGGATACATGGAGTCCAGAGATACAAAATCTTGGACCAAGATTCTCATACTACTTTGTGAGTCTCTATAGGATTGAAACATTATTTTGGAACTCAGTTACAACTCATCACATCATTCCACCTTAAGATGGATAAGATGATAAAGTGAACTAGCCAAATGATTAAGGATATGTTGAAGGAATGTATCTTAGAATTTGGTAGATATTGGGAAAATAATTTTCCTTTATTTCAATTTTATTACAAAAAAACATCCACTCATCCATTAGAATGTCCCCATATGAGGTATTGTATAGAGAGACATGTAATTCTACTTTGTGATTGGGTGAGGTTATGATGTTTTTAGTTCACAATATAGATGTGGTTAAGATCTTGGTTGAGAATTTTCAGGTTGTTTGTGAGAGGATTATAGCACCATAGGACAGACAGAAGTCATATGCCAATCATAGGAGGATACCCTAAGAGTTTATGGTAGGATACCTCATGTTTATGAAGGTTTATCCTCATTGTGGGAAGCGAAGGATTAGAAGCCAAGTAAGCTCTTCCCCAATTTATTAGACCTTTCAAGGTTTTGGAGATCATTGTCAAGTTGGATTATCATTTGCTTCATCCATCACGACTGGACCCGATTCACGAAGACAACCACTTCTCATAGATCCATCATTATCTTCATGATGACTCCACAATCATTGATTGGGTAGAGTTAGATATCAAGGGAAATGTGACATTTTGTGTGTGGATAGTAGTGTTCTTGGATTATCTGTAAAAAGGTGATATATGGACCCTTTCTTTTTTATAAATACACATTGCAACATTTTTTTATAATACTTAATACATTTCACAAATAAACACCCAAAGTATATATTAGTTTAGTACCCTTGGAAACATGTAAAGATAAAAACGGGTACATAAGTGAGCTACATTATCTCCCACTGGGTTTTTTATGACTTGAGCCATTCTTATAAAAATCATACATAATACATATCTTCATAACCTGAAGAAATGAAACCTAATAAATGGTGATCTCATATGCTCGTTAAGGGTAGACAAGGGTGAAATATATGCATAATCATGAGCATAAGGGTATAAGAACGTTATCATGACATTTTAATATTATAGATTACATATAAAAGATCATAATCAAGAGTCATGGAATAAATATTGGCAGTTAATAAGATATGAGTAATAAAATAATCCAGATCAAAAGATATGATAGCATAACATTGAAATAAGGCATGGAATTGTGGAATACACCTAAACATATAAAATTATTTCTGTAGTAGCCAAGGAATACATTTAAAGGTCATATTAGTGCAATTGGTTCACTCCACAAACCATCTTAGTAGTCTAAGATCACTCCTAATACCATTTTAGAAGTCAAGGTCCTTTACTAAACAAAGTTCACTCTATATTCATACCATTTATATCACATAATATATAAATCATTACACAATGAATTTTCAAGAGATATATGTCCCAACCCTCTCATAAAGAAATCATATATATATATATGTGCCACAAGATCATAAACAATCATCATATCATGAAAAATAAAATGAAAAAAGGATAGAAAATTCATTTAAACATATCATAACTTATAGAAAATAAATAGGTTTGATAACCATTTCATTATACAATTTCCATGAATATAAGTGTGTTTCATAAGAATTTGTCTTGGTATAACCCATGGAAGAGAAATGAGTTTCATAAACCACATGGTATCAAATGAATAACCGCTAATAGAAAGAATAAGAATAGTATAATTATATCATAACCCAAATAAGACGTAGGTACCATAAAAGGATGTAATCTAATACGGATAATAATTTAGAAATTTTATTTAAAAACATTTCTTGAGGAAACTATCCTTTCTTCTATGGATATTTTTAAAACATAAAACATTTTTAAACAATTTAAATTTGAAAATAGAATTGAAAAAATATAAAAGAATATTTTAAAAATAATTTAAATAATTTATATTTTAAATTAATATTAAATATATAATTTTAAAACATTTTTTAAATTTTTTTTATAAAACATTGTTTTGGAAGAAAATAGATTTCCGATCGAGCAGAGAAATAAAGTTGGATTTTATAAATATTTTTTATTAATTATATTATGTACTAATGAGTGAAAAAAATGGAACCATTACATTAAGATATCATGAATAACTAGATGAGAATAATATTCATGATATTTTTTTGAGGTATGGATAATAATATTTCATGAATTTAAGCATAATAATAAACAATCTTAATAAATGATGAGATTGTAGCAATAAACTATTACCTCATAGGTAACATAGAATTATAATACCCATGAAACAATATCATTACATGAAGCTTAAAAATATTTTGATAAGAATATATTAGTGATATAACATGTCAAATGTTAGTATCTACACCTCATAAAATAATATAGGTGCATAACAAAACATGTGTATGACAAAAATAAAAATTGAGACAAAATCACCATATAGATTTGTTAACTTTTGAACCATAAAACCCCATGAAATATAGATCATCAAATGGATATGAGAAAAATCATAAATTAGAGGTTAATAATTATCAAATACATCCATGTGCAATATATAAACCACATAAAATAAACAAATTTTGAATAAAGAAAAACTCTCTTAGAAATAAAAGTGAGGTTAGAAATTCCCTTACCTTAACTATTGAATCTATTCATACTCATTAAGAATTCTTGTATAAAAAATATATAATTATTATAAATATATAATATAACCATATTCAATTTTATCATAACATAATATTAATTTATTATGACCATTCATTACTCATTTATTAACAATTCCATGTTAATGTTATGTTTCAGGTAATAACTGATTTTTTCGCATCTCTTTGATTTGTTATATTTTTTCATCTTAATTATATCATGATATCATCTTCTATATAATGATAAAAATTATATAAATATATTATATATTCAGTATATATTTTTTTATAATAATCTATAAAATATAGACATAAGAAATTAAATTTACTGTTCATAGAGATGATATGCCAAATGTAAGTATGAAAACTATTTCTATTTCTTTTTTGTATTGAAAAAAAGAAGAGAATAAATGATAGGTAAAAAAATATATTATCATTATAGTAGAATTATTATTTCATATAAATTACATATTATTATTAAAACTATCTTTATTACACTTAATGTAAAGTGTGAATGAATCACATAACTTTGAGGAAGTGGTATTCTATACATCCTCAAATGAAGTTATCATATTCCCAAAAAATGGAATGAATGAAGGTATGAATTATATAATAATTAAAGAATCACAAATTAACTATTGATATTATATAAATCATATTAAAAAATAAATTCCATCATTATTCCCAATCGTGAAAGGTGTTAGTGGAAGAACAAGTGACATCTGTTCTTTAGGTGGTAGCATACCATACACACGAACGATGAATTTGTTTCCCATTTAATGGATGTGTGAGTGAGTGTAGGTTTTAAAATAAATGTAAATTCATATCATTATATTTATTATATTGAGGATATTTTATAATAATGGAATACGAATAATTTAGGAGGTTGAGAAAGAAAAAATACAATTTTTCTTGTTGAAGGATGTTACCTCTTCTTTGGGAAACTACTTTTGGTTTGCGCAAAAGGGCTACCTTGGTTGGATTTATTACTAAAGGGAGGATTATAGGATGAGAGGAGGGAATTTTGGAGCTATTTAGGTAGGGTTTTTCCAAGAGAAAGGGATTGATATGTGTGAATAAGTGAGGGGGTGAGTGCCCTTATATAGCATACGAGGAGTTGTATTGACCCGAACATTTGTGAAGAAAATTCGTATTATTTTGATTTATTTAAATGTATTATGGATACCGAAAATAGATGAACCAATTTTGTTTTAACATATACAATTGGATTTAAATGAGCATTAAGTATCATTATCACTGACAATATATCCATCGAACAGTGATCACATGACTAGTCTAAATATAGGTTTTAAACAAATCCTTTTGACATAGAAAAAGGATGTGATGGACTTAACTAGTAGGATTGTTCCCTATGTAGCCCATTTATTGGAGAATATGAGGGAGATAGTATTTCTGGGCATTTATCTAGACCAATACCAATATGATATCCAATAACTTAGGCCTAATCAAAACTATTTACAAGATAAGTTCAAGCTCCTTGAGATTACGACCCAAACCATGTTCACTAAATGACCCCATGAAAGCCCCACCTTCATGCACTTTACTATTAGGGTATATACTGGTGTAATAAATTGATATGTATCATGAACCTAGAAATAATATTATGTACATTATTTTTCTATATAATAATGAATACATTCTCTTCCAATTGTTATTACCTTGTAAATGATTTTTGAAGCACAAATAATATTTTTGGTTAGTTTTCAAATTCAATTAAGTAACCAATTTTGATGAATTAATAGATTTTTGAAATAAATAATATTTTTCATAAATTAATTTTTTAAATATAAATGGTCATATAATTCTTTTGAAGTCAACAATAATTTTTATTAGGGTTCAAAAACTGTTATTGTATAAAAAACACGTAATTTTTATTAAATATTAGGATTTATTAAAAAAATGAAAATAAAATATTTAAATTATTATTTGGATAAATTTATTATTATTGCTCTAATAAAGATGTAAAAATTATCCAAACGTGAATTTTTCATTATTTTCTGAGATAATAGAATTTTTGGGATAAAATTAAATACTGTATAAAGATATAGTGTGATTTATGAAATCATAATATCCCAATAATCATGTGATAAATAATATAAAAGGTACATTATAAAAAATATAAGTTTTATATTAAAAATAATTTTGTCTTATGTTTATTATATATATTTTCTAAATCCATTATGAATACTAAAGATGCGTAATATATTTCAATATTTTAAATTCATTTCTTTAAGAGAGTCACTCACCTTCACATAAGCTAGGGAGATATTTTTATATGTTCTGATATTGGGTATATAAAAAAATTAAAATTATCCCTTTTTCTAGAAACCATGGGAAAAAATTGTGGGATGGTTTTTTGGTTTTAATTATTTATTATTTAGTATAAAAAAGAGAAATAATAAAGAAATTCCCCTCTTTCCCTATATACACCCACACAAGATCCCATTACTCATTACTAAAAATATTTATAGAATTACAAAACTCTGATATCTACTCCCTAGATTCCTCTTAAGGAAACCCCAAACTCTGAAGAAGCCCATACATAGAATTTGGTGTCACACACTCAAGTAAAAGATCATCACATTCCTCTCCTCCTTTCAAATTCAAGCATCTTATTTGAAATTATTTATTATAATTTAAAATGGTTAATATGTCATTAATATATAATCATACAATTAATTTCCATTTTATGGTATTTCAATGAGTGATAACTTATCATCCCCCATTTTTTCCCTTACTTAAGCTTTTACTATGCCAAAATCCCATAAGGTATTCTCTCCCCTCTTTTAATCAAGCACTTCATTTATGATATTCCTTTCAATTTACATTATCCTTTTTTGGGATACATAATTTCATATCCCAAATAATTTAAAAATTATTTATAAATTATTATATCCCGATTCACGTGAATTTAACCCTATTATGAACCATTACATACCCCCATTACCCTGCTGAAATATTGTAAGGGTTCTTTCCTTCTTCATATTTACCCAAGTTTCTTTAACTTGTTATGCCATTTTATTTTAAATTAATAATGATGTGTTATGTTTTTTAACCTCCCCTTTATTGTAAATTTTATTTTTAAATGATTAGAGCTTCCTTTAAATCTCATTAATCCCCCTTATGATCCTTTAAGTACACCCGATACTATGCTGAAATTCTATAAGGGACCTTCCACCTTCATCTTTTATCAAGAATCCATTCAATGTTATCTCCTATAATTTATTTTTCCATAGGTTGTTAAATATTCTTAAATATCCCCCATACTTTTTATTTTATGTCTAAATGATTATAGACCTATTTATCCCACATCAACCCATTTTATGAATTTTTATATGACATCGTTAGACTACTGAAATTCCACCGTGATTTTCCATGACAATATCATTGTGTAGTGAATAACATACCCATTTATCTATCAAGGATATTATCTTTTATGAACATATACTTATTGATTATAGATCTATATGTATGTATTCCACATTCCCTTGATCGTGGAATAAATTATGATGATTAATGAATCTATGTTTTATGATCTATGTGGCACACTTAAGCATAAAATGAAATGATCATAAAGGGTCCACCCTGATAGCGATCCAATGCATTGGGTAATGTTTATTATCAAGGTATTTCATGTACAATCATATTTTACTAATGATCATTCATGTAAAATTCCCTTTTACTCATGCTCCTCCATGTGTAATGGGCTTTGATTCAGTCCCCTCTATGTGCAATGAGCCTTGACTCGTGAAAATATCATGTTGTATGTTGTTTCCACATTTCTCATGTTATGATTACCATGCTATATCATGAATTATTATTCATGCTCCTTTATGATTCATTGATATTCCTTGGCTGGTATGTATTATTATCCTCATGTTATTCTATGTTTATTTCCTTACTAGTTTTATTGCTCACACCTTTCTTATGTGCGTCCCTAGGTTATCCCATGCAATGTTAAGTATGAAAGAATTGTTTGGTCATGACAAATAAATTTTCAATAAAGATGTTGTATTTCATGTTTTTAGTTGATATGTAATGTTCCTAAACACCAAATACACTAGACCTCTTGATCTTCAGAGTTGTATTAAGAGATATTATATGTAATAAATTATGTTCATATATGAAATAAAGGGATGGGTTTTTATAGTTGGTATTTGATGATAGGTTTAGTTATTTTGTAGATTAGGATTAAAAAACCATTGTGAAAACCCTTAGGGATAAGACTATGTATAAGAAAACATACCTAAATTTGGTAAGTATAGAGTAAGTGTTGTATCCTGAAAATAAATCCCTATTTGGATACTACAAGGGGACATGGTTCTGGCACCGATGTACCTAGGAGTAATAACATCGACAAGGTGTTCTAGGCCTGACTCGGGGTAATCTGGTACATGAAAATGTGCCTTACTGAGTACATGGTTTCAAAATACTTGGGAATATGTTTTGGTAAATTTATAAGCTCATTACTAACCATTATTAAGAGAAAAAAAATAAAAATTCCCAAAATAATATATGTTAGGATGTAAATCATGGGAAATATAATTTGAAGCCTATAAATTCATATGTTAATGAAATAAATGTAGTTTATAAGTTTTACCATTAATTCCATTAGATTTCCTTTTATGTGTTTTGTATTTTAGAAGTAATCTTACCTATGTATATATTAGGTATAGTAGAATGAGAATCAAAAATTGAAAGGTAGGGTTATTTTCCATAGTTTTATGCATTAATTTATATAAAGCATGTTAGTAAAATAATCTAAATACCACCATATATCATGGAAATTGAGATGTTGGTGCTAACAAAAAATAAGGAAATTATTGAATCCCATGTATATAACCCCACCCCTATCAATATTTGTGGATTGAAATTACTGTTGAACCATATCATACTTCTATTGGTGGGATTTGATGCAATTTTGTCCATGGATTGACTTTCCCTATATAGATCCGACATAAATTCTCATGAGAGGGAAATATCTCTCTATTTGGAGAATTAACGCCTGATTTTATATAAGTGAAAGGATGGGGATTACTCTTCTTTTGAAGCATCATATCAAGCAGGGATATTATTTCCCTACAAGTAACCGTATATTTCTCAAATGATTGATTCTTGGGAATTAACCATCCTTGAAAAGATTCCAATTGTGAGGGAATTCACTAATGTGTTTCTCAAGGAATTTCCTGGTCTTCCTACAAGTAGGGATGTTGAATTTTCGATCGAGTTTATACCTAGGGCGTTGCCAATATCCAAGAATCAGTATAGAATGGCTGTTGTGGAATAGGAGGAACTGAAGAAACAACTATAAGGGAATCTGTGTAAAGGGTTTATTTGTCCAAGTTCTTCACCAAGGGGTGCACCAATCTTCTTCATCAAGAAGAAGTATGGGTCGATGAACCTTTTCATTGATTACCAAAAGCTCAATAAAATCATGATAAAGAACACATATCATTTTCCATGAATTGATGACTTGTTTGACCAGCTCTGTGAAAAAATACTTCTCCAATTTAGATATGTGGTTGGGATATTACCAAGTAATGCTGAAGAAGGAGGATATCCAAAAGACTACATTTGATATATGGTATGGGCACTATGAGTTCATAGTGATGCCATTAAGATTCACTAATTTCCCATCAATAATCATAGAATTTATGAATACTTTATTTAGAGATTACCTAGAAATATTTGAGGTATTATTTATAAAGGATATGCTAATATACTCCAAAACTGAAGAGGATCATGAGGAGCATCTGAGCACCATGATAAAGACTCTGCAAAAGAAGAAGCTCGATGCTATGTACAACAAGAGTGATTTCTAGTTGAAGTAAGCTTCATTATTGGGTGTATACCATCACAAGAAATGGGATATCTATGCATCCTACAAATAAAACATAAATTTAGGTATGTATGAGTCCAAAATCTTTGACAAATATATGTACATTCATTTGGTTAGCTAGATGTTAATGCCGATTTGGGAAAAAATTCTCATGATTTTCAAACGCTCTTACCAAGCTAACTTGGAAGAGAGTCATGTTTTCTTAGAATGATTAATGTGAAGAAAGATTCATAGAGGGGAAATGGAGGATTATCACTTCCCTTAATCTCACACTACCCATAGGTGGGGAGCTTTTCATAATTTTCAATGATTCATTGAAAAAGGGATTGGGATGTTTGTTGATGAAAAATGACCAAGTCATTGACTACATCTCAAGGTAGTTGAAAATTTAGAAGAGAAATTATCCCACACATGATATCCAGTCAGAATCTATGATCATTGGATTGAAAATCTAGCGGTGTTTTCTCTATAGGGAAAAGTGTGAGATATATACTAATCACAACAGCGTAAAATATATATTCACACAGAAAAATATGAATATGTTCCATTGATGATGGTTAGAGATAATTATTAATTATTACTGCTCAATCCACTACCATCTTGGTAAAGTGAAAATGGGAATCCTAAATAAAGTAACATCATAAATCCATTCAAAAATGATTGCTCAACCATATCTTTTTGAAAGTGTTGGTCGGAGTGGTTTACTCAAGAGGGGGGGGGGGGTGAATTGAGTACCAATTAAAATTTCTCTAATTAAAAACACTATCTTAAAGACCCCCAAATAAAATAATAAATTAAACTGTAGTGAATTTATATTAAATTAGAGGTTCTGTTAGATTCTAAAGGGATTGATTAATTCCCAGTTAATCAACACAGGAGTGTGTGATTATCTTTTGAAACTAACTTACTAATCTACACTTAACATAAACACTTGCTAATTTAATTATCAAAGTGACTTTAAAAATAGTATTGGTTTTAAAGTGATTAGCAGCGGAATACAACTTTGAAAGAGATGGCACAACAAATGTAACTAAGAGGTTCAGTCTCAAGCCGAGACTTAGTCCTCTCAAAAGTTTATATAAAAATGATCCACACCCTGGATCGGGGTTCAACAGTTTACAACTGTCCAGGTCCAAGACCTCTACCACTGTTCTTCGTGGGAAACAGTACAACAGCAACCAGCTGTCCAGGTCACACACGACCTCTACCACTGTTATTCGTGGGAAAGAAAGAATGAAAGAGTTTGGTAAGGATTTACAAATCCTCCAGTTTAAGTATAGGAGACAGTGTATGTGTTTGATACATCAGATAACACACACTGCTAGAAAAGTATAATAATAAATCACAGAACAAGAGATGTAGAGTTTAGAAGTGGTTCTGGTGATTTCAGTGTAGCTCTGGACTCCTTTGGATTCGATCAGAAGTGAGTCTGAGTGCTCTTCTCGTTTCTGTTTGAGAAACAGAGTGTCGTATGCTCCAGGTTCACAGACAGTGAAAATGTAGTGGTTGAAGTTCTTCAGTGTTCTTCTTATATGCACAGAACACTTCTCGAGTATGCTTGATTGTCTATGAGCTTCTCTGTGTTCTTCTCGTTCTTGTGTTTTTGTATACTTCATCCACCACACTCTTCTCTATTTGGGCAGCGTAGTCTTCTCGTATTTATCTCCCAACATGGGATAGAAAAGATTTCCTTTCTGCAGGTACGAGGTACGGGTTCCTGACATCCGACAACCTTTATCAGATATTTGACAAATCATTAAAATGTACATGATATGACCGTTGGATAGATTAAATAAAGATAGGAAATAAAGAAATTCAAACAGTGAGTCGAGTGATCGGTAGATAATCAGCATCGGTAGCTTGGACATCGGTAGCTCAATTTCATTTGTTGCTTTGACTCTATCGGTGGCTCTATGCATCGGTTGGTATATGATTTTATCGGTGACTTTGTTTATCGGTAGCTCCATGCATCGGTAGCTCCATGCGTCGGTAGCTCCATGCGTCGATAGCTTCATGCGTCGGTAGCTTCATGCGTTGGTAGCTTCATGCGTCGGTAGCTTCATGCGTCGGTAGCTTCATGCGTCGGTAGCTCCATGCGTCAGTAGCTCCATGCGTCGGTAGCTTCATGCGTCAATGACTCTTATTCCATCGGTAGCTATTTATACTTACACCGGTAGCTCTATGTTTGTATCGGTAGCTGTCTGCAAGTCAGTAGCTTACATTTATAAGCACATTGGTAGCTCTGTGTTAAGTATATCGGTGTCTCTTTCTGTCGGTAGACTAAGTCTATCGGTAGACTGGTTACCGGTAGCTCTTTATCAGTAGCTATAGGCAGATTACTTATCTGTTTTATGCAGAACACATCTGATTGTGTTAGAATCATTTATAACTTGTATGAACATGGATAAATGAGGATTAACATATTCCAAAGACTATTTTAAAGATTATAATTGTTTTGATCACAGATTTGAAAGAATTAATGTATAGATCAATTATACTTAAAAATATCATAGAGAATGAAAACATAATTGGGATTTTCAACACATATGAATACATGATTGAGATTATCAAAACAGGTGAGGTCAACAATCTCCCCCTTTTTGATAATCACAATTTATGATATGGGCATTTAACATAGTGAAAATATAATAGTAAAGAGTATAATATTGAAAACAATTTTCTCAGAGAAAACAACATCAGAGATAATAGAAATAGTATGATATAGACATAAGTTATCAGAGGTAACAATCATAAGGTACCGAAGGTAAAAAGAAACATAATAATATCAGAGATAAAATTAAAGAGAAGATTATTTGTGTCTCCCCTTATTCCTTATTTTTCTCCATTGAAAATATTTCTCATTCTCTCATTTTGTTCTCCCCCTCTTATTGTTCTCCCCCTTTGTGATAATCAAAAAGTGGGAAAGCATATATAGGAGAAAAATAAAACATGAGAAGTAAAAAGAGTTCTTCTGTATTAGAGCAGTCAGAAAGTACAGAAACAGAAACAGAATACAAATGAATTCCTATCAAAAAAAAAATCCCGGCCACTGGATCAAGCCACATCTTCAACGTGAGATTTTTCTTTGGGATCAGAAGAAGGTTCGGGTGGTGAGGATGCAGGTGAGGGTTTTGGAATGCCAGAAATGATCAAAGGAGACTGGGTCACTGACACAGAGTCAGGCCTGTAGGTTGAAGTTCTTTGGGTGATCATTGGTGTGAGGCTTCGAATAGCTTGAGCAGGAGTCAGCTAGACTATGGAAGCAGCTGAGGTAGAAGCAGGCAATGCAGGAGGTACGATGACTGGTCTGGCATCAACATGCAAGATGGGTAGCAACAAATTTCTAAAATCCATAATAATTCCTCATCCTCTTTCCATATCAGAGATGAAATCATCTTTGTTCTCCATGAATTTCTCCAAGGCAGGAGTCAATTGTCTTAGTTGGCTCACTTGTTATCTAAAAGCTTGAGTTACTGGAGGTAGCTTCATGTGTTCCAACATCAGCTTGAAGTGGTGATCGAGTTGATGCTTGGTGAAAATTCTGGTGAAGTAGTAGTCCACTTTGCTCTTTATGGCTTCCTGAGAGGCAGAGGCTTCTCTCATATAATCTTGAACAATCTTAATTATTTCTCTAGCAGAATCTCTTGTAGAAAGCACCACTAGGCTCAACTCTAATGAGTCCACAGAGCCACTGGTTGAAATAGAACCAATCTCTTCCTTCAACATTGCTCGAACTTGATTCAGGTCAACTAATAGTTTGGATGTGAGAGGGCCAAGAGAGAAAGAAACAGTTTCTTTGAAACTCTTAGACAAACCACTGATTAGGCTTTGAACTTGAGAGTCCTGTAATTGAACGTGATCCTTCACTGAGGTTTTGAAACTTTCAAACACCGAGACAAACTGGCTTACTACACTCTTCACATAAGCTAGGTCCTTGTCAGCTTGAGACTTGGAGCTCATATAAGAATCCAAAGCAGCAACTGATGTCTTGAGAGCTTCAAGATCTGCATCGATTCTAGAAGACTGAGTCTGACACTCTTTCACTTCTTCCATAAGCTCAGACACAAAAGAAGATAAATTACAAGCCAGAGATAGCTCGAAGGATCTCTCTAACATTTGCATTTCTTCATTAAAGCTTTGCTTCATCTCAGCAACTGATACACTGAATGATTCTTTCAGCTCATTCTTCATGGATTCAAGATCAGACATAGAGACAAAATCATTAGGGACAACTGTAGCAGATCCCCTTGCTGAGGCCAAACTAACTACAGAATCAGTCATTATTGATTGAATTGAGGATGCAAGGGAGGTTTCCATTAACTTCACTTCTTCAACAAAACTGGTTTTGAGGTCCTCTTTCAGCTTATTCAGATCATGAAATCTGACCACATTATCGGGCAACAACTCAGAAGCAAGATCATAATTGGTCTTCGGTCTATTCACAGACATTTCATTATCAGAATCCGGATAATCCAATCCACAGACTATAAACCCTGGGTCTTCTACCCAGTCTCCAAACTCAACAACTACTGTAACATTTCCAAGAACAGATTGATGCTCCCCCTCAATGGGTGCATTCTCATGTATCACAACAGCATTCAGTGCGGGATTCTCTTCATCAGAATCTTCTACTACAAGTTCCATCGGTGCAGCATCTAGAAGATATTCTGATACAGGTACAACTTCTTCTGTATCTCTTTCTACTTCAGCAGTCGGCATAGCTTAGCTTCCAATAAAAGGACTCATACTTAAACTACCAGAAACAAACGATTCAGATACATTTTACTTTTCCTCTTCTTCTTGGTGAGGCACAGACTGGTCTTCCTCACAAGTAGACAAAATTTCCTCTACCTTTCCTTTCCTAGAATAAACCAATTCTGCAACAGGACTTGGGGGAAAGTCTGGATCTCCTCCAACATCCATGGGAGTTTCTTCTTCTGTTTCATTACTATAAACAGGTTACTCTTCATCAGGTCTCAGACTCGGATCTCTCATATCCTTTGGTCTTGAGGGATGATCCACATGATTAAACCTATCATATATCTTCTGATCATCACTGACCCATTCTCCCTTCCATGGGTTCCAGTTAATTTTCATGTACTTACAAACAGTCGAGGTGATGCATAAATTATTCCTGACTACAACTGTCTCATCCTGAGACTCAGCTATTCCTTTCACTTTTATCATTACTGAAATCAGCTTGGCAAAGAATAAAGCATTAGTCTTTGACTTTTGTCTAATCATGTATTCCATTTGAAGCATTAACAATCTGCATAGATTGATTTTTACACCATGTCTTAGCAGATGAAGAAGATAGATATCTTGATATCTCAGATTTTCAAAATCTCCTCGCCTCGGTATCAACACATGCTGAACAAACTTGAAGAGCATTCGATTCTCTCCATCCATTTCAGTAGCAACCACTTTCCTTTGATTCCCATTACCGGTCAGCTCTTTTAAGGCGGTTTCATAATCAAAGATGTCACTGCTAGGTGGCATTGCTCTTGATACGTACCCAGAGACACCTTCATGTGGTACTTTTAAACACTCAGCCCACTCTACTGAAGAAAAAGACATCTCTTTTCCATTTAAAAACGAGCTTACCCGATTCTCATTTTCAGACTTCTCGAAGCTTACAAACTCGTAGAACTGTTTTACCAACTTCAGGTAGTATGGGCCATTGTTATTCGAGAAACAATCCACCCATTTCTGGTCCTCCAGAATCTCGAGTACTAACGATTTTCTAGGCAGTAGCCATTCCATGCACAGTTCCTTCTCGATTACTATGTCTCTATTCTGCAAGTGAGGATTCACTGGTCGCTTTCCCGATCTAGTTCTGACTTCACTAACATTGGATTTATGCTGTGTCTTCTGCTTCTTAGCTTTTGGTTTTACACTTTCTTCTCTGACGGTAGGAAGCTTAGTTTTTTCCATCGCGGGTTTAGGGTTCTTGGCTGATTTGGGATCTAAGGTTCGAAGGTGAGAGATTTTGAGCTCGGTGAGGTAAGAAGTGGCTTAGACTTAGTTTTATCATTTAGGAATTCCAAATAAATGAATAAAATAGAGTAAGATAAAATAAAATAAAACGATTCGTATTCTTGGCGGCAGATAGAAGTTTTAAAATATATCATCGGTGAGAATTTCAACATCGGTGAGAATTTCACATCGGTGAGAATTTTCAACATCGGTGAGAATTTCAACATCGGTGAGGATTTTCACATTGGTGATAATTTTCAACATCGGTGAGAATTTTACATCGGTGAGAATTTTCAACATCGGTGAGAATTTCACATCGGTGAGAATTTTCACATCGGTGAGAATTTTCACATCGGTGAGAATTTCACATCGGTGAGGATTTTCACATCGGTGAGAATTTTCAACATCGGTGAGAATTTCACATCGGTGAGGATTTTCACATCGGTGAGAATTTTCAACATCGATGAGAATTTCACATCGGTGAGTATTTCAAAATCGGTGATGATTAAACATTCCCAATTCGTGTCTTATGTAACTTAGCCTATCTGAACTTAAAGGTTTAGTGAAAATATCATCCAATTGATGTTCAGTGCCAATAAATTCAAGAGAAATATCACCTTTTTGATAGTGATCTCTTAGGAAATGGTGTCTTACATCTATGTGTTTGGTTCTAAAGTGAGATACAGGATTCTTAGAGATGTTTATTGCACTGGTGTTATCACAGTTGATTGAAACATGTTTAAAAACATATCCATAGTCCAAAAGAGTGTGTTTCATCCACAGAATTTGTGCACAGCAACTACCAGCAGCTATGTATTCTTCTTCGGCAGTAGATAATGAAACTGAGTTCTGTTTCTTACTACACCAAGAAACTAAAGATTTTCCAAGAAAATGACATGTTCTTGATGTGCTTTTTCTATCTATCTTACAACCAGCAAAGTCAGCATCTGAATAACTCATTAACTCAAAGGATTGTCCTTTTGGGTAAAACAAACCTAAGTTAGTCGTGTGTTTCAGATATTTAAAAATTCTTTTAACAGCAAGCAAATGAGATTATTTTGGATTAGCTTGAAATCTAGAACACATACACACACTAAACATAATATCAGGTCGACTAGCAGTAAGATAAAGTAAACTACCAATCATACCTCTGTAATTTGTTTGATCAACTGGTTTCCCAGTTTCATCTGCGTCCAATTTACAGGTAGTACTCATTGGAGTTTCACTTTCCTCGATACTATCCAGACCAAAACGTTTTAAAAGATCCTTTGTATATTTACTTTGATTCAAAATAATACCATTTTCATTTTCAGATACTTGAAATCCAAGAAAGTACTTAAGTTCTCCCATTAAGCTCATTTCAAATTCATTTTGCATACTTTTTGAAAAATCAGTACATAAAGAGTGTTTAGAAGATCCAAAAATAATATCATCAACATATATTTGTAAAACTAAAACATCTTTAGAAATTCTTTTAATGAAAAGAGTTGGATCAGCAATCCCTTTAGTAAAACCATTTGAGATATGGAAATTGCTAAGTCTATCATACCAAGCTCTTGGAGCTTGTTTTAAACCATACAAAGCTTTAGATAGTTTAAAAACTTGATTTTGAAAATGGGGGTTAGTAAATCCAGGTGGTTGTTCTACAAAAACATCTTCAATTATAAAACCATTTAGAAATTCACTTTTCACATCCATTTGATATAACTTGAAATCCAGATGTGCAACATATGCAAGTAAGATCCTAATGGCTTCGAGTCTAGCTACAGGTGCAAAAGTTTCCTCATAGTCTATACCTTCTTCTTGACTATATCCTTGTGCAACTAGTCTATCTTTGTTTCTAACTATATTTCCAGATTCATCTACTTTATTTCTAAAAACCCATTTTGTGCCTATTGTCAAAGTGTCCTTAGGTCTGTCAACTAATTCCCAGACTTTGTTTCTTTCAAACTGATTTAATTCTTCCTGCATAGCTATTACCAGAATTCATCATTGATAGCATCATTGATATTTTTGGGTTCTAGCTGTGAAAGAAAAGCTTGATGTTCAACCTGGTTTCTTAGAGAAGCTCTAGTTTGTGTTCCTCTATCAAGATTACCAACAACACCTTCTAAAGGATGATTCTTTAGAATCCTTGTTGATCTGGTAAAGGTTGGACTAGAAATTTCAGGTTCATCTATAGGTTTGGGTTCAACAGAAGCAGATTCTGGAAAAAGTCCAGAACTGGATGTTTTGATAACAGGTTCTTTAGATTTATCATTAATGACCAGGACAGATAAGTCTTCTTCAATATTTTCAAGAGAGGGTTTAGACTCATGTGGATCAGTTTCATCAAACTTGATGTGAACAGATTCTTCCACACATTTAGTTTTCTTATTGAATACTCTATAAGCTTTACTTGAAATAGAATAACCCAGAAAAATTCCTTCATCACTTTTGGAAGCAAACTTATCCAGATTATCTTTAGTATTCAGAATAAATACTTTGCAACCAAAAACTTTAAAGTAATTAACCTTAGGCTTTCTATTGTTTCACAATTCATAAGGGGTTTTCTTAAGAACAGGTCTGATTAAGACTCTATTAATAACATAGCAAGCTGTATTAACCGCTTCAACCCAAAAATAAATAGGCAGGTCATATTCATTGAGCATGGTTCTAGCAATTTCTTGAAGGGTTCGGTTTCTTCTTTCTACTACACCATTCTGTTGGGGTGTTCTAGGGGCAGAAAAGTTATGAGTATAGCCATTGTGTGAGCAATAAGATTCAAAATCTTGATTTTCAAACTCACGACCATGATCACTTCTCAAAGTTTTAATCTTAAGTCCACTAAGGTTCTCTACAGATTTAGAGTATTTAACAAAAGAAGAACATGCTTCACATTTGTGAGCTAGAAAATATACCCAAGTATATCTAGAAAATTCATCTACAAGAACATAAACATAGTGCTTCCCATTTAAACTAGAAACTCTTGATGGTCCAAACAAATCCATGTGAACCAATTCAAGTGGTTGAGAAGTCGAAACTTCTTTCTTTGATTTAAAAGAATCTTTGTGTTGTTTTCCCTTTTGACAGGGGTTACACACTCTATCATTTGGGAATTCTAATTTGGGTAGGTCTCTAACTAGGTTTTTTTCTAGAGAGTTTTCTAAGTGAGTGAATGTTGCAATGTCCCAATCTTCTGTCCCATAGCCAAGATTCTTTATGAAAAGCATTCAAACAAGTAATATTCTGCTTAGCTAAAGAATTCAGATTAACAGCATAAACATTTTCATTTCTTAAGGGAGAAAATACCAAAACATTCTTAGAATTAAAAACTTTGCAAGAATCATTTTCAAATTTAACATGAAAACCATCATCACATAACTGAAAAATACTTAATAAATTGTATTTAAGGCCATCAACAAATAAAAATTTAGAAATCAAAATTGAATCAGTGTTACCAATCTAGCCTAGGCCAATGATTTTTCCTTTAGAGTTATCACCAAAGGTGACAAAGCCTCCATCAAATTTTATTAAACTCTTGAAACAAGAAAAGTCTCCTGACATATGTCTTGAACATCCAATGTCCAAATACCAGGTCTCTTTACAGGAGCTCTTTAAGAAAGTTCCCTACAAAACAGATTCAGATGGGAGATGATTTTGGTACCCAGATTTTCTTGGGTCCAGACAGGTTAGCCAATAACACTTTAGGTACCCATATTTGTCTAATGGGTCTCATATAATTTGTAGAATTGACATGCTTTTTAAGATAAACTTTATTAGATCCATAGCTATGTATATAACTGGTTGAAGCATATGAAGTTCTAGAATTACCTTCATTCTATCCAGATTTAGAAATGAATCTAGTTTTGGCAATTTTCCTTTGTCCAGGTTGGTATCCTATACCAGTAGTATATTTAGGTGCTATTTTCTTTCCTAGCATCTGTGTTAGTGTGTTTTTGCCATTGGTGAACTTATCTAAGTCTTTCTTGAGTTGCTCATTAGATAGTTTCAGTTCAGTGTTTTCTTTTAACAGTTGAGCATTTTTCTCTTTTTCAATAGTGAGTTCGGTTTTAACTGTAGTGGTGAGAGCATGCTGTTTCTTTAATGACTTGTATTTATCCTTAAGTTCATTACATGTCTCTTCCAGCATATCACAGTATTCAAACAATTCATTTTTAGACATTTTTCCAGGATCAGAATCAGATTCTGCATTATCTCCAGAGTAATAATAATTTAAAGCAGGAGTTTTAGCAGTTACCTGAGAAGTGTTTGTCATAAAGCACATGTTTGCCTTATTTTTGTGTTCAGTTTCAGAGATTTCAGATTCAGTAGAGCTATCCTCAGAAGCACTCCAAGTATCCTTCATGGCTTTATTAAACTTATTGTCCTTATATTCATATTTCTTTTTATACTTCAGCTTTGGACAGTCGGCTTTAATGTGTCCTTTTCTCTTGCACTCATAGCAGACAACATCATCTGATTTGTCATTCTTCTTCCAATCCATTTTAAATTTACCTTGGTGATCATACTTACCCTTATAATTCGTTTTTCTGAAGAACTTATTTTTCCTATAAAATTTCTTAAATCTTCAAGCAATGTGAGCCATCTCAGTATCACTGTCAGAATCACTTTCACTGTCTTCACAACTTGAACTTTCAACTACAGCTTGAAGCTTTTCTTTGTCCTTATTCTTTGAAGTTGAAGATTTGAAAGCGAAAGACTTTCTTGGAGGTTCATTTTCTTCCTATTTATTCACTTTAAGCTCTTCTTCATACATCGTCAGCTTTCCAATTAGTTCCTTGACAGGTAGAGCAGAAATGTCACATGATTCTCTGATTAAGACAGATGTGCCTCTCCATCTATCAGGTAGACATCTCAAAATTCTCATAATTTGTTCCTTCGATGAGACATCCTTTCCCAGCGAGATCATTGTATTGACAATTTCATTGAACCTGAGATACATGTCAGAAATGGGTTCGTCAGGCTTCATTTTAAAATTATCATACTTGATAGTATAAGTGTTCAATCTCATTTATTTCACATTCGTTGTTCCTTCATGAGAAACAGCTAAGGTATCCCAAATTTCATATGCAGTTTTACAAGAGGAAATTCTATTAAACTCTTCATCTCCTAGAGCACAGTACAAGGCATTCATAGCTTTACAATTGTTATTGTAAGCAGTCTTATAGGTTCATCCCAAGTAGATCTAGCAGTAGTGGGAATTTTGTATTCTGATTCTATAGCAGTCCAAATATCAAAGCCTATGCTTTCTAGATGAATTTTCATTTTCAGTTTCCACTGAGCATAATTAGTTCCATTGAAGAAAGGTGGCCGGTTAGTAGCAGCACCCTCAAGTCTATTGTCCATGATGAGAAAATTTTAAAGAGATAAAAATTTAGATATAACAGAAATTTTAAGAACTTTAAAAAACAACTAAAATCACAGTTCAAAAGCAGAGTACTTTTAGAGATTATTTTCAATCCACTGATACCAAGTGTTGGTCGGAGTGGTTTACTCAAGAGGGGGGGGGGGTTAATTGAGTACTAATTAAAATTTCTGTAATTAAAAACACTGTCTTAAATACCCCCAAATAAAATAATAAATTAAACTGTAGTGAATTTATATTAAAGTAGAGGTTCTGTTAGATTCTCAAGGGATTGATTAATTCCCAGTTAATCAACACAGGAGTGTGTGATTATCTTTTGATACTAACTTACTAATCTACACTTAACATAAACACTTGCTAATTTAATTATCAAAGTGACTTTAAAAACAGTATTGGTTTTAAAGTGATTAGCAGCGGAATAAAACTTTGAAAGAGATGGCACAACAAATGTAACCAAGAGGTTCAGTCTCAAGCCGAGACTTAGTCCTCTCAAAAGTTTATATAAAAATGATCCACACCCTGGATCGGGGTTCAACAGTTTACAACTGTCCAGGTCCAAGACCTCTACCACTGTTCTTCGTGGGAAACAGTACAACAGCAACCAGCTGTCCAGGTCACACACGACCTCTACCACTGTTATTCGTGGGAAATAAAGAATGAAAGTTTTTGGTAAGGATTTACAAATCCTCCAATTTAAGTACAAGAGATAGTGTATGTGTTAGATACAGCAGATAACACACAATGCTCGAAAATTATAATAATAAATCACAGAACAAGAGATGTAGAGTTTAGAAGTGGTTCTGGTGATTTCAGTGTAGCTCTGGACTCCTTTGGATTCAATCAAAAGTGAGTCTGAGTCCTCTTCTCGTTTCTGTTTGAGAAACAGAGTGTCGTATGCTCCAGGTTCACAGACAGTGAAAATGTAGTGGTTGAAGTTCTTCAGTGTTCTTCCTATATGCACAGAACACTTCTCGAGTATTCTTGATTGTCTATGAGCTTCTCTGTGTTCTTCTCGTTCTTGTGTTTTTTGTATACTTTATCCACCACACTCTTCTCTAGTTGGGCAGCGTAGTCTTCTCGTATTTATCTCCCAACATGGGACAGAAAAGATTTCATTTCTGCAGGTATGAGGTACGGGTTCCTGACATCCGACAACCATTATCAGATATTTGAAAAATCATTAAAATGTACATGATATGACCGTTGGATAGATTAAATAAAGATCGGAAATAAAGAAATTCAAACAGTGAGTCGAGTGATCGGTAGATAATCAGCATCGATAGCTTGGACATCGGTTGCTCAATTTCATTTGTTGCTTTGACTCTATCGGTGGCTCTATGCGTCGGTTGGTATATGCTTGTATCGGTGACTTTGTTTATCAGTAGCTCCATGCGTCGGTAGCTCCATGCGTCGGTAGCTCCGTGCGTCGGTAGCTTCATGCGTCGGTAGCTTCATGCGTTGGTAGCTTCATGCGTCGGTAGCTTCATGCGTCGGTAGCTTCATGCATCGGTAGCTCCATGCGTCGGTAGCTCCATGCGTCGGTATCTCCATGCGTCGGTAGCTCCATGCGTCGGTAGCTCCATCCGTCGGTAGCTTCATGAGTCGGTGACTCTTATTCCATCGGTATCTATTTATACTTACACCGGTAGCACTATGTTTGTATCGGTAGCTGTCTGTAAGTCAGTAGCTTACATTTATAAGCACATCGGTAGCTCTGTGTTAAGTATATCGGTGACTCTGTCTGTCGGTAGACTAAGTCTTTCGGTAGACTGGTTACCGGTAGCTCTTTATCAGTAGCTATAGGCAGATTACTTATCTGTTTTATGCAGAACACATCCGATTGTGTTAGAATCATTTATAACTTGTATGAACATGGATAAATGAGGATTAACATATTCCAAAGACTATTTTAAAGATTATTATTGGTTTGATCACAGATTTGAAAGAATTAAAGTATAGATCAATGATACTTAAAAATATCATAGAGAATGAAAACATAATTGGGATTTTCAACACATATGAATACATGATTGAGATTATCAAAACAGGTGAGGTCACCAGAAAGGTTAAAGATGCTCAAAATAATGATATGTAAATTTAGAAGAATGTGCCAACTATCAAAAAAGATATATCCTTAGAGTTTAATGTTAATGAAGAATGAATTGTAAGATTTGGGTCAGGATTATGTGTTATATCAAATCATGAGTTAAAGATATAACTTTTGGATGATGCAAATAGTTAAATTTTATGCATTCTCCTAGGAAACACAAAGATTTATAGAGATCTCCAAGAGCACTATAGGTGGAATAAAATGAAGAAGGAGATTTCAGAATATACATCCAAGTTCCTGGTATGTCAGAAAGTGAAGGATGAATGACAGAAATTTAATGGGATTCTGCAACCATTACCCACACCAACATGGAAATGGGAAAAATCACCATGAAATTTTTCACCTGACATCCACATACATCCAAGGGAAATAAAGCTATCTGGGTTGTTGTGGATTGTCTTACAAAGACTGCACACCTCATTATGATTTGATATGATTTCTCACTAGATCAACTGGCATGGAAATACATCATAGGAGTGTTAATGCAGCATGGATTACCACTATCGATTGTGTCTGATCGAGATCCTATGTTTAACTCTATGTTTTGGAAAAGCCTCCAGCAGGATCTAAACACTGAGTTAAATTTTAGTATGGATTATCTTCTTCAAACTGATGGAAAATCTAAGAAGACATTCTAAACACTTTAGGATGTGATGATATATTTCTTAGTGGACTTTAAAGTAGGATGAGACACACATCTTCCTTTGACAGAGTTCTCTTACAACAATAGTTTCTAATCAAGCATCGAAATTTCACCATATGAACCCCGTTAAGCGAAGAGGTAAAGAACACCAGCATGTTGGGATGAAGTTGTGGAATAAAAACATCAAGGTCTTTAAATTTTCAAAGAAATGGTGGAGATGTTTATAACCATCTAGCAGCACATCAAATCTTCTTAGATTTGACAAAAGATCTATAGTGACAATCATCGATGTGACCTAGAGTTTGATGTTAGAGACATTTTATTCCTTCAAATATATCTATAGAAGAGTGTGATGAGATTTTGGAAGAAGGGAATTATTAAGTCCATGGTAGATAATCTTTTTAGAGATCCTTGTTCACATCAGAAGAGCAGCACATCGACTAGAACTCCTACCGACCTTATCTCAAGTGCATGATATACTCCATGTATATGTCTTAATAATGTAAATACCAGACCCATCACATGCACTAAATCCAGAGGTGGTACCATTGGAGAATGACCTTTCCTATGAGGATAATACAGTGAACATCTTATATCTTAGAGAAAAAGCTATTCGAAAAGGATGATACCCCTCGTCAAGGTGTTGTGATGAAACCACACGTTTGAAGAAGCAACATGGGAACTAGAGGAAGTGACCAAGTAGAGTTACACCCATCTATTTTAGTGTGGTAAAAAGAAATTTTGAGGGAAAAAGTTGTTAAGGGGAGAAGGTTGTGATGACCCTAAAAATTAGGAATAAAATTCTTTTTCTCTTGATTTAATTAAAAACCTTGTGGATTTAGAGAACACATGCACTGTTATTGTATAATTATATCCAATTCGATTTAAATGTCCATTAAGTATCATTACCATTTATAATATATCCATTTTATATTTATCACATGACTAGTATAATTATAGGGTTTTAATGAATTATTTTGACGCAGACAAAGGAAGTGATGAACTCAACTATTAGGATCATTCCCTATGAATCCCATTTATCAGAGATTTTGTGGAAGACAAAATTTTTGGGCTTTCCCTAGACCAATATGAATATAAGATCCAAAAATTTAAGAATGTGGGAAACTATTTATGGGATAAGTTCAAGCTCATCGAGATCACGACCTAAACAATGTTCACCGTACGGTCATGTAGAAGCCCCACCATTTCACACCTTACACTTAAGGAATATGCTGGTGTAATAAAGTGATATGTTTCAATATCCTATAAATAAAATTATGTAAATTATTTTTGTATATAATAATGAATATATTTTATTCTTATTATTGTTACTTTGTAATTGATTTTTAAAGCATAAATAATATTTTGGATAAATATTCAAATTTAAAAAATAAATCTATTTTGTGTGGAAGTAATGGATTTTTTAAATAAATAATATTTTAATAAAATAATTTTTTTAAATTAATTTTTAAAATAAAATAATCATATAATTTTTACAAAGTCAAATGTAATTTTTTTTGGGTTTGAAAACTATTATTGTCAAAAAAACCCTTAATTTTCAATAAATTCCTGTCATTATTATAATAATTAAAATTCACATTTTTATAAAATTATATATATAAATGAATAATATTTTTTAAATTAGGATGAAAAAATTATCCAATGGTGATCTTTTCTTAATTTTCGGAGACAATTGAATTTTTGGGTAAAAATTATGTACCATATAAATATATGGTGTGTCTTATGAAATCATAATGGCCCAATAATGATGTAATAAAAATAATAAAATGTATCTTCAACCAAATATATTTTCTATACTTAAAATAATGTGGTTTTAAGTTTATTTTATTTATTTTTTAAATCCATTATGAATCTTCCAATACACAATATATATTTTATTATTTTAAATTCATTTTGTTAATAGTGTTACTCACCTTTACATAATTAAGGGATATATTTTAATAAGATAGTCACTTGGACATATAAAATAATTTAAAACACTCCCCTTTTTCAGAAACATGGGAAAAAACCATTGGATGGTTTTTGGTTTTGAATATTTTATTATGTAGTGTCCAAAACCAAAATAATAACGAAATCTCCATCATTCCCTATAAAAACCCACCAAGAACCCATTACTATTCACTAAAACTCCTTGAAGCATGAACAAAATCTTCCCTATACTCCCTAGAGTCCCTATAAGGTACCATGAAGCACTTAATAATCCCCTCCCAAGCCTTTTGAGTCACATACTCAAGTACATGATCCTCACTTTCTCTCCTCCATTCAAATTCAAGAACCATATTTGAAATTAGTTCTGTTAATTTTAAATGGTTATAATGTCATTCATTTATAAATATACCATCACTATCCATTTTACGTTATTTTAATGAGATATAATTTATCCTCCCCCATTTTGACAATTACCTAAGCCGTTACTATGCCGAAATTCTGTAAAGAATTCTCTCTCCTCTTTTAATCAAGCAACTCATTTATGGTATGTAACGACCCAAACATTCATTAACAGAAATTTATATTGATCAAGCTATATGTTTATTATGGTTATATAAAATGTGAAAATCATTGGTCTTATGTTTCTAGATTTTAAAATACCGTTATGAATTGTGACCATTGCTAATATAGTTGTTGAACAGTGATCACATGATTAATATAAATATAAGACTATAACAAATCCAATTTACTCAGAAAAAGGAAGCGATGGTCTCATCCAGTAGACTTTCCCCTTACAAAGCCTAATTTTTGGAGCTCAGAAAGGAGGCGGCATCATTGTTCTTCGCTCTTTACCAAGCCCAAGCTGAGCTTGAACACGTTAAGCTTGAGCGGAACCGACTATGGGAGACGTGGAAGTTAATATGGATTACCATCCAAGCGATGTTATCTGATCCACCCCAAGAGTTTTTCACCATCGCACACATTACCCTTCAGTCTTATAAGAGTGTTATAAGTGGTTATGTAACAATACCCAAGCACTATGACTATATACATTATTTTTGTATAAAGAATGTGCATTCATTTTATTATTATTACTTAGTAAATATTTTTTAAAGCACAAATTGTATTTTTAGTTAATATTCAACTAAGAAATCTATTTTGAAGAATTAATGGATTTTTTAATTGAATAATATTTTAAATATTAATATAATTAAATTAATTTTTATTAAATATAAATGATAATATAATTTTATGAATGCAATTGTAATTTTTATTAAGGTTTGAAAGCTGTTCTTTTGTCAAAACCCATGAATTTTCGGTAAATGTCAGTTTTTATTTTAAAAGTAAAAAATTAAAATATTTATAAAATTATTTAGATAAAATTTATATTAATTTTGGAATCAGGATTTCGAAATTATCAAACAGTGATTTTTTCATAATTTTCTAAGACAGTTGAATTTTTGGGTAAAAATTAAATACTGTTTAAATATATAATGTGTTTTATGACTTCATAATGACCCAATAGTTATGTAATAAAATAATATAAGAATTATGTTCGGCCAAAATATTTTTTACTATTAAAATAATGTGATTTTGGGTTTGTTTGATTTATTTTACAAAGCATTAGTGGACCCTTAAAGTCTTATAAAACATTTTGTCTTTTAAAATTGTTTTCCTTGAGAGTGTGACTCACCTCCACATAAGGAACCATATTATTTTAGGAAGTTCGGCCATTAGTCTTATAAAATAATTTCTTTCAATACCCTTTGGAAAAATCCATGGGAAAAAACCATGGATTGGTTTGTGGTTTTGATTAGTTTAATGTGAGGTGTCCCAAACCTACATAATAAAGAATTACCTCTCCGCTCCTATATAAACCCACCCATGCTCCCACTTACTCATCAATAAATTCCTTTATATTTCTACCAAACCCTTCCCTCCTCTCTCTATAATCCTTTCAATGTGCCCCAAGCTCTCAAGAAGACTCTCTAAAGCCTCTCCCAAGCCTTTGGAAACACACATCCAAGTAAGAGATTTCTTCCTTTCTCATTTTTGTCTAATTTTATTTAAGTTGTTATGCCCTTTTATTTTCAATTAAAAATTATGGGGTATGATTTTTCACCTCCACCATACTTTCCTCTTTATTTTTGGATGATGGGAGACCCATTTATCTCTTATTAATTCCTCCCATGTACACCTATTACCGTGCCAAAATGCCTTAAGGGATTTCTCTCTCCTCTTTTACATCCAAGTAATTATTTTGTATTATGCATCTAAATTCCATTACGTTTGTTGAGACATGTATCTATATGACCCCCTTACTTTCTATTTCATGTATATATGACGAGACACCCTTTTCAATCTCATCAACCATTTTCCTGAATCCTTATGTCACGCAGTTATGCTGCCGAAATTGCACCACGTTTTCCCAATCCAAGATCACTGTGTAGTGAATACCATACCTATGGGTCTATCAAGGGTATTCACATTTATAAACATATAAATATTGAATGGTACATTCATGTATTTATTCCACATTACATAATCGAGTAATAACTTATGATGTCTATTGATTCCATGATCCATGTGGCACACTTATTCATAAAATGAAATGTTTAGGAAGGGTGCACCCTGATAGCCCTCCAGTGCATTGGGTAAAGTATAGTATCATGATATATCATATAAAATGGTAGTTGAATCATGATAATTTAAGTGAAATAAGGTTTTACTTGTGGTTCTTGTCCAATGAGGGTTTACTCATGCTCTATGTGGTGTGAGCCTTGGCTCATGCTAATTCCATGTTAAGTGTTGTTTCCACATTTCCATGCAATGATTGGCATGCTTTATCATACGTTTATGTTCATGTTTCTCTTGTGATCCATTGATATTCTTATTGTCTAACATGTATTTTATTCCTCATGTTATTTCATGTTTATTCTCTTACTGGGATTTATAACTCACCCTTTTCTTATGCATGTCCCCAGGTTATCCCATGCAATGCTAAGTATGAAGGAAGGTAGTGGTTATGTAAAGTAATTTTTCAATAAAAATGTTGTATGTCTTATGTTATAATCTATTATGTAATGTTACGAATCCCCAAAGACACTAGAACTCTCAGTCTTCAATGTTGAATCAAGTGAATATTTTATGTAATAAATCAGGTTTAAGTGTGTAATAAAAGTAGTGTTTTTATAGTTGGAAAGATATGATATGTTTATTTATTTTTGGGATTAGGATTTGAAAACCCTAGTGAAGACTTAGAGACAAGAATAAGTATAATAAAAACAACTCTATGTATTAGGGAGTATTGAGTAAGTGGTTCATCAAGAAAATAAATCCTTATCTATATATTAGTAGGTAGAGGCGGCTCTGGAACAAATGTATCCTAGGTGTAAAACTCGAAAACACCGCTTTGAGATAGACTCGAATGAGAACTGGTGCACGATAACGAGCCTTGCTGTACTCTTGGTTACAACACGACTAGGGGATATGATTTGGTAAATTCACATGTTTATTATGAACCCTTATTAAGGGAATGAACAAAATGCCCCTAAAAATATGTGTTAGAAATTAGATCATGAATTTCATAGATTTAAGCCAATGGATTCACAAGTTAAGGAAATAAAAGTTATTTGTAAGTCATAAGTTTTATCCTTGGACTACCCTTTATGTGTTACCCCTAACTTTCCTTTTATTCTAGCCAATGGCCTGTAATATGAGGACTTGGGATAAAAATTGATGTAAAGATCAATGTGACGACTGTATTAATGAGATTCCCTATTCGATGGGAGCATGAATTGTGAACTTTTTCATCCTTCTCCCTTAGTTAACTCAAGGTTTGAATAGAAACATGGGTCAAGAGAAACGTTCAACCCCCCCAATAAAGAACAAGTCTCTATTGAGAGATTCATGAGACAAATGCATCCTACTTTTAATGGAACATTTGATCCCTCAATCACTAAAAAATGGATCAAATACATTGAAAAGATCTTCTCCACCCTTCAATGTTCTGAGAAAGAGAAGGTTCTCTTAGATGCTTATCGTATGGAGGCTGAAGCTGATCAATGGTTGACATTGATGAAAAATATAATGCCTGAGGAGGAGATCGAGTTGTTGTAATGTAAGGATTTCCGGAAGATGTTTTTTGATAAATATTTTCTGCGCACCCTCTAACTTAATATGGAAAGGGACATCCTTGCCCTTAAGAAAAAAATACGAATATGTCAGAGCGTATGAGGAAAACTTTACAAGGCTTGCACAATATGCCTCAGGCTTTGTTGTTACCCTCGAATGCAAGGTTGACCACTTCTTTGGTGGGATGAAACCTAGCCTACGGAATGCGCTGGTGATCCATGACTTCGATAGCTATGAGGAAATTGTTTGATGTGTCATCAAGGTCGAAATGGAGATCAGAGAGTCTCATGGGTATAAATGGGGTAAAAAGAATAAGGTGGACTTCAAATATGGTATTCTGATGGATAAATCCAATGGTTCTAAGAAGATCTAGCACCCCAATTTCCAAATATGTGGAAAGAGGCACCCTAGAAGTTTCCTGAAGGGGACGATGAAATGATTTAGGTGTTGAAGAGAAGGGAACCTAGCTATTAAATACCGACAAGAAAAACCCGCTGCTACAACAGAGGAGAGGAACAATCTTTTTGAACATCAACACATTATTCATTACAATAGCTACAAAGAACTGGGGAATCTTGAAAATCAGTTCCCTAAGACAAGTGTTTTTGGAGGCAACTGAAAACCACCAAGGCAGTAAGGGAGAGCTTTTGCAATCACTGCTACCGAAGTGAACTTCGACAATGAAGTGGTGACAGGTACGTTAGTTATTCATTCAAGAGTAGAAAACATAATTTTTTATTCAGGTTCTACGCATTCTTTTATATCCAAAAAGTTTAGTTGAACAATCCCAACACCACCACAAATATTGGAATTAATGGTGTTGATGAGTATGAAAAATGGGGAAATCGTTGCATCCCCTTAATATAAATCCTCCCCTATCTTAATATATGGATTGAATTTCCCGGTGAACCTTATCATACTCCATCTAGTAAAATTTGAGGCAATTCATGGCATGGATAGGATTTCCTTATATAGAGACAACATAAATTTCCATGAGAAGAAAATCACTCCCCATGTGGAGAATCGACCCCCGATTCTATACAAGTTCAAGGAGAAAGATGAATCTTCTTTAGCTCCATCATCTCAAGTGTGGATATTACTGCCCTATGAGAATGCATATTTGGCTCAGATGATTGAGTCTGAGGAGGAAACAATCCTTGAAGAAATTCCTATTGTGGGGGAATTCACTAAAGTGTTTCTTAAGGACTTGCCTGATCTTCCTCCTAGAAGAGATATTGAATTCTCAATTGATCTTATACCTGTGCCATTTCCAATATCCAAGACTCCATATAGAATGGTTGTTGTGGAGATTAAGGAGATGAAGAAATAACTACGGGAGAGTCTGGATAAAGGGCTTATACACCCATGTGATTCACCATGGGGTGGACCAGTCCTCTTCATCAAGAAGAAAGATGGGTCAATGCGCCTTTTCATCGATTATTATGAGACTATCAAAATCACAATAAATAACAAGTATCCTCTCCAATGAATATATGACTTTTTTGATCAGCTGTGTGGACCACAATACTTCTCCAAGCTGGATTTTTAGTCAGAATATTATCAAGTATGGGAGATGAAGGAAGATATCCCCAAGACTACTTTTTGTACAAGATAACAATCTTCATGGACTTTATGAATAGAGTCTATATGGATTACCTAGAAAAATTTGTGGTAGTAATTATAGATGATATTCTGATATACTCCAAAACCCCAGAGGATAATAAGGAGCATCTACGTACTGTACTAGAGACCTTGTAGAAGGAGAATCTCTATGAAAAGTACGACAAGTGTGAGTTCTAGTAATAGGAGGTCTTAGTCTTAGGACATATCATCACAAGTAATGGGATATCAGTGTATCCCTCCAAAAAAAGTGCAATTAAGGGATGGTCAAGGCCAACATCAGTAATAGATATCCGTAGATTATTGGGAGTAGCAGGATATTATCAACAATTTGTGAGAAATTTCTCATGATTGTCAAACCCTCTTACCAAGCTAACTCGGAAGGGAGTAAAGTTTTCTTGGAGTGATGAATGCGATGAAAGCTTCAAGGAGTTAAAAAAGGGACTTATCACTGCGCCTCTGCTCACATTACCCATAAGTGGAGAACTTTTTGTGGAATTATATGATTCTTTGAAGAAGGGTCTGGGCTATGTGTTGATGCAAAATAACAATGGCATTGCCTAAGCTTCAAGGAAATTGAATGGTCATGAGTAGAAATATCCAACACATGATTTGGAGTTGGATACGGTGATCTTCTCTTTAAAATTATGTCGAAATTGTATCTTTGGGGAGAAGTGTGAAATATATATATTCCAAAAAATCCTCAAGTATATATTCACACCGAAATAGTTGAACATGCACCAACAACGATGGTTAGAGGTGATCAAAGACTTTGACTTCTCAATCCATTACAACCCTGGAAATACAAACAAGGTGGAAGATTCTCTATGTATAATGGAACTGACTATTCCATCATTGATGAGAATTGGGAAGGATCCAATATTTATAGAATTGATAAATATTGACATGGGAATCATAAAGAAGGGAACATCATCAATACTTTCACAAATGATTGCACAATCGTCTCTTCTGGAAAGGTTAAAGGTTGCTCAAAAGGATGATGTAGGAATTCAGACTAATGTGGAAGCTATCAGAAAATGGAAATCCCCAGAGTTTAATGTCAATGAATAAGGAATTGTGAGATTTGGGAAAAGGCTATGTGATCCATAATGTCCAGAGATGAAGAAGGAACTTTTGGATGATGTAGATAGTTAAAATTTCTCTATTCACCCCGGAAACACAAAGATGTATCAAGATCTCCAAGAGCATTATTGGTGGGAGAATATGAAGAAGGAGATATCTGAGTATACATCAAAGTGTGGGTGTGTCAGCAAGTGAAGGTAGAGAGGAAGAAGTATAAGGGTATGATACAACCATTTCCCACACCCGCATGGAAATGGGTGAACATAACCATGGACGTTTTCACCGATCTTCTGAATACATCCAAAGGAAACAATGAAATATGGGTTGTTATGAGTCTTCTTACAAATTATGCAAACTATATTGCAATTCAAGAGGATTTCTCATTGGATCAACTAGCACGAATATATATCAGGGAATTGGTAAGGCAGTATGGAGTACCACTATCTAATGTATCTGATCGAGATCCAAGATTCACCTCTATGTTTTCGAAGAGTCTTCAACATGCTCTGGATACTGAACTAAAATTAAGTACGACCTATCATCCTCAAACAAATGGAAAATTTGAGAGAACTATTTATACACTGGAGGATATGTTAAGATCATGTTCTATGGACTTCAATGGAGGGTAGGACCAATATATTCCACTGGTTGAATTCTCCCACAATACCAGTTTCCACTCAAGCATCCGAATGTCACCTTATGAATCCATGTAAGGGAAGAGGTGCAGAACACCAACATGTTGGGATGATGTCGGTGAACGTAAGTTTCTAGAACCCAAAATGGTCAAAAAAATGGTGGATAAGGTGAAAACCACTCAGCAGCATATCAAGGTAGCCCAATGTTGAAAGAAGAGTTAACCAGATAACCGTCGACGAGACCTTGAGTTTAAAATTGGAGACATGGTATTTCTATGCAGATATTAGTGGAAGAAGGTCATGAGTTTTGGAAAGAAAGGGAATTTAAGTCCTAGGTACATCAGCCCCTTAGAGATTCTTAATCATGTCGGGGATGTGGCCTATCGACTAGAACTTCCACCTACCATAGCCAAAGTACATGATGTCTTTCATATATCCTTCTTAATGAAGTACATACCATCCCCTTCACATGTACTATCTTAAGAGGTAGTACAGCTAGAGGATGATCTTTCATATGAGGAGAAACCGGTGAAGATCTAAGATCATTGAGAAAAAGGTCTACGAAATATGACAATGCCACTCGTCAAAGTTTTGTTGAGAAACCACAAGTTTGAAAAAGAGATATGGGAATCAGAGGAAGTGATGAAGAAGAGTTACACACATTTGTTTTAGAGTTGGAAAAGGAAATTTCGAGGGTGGAATTTCATAAGGGGTGAAGATTGTAATGACCCAAACATTAATTAATGGAAATTACTCTTAATCTAATTAAATGTTTTTTATGGTTATATAAAATATGAACATCCTTGGTTTTATGTTTTTGGATTTTAAAACACTATTATGAATTTTTATCATTGCTAATATAGTCATTGAACAGTGATCACATGATTAGTATAAATATAAGACTTTAACAAATCCAATTTACACAGAAAAAGGAAGAGATGGCCTCATCCAGTAGACTTTTCCCATACGAAGCCCATTTTCTAGATCTTGTAAAGGAGGTAGTGTTATTTGGATTCAATCTTGACCAAGCCCAATCTGAGCTTGAAAACATTAATCTTGAGAAGAACTGACTACAGGAGAAGTGGAAGTTAATATATATTACCACATGAGCAATGTTATCTGAGCCACCCCAAGAGTTGGTCACCATCACACACCTTACCCTTCGATCTTATGTTGGTGTTATAAGGGTTTATGTAACATGACCCTAGCACTATGACTATGTACATTTTTGTATAAAGAATATTCATTCATTTTATTATGGTTACATTGTAAATTATTTTTAAATAACAAATAGTATTTTTAGTTAATATTCAACTAAGAGATCTATTTTGATGAATTAATGGATTTTTGAATTAAATAATAGTTTAAATATTATTATAAATTAATTAGTTTTTATTAAATATAAATGATCATATAATTTTATGAATGCAATTGTAATTTTTATTATGGTTTGGAAGCTGTTTTTGTCAAAACACATGAATTTTTGGGAAATGCCCATTTTTATTTTACAAGTAAAAATTCACATATATATAAAATTATTTAGATAAAATGAATATTATTTTTGGAATCAGGAATTCAAAATTATCCAACATTTAATTTTTCATAATTTTCTGAGAGAGTCGAATTTTTGGGTAAATATTAAATATCGTTTAAATATATAATGTGTTTTATGACATTATAATGACCCGATAGTGATGTAATAAAATAATATAAACATTATGTTGGGACAATATATGTTTTACCATTAAAATAATGTGATTTTGGGTTTGTTTAAATTATTTTACAAATATTTAGTGGCCCCTTCAAGGCTTATAAAACATTTTGTTATTTTAAATTGTTTTCCTTGAGAGTGTGACTCACCTCCACATAAGAAACCCTATTATTTTGAGAATTTAGTCCATTTGACTAATAAAATATTTTTTCCCACTCCCCTTTGGAAAAAACCAAGGGCAAAAACCATGTGTTTTTTTGGTTTTGATTAGTTTAATTTGAGGTGTCTGAAACCTAAATAATAAAGAATTCCCTCTTCGTTCCTATATAAACCCACCCAACACCCCACTTCCTCTTCACTAAAAGCCTTTTTATTTCGAAACACCCCTAAACTACTCTCTCTAAAATCCTCAAAATGTTCCCCATGATTCCAAGAGTCCTCTCTCAATCCTCTCCCACACATTTGGAAGAACACATCCAAGTAAGGGATTCCTTCCTTTCACATTTTTGTCTAATTTTCCTTAAGTTGTTATGTCCTTTTTATTTCAATTACAAATGTTCAGATATGTTTTTTAACTTACCCCATACATCCCTATTTATGTTTGTATGATGATATACCCCTTTATCTCTCATTAATGCCTCCCATGTACTCCTGTTACCCTACCGAAATTCCTTGAGGGGTTTCTCTCTCCTCTTTTACATCCAAGTAATGCTTTTGTATTATTCATGTAAATTCCATTAAGTTTGTTGGGACATGTATATATATGACCAAATTACTGTCCATTACATGTATATATGATGATACACCCTTTTCTCTCTCACCAACGATTTTCATGAATCCTTATGTCAAGCTGTTATGCAGCCAAAATTGCACCACATTTTTCCTAGACAAGATCACTGTGTAGTGAAAACCATAACCATGTCTCTATCAAGGGTATTCACCTTTATACAAATATAAATATTTAATGGTCCTTTCATGTATTTATTACACATACCTTAATAGTGGAATAACTTATGATGTTGATTGATTCCATGATCCATGTGGCACACTTATGCATGGAATGAAATTTTTAAGAAGGGTGCGCCCTGATAGCGCTCCAATGCATTGGGTAAAGTATATTATCATGATACATCATGTGCAATGGGTGTTGACTCATTCTAATTCAAGTTTAATGAGGTCTTACTCATACTTCATTTGCAATGAGGGTTTACTCATGTTCTATGTGCGATAAGCCTGGGTTCATGCTAATTCTATGTTAAGTGTTGTTGCCACATTTCCATGTTATGGTTATCATTATTTATCAGGCCTTTATGATCTTGTTTCTATTTTGATCCATTTATATTCCTATTGTCTAAAATGTATTGTATTCCTCATGTTATTCCATGTTTATTACCTTACTGGGCTTCATAGCTCACCCTTTTCTTATTCATGTCCTCAGGTTATCACATGAAATACAAAGTATGAGGGAATGTAGTGGTCATATAATGAAAGTTTTCAATAAAGGTGTTGTGTGTTTTATGTTCTAAGATGTTATGTAATATTCTTAAGCCACAAAACACTATAACTCTCGGTCTCCTTTGTTGTATCAAGTGATGATTTTATGTAATAAATCAGGTTTAAGTGTGTAATAAAATGCAAGGTTGTTATAGTTGGCATCAGTGGATAGGTTTAGTTATTTTTGGGATTTGGATTAGAAAACCCTAGTGAAGAAATAGAGACAATAATAAGTATATGAAAAACATCCCTATTTATTGGTGAGTATTGAGTAAATAGTTTATCAAGAAAATACATCCCTATTTGGATACGAGAAGGTAGAGGCGGCTCTAGCACAGATGTATCATACAGATAAAACCCGAAAACACCACTTTGAGCTATATTAGAACACGAACTGGTGCACGAAAATGGGCCTTGATGAACTCTTGGTTACGACACTCTCGGGGGATATTCTTTGGTAAATTCACAAGATTAGTATGAACCCTTATTAAGGGAATGAAAAAATACTCCTAAGAATATATGTTAGAAAGTAGAGAATGAATAACATAGATTAAAGTCTATAGATTTATACGTTAAGGAAATTAAAGTTGTTTATAAGTCATCAGTTTTGTACTTGGATTACCCTTTATGTGTTACCCCTAAAATTCCTTTTATTCCATCAAATGGACAGTAATAGGAGTACTCAGGATAAAAACTGATGTGAAGATCAATGTGATGACTATGCTAATGAGATTCCCAATCTGATGGGAGCAGGAATCGTGAACTTTTTCACACTTCTCTCTTAGTTAACTCAACCTTGAATAGAAAAATAGGTCAAGAAGAACGTTCAACCCCCCCCACCAAGAAATAATAAGTCTTTCTTGAGAGCTTAATGAGACAAATGCCTCCTAATTTTAACGGATCATCCAATCCCTCAATCACCGAACACTGGATCAACTCTATTGAAAAGATATTATCCATACATCAATATTATGAAAAAGAGAAGTTTCTCTTGGTTTCTTACCATATGGAGGGTGAAGGTGATCAATGGTGGACATTGATCAAAAATAAGAAGCCTGAGGAGAATATTGAGGCGTTGGAATGGAAGGATTTACAGAAGATGTTTTTCGATAAATATTTTCCACAAACCCTATGACTTAAGATGGAAAGGGACTTCCTTTCAATAATGAAAAAAGATGATGAATCTGTCAGAGTGTACAAGGAAAACTTCAAAAGGCATTGACGATATGCCTCCGACTTTGTCGTTACCCCTGAATGCATGGTTGACAGCTTCTTTTGTGGGCTAAAACATAGCCTACAGAAAGCACTGATGATCCATGACTTTGAAAACTATGAGGAAATTGTATGATGTGCCCTCAAAGTCAAAATGGGGATCAGATAATATCATGGGTATCATAGGGATAAGAAGCGTTAGGTGGACTTCAATGCTGGTGGTACGATGGATAAATCCAATGGTGGTAAGAAAATCTAGAACCCCACTTTCAAAAGGTGTAGAAAGAAGAAACCTGAAAATTGCATGAATGGGATGATAAAATGATTTAGGTATGGAAGAGAAGGGAACCTAGTTGTTAACTACCGAAAAGAAAAACCTACAGCTGCAATAGAGGAGTGGAACACTCCATTAGAACCTCAATGCACTATTCATTGCTACAACTACAAAGAACCTGGGCGTCTTGAAAATCAGTGCCCTAAGCCAAGGGTTTTCTAAGGCAACCAAAAACCTCCAAGGGAGCACGGGATAGCTTTTTCCATAACTACTGCCGATGTGAGCCATGAAAATGAAGTGGTGACATGTACACTAGTTGTTAATTTAAGAATAGAGAATGTAATTTTTGATTTAGGTTCTACGCATTCTTTTATATCCTGAAATATTAGTATAACAATACCAAAACCACCAAAAATCATCGAAGTAAACATGTCTTTGAGTACGGAAAATGGGACAATAATTACATCCCATGAATATAACTCCTCCCCTGTCATAATCTATGGACTTAATTTCTCAGTGAACCCTGTCATATTCCCTCTGGTGGAATTTAGTGTAATTCATGGCATCACTTTTCTTTCATTTATAGAGCCAACATAAATTTCCATGAGAGGGAAATCACTCTCCATGTGGAGAATCGACCCCTGATTCTATACAAGTGCAAGGAAGAAGATGAACCTTCTTTAGCTCCATCATCTCATGTATGGATATTACTACCCTATGATCATGCGTATCTAGCTCATATGATTGAGTCTAACGAGGAAAACATCTTTCAAGACATGACTATTGTAAGGGAATTCTCTGAAGTGTTTCCCGAGGAATTGCTTGGTCTTCCTCCTAGAAGAGATGTTGAATTCTCAATTGATCTAATACCTGGGGTGTTTCCAATATCCAAGAGTCCATATAGAATGGATTTTGTGGAGCATTAAGAGTTGAAGGAACAAATATAGAAGAGTCTGAATAAAGGGTTTATATGACCAAGTGCTTCACCATGGGGGTGCACCATTCCTCTTTGTCAAGAAGAAAGATGGGTCAATGCATATTTTCATCGATTATCGTGAGCTTAACAAAATCATGATAAAGAACAAGTATCCTCTCTCATGAATCGATGACATGTTTGATCAGCTGGGTGGATCACAATACTTTTCCATGGTGGATTTGTGGTCAGAATATTATCATGTATGGTTGAAGAAATAAGATATCCCCAAGACTGCTTTTCGTACAAGATGCAGGCAATATGAATTCATATTAATGCCTTTCAGACTCACTAATGATCCAACAATATTTATGGAATTGATGAATAAAGTCTTTAGGGATTACCTCGACAAATTTGTGGTAGTCTTTATAGATGATATTATGATATACTCCAAAACCAAGGAGGATCATGAGGATCATCTAATAACTGTACTAGAGACCTTGTGGAAGGAGAATCTCTTTACAAATTACAGAAAGTGTGAGTTCTGGTTGAATAATGTGTCATTATTGGGCCATATCATCACAAGAAATGGTATATCTATGGATCCCTCCAAAATAGATGCAATTGAGGGATGGTTGATGCCAACATCGGTAATAGATATTTGTAGCTTCTTGGGGTTATATAGATATTATCGATGATTTGGAAAAAATTTATCATTACTGTCGAACCATCTGACTAAGCTAACTCGGAAGGGAGTAAAGTTTTCTTGGAGTGATGAATGCAAAAAATGCATCAAGGAGTTAAAAATGAGGCTTATCAATGCGCCCGTGCTCACATTACCCACAAGTGGATAAATTTTGGTAGTATTCAGTGATGCTTCGAAGAAGGTCCTAGTCTGTCTTTTGATGAAAAATGACAAATTCATTACCTATGCTTCAAGACAATTGAATGTTCATGAGCAAAATTATAAAAAACATGATTTGGAGTTGGATATGGTGATCTTCGCTTTAAAAATTAGGTGGCATTATATCATTGGGGAGAAGTGTGAAATATATAAAGAATACAAAAGCCTCAAGTATATATTCACACAGAAAGAGTTGAACATGCACCAATGAAGATGGTTAGAGCTGATCAAAGACTATGACTATTCAATCCATTACCACCATGAGAAATAGAAAAAGGTAGCAGATGCTCTAAGTAGAAAGGACCTAACAATTCTATCATTGATGATAATTGAGAAGGATCCAATATTCTTAGACTTGATGAAGATGGACTTGGGAATCATAAAGAAGAGAACATCATCAATAATTTCACAAATGATTGCTCAACCATCTCTTTTGGAAAGGTTAAAGGATGCTCAAAAAGTCAATGTGGAAATTCAGAAGAAAGTGGAAGCTATCAAAAAAGTTAAATCCTTAGAGTTCAATGTTAATGAAGAAGGAATTGTGAGATTTGGGAAAAGACTATGTGTTCCATCAAGTCCAGAGTAGAAGAAAAATCTTTTGGATGATGCACGTAGTTCAAATTTCTCTATTCACCCAGGAAACACATAGATGTATCGAGATATTCGAGAGCATTATTCATGGGATAATATGAAGAAGGAGATATCTGAGTATACATCAAAGTTCCTAGTGTGTCTGCAAGTGAAGGTATAGAGGTAGACGTCTAAGGGGGTGATGCAACCATTGACCATACCAGCATGGAAATGGGAGAACATCACCATGGACTTTTTCACCGGACATCTGAAGACATCCAAATGCAACGATGCAATCTAGGTTGTTGTGGATCACCATACAATGTCTGCACACTTTATTGCAATTTGATAGGATTTCTAATTGAATCAACTGGAATAGATATATTTCAGGGAAGTGGTAAGGCTACATAGAGTTCCACTATCTATTATATCTGATCGATATCCAAGATTCACCTCTATGTTTTGGATGAGTCTTTAACATGCTATAGACACTAAGCTGAAATCCTGTATGGCCTATCGTCCTCAAAAAAATGGACAATCTGAGTGAACTGTTCAGACACTGGAGGATATGTTAAGATCATGTTCTATGGACTTCAAAGGAGGGTGGGACCAACATCTTCCACTTTTGGAATTCTAATACAATAACAGATTCAACATGAGCATCTGAATGGCACCTTATGAAACCCTATATGGGAAAAAGAGTAGAACACCATAATGTTGGGATGAAGTCAGCGAATGTAAGCTGTTAGGACTAGAAACGGTCAAATAAATGGTGGAGAAGGTAAAAACCATGCAGCATCATATAAAGGCAGCCCATATTTGACAGAAGAGTTATGTAGATAACCATCGATGAGACCTTGATTTTAAAATTGGAGTCGTGTTATTTTATGAATATCTTTATGGAAGAAGTTTATGAGTTTTGGAAAGAAAGGGAAGTTGCATCCTAGGTACATCACCCCCTTCGAGATTCTTGATCGTTTTGAGGCTGTGGCCTATTGACTAGCACTTCCACCTACCATGGCCAAAGTACATGATGTATTTCACGTATCCATCTTAAGGAAGTACATACCAGGCCCTTCACATGGACTCTCTTCATAGGTAGTACATCTAGAGGATGATCTTTCTTATGAGGAGAAACAAGCGAAGAGATTAGATCGTAAAGAAATCGTTCTACAGAATAAGACAATGTCCCTTGTCAAGGTGTTCTGGGGATGCCACATGTTTGAAGAAGCGACATGGGAATCAAATGAAGTGATGAAGCAGAGATACCCACATTTGTTTTAGAGTGGGAAAAATAAATTTCAAGGGTGAGATTTATTAAAGGGGGAAGATTGTAACGAGCCAAATATTCATTAATGGAAATTCATCTTGATCTAATTAAATGTTTATTCTGTTAATATAAAATGTGAACTTCATTGGTTTTATTGATTTGGATTTTAAAATACCATTATGAATTGTGACCACTTCTAATATAGTCATTGAAAATTGATCACATTATTTGTATAAATATAGGGATTTAACAAATCCAATTTACACAGACAAGGGAAGTGATGACCTCATCCAGTAGACTTTCCATGTATGAATCCCATTTGTCAGAGCTCGGAAAGGAGGTGGCCTCATTGGTCTTTGCTCTTAACCAAGACCATGCTGATCTTGAACACGTTAAGCTTGAGCAGAACTGACTATGGGATAAGTGGAAGTTAATAGAGATTACCACCTGAGCGATGTTATCCGAGCCACCCAAGTGTCTATCACCATCGCACATCTTACCCTTCGGTCTTATGCATGCATTATAAGGGGTTACATAACAAGACCCTAGCACTATGACTATGTACATTATTTTTGTATAAAGAATGTGAATTCATTTTATTATTGTTAATTTGTAAATTATTTTTAAAGCAGAAATATTATTTTTATTTAATATTAAACTAAAAAATCTATTTTGATGAATTAATTGATTTTTTAATTAAATAATAATTTAAATATTATTATAATTAAATTAATTTTTATTAAATATAAATGATGACATAATTTTATGAATGAAACTGTAATTTTTATTAAGGTTTGAAGGATGTTTTTGTCAAAACCCATGAATTTTCGATAAATGTTAGTTTTTATTTTAAAAGTAAAAATTCATATATTTATAAAATTATTTAGATAAAATGAATATTATTTTTGGAATCTGGATGTCAAAATTATCCAATGGTAAATCTTTCATAATTTTTTGAGACAGTCGAATTTTTAGGTAAAAATTAAATACTGTTTAAATATGTTATGTGTTTTATGACATCATAATGACCCAATAGTGATGTTATAAAATAATATAAAAATTATGTTCAGAAAATATCTATTTAACCATAAAAATATTTTGATTTTGGGTTTGATTGATTTATTTTAAAAATCTTTAGTGGACCCTTCAAGGCTAATAAAACATTTTGTCTTTTAAAAATGTTTTTTGAGAGTTTGACTCATCTCCACATAAGAAACCATATTATTTTAAGCTTCTAGGCCATTGGACTTATAAAATATTGTTTTCCACTCCCCTTTTTTAAAAACCATTGGCTGATTTGTGGTTTTGGTTAGTTTAATGTGAGGTGTCTGGACCTAAATAAAAAATAATTCCCTCTCCTTTCCTATATAGACACACCCATGCTCCCACTTCCTCTTCACAGAAAGTCTATGGATTTAGACCAACCTCTGACCTCATCTCTCTTGAATCCTCATAAGGTTTCCAAATCTCCCAAGAAGTCTCTCTCAATCCTCTCCCAGGCCTTTGGAAGCACAAATCCAAGTAAGGGATTTCTTTTTTTTTTTATCATTTTTTTCTAATTTTATATAAGTTATTATGCCCTTTTGTTTTCAATTACAAATGATGGGGTATGATTAAATCCCCTCCCATACTATCCTATTTGTTTTGGGATGGTGGGAGAACCCTTTATCTCTCATTAATCCCTCCCCTGTACACCCATTACCATGAAGAAATTCCTCGAGGGATTTCTCTTTCCTCTTTTACATCCAAGTAATTATTTTCTATTATGCATCTAAATTCCATTATGTTTGTTGGGACATATATCTATATGACCCTGTTACTCTCCATTTCATGTATATATGAAGATACACCATTTTTTTCTCATAAAACATTTTCATGAATCCTTATGTCACGCCATTATGCTATCGAAATAGCAGCACATTTTTTCAAGCCAAGATCATTGTGTACAGAATACCATACCCATGTCTCTATCAAGGGTATTAACCTTTATAAAAATATAAATATTTAATGGTAGTTTCATTTATTTATTCCACATTACTTAATCATGTAATAACATATGGTTTTTATTGATTCCATGATCCATGTGGCACACTTATGCATGAAATGAAATGATTAAGAAGGGTGCGCCCTGAAAGCGCTCTAATGCATTGGGTAAAATATAATATCATGATACGTCATGTGAAATGGGTGTTGACTCATTATAATTCAATTTCAAAGAGGTTTTACTCGTTCTTCATGTGCAATGAGGGTTTTCTCACTCTCCATGTGCAATGATCCTTGGTTCATGCTAATTCCATGCTATGTTTTGTTGCCACATTTTTATGTTTTGATTATCATGCTTTATCATGCCTTTAAGTTCATGTTTCTCTTGTGATCCATTTATTTGACTATTGTATAACATGTATTTTATTCCTCATGTTATTTCATGTTTATTCCCTTACTGGGCTTTATAGCTCACACTTTTCTTATGCATGTCATTAGGTTATCCATTCAATGTTAAGTACGGGGGAATGTAGTGGTCATGTAAAGGATGTTTTAAATAAAGATGATGTTTTTTTTGTTCCAAGATGTTATGTAATGTTCCTAATACCCAAAGACACTATACCTCTCGATATTCTATGTTGTGTCAAGTTAGTATTTTATGTAATAAGTCGGGTTTAAGTGCATAAAAAAAAGCAGGGTTGTTATATGGTATTCCTTTAAATTTCAATTTTCTTATGTTGGGATACATTATTTCATATCCCAATTACTATAAAATTGAGTTATAAATGATTAGATTTTATTTTAATATCTTTTAACACTTCTGTGACTATTAAGAACCCTTGTTACCATGTCAAAATTTTGTAAGGGTTTTATCCTTCTTTATATTTACCCAAGTTTCTTTATCTTGTTATGCCCTATTATTTTCAATTACTAATGATAAAGAATGATTTGGAACCAACCATTTACTATTGTTTTGATTTATAAATTATGATAGATTCCTTTAACCCTAATTAATCTCCCTTATGATCCTTCAAGTATGTATGTTACTATTCCAAAATTCTGTAAGGGATCTTCCACTCGTCTCTTTTATCAAGCATATTTTTAATGTTATGAATTATAATTTCAATTTTCCTATATTGGGATATGTTATTAAATATGCCTCATACTGTCTATTTAATGTATAAACTATGAGAGACCTCTATATCTCTCATCAACCCATTTTATGAATTTCTATATAATGTTGTTATATTGTCAAAATTGCACTGTGATTTTCCATACCAAAATCTTTGTCTAGTGAATGTTGTAGCCATTTCTCTATCAAGGGTATTCAAATTTATGCACATATACTTATTGATTATGGATATATACGTATTTATTCGATATTTTCTTGGTCATGTAATAAATTATGATGATTAATGAATCCATGTGGTTTGATCTATGGGGAACACATAATCATGAAAACGAAATTATTATGAAGGGTTCACCTTGATAGAGCTCTAATGCATTGGTTAATGATTAGTATCATGGTACATCATGTTAAATGAGATTTGTATCATTGTCATCCATGTGAAATGATATTTTACTCATGATAATCCATGTGCAATGAGGTTTGACTCAATCCCCTCCATCTGAAATGAGCCTTGTCTCATACTAATATCGTGTTGTATGTTGTTCCCACATTTGCCATGTTATGATTATCATGTTATATCAATCCTTATTATTCACGATCCATTATAAATAATTGGTATGACTTGTATAAAATATATTATTATCCTCATGTTATTCCATTTTTATTCCCTTAATAGGTTTTATGGCTCACCCCTTTCTTATGTATGTCATTAGGTTATCTCATGGAGTGTTAGGTATGAAGGAATGTTTTGGTCATGCCAAAGAAGTTTTCTATAAAGATGTTGTAATTGATCTATTATGTTGTTATGTAATGTTTATTGGCCAAGAATACACTAGAACACTCGATATTCTATGTTGTATTAAGTAAAATTATATGTAATAAATCATGTTTATATATGATATAAAGAGCAGGGTTGTTATAGGAGTGCCATTATTTTAAATATAAAAAGGTAAAAACTATTGAAAGGTTTTCCTTACATAATATACCTCAAACAATAATCAATTTTTGATAAAATATGGGAAATATTATAGTTATTTTCATCCAATAGGTGTTGGAAAAGTGTTAGGCCATCTGGAACCTAATGTTTTAAGCTTAACCACCTTTTTATTTTGTTTTTAGATTAATCGCTATAATTAATTTTAACTGTATTCAACAAATTTTTTGGTCAAAAAATAAGTTTCCATTGTTATAATTTACAAATTATTATAATAAATAACATTTAATCCAATTTTACAAATTCTAATCACATAATTGAGAGAAATTAATTTAAAATTAATCCTGTGCACCGGACAAAACAATGGGGTTTTAAGAAGAAAATGATTAAATTATTGAAATATTTTTTTATTCTATTTCAATTTAAAATTGGTTGTAATGACATATATTGGATTACTTGATGTATAACTGAAGTATTTTAACTTTAAAATAAATTGAAAATATTATTTTTATATATAAATAAATTATAATAAAAGAAGTTTTCAATTAAAAATGTGTATTTTTACTATTCATCTAGAAATGTTGTTTTTCAAAAAAATCCCAAAAATTCACCCTAAGATATTTTTCACATTATAATTTCAAAAATTAATATTATTTTATGAAATTAAATTTCTAAAAGTGTATAAAATTAATTCAATTACTGTTTATAAAAACAAGTCCTTTTGAGAAAATAGTATTTTTCAGAATATATAGGCTTTACTATAAATTATTTATTTCCTTGTAAATATAATTTATTTATAAGAAACAATTATAAATCATATTTAAAAATTAGTTATTAATATTAATATTACTATTTTTAATTTCTATGTTATATCTTTCTAGTATAAAATAATTTTACTAATGAAATGTTATCCACTAAAAAAATCGGTGTTGCATTTAACGTAAGCTAAGACGATGTTGTATATAACACACGATTATCATGGTGTAGAGTATAAGGAAAGAAAATAAAATATTTCATTAAAAAAGGTTCTTATAAACTCTATGTGTTATATTTTACCCCCATTAAAATGAATTTCTCCATTGAAATTCAATATTCAGATACTGACAAATGATGATAAATTTGCCTCATCATATCCTCAAGTTCCCCTATAGCTTCCTCTAACCGGTGGTTTCCCCAAAAAACATTAACTTGGTGAGTGTTAATGCTTTTATAGAACTTTATCTATATGATCTATAATTTTAATTGGTTATTCCTCATAATAAATAACTTTCTCTAGTTGTTTGAACTCTGATTTCAGTACAAGTGATGTGTCAGATATGTACTTCATAAGTATATATACATGGGACACATCATGGATGTGAGGGAGCTTTAGTAGAAGCACCAAGAGATAAGATAACAAATCGATATGATCAAGAATATAAAAGCTAAAAATATTCCTATGAATTAGTTCCCCTTTAAACCTGAATCTCATAACCGTATTCTAGTGAGATATTTATAGAAACTACTTCTCATTGAGTTCAAATTCTATATCACTCTGATGGTTATCAAGATACAAATTCTTCCAAATTTTAGCTACCTTGATATGATGCTGAATGGTTCTAACCATATCATCCATTTCATCAGTGATCTCAGGCCCCGATAGATTTATTTTCACATATCCATTACATCACATTTGATCTCTACAATTACATTAATAGGAGGATTAATAAATATCCATATTAAAACACGAGTGACAACTAATGTTTAATGAAAACTATACTAGAGGATGGAGTTGATCCCAACCACCTTTCAAATCCAATAAACAAGAACACAATATATCCTCTAGTGTTTCAATTTTTATTTTAGACTAACCATCCATATAATGATGGTGAGCGGGGATGAAACTCAATTTTCTATCATGGGATGATTGAAAAATTTTCAGAACTTTGAGTTAATCCATTTATCCTAATCAGATACAATATAATTTCATACTCTATGAAACCTTACAACATAATTAATTTATATCCCTCATGTTGATCCTATGATAATTATTCATTGATAGTTATTAAGTGTGATAACTTAGTAAGATGATCGACTAACACCCATATAAAATTATTTCCTTTATAGTTTTGGGGTTTAAAATGAAAAAATACATAGTGATGTTCTCCTATTTACATTCTGTCATGGTTAATGGATGAAATATTTTCATGGAGTAACCCATTATAGGGATCAAGCTACAAATTCCCCAACCCCATGTCCATAGGCTAGGGGGTGGTGACAAGCGCACAAGGAACAACTAAACTCAGGGAGGCCTTGGTCTAGGTACCGGTACACATACACAATTCAACTCAATACAAAAGTTCAGAGGATGAAACACTACTATAATTAAACCAAATGATTCATAGACCACTAAAAATAATGAATTATGGTAGACTAATATGAAATGAAAACTAAAAAATACACACCCAACCTAAAATATGTCTCGACATGAAAAAACTGGGAAACGATTACTGAAATAAGAGCCCAGATCCGGTATCCTAAGATATGACCACCATACATGGTACAAGAATTCTATTTCCCTAATCTCATATGAAGTCATGATCGACCCATCCACTATCTACAAAAGACACAACATGTGTTATAAAAATCTTTTGTATAGGTGAGTATATACATACCCAGTATACCACCCCAAAATGGTGATGGGGGAAGAGTAAGAGATACAACTAGTTGAAATAAGTAGATAGTACAAGGTACAATAAAAAGTGTATAGCTCAACCCAATAAAAGATTGAATTTAAACTCATCCAAGAACAAGGATCTCTAAATGGTGAGAAGATGAACTTATCATTAAGTCTTAAATACCAAAATATATAGAGTTGGATATTCCAATAATGAGAAGCTAGACATGGAAATCATGTGGAATACCTTATGCGTCTTTACCTCTCCTGGAAAAAGAGTAACCATGTCTATGTATTGGTTCTAGAAGAAATAATATTTGTGCGTGTGTGTGTACTAAGTGAAATAATACCAAATGAGAGAGTAAGGGGATCTCCATCTCATAGAACATCCCAAGAATAAGAGTAGACAAAAGATCCCAAATAATCCCTCAACAATACCCGACATCCCACAAACCTTCCCTAAACATCCAAGTAAAAAAGAATCAATCACCACACCATGATACTATCCTCTCTGGGGAGTAATGACTCATCCAAACTGTTTTAAGATGCATCACATGAATGTGTCTCAGTGGAGAAAGCATGCCTTTTAGTTGTGAGTCTAAAGAAACATCAAACCATGTCTTATCACTGATTTGAATAGCTGGGTGGGTGCAAACTCAAATTAGAAGACCCATGCACTAGTGTATTTGGGGGGTTCCACATTGATAGTAGTCATAGTGGGCCTGGACCCATGCTAATGGTGGGTTCCACTCTAGTTTCACAAGGACCTGCACCCTGGTATAATTAGGGGGTTCCACCCTGGACATCGTGGACCCACGCCCTATCCTATAGGGGGTTCTACTTGGAAGGTAGAGGTCCCCCCCCAATGCTGATATGGGGGGTTACACTCTGAAGGTTGAAGACTTGTGCCTTGATATCTCAAGCGGGTTCTACTTTAGGTCATTTTGGATCCACAACCTACCAGATAAGGGGTTCAACTCAAACGTAACTATATATGAACTACACCACTCATCCCTACTGGATGGTACCTCTTAGAAAACACTGATATGACTGAGTTAGATCACTATCATCATCGAATGTCACCTGAATAAGTGTCACTCATAGAACATTTTGCGCTGTATATCAAAATCCACTATGGAGGGAACCATCACATTTTACAAGGAAAAAAACTCTGGATAGGCCCCTCAAAGGCCAAAATCTGAGTCCAAATGATGAAGATATGAGAGGTAGAAGATTGACAATGAGGTTCACAATGTGAATGGGGCCCACACGATGTATGACACCACCAAAACACTGGAACATGTACCTATCCATACTCAAGTACTAAACTATGTACATGTACCCCTAGGAATGCCAGTGTACTCCCAAAGTACATGGAATATCAGGTCAAATGGCCGACAAGTGCATGATGCTCATCATTGGTCTGAAGGGAAAAATGCAATTTCACTAACATGCCTCCTCAAATAGCCCTAAATAATAAAACAAATCGAACCATTGTGATCTTTCCAGAAATTCACAAGGGTGAAACTATTCATTCGCCTGAATCAGACACCCGATGAAGATGCAATATTTCATAGCCTTGTGCACATATAGTGCCTTGTGGGGCCAAATCTCAATCAAAAAATAATAATTATATGGATTTCACCAATGTGATACTCATAGAAAAATAATTGGAATAGAATATTCATTGGCCTCAATTGGACTCCTGATGAAAACGTCATATTTCGCTGCATTACACTCGAATGAAATCTCATGGGGCCCACACATCAATCCTAAATTAAACTCTTGGTATTAGTTTCAAAATGAATGCCTCAATATTAGGCTCAAAAACCCACTGAAGACTCTCTGATCTGATATTGTATGGAAGAGTTACGACATATTCCGAATTCCACAACAATAAAAATAATATTATTATTGGAGGCTTTTTGGACCTGACCCATGAAGCAGAATTTTATATTCAACATTGGTCTTGAATTGATTGTATTATAGATAGGGTTACATTTCCACTGATGGTTCACAAATCAGACACTCCATGAGGGATTTATGGTTGGAGAAACATTTGTTAATAATAATAATAATATTATTATTAACATTATTATTATTATTATTAGTATCTTTTTTTTTATTTTTTCTTTTATTTGGGTCACCCCCCACTTCTTATACCACATTGTTCACTGCCCCCAGAAACCTCCATTAGTGCCACTGTATGACACATTGCAGATCGTCGTGTCCCCTACCTCGCCCATACTGGTCACTTGCCACATCCTTGCTCCACCGCACCGACGCCTGCATGGACTTCCCTGCTACGTGCCTCCTTGGTATGGCACCACCTGGAATGTCACACCACCTAACTTGATTGTAATCTATGGTAGGATTCCAACTTGATGACCTCATCATATTGCATCAGCCTTGCTGGACACAGTTGCCTTCAGCCTATTCTGCCTCGACCACACTGCCTCTGGATCGCGGTTCTGAACAGCCGTTTTCCTAGAATTGACAAACAGAATGAATGAGGGTTATATTATTCATACCACTTATTTTTTCACATATGTTCATTGATGAAATGATGTAAAACTTCTATATATACCATCCATTCATTGTGGCAATTCCAGATTTGTTTTTCACTTTCAGAACCATCACCATTTCATTGATCTGCCACAATTTGGGTGCTTGATCGGGCTCGAGTCACTCAGAAACTGTCGATCTGAGAACCATATGGTTCCAAATGGAAAATAATGTGATTAATGAGGGAAGAAAAATCATTTAAACAAAGGTTTTAGGATTTTTGGACAATCATTCCAGGCCAACGATCTAGAACATGCCCCTGAGGCTTGATAAACTAAAGAGAAACCATATTATTCTTCATTCAAGGGCGTATACGAGATTTTTCAAAGCCGCCTATTCAAGAAAAGGAATTGAAAATTAAAAAAATTTAATCAAAGGGTGAAAACCCCAATTAAATAGTCATGTCAATATTTAATTGATCTCCCTTGACGAAGAATGTCCTCACCAAGATCCTTTATGTTCTTCGTGCTTTGACTCACCTCAATTCATTGTTACCTCATCATATGCAAAACGGAGGAGGAAGTGAGATCTTTCACCATTGAATAGTGAAAAGTGAGCCAACCCTGTATAATTCCCTTTAATAAACAATTTATATTAATTTAATTATGTCAATGGTAAATAAATAAATTTATTAATTTATTAACCCACTTAAATGAACCGCCAATGACCGAGGCATTCGATCATCTAGCGCCGACACATTTTAGCTCAAACATAGGGAAAACCCCACATTAAAAACTAAATGGTGGTTTCATATCTCCAATTCATGTCCCCATTCATGAGTTATTTGGATTAGTGTTGAAAATAAAATAATTTTATTTATGGTTACATCCTCAATGAATTTTTCTACAAATGGCCTGCGCTGACAATAGTTATGTCACTATTTGGGTAAAAACCATGTTCTAGACTCAACTGTACCCTTATATTGATGATTTGATATTATGTTTAAGATATATTATAATATTTCTGAAAAATAATTTTCTCACAATAAAAATATATGTAATATTTTTATAAAATTAATTCTGGGCACACCGGGCGTCAGAATCACTTTCCCTCTCAGTGCATGGCTCTAAAAATATTCCTAGAAATATTTTAAAGTCTTACAAAGAAAAACTAGTGTCTCAATAAATATACCTTTATACATTAGTCTTTTATCCTTAAATTTCTGAAATACCAAGAATCATGATACAAACTCTGTGATATCCCTCTTAATTCTATCCCACCAGAAGTGTTCTTTCAAGTCTTTATACATCTTCATACTTCTAGGATGAATTGAGAATGAAGAACTATGAGATTAATCTAATAGACCCTTAATCAAATATGGTATTTACTGAACACATACATTGTTCCTAAACCTTATCATTCCATCATGATAAATTCTAAACTCATGAAAATTTATAACCTTCTTTTACAGCTATGTATCTTCCTTCTCCAACTATTTAATCTTCAATTGGAACGATGGTTGAGCATTCAACTGGGAAAGATAAGATTTTCCCCCTTACTTCAATATTTTCCTACCCTTCCTTTGAAAATACCTAAATATTGGATCATTTGTGATCCACATCATGGATATTCTATCATGATCCTTTCCACTGAAAGCATCAAACTCCTTTATCTCTTTCCAAGGGTAGAAATTTATTGAGTAGTAATAATATTTTATTAGCTCTAATCATATTCTATAAAGAATGTTCAACTCCATATTTGTGAATATATACTTAAAACAATAATTACCGATATATATATCACACATTTCTCTATATAGATAATTCCTCCATATCATTAATAAAAAATTACTATTGCTAACTCCAAATCTTAAGTTGGGTGATTTTTCTCATTAATCTTCAACTTTCATGACGCATAGGCTATAACCATGTCATTATTCATAAGAACACATCCCAATAAATTTTTAGATGCATCTATATATATTAGAAATCCTTCTACAGTAGAGGGTAATGTATGCAGAGGTGTAATGACTAACCTTATATTTAGTTCCTTAAATTTTTCCTCACATTCATTTATCCAGAGGAACTTGGCACCCTTCTATGATAACTTGGTCAGAGGATTGGATTGTTGTGAGAAATTATCCACAATCCGTCGATAATATCTAATGAACTAAGAAAACTATGGATATCTATCAACATGGTTGGTCTGGGTGAATATTTAATAACAGACTTCTTTGATTGATCTACTTATATACCTTATCTTTAGACAATATGACCCAAAAATTGAAACTTTTTCATCCAAAATTTACACTTTGTAACTTTTTCAAATAGTTTATCCTTCCTTAGGTTCTTTATTACAGTTCTCAAGTGGCTATAAAGCTCTTAAATTCACTTTGAATAGATAATAATATCATTTATAAATACTAGCAAAAACTGATCAGGGTAATATCTAATGAATCTATTCATCAAATCAAGGAATATATAAGGGGTATTGTTAAGATCAAAAGACATCACTGTATATTCATATTGTCCATACATTATATAGAATGTCGTCATGTGTATACCCTCCTTCTTTTCCCTCATGTGATGACATATATAATGAAGAAAAGCCAAATAATAGTGTTGATCTCTATATAATTAGTCAAACAAGTCATCAATACATGAAATAGGATAGTTATTCTAGTTTTTGAACATTTTAAACTTCAGATAATAAATTTAAAGTCACATTGATCCATTTTTTCAAAAAATTAATAGGTTCACCCCAAGGTGATACACTTGGATGAATGAATCTTTTTTAAAGATTTTCTTAGATTTTATTATCCAATTCCTTCAACTCAATCAGGGAAATTATATTTCAAGTATTAGAAATTGGTGGGGAACCAAGTATGGGTTCTATAAAAGGCTCAAATTCATGTTTTGGTGGAAGGCTAAAAAAATATTCTATAAAGACATCGAAAAAATTATTGAACAATAATAATATTATCAATATTTAATTTTTAACAAAGAATTTTTGATAAATAGACCTTATGACAGGGAATTAAGACCCATACACTAGATGTAATATAACTAGGAAGTTCATAATATCATCACATTGATAGAAAATCATTGGTTGGTTTGAAATATCAAACATAACATACCTTCCATGATAATTGATGTGTGATTTATGTAGAGAAATCCAATACATTCCTATGAACATAGAAAAGTCAACTAGAAGCTGAATGAAAAGATTTTCCTGAAGCACATTCACACAAACATTAACCAGAGGGGAATCAAATACTTGAGATTCAATCATTATACCATTAGGGTTTTTCAAAACTAATTCCACATCCAATATTTTAGATGGAATATTAATAAACTTATAAAATTATTTTGATATGAAATAAGTGGGTTGATCCAAAATTAAAAAATATATTTTCCATTCTAGAGTGGATGGGAAGTACAGATTCCACCACATCGTCATCACATCCTCTGTTAGAAACAATGATTGCATAAGATTTCCTTTTATACCTTGGATTAAGAGGTTTTTGATATCCATCATTATCATTATCCTTCATGTTTGGGAACTGTTTATCATAATTCCCATTATCTTTACACATTTATCACTAAAGTAGGGGAGGTTCATTCTACACAATATTCTCTCAATTCACATTGTTTTCTAAATTATTCCCATCACTATGGAAATAAAATGACCAATAACTATCCCTTCAACATTTAAAACATTTATTATAACCCTTAAGATAATTTCCATGGTGCTTCATCCTACACATAGAGCATTAGGTTTATATAATCTTTATCTCTTGATGGTTTTTAGATTTTACTTTGAACTATATCTTCCTTTTCTTGTCAAAACCATGAGATTGATACTTAAATCCAACCTCTACTTCAACCATGATTACACAACACATAATCTCTTCATAGATACTAAATTATTTAATGGTTATAACCCTTATGAAGCTTGTCTTTACGCTACTGAATAATTGGTCAACCTTAATTTTAGGTTGGATGACAATACCAGATGTTTACCTCACAATCATGTAAAATTGGCTTTATAGTTATCAATAGATTCATCATCCATTTTCTAAAACACGAGAAACTCTTTCTACGTATTCATATGATGAATGTTGGGAATTTAATTATTGAAAATAATTTCTTGAACTCATCCCAATCCTTGGATTCAATTTCATCTCATCATCTCATATTCTTTATGATATTCCACCACAAATACACTTCAATATCTAAATAATAAATAGCCAGAATGAATTTTTGATGTTATGAACATTGGAGAATGGAGAATATCATTTAAATGGTATAGATACATTGTTCAGTAACTTATGGATTAGAATACCCAATAAAAGAAGGTGGATGCTTCCTCATGAAGGACTCGATAGAATGTTTTTCCCTCTATTGCTCATTTGGAGGTACATCATGATTCATTGATTTAGAATGTTGTGTGATAACTAAAACATGTTTTTTTATTCCAAATCATGTAGAATATAGTTGATCAAGAAGAAATTGATTTCATTGTCTATTGTAATTAGCGTTAACATGGTTATTTTAGGTTCCATCCATCGACTAAAACAAAAAATAATAGTGTAGGAAATAATAATCATAGTGGGAAAACTCATAATAAAAAAACCCACTTATATGATGTTTATGTTATGAAACCTTCTTTAAACTATGACTTCTCAGGATTGTCCTAGATTATTCATATCCAATTCCTATTTAAATCTATCATGATAGTTCATGAAGAGTTTTTTAATTTCAAAATCATATACCATATGAGTGTCAAACTAAGTTTGCATCAAGGCCCATTGTCAGGAACCAGTTCTCGATCGAGTCTAGCACAATACGGTGTTTTTAGTTTTGTTACCCCAATGCACATATATTCCATAGAAACATACACTTATTGTCTCTAGAAAAGGGTTTATTGTTAGGAAACCATTCACTTTATCTGTTACCAAAATTCCATGACATTTTCCTAAGCATTGAAAAAACCATTAAATTATCCTTAAAGAAATGTTCTTAGGGATCTCACTAAGATTTTATCATCCTAGTTTCTAAAGGATGAATAAAATCTTTCGATGATAGAAACTATAGAGACCCTCTCTTTTCATACATAGAAATTACATCATTTTTTCAGAATACTTAATACATTGCACAAATAGATTCCCAAAGTCTATATTAGTTTAGTGCATTTATGAATATGTAAACATATACACTGGTACATAAGTGAGTGACATTATCTCCCACTATATTTTTCATGACTAGAACACTTCTTAGAAATATTATAAATAATACATATCTTCATAATCTATGACAAGGAAACATAATAAATGGTGACCTCTGATGCTCAGTAAGGGTAGAAAAGGGATATATGTAATCATAATCATATACATAAGGCTATGAGAACGTGATAATAACATTAGAAGTTCATACCTTGCATATCATTGATCATAATTAAGAGTCATGGAATAAATATTGAAAGTTAAAAATACATGAATCATAAGGGAATCAAGATCATGATCCATAAAATCATAACATAAGAATAAGACATGGAATTATAGAAGACACATGGACATATAAAATTATTTCAATAGTAGCTAACACATCACTTCCAATGACATCTTGGTAGAATGGGTTCAATCACCAGTAGTCAAGGATCACTCCGAATATAATCTTAGTGGAAAAAAATCATTTACTGAACTATGTTCCCTCCTAATTCTATCCATTTCAATATACTGATATATAAATATTTACCCAATGCATCTGATTTAGACATAGGTCCCACCCATCTCATAATGAAATCATACATATATAATCCATGAGATCTTAAAATATCATCATATCAAAACCCATGAAATAAAAAATGGGTAGAATATTCATTTCATCATATAATATTCTGTGTAAAATAGAAAAGTTTCATAATAATTTCATCATAGAATAATTCATGAAAAGAAGCAAATTTAATAAGCATTTATTATGGTATAACCCATTGAAGAGAAACAAGTTTCATAAAGAACATGTCATCAAAATCATAACCATTAAGGGAATTAATAATAATGATATAATTGGATCATAAATGCATTAAAAAATAAGTTACATCAACAAATGTCTTCTTAGATGGAAAATAATTTTTAAGATCATTTCAAATCAATTCTTGATGAAAATATCCTTTCATCATTGAAAAAAATATAAAACATAAAAAATTTCTGAAAAAAATGTTATTTGAAAATATATTTTAAAACATATAAAGGAAGCATTGGAAATCATTAAAATAATTTTTATTTAAAAAATCATATTTTCTTAAAACTTTTTTGAAACTTGTTTTAGAAAACATGGTTTTGGAATAAAATATATTTCTAACCAATGAGAGAAATGAAGTCCGATTTTATTAATTTGTTTACTCAATATATTAATTAAAAAAGAGTGGGAAAATGGTACCATTACATGAAGATATTAGGAATAAATATAGGATAATAAAATTAATTATATTTCTTTATGGATGGGTCATATGGTTTAATTTATGTAAGCATGATCATAAATAATCCTGATGAATGATGAGACTGTAGCAATAATAAGATACTAGTTTGGAAACTTTTAATTATGATCCCCATGAAATAATATAATTACATGCAGCATAAAATATAAGGACAAGAATAATATTCTTGATAAAACTTGTCTAATTTAAGAATATACACTTCATTAAAGAATATACGTGCAAAACAAGACATGTGTCTCAATGAAGGAAAATTGAGAAAAAATTAGAAAATAGATTTGGAAACTATTGAACCATAAACCCCATAAAATAGTGGGCATATGGTTGATATTTGAATACCCATAAATTTATATATAATAATAATATTATAAATTAATGGGAGTTATATACACCACACTAAAGAAATGTATTTTGATTAATGTACAACTCTCAGAGAAATAAAACTGAGGCTAGAAACCCCCTTACCTTAAGAATTGATTCACTTCATACTCATTCAAACATCTAGTATAATAAATAAAATATTATTGTAAATATATTATATAACTATATTAAATTATATCATTCCATATTTTATTTTCTTATTTTCTTTTATTCCCATTTATTAACAATTCCATGTTAAATTTACGTTTCAGGTAATAACCACTTTTTTTAATGTGTTTTGATTTATTATATTTTTGTTCCTTTTACTCATATCACGATATCATAATATCAATAATGATAAAAATGATATGAATATCACATATATTTGTCATTTATTTATATATAATAATCAAAAAAATATATTAATAGGAAATCTAATTCATTGTTCTTGGAGACGGTAGGCCGTACATATGCATGAATGCTATTTCCATTTCATTGTTGTATTGAATGAAAGAAGATAATTAAATGAGAAATATATATATATATATATATATATATATATATTCATTTAAGTATAATTATTATTTCATATATATGACATATATTTATTAATCACATTCTTGTTACATTCCATGTAATGCCCGAACGGATCACATATCTTTAAGGAGTTGGTAGTCCACACGTCAACAAACGATGATATTGTATTCCCAAAAACTATAAATCATGATGGTAAATGTTATATAATAATTAAATAATACTAAATAAATCATAAATATTATATATATATAATAATAAAAAGATAAATTACATCATAATTCACTACCTTTAAATGTGGTAATGGAAGAACGAGCAACCTCTCTTCACAAGGCAGTAGTCCGCCGTACACACGAATGATGAATTTAAATCCCATTTGATGGAAGTGTGTGTGAGTTTAGGCCCTAAAATGAACATAAAAAAATATCAGTAAATCATTGATACAATGGTTTTTATATAATCATGGAATAAAAAGAATATGGGGGGGGGGGGTGAAGGAAATAATACAAAAGTGCCTGTTAAAGGATGTTACCTATTCTTTAGGTAACTATTTTTGGTTTGAACTAAAGAGAATAATTGGTTGGATTTATTCCCAAGTTGAGGATTATAGGTTTATAGTATGGAATTTGGGAGGATATTTGGGTAGGGTATTTCCTATAAAAAGGGCTAGAGATGTGCGAATAAGTGAGGGGGTGACTTTCCTTTTATAGTGCAGGGGGAGTGGAATTCAAGTAAATATTTAATGGTAAACACTATTGAGAGGTATTCATTACATGATGTTACAAAAATAATGGTCCATTTTCTATATAATAGTTAAAATAGTCAAAATATTTCCACCCCAAAGTCATTATATAAGTTTAGGTCCATTTTTACACCCTATGTTTTATGCTTCATTACTAACTAATTTTTTCCCTTAATCACTGTAATTACTTTTAATTACTTTGACTAATATTTTATTTAAAAACTAAGTTGACCTTATTAAAAATTATAAATTAGTATAATTCAAAATATGGAATCCATTTTTTCAAATTCTAATCATATAAGTGGCTGAAATTAATTTAAAAATAACACCATAGACCGTATGAAACGATATGTTTTTAATGAAAATATGGTCCAAAGTTTGAATTGTTTTTATATCCAATTTCGATGTGATATTTGTAATAATTAAATAAATTAGATTAATTTATTTATAATTTAAATAATTATACATTATATCCAATTTAATATATAAACAAATTATATGAAAAAGTAGTTTTCAATTAAAATTTAGTATTTTTAACTATTCATCCAAAGATGATATTTATTAGAAAAATACAAATAATACAAATTATTTTTTTACATTATAAATTTAAAAATAATTTTTATTCTGTTAAAATAAGTTTCTATGTGTTCTTATAATTAATTTTATTATTTTTCACCAAAATCAATTATTTTAACAATATATGTTTTTTCAAAACAAATAGAATTTAACGAAAATTATGTATTTCAATGTAAATATATTTTATTTATATTAAAACATTATAAATAATCTTTAAAAATTAGTTAGTATAATTCATATTTATAGAGACACAATTCTTAAAGTACATGGAAATTACATTACATTTGCGGAATACTTAATACATAACAAAAATAGACACTCAAGGACCGTAATAGTTTAGTGTCTTTGGAAACTCGGAACATAATATTCTAATCATGTTGAAAGATCTTCAACATCTCCCATAAGGATATTCTCCTTTTGTTTTCTTACTTAAAACCATTCTTTATATCCTGGGAAAAATAATATATAAAAAGGGTGAGCTCAAATGCTCAGTAAGGGCAAACATGGAGAACATCAAACAATCCATAAACATTTGAACGTAAAAACATGAACATAAAATATGAGTAATGGCATAAATCTTGACTGTATATAAGTAATAGATGAGAAAGGAACATTAATAATGATAAAATATCATGGGAATAAAACATGTAATTGTGGAAAACCATTACGAACTTGATAGGATTTCTATAGTATCCAAGGCATTGCTGTCAAGACTATTATAGTGGACAAAATCCATTACCGAACCGGGTTTACTTTCCATTCTAGCCATGTATTACTAAACCAGATTTACTTGTCATTATAGCCATGTCTATCTCATGAGATATAAATCTTTACTCGATGCATTGGAGGGAGATATAGGTCCTACCCATATCATATTGAAATCATTCTTACGTGTGCCACAAAATTATCATAAACCATTCATCATAACCCAAAGAATAAAATAGGATTCATAAACATCATCCCTTCATAACATAATCCATATAAAACAAATGGATATCATTTCATCATAAGAAAAATAAAAACATGTAAATAATAGAGACATTATACTTGAAACATAAACATACTAAATAATGTCATCTTAGATGGAAAATAGTTTTGATAAAACACTTGAAATGAATTCTTGAGGAAGATATCCATTCTTCTTCAAAATCATTTTATTTTCTCAAAATTCCATGCAATTGTAAAAGATAAAGATTTTTTTGAAAATAATTAGGATATTTTATAGAGTAAACTTTATTAAAATAAGGTGTTCTGAAACCGTAAAAATCTCTTAATGTCTTTTAAATTAAAAAAACATTCTCCTCGTACTTTTACTAGAAAAGTAAAAAAGTACCTAGTATGATAAAAAATAAGAAATAATCCTTCCATACCTTTTGGTAAAAGTCATAAAAGGGTAAAAATTAATTTAAACATACATGGAAGAATAGTAAAAATTTTATGAAAACATTTTGAGAAAACATGGACATGGATGATAAACAAAACCCCGGTAAATACTTACGAATAAACAATCTCGGATAAGAACGAGATTGGAATAATAATACCTTACCTTAGGTCTAATTTCTTCCGTATGTGTCTGAAACTCCTGTATAGTGAGTTTAAACATATTATTAACTTCTAACAGAACCTTAATAATATTTATTATATCATATATGATTCACTTATGACTTTATATTACCCGTCCTTTTGTCAATTCTATGTTAAAGCAGCGTTTTGGGTAAAATCATTTCATTTATCATACATGTTTGGACTATTTGTTCTTGATAGTATTACATATATCCTGATTTACATAATTCTAGAATTTAAAACATGATTTATATATAATATATATTCTGCATATAAATATATATGGTAGATCGAAAAATGGAATGAAATACACCGTTCATTGAGACGGTAGGCCGTACGTACACATGAATTCTGTTTTTGTTTCATTATTGAATTGAATGGAAGTAAATGACATATATATATACATAAATCCAGTACCATTATTATGTCATATATTTAATGATTACTTATTAAATATACTTTATAATCATTTTTGAATGGTTAACATGGAGAATGAATCTCATCGCATCGTGGAGATGGTAATTCGTATGTACGCATGAGCGATGATATCATTATCATAATTATTGAATGGAATTTGAGGGTATGATATAATATCTAATAATTAGAATCATGTTATAATAAGAATATATAGATATTATTTCCATCATTATACCCATCCAAGTAAGGTGTTGGTAGAAAGACAGATTACACCATAACGCAGAGATGGTATTCTGTACGTACGTATGCGCGGTGATTTCAGTTTTTCGTAGGATGGATAGAAGGTTAAATAGGGTTGTTTCATATTTATAATAACATATAAGTATATTATTTATACTAATGTTATTACTTTATAATTAAACAACTAAATAAGAGGAAGTAGAAGGAGAAATAAATTTGAAAGAATCGGTAAAGGATATTACCTCTTCTTCGATGCGCCTCTTCTAAACCTCCTCTTAGGGCACTAAATATAGTCTTTGAAGAACACCAGGACCTCTAGTAAGTTGATAGAGAAGTGGATAAGAAAAATGGATAGGGTTTGGCTGAGCTTTAAGGCTTAAAATTTTGTGAAGAGGGGAGGGATGAGGTACCATTTTTTAAGAGAGGAGAGGGGCACTTTTGGAAACCTCTACAATATTAATTTATAATAAACTCAAACCCCACCTAAAAACCTCCAAAATGACTAAAATTAGAATATAATATGAGATAGGGTTGTTATATCATCATCAAATAAAATTTAGACATGTTATAAATTTATTTTAAACCTTATCAACTTGATTTATCATTATTTAATATATTTAATTTTATTTGTGGTAATAATATTCTAACTTTTAAATTGTTATAAATAATTACTTATGTGTTGTGAATTGTCCATAATTGGATAAATTATTAAATTTTAGACCATATAAATTTCATTTTATAATTTTTAAATAATTTTTTTATTTTTAAACAATTTAATAATATTTTATTTTTATAAAATAACAATAGTGCCAATTTTGTCACTAGTCATTTATTTGAGTTTTAATAAAATACACACAGAGGATATATTCGAACAAAAATATTTAATTGATTTATAAAATGTCATATTTATCTAGAAAATTCATGTAGCACGTTAAATAGTCCATATAATATTTATTTTAATATTTTTAAAACCATTTATTTGATATTCCAATCAATAAAATAATTTATACATCACTATTGTGTCATCATTAATGATAATTAATTAATCCCTAAAAATTCTAAATAAATTCACATGATTTAGATAATTTTATTATATTTTTGGAGACTATTTATTTTTTATTTTTGATGATTTTAATCACTAAATTTAAATTATAACACTTATAAGATATAAGAGAGTGAAATGTTGTCACTTTCTTTGGTTTTAACAATAATTACATAAATTTCATGGTCAAAAGTCCATGAAATGAATCTATTCCTACCCGTAGATGATATGGGAAGACTTTTATTCATGAAATAGAAATTTGTTAGTTTTTAGGGTGATTTTATAATATTTTTGTACTCTTAATTTCTTGATTTACTCTTAACTGTGGTAAATAAAATTTACCGTAGTTACTATTCATAATGCGTAAAAATAAAAAGTACCATATTAAAATAATTTCGACCTAATTATTCCAAATATGGAATAAATTTTTCCAAATTAAAAGCACATACGTTGTAGTTTTAAATTTAAAATTAATCCCGCTGTTGAGAAAATGGGTTTTAAATGTTAAAACATTGCAAAAGATTGATATGTTTTTACCTATGAATCAAATGTAAAATTAATTATAATGACATAAATTATATTAAATGGTAAAAATATATTCTATTTATACTTTAAAACCATTCAATATTATAATTTAACCATATAAATTATCTTGATGAAAAAAGTTGTTTTTTATTAAAATTTTGCGTATTTTTACTATTCATCAAAATATAAAAGTTAACAGAAAAATATTAAAAATTTATCCAAAGTAAATTTTTATATAATTATTGAAATGAAGAAGTTTATTTTTTTAAATTTAACTTATAAAAGTGTCAAAAACTAGATTTAATGTGGGTGCGCCATTAAAAGGTGGCAAAACAACATTTTTTTTAAAATACTTATTTTACCCAAAAAATTTAATTTGTTCTCATACCCTATTCTAGAATATGTGTAAGATGAATTATTATGTAATAAAATTAAAAATTTAGTTAATACTATTCAAAATAGCTAGTTTATAACAATATATCGTTGTTTAGTGAAACTCGTTATTGCGTACAACACACGCTATTGAGGAAGGTCGCTCTTACGTGCAACATAAGCCAAAAATAGTGTTTATGTATACTACAATCTAATACAGTGTTTCATACAGTGAAATATAATCTTGGTGTAGTGTACAACACAAGACATCAACGAAATTAAAAAAAATTCTCATAAAATCTTAGGGTGTTACATTCTACACCCCTTAAAATGAATTTCACCATCGAAATTCGTCGGGGTTATAAATGGTTTACTACTTAAAAGTTTCTTTCATAAAAACCCACATCGTAAAAAGGAATACCAAAACATAATTTTAAATACTAAAGTATGAAATGTTACAGTTACCCAAATTAACTCATCACTAGGTTTCCAAATATGAGAACATAGATGAAAATATGGATATGGAAGAGAAATCTAACCATCATGTTCTGATGAAGAGTGCTAGAGAACATGGCTATGAAAAATCCAATAATCACAAAGCCATAAATTTGTGATGATCTAAGGTACCATCTGATTCATAGTATATGAGGGTACTAGGACAATATTTTTGGTTTTCAAGATCATTTCCCTAAAGTTGAAGAATTTTTTCATATGGATAAATACTTACTTGATTTCAATGAAATATCATTGTTGGTAATTCCATGAAAAATTTCAAATTCATCTCTTATTTAAAGAAATTAAGATTAATTTTTCATTCTTGAAGTGTAAGCAGATCATGTGATGGAATGATGGATCATTCCATCTGTCTCAAACAAAAGGTTATTAAAAGTTATTAAATATACATAAGTCTATCTATGGTGAGATAAACCGTATATGATTAAAAAAATAGACTTATTGTTCAACTATAATACTGATTAATAAAATAAAATTAATTTCTACTAACTAGGGACTTCTTATAGGCCAATGGTAGGTAATAAAGGCCTATCGTACTTTGGTTGTGGGTTCGATTCCCGCATCCTTGTCCGACGTGATGGGTTGTCGCCCGTCCAACAGGTTGTCCTTTTTCTAAAACTATACTATCATGATATCAAAAATTTCTAACCTTAAACAATAATATCTGATGTCCAACATAATCCATTCCAATGATTAGGCTTATCCAAAATACTTCTGTCCAATCTCATAGTATGAAAAAAGATTACTAGAGAGGTTATATACAAAGCATGTGATTACTATCATTTATCCCCCAAATATCATAAGATATATCTTGTTGGTCATATTACAAACTTGTGAATACCTTAATCATGTATTCTATTGAAACATGAATTATCATAGAACCTTAGTGAAAACATGAAAGATGTCAAAAGTTAATTATTTCCACATACTAAAATCCCAAAATTTCTATATACTCAAACCATGATGTAACTTTGTCTTCATATTAGTCATGAGATCATTAATACTATCAAACATATTATTTTCTCCGTATCCCTTCATTATGCACATATCATCTTCCTTCCAAAAATATTTCAATCACTTTTCATGGTTACTAGCACCATAAAATTATTGAAAACCAATACATATATATTCCAATATTCCATAATACTATAAATGAGATTCCACAACACTATTTTGGAATCCCGTTACATATACACTTAATCATTCTACCACTTCACTGTCATATTCAAAATCACCAATAGTGATCACATGTGACTTCCCTTTGTCCTTTTCCTTAAGAGGTTGTTGATGTCGATCATTATTAACCCTTGGATTAGTGTATTGGTTAGCATAATTCCCCATTTCCTTTCCCTTGTAGCATTGAAGTTTTTGTGGTGCTTTTTCTGTAGTCTTTTCTCTATTCACATCATTAGCTAACTTTTACCCATTACATCAACAATCAGCTACTCGATGACCTTATTTTTTACACTTAAAACATTTTCTAGTCCCTTTAAGACAATCTCCATAATGCTTCTTTCCACACTTTGAGCATAATGAAACATTCATCTTCTTTTCACCATTGTTTTGAGATTTTTCATTGAACTCCATATTTCATTTCTTGTCAAAACCATGACATGGATATGTAACACCAACTTCCAGTTCTACCTTGATAGCACAACACACAATTTATTCATAGCTAATGAAGTCTCTTATAGCTAATTCCCTTCGAAGACTTGGTTTTAAGCCACTAAAGAATCAATCAAATTTACTTTTAGGTTGGATGATAAAGCCAGATGCATACCTTGAAATCCTTGTAAAACTCGACTCGTATATACCAGCAGATTCATCATCATTTTTCTTAAGATCAAGGAACTCCTTTTACGTCTTTTTTTTGAATAATATGAGGGAAGTACTTATTGAAAAACAAGTTCTTGAACTTGTCCCATTCCATGGAATCAATTTCATCTTAGGGCCTTGTATTCTTAATTAGAGTCCACCGCTGGTCTACTTCACCTTCTAAACAGTAAACAGCCAAAATGAATTTTTCATGTCATGAATAGAGATGTATGAAAAATATCTTTTCAATGGTACTGATCCATTGTTTAGAAACAAGTGGGTCAGAAGACCCACTGAAAGAAGGTGGACGTTACCTCATGAAGGACTCAATAGAATATTGTTCCTTTCTCTGCTTATTTGGATTTACAGAATGATTCATAGCTTGTGTATGTATAGCTATAAGATTTTAAACTCCATTTCCCATAACATTTGGTTGTTCAGAAGGACAATCATTTCATTTCCCAGTTCATTGATCATTAACACGGTTCCTTAGGGTTCTATCTATTATTTAAAACCCAAAAAGAATAGTGTGAGAGGAAAAAATCATACTAGGAAAACAACATAATCAAGATGAGTACTTTCAATCTATAACATATTGGGTTTAATAATAGGTTATTCATGATCGTTATCATAATTATAGGAATGTAACCTATACTTATACTTAACCTTAGGGATATCCATAGACATACCGTAGAAATATCTCTAGGGATATCACTAAAGTTTTCGCATCCTAGTTTCCAAAGGTTAACAAAATTTTTTCTCTAATACCAACTATCGAGACCCAAATCATGACGTACATGGAAATTTCATTAATTTTGTAGAATACTTAATACCTAACAAAAATAGACACCCATGGACCGTAATAGTTTAGTGTCTTTGGAAACTCGAAACATAATCTTCTAATCATGGTGAAAGTTCTTCAACATCTCCTATAAAGATATTCCCCATTTTTTCATAACTAAAACCTTTATTTATATCTTGGGGAAAATAAAACATATAAAGGGTTATCTCAAATTCTTATTAAGGGTAAAAATGGAGAACATCAAACAATCCATAAACATTTGAACGTAAAAACATAAACATAAAACATGAGTAATGACATAAATCTTGGCAGTACATAAGCAATAGATTAGAAAGGAACATTAATAATGATAAAATATCATGGTAATAAAACAAGTAATTGTGGAAAACCATTAAGAACATGATATGATTTCCATAGAAGCCAAGACATTGCTACCAAGACTATCATAGTGGACAAAGTCCATTACTTAACCAGATTTACTTGCTGTTCCTGCCCTGTATTACTGAACCTGATTTAATTTTCATTCCAACCATGTCTATCTCATGAGATATAAATATTTACCCAATTAATTTGAGGGAGATATAGGTCCCACCCATCTCATATTTAAATCATTCTTATGTGTGCCACAAAATAATCATAAATCATTCATCATAACCCAAATAATAAAATGGGTTTTATAGACATAATACCTTCATAACATAATCCATATAAAACAAATGGATATAATTTCATCATAAGAAAAATAAAACCATTTAAATAATAGAGACATTATACTTGAAACATAAATACACTAAATAATGTCATATTAGATGGAAAATAGTTTTGATAACACACTTGAAATGAATTATTGTGGAAAATATCCTTTCTTCTTCAAAATCATTTTCCTTTATCAAAATGCCAAGCAATTGTAAAAGAAAAGGAATTTGTTGAAAATAATTATGAAATATTTTAGAGGAATATTCATGAAAATAAGGCATTATTAAACTGTAAAAATCTGTTCATGTATTATAAGTTAAAAAAACATTCTCCTTGTACTTTTTGCTAGAAAAGTCAAAAAGTACCTCATATGATAAACAAAAGAAAGATTCCTTCCATAACTTGTGGTAAAAGTCATAAAATGGTAAAAATGAATTGAAACATACATGGAATAATAGTAAACATTTTATGAAAACATTTTGAGAAAATATGGACATGGATGATAAACATAACCCCAGTAAATACTTACGAATAAACAATCTTAGATAAGAACGAGATTGGAATAATTATCCTTTACCTTAGGTCCAATTTCTTCCGTATGTGTCCAAAACTCCTATATAGTGTGTTTAAACATATTATTAACTTGTAAAAGAACCATAATAATATTTATGATATCATATATGATTCAGTTATGACTTTATATTACCCATTATTTTGTCAATTCAATGTTAAAGCAGAGTTTTGGGTAAAATCGTTTCATTTAACATACGTGTTTGGACTTTTTGTTCTTGATATTATTACTTATATCCTGATTTATATAATTCCAGAATGTAAAAAATGTTTTATATATAATATATATTCATCATATAAATATATATATGATAGATCTATAAATGTAATGAAATACACCGTTCATGGAGACAGTAGGCCGTACGTACACATGAACGCTATTTTTGATTCCTTATTGAATTGAATGGAATTAAATGACACAAATATATATAAAAATAAATCCAGTATCATTATTATGTAATATATTTCATGATTACTTATTATATATACTTTATAATCATTCTTGAATGGTTATCATAGAGAATGAATCTAATCGCATCGTGGAGACGGTAATCCGTACTTACGCACGAGCGGTGATATCATTCCCACAATTATTGAATGGAATTAGAGGGGATGATATAATATCTCATAATTATAATCATGTTATAATAAGCATATATAGTTATTATTTCCACCATTATACCCCTCCAAGTAATATGGTGGTGGAAAAACAGATTACACCACAATGTGGAGCTGGTATTCTGTACATACGCACGTGAAATGATTTCATTTTCCATAGGATGGATAGAAGGTTAAATAGGGTTGTTTAATATTTATAATAATATATCAGTTTATTATTTATACTGATGTTATTACTTTATAATGAAACAACTAAATAAGAGGAAGTATAAGGAGAAATAAATTTGAAAGAATTGGTAAAGGATATTATCTCTTCTTCGACGCGCCTCTTCTAAACATCCTCATAGGGCACTATATATGGTTGCTGAAGAAAACAAAAACCACTATTATGTTTTTAGGGAAGTTTATAAGAGATATGGATAGGGTTTTTCCGAGAATTAAGTCTCAAAATTTTGTGAAAAGAAGAGGGAGGAGGTTCCCTTTTATAAGAGAGGGGAGGGGCACTTTTGGAACCCTCTAAAATATTAATTTATAATAAACTCAAACCCTACCTAAAAACCACCAAAATTACTCAAATTGGAATATGAGATGAGATATAGTTTTAATATCATCATCCAATAAAATTTAAACATGTTGGGAATTTATTTTAAACCTTAGCAACTTGATTTATCCTTATTTAATCTATTTAATCTTATTTTTGGTAATAATATTATAAATTATAAATTGTTTTAAATAATTACCTATGTGTATTGAATTGTTCATAATTGGATAATTTATGAAATTTTAGACCATATAAATTTTAATTTATAATTTTTAAATAATTTTGTGTTTTTAAAAAAATTTAATAATATGTTATTTTTATAAAATAACAATAGTGTCAATTTTGTCACTAGTCATTTATTTGAATTTAAATAAAATCCACATAGAGGATATATTAAAAAAATTAATAGATTAATTTCATGTCTTCTTTATCTAGAAAATTCATGGAGAACATTAAATAGTTCACATAATATTTATTTTAATATTTTTAAAACCATTTATTTGATATTTCAAGCAATAAAATAATTCATAGATCACTATTGTGTCATCATTAATTATAATTATTTAATCCCAAATAATTAAAAATAAATTTACATGATGTATATAATTTTATTATCTTTCTAGATACTATTTATGTTCGAAGTTTTATGAAGTTTATCACTAAATTAAAATTATTACACATATAAGATATAAGAGAGTGGCATGTTGTCACTTTCTTTGGTTTTAACATAATTACATCATTTTATGGTCAAAAGTCAATGAAATTAATCTATTCCGACCCTTAGGTGATATGGGTCAACTTTTATTCATCCAATAGAATTTTGGCAGGTTTTAGGGTAATTTTATAATATTATTTTTACCCTTAATTGATTGATTTACCTTTAACTGTGGTAAATAAAATTTACCATAGTTACTATTCATAATGCCTAAAAATAAGAATTATCCTATTAAAATAATTTTTACCTACTAATTAAAAATATACAATCCATTTTTACAAATTAAAAACACAGAAGTTGTAGTATTTAATTTAAAATTAATCCTGCTGTTGAGAAAACGAGTTTTAAAAGTTAAAACATTGCTAAAGATTGAAATTTTTTACCTATGAATTAAATGTAAAATTAATGATAATGACATAAATTATATTAAATGGTAAAAATATATTATATTTATACTTTAAAACCATTCAATATTATAATTTAACCATATAAATTATCTTGATGAAAAAATTGTTTTTAATTAAAATTTAGCTTATTTTTACTATTCATCAAAATATGAAAGTTCACAGAAAAATATTATAAATTTATCCAAAGTAAATATTTATATTTTTATTCCGATTAATATGTTTATTTTGTCAAATTAATATTATAAATGTGTTAAAAACTAGATTTAAAGTTGGTGTGCCATTAAAAGGCGGAAAAACTACATTTTTTGAAAAATACTTATTTTACCCGAAAAATTTATTTTATTCTCATACCAGGGTATAGAATATGTGTAGGACGAATTATTATGTAATAAAATCCAAAATTTATTTAATACTATTCATAACGGCTAGTTCATAATAATATATCATTTTTTAGTGATACTCTGTATTGCGTACAACACACACTATCGTGGAAGGTCGCTATTGCGTGCAACATAATCCAAAAATAGTGTTTGCGTATACTGCAAGTTAATACGGTGTTGCGTACAACACAAGATAATCTTGGTGTAGTGTACAACACAAGACATCAACTAAATTAAAAATAATATTTCTCATAAAATCTCAGGGTGTTACAATATTACTGTATTTAGTGGTTATGTTCTAACTGTCTTGTTTAAAATAATTATAATAGTAAAATAAAATTTCATAGAAACAAAGTTTTGCATTTAATATAAGATAAGATGGTTTTTCAATTACCACAAGTATAAAATGTTTTATCATATAAAGAAATACACCAAATAAATTTAATTTAATCAAAAAGCGCTTCATAAATACATGGGGTGTTACTGGGGCTGTGAGGATAAACCATTCATTTTGTTCATGTGTTATGGAGGCATAATATCATGGAGGGGAGTACTTGGAATTGTGAGACACAGATGCGTACCCAATAAACAAAGTTTTTCTTGACTTTTTTCCTTTATATTTTTTATTATGTTGATGTTATTTTTGTATCATTATGTTTTACGATATGTTTTCTATCCTTGGTGATGTGATGTGTGATTAAATATTAAAGAAAAAGAATAGGGAAAATCCTAATTCCTAATTAAGATACATTGTACATTGACACAATTAAAACAATTATGGTGAGTTAAAACCACCCAAAGTGCATAATATATTGACATGGGTCCTGAAATTAAATTAATTTTGTTCATGGGATGTGTATTTTGATTGTTATATTAATTATTGGTTGTGGATGTGTGGAGGTTGATACAATTTTTTGGATGGTTATGTGTATGGGAGGTTGTTTTAGGAAATTTTGAGATGATGTAGTGTTTTTATGGAGATGTGGATGGTTGTGTGGAAGAGTTTCTTGAGGTTGGCGTAGTTCTCTTTGGTTATAATGTCACCCTTGAGAGGTATCTATGAGGGTGGTTATTTGGTTTAATTTTCATCTATAAATTCTATGTTTGTTTTTGATTCTAGAGAAAGTATTTGATGTAATGTTCTAGACCTTCACAACCTATTTCATTGAATGAATCTGGTGTGGTTAGGGTTTAGATGTATTTTTGAGTAGTTTGGGAGTGAGTGGTGGAGCTTGAGCTCCAAAAAGAGTAAAGTGACATAAAGTGGTGTTATGCAATGTAAGGGGTAGTGTTTGTGTTGTAAGAGGTGTATCCTATGGCTTAGGTTGCTTGATGGATGAGTATGGTTCCACTACAATTTTTGTCATGGGTGTTCCACAGTTCTAGGATAAAGCACAAGGTTGGTGAGTCCTATTCATTAGTGACACAATTAGAAAATTAATATACAACCATATTTTGGAACCATGACCATAGGCCAAATAACCATAGATATAACATGTTTCAATGTTTTTCCAAAACCATGGGGGATAGATCTATTTTAAAAGGACTTACTTATTTCTATGGATTAAAAGTGGAAATTATATCCTAGTTCCATGCTTAAACAATGGAAGTAGATCTTATATATCCAAGGTTAAATCATGGATATTTCAATCTATATCAATCATTTAACTATGGAAATTGGATCCTACTTCCATGGTTAAGACCGTAGAGGTAGGTCCTCTATAGCCATTGTTTTAACTATGGATATTTCCTGATATAGCCACAATTTGACTTTGGAAATTGGAGGATACAAAAAAATTAAAACCAAGGATATATATTTTATACGGTTGACAAAAAATAATCCAAACCACTATTTTCATGAACTTCTAGTTGTTGTGTGTTATAGCAACACACAATACCTATATTTTTCTTTTCTTGTAATAAGATAAGCAGGTTGTTTTTGTTACTAAATAAACAAACATGAAGTAGAAATTTTAATACAAGGGTTCACAAATTATGTTAAATGATGGGATGAGTTTTAGACCCAAGAAAACTAGAATAACGAATAGTGTAAAATATCAACCTCCACTGTTACATTCATATTCTCTTGAGTGACCATATTAACTCATAGGTACACTTGGTTTAAATAGTACAAAAATTTCTAGCAAATAATTCATAAAATTAATAATAGGCATATTCAAATCAAACAAAAAATCAAACACAAAACATGTTACTTAATATCAAAAAATTCTTATTCCATTAGAGGAGAAAATGTACTATGAAGAAGATCGGTGGAAGATGGCCGATCAGGTTGGAAGAAAAGTAGCAAGCATTATAATATGGATGCATTTTCTTGATATTTATCCACCCAAGAAGGAGGAAGTTTTCCTTTTTTATTTCACGTCTGAAAGACAATTATATATCTTGATTACTATCTTAAAAGGATTCCAAATCTCAAAAATACAACTCCTAATCTGTACATATTTTCCTATAGTTAAAGATGAAGTAAATAAATTTGGAGTGTTTAATTTTTTAAATTAATGAAAATGATATCAACAAATTAAATTAAAATAATTAAAATACATATAAACTCAAGTATACTCCCTCCCTCAAGGAAGAAAAACCAAAAAAACATTAAAAAACTCACATTTTCATCAATTTTTGGACAACCTTGCTCATTTTCAAAGGAAGTGTCAAAATAAGTTCCAACTTGACATGTACCATCACCAAAATCACAATTAGTTTCCCTAGGAAATCCAAGATCCTAATATAACTTCTCAAAAATCAAGAACATAGCTAAACAGAATTGGGGATAAAATATGAGTTTCACAATCATACTACCTACAGATTTGATCAAATAAATCAAATGATTCTGAAAACTAACTTTTTTAAATACTGAATAAATTCCCCAGAACATCTAGAATAAGGAATTACAATAAGAACTATAGGGTCAATCCAAGTTCATGGGTAGGGTTGGATGTCTTATGAACCCATTTTAGCTCAGAAATAACCAGAACCATTTAATTAAAAGGGTCATTGATCATACTTGTTGGATAGTGGGTGCTGGTGATGTTTCCATAGGAAATAATATTTTTTCTAGCTCTCAACTCTTCTTTCTTAGACGTCTTTCTTATAATAATATAGTTATATTGGACCTATCATATCTATATTTCATATATAAAATTATTTATTATTAATAAATATTCATTATTAATGATATTTTACCCCATATGACCATGGACATGATAGTATATATTATGATATCTAACATAATGTTTTATACTTTTTGTTTTAGAGCATCCTCTAGAATTACAAAGCTAAGATCAATTAGGGGATATCATATGGGAAAAGTGTATTCCTATAAAAATTTATTTCCTACCGATAATGTTATTTCAATGAGAGGTATTTCACTGACCTCTAGATATTGGTTATAACATCACAAATCACCACTCATATCATCAAGCTTACATCAATGAAAACATTTACCGTTTACATGAATTTTCAAAACCATTATAATTACCTTTCTAGAATCATCAAATAATGTTCAACTATTTAATGATATGTAAAATGGATAAACTGAAATTATTCTATAAAATATCATGTATTCTAAGTCATTCCACAATATCAAAATAGTTATACTATTTCTAATATTTATTATACAATAACACAACTACACACTACCATTCACATTAAAAATGAAAATGAATATACACAACTGTACACAATCATTTACAACTGCACAGTAACAATTAAAAATTCAAAACATCACACTATCATGATATTATATCATTTAAAACTAGAATTTGTTTTAGGTGAGAAATATTTTACAATGACACACTATCAGTTTCTTGGGTGAGGTGCATTTACATGCGCAATATCATTTTCTTCTGCACAATTTTACATTATCATGGTGTTATATCATTTATATATGAAAATATTATAAAGTGAATTGGAAATACTAAAAGAATATTTAAAAAACTATGTGAAAATAAATTAGTATATAATAGTGTTTATTTAAAAAATAGTAAGGATACATAAATGATATGTAGTTAGTATTTAATAGTTTTTAGTTACACAATATTATGAATGTTGATAGTTAGATAATTTTCATTTTAGTGATATGGTTTAATTTTTGAATTATTTCATATGATCTATTTATTTTATAATTGGAAAAACTTAATTTTGTGTTAATAATAATGAAATGAATTAATAGAATGAAATATTGACAGGTCTCTAGTATAAATATTTATAAAATAGTGGGTAGTGAAATATGTATTGCTAAGTAAATAGACATCGTTGGTCTATTCCAGAAGTCTACATTCAATAAGCTCATATTGGAAGAAACCCTCTATAAGGAACTAATGTGAAAAATATTTTGGTGTAAAAACTTATTATTTATATGTGAACAATGTGTAGATGGAAATCAAGAGAAATTTACTGTTTTTTACTATGTAATTGTATATATTTTCATGGAGGATTTAGTTTGTGAATTTTCAAACTCTCCATTTTTTTAAACATTGTTTGTAATGAATTTTCATAATATTTTCATATTTTTATGAATGTATTATATGTATAAACTTTATTTACTATAGTCTATTTTGACAGTAATCTATAATATACGATATTCCCGTAGTACATTAAAATGTTTAATATTTTGGAATAATCTAAATTTCTCTTTTATCTATATTAATGTAAAATATAATCTAATAATGTGTTTGATTCTATATGAAAAAATATACACTAATTATGTGTATGAATTTATATGACTGAATATTCTGAAGTGGTGAAAAATTGAGTCTGAATTCATGAACTGTGGTGAAAAAACTGGGTATATAAAAAACCCAAATTTTAATTATATAGTAGATATGGAGATTCATTTCATTGGAAAATATATTTAGAATTTAATGAATAAAAATGGGGCTGATTTTTATTTGTTTGGAATCAGTATAGAAGTTGATTTTTCTACTATATTGAATTATAAAATTAAACCTCAAGGATTCTATATTGAAATAAAATTTTGGAGCCAAATATTTTCAGATAGGGATATGAATTCTTCTTTCTTATATAATATTTAGTGTACTAGGAAGGCCAATAAGACCATTGCCTACCTAAAAATGGTAATGAAATAATCTCTGGGTGGCAGGAGCTAAGGGAGAACATAGTGAGATACTTTAAGTATATTGTAATTTATATCTCGAATGTGAATGTTAGTGATATATTGTATGTAATCCCAATAACTATTTATGAATTCAAAAATATCATTCTCAATAAGGTACCTATCCTAGAGGAGGTTAAGGCAATAATTTGTTCTCTCAACCCTTGAAATATTTTTGGGCGAATTGGGTTCTCCATCATATTCTTCCAGTGATTCTCTGAAATTTTTATAGATATTTGTAAAAAATGATTTATTTTTTACTTAGAAATAGTATTCTTCCTAAAGGAGTGGACTCATTATTTATTTTTGTATTTTATTTAGATGAATACACTGACTCTCATAATAGTTATATTCATGTAGATCATTCAAATAGTTTTTATAATATTCTGAGTAAAATAATATCAATTACGATCTCCTTAGTCATTGGGAAGGTGTTCTCCAATAATCAATTTGTATTTTTCCGTCAGAGTTAAATAAACGATTGTCTCGTAAAAACCTCATAATGTATAACCTATTGAATAAATAAAGTGAAAGTGGAGGAATTTCTCTTAATATAGATGTTAAAAACGTTTTTGACTCTATAAATTCGGAACTAATGTTTGTAGTTATTCAAAAATTCTGGTTCAAAGACTATTTTCTAGATAGTTGAAAAATATCTTAAACTTTTTAGGGTTGTCCATCCATGTATATAATACCCCAATGAGATTCTTACCATGGTCATGTGGGTTCATTCAAGGTGACCCTCTTGATAATTTTATATTAAGAATATCTAAAGACTATCTATGTATATCCATTTTGAAATGGTTTACCATGTATTTATCAAACCTATACAATAAATCATAAAATATTTATGTTAATACAAATAAAATATAAATTTTTTATATGTTTATTTAGATGTTGATTTTTTTAATAAAATTAACATATAAACTATATGAAATTTATGGGTTGAAATTTTAAATAATTATTACCATATAATCAAAAACAAATTAATACAATTAACATATAAACTCATATTTGTATGTAAAAATTTAAATTAGAATCCCTAAAACATCCATAACAAAATAGATATAGAAAATTAAAGTAATTTTTTTGAATGAGTTTTGAATATATATGTAAATTAAAGATGAAATAAATTATTACATTCCATTTTGTACAATTATGACATTGATATAGTAAATGAATTAGTTGTACGAGATCTTGCATCTGGAGAAGCACCTTATAATGAAATAAAAGGTAATGTCAGAGTGAATGACCACTCATGTTCTACACACCAGTGGCTAGAATCAGATAATAATATTCACCCTTTTAATAAAATCCCCATTCTAATTATTGTGAATTGAAAAAATTCATCCTCAATCATACAATGAAATCATGAAAAAGAAGCATAAAAACAAAATAGAGGGACTCTTTTATATGAAGTAACACTAAATAATTATAAAACAATTTAAATACACATGAAAGGATCCATTACTAAATCATAAACCCCAAACTATAAGATGTACATACCAATACATAATCTATACAACTGAAAGAGGAAATTAAAGGAAGTATAGAAAAGACACTCCATAATAATACGTAAGATAAAAAACTAATCTTGATACTTTCTCTATAATTCCACACTCATCTAGATAGGCCACATTAAATTACCAAAAACGTAATGCACTTAATTTTTACGCACCAAAAGTTTAATTTATAGTGACTGAGAACATAATCCTTGGTAAATATCATAACAACCTCTATTAACTCAATTTATTATTATGCAAATATATAAAAAATAGAATAATGCCAAAAATGGTCAATTACCTTCTAGGAAAATTATTCAATACCATAGAATTTCATAACCCATCCCACCAATAGTCACATGTATGTGGCTATTACCATAGCTCAAACATAACACAACACTGTCAGTGATAAACATCTAATACAATACTGAAAACAGAAAATATTACATCATTTCATTCCTATGACAACTCATGTTTTCATTTTATTCACTCTATATACCATGTGAAATCAAAATGGAAATAATAATACATAATATATGTTAATTATGACAATTAATGACACCCAATAATCAAAAATAACCACCAAAGAGGTCAAAATATCCCTTATTTCATGTCAAGTTTAATTACCCAGTCATTACCAATTATTCTTCTTATGTAACCATTTAAGGATTCATTTCCAGCATCGTTATATATAAATTCTGCATGTAACTCACACCATAACAAACTTGGATAATAGAATTAATCATATAAAAACCCTATCCATTTACACATATCATTACATGATTTTATGATTAATAAAACATCATATTAGAAGGCAATTATCGTGAAGTCTAGTGTCTTTGAATACTAGGTACATAAAACTGAAAACATGGGACTAAAAAGAACATTTATTTACTTAATATTCATAAGGATATCCTAACATCCATCATGCTCATACATACTCATATAATAACCTAGTGATAACATGAACAATGTGATGAGCTAAACTCCCAGTAAGGGAAAAAGAAAAATATAAAGCTTTAGAAAATGGGTTAGAAGGTGTGGTAAAATGAAAATAAAAGGCCCAGAACACATGGAATCATAACATAAAAAATGGGATAATATAAACATGAATTCATTTTAATGTATAATATACATAAAATATGACATTAACACGAGTCAATGATGATTTTACATATAGGATCGCAAGTCAAGGATAACCACCAAGACTATTGCACATGGTAGCACGAGTCAAGGCTAACCGCCAAGACCGTTGCACATAACATCTCATGATACTCAAATTTACCCAATTCATTGAAGCTATATCTGGATGAAACCATCTTAACATGTACATAAATATTGTTTCTATATAAATAGTCAAACACAATCAATCATACATAAATAAAAGGGTACACAAAGAATAAAATTGGTATCATAATCATGACATAAATCATAATGAATGGTCATATCATACACGTTTCCATGAGAAAAAGTAATTGTATCTAGCATGTAAATTCATTAGGTATAATAGTAATATATCATAATAAGTAATTCCAAATTGAATTGATAACATGTAAAAGTTTTTTTTAATAATCATTAAAATTAAAACATTTTAGCGTGGTTTAATGGAAATATCAATGATCATTTAAAATAGAAAAGGAATAATCTTTTATATAAAATAATAAGGGAAAAAATGTTTTCATGATAAAAATTGTTCTTGTATAAATATAATTGTTTCTTAGAAATAGATTATATAGTGTACTTGAAATTGGGTAAGAGCTCAGGACGATCTCTTAATGCTAGTTTTCTTATCATGAAGTATTAAATAGAGAATAACTTAAAAGCACATATATCCCCAAAAAAGAATGATAAATGGGTATTAATACAAGAGTTTTGACATAAAAATAGAAATAATAATATTCACATAAATAGAATATGGGATTTAATTTAGTTAAAAGAAGAGTAAGGATAACCCGAAAGAATAATGGAGGTTCTGGTAGAATCCCTTACGAAATATAAGCATGGAATCCGATGTACTTAAGAGGGATTAATGAGAGGGAATGATGTTTATCATATTTTATACATCATGAGGGAAGTATGGGGGAGGTGTGAAATTATACCCCATCATTTTTAATTACATATAAAAGGTCATAACATAGAATATATTCTTGAATAAATGTGATAAAGAGAGCATCCCTTAACTTAAGTCAGATGGTGCTCTTCGCTTGATCTAATTAAACTAAATAATAAAATTTGGATAACTAATTAATAATTAAATAAACTCCACTACATGTTAATGATTTAGTATAACCTTATTAAGTTCATTCATGTTCTTTTTGATGTGTTAAGAGGTTTAATTTCATTGTTTAGGAGCATTTGCTTCATTGGTTTTAATGATCGGTTCAGTTATATTCATGTATAGATACATTTGTATGACGAGAGTGGTTATAAAAAATTAAATTTATTTGATATTTTTGAACATACAAAAGATTAAATGGTTATAAAATTCATTATATTATTTGGAGTGAAGGTGAATCATTATATAAAACATTAATGACAAATACATGAATTAATTTGACGATTTGTCTCATAATTTAATTGTTTTGTATTATTATTTTACATCATGTGTGAAAAAATATTCCATAATCATAAATTAAGATAAAATGAAAATTTAAAAGTCTTGTTAAATAATAAAAATTGTTCCATGATCAAAATTAAATATGGTAAAAGAAATTGATAATCAGTCATCCTTGAATGTGCTAAATTAATGCATTTCGGAATGTGTTTTCATTTATTTCATATAAAAGGATTAGAAAAGAGAGATGATAAAAAAATATCCCATTATAAGAACAAAATTCTAGTACATTTATGGTAATGGATATTTCATACCATTTGGATGGAGAGAGGGTAGGAAAGAAAAAAGAATAAAGAAACATGAAAAGCAAATGAAAGAAAAGAAAAGAAGAATTTAACTCTTGGTTTAATCTTCCTTGAAAGTCTTTTAAGGGTAGAGGGTTTGTTCTTTTAAGGAGACCAAGGGGTGATGTGAATGGTGGAGGATCTTTGGGACATATTTGGGCCAAATTTCGGGAAGGAATATGGCTTTAGAAAAGTGAAGAGAATAGGGGAGTGTGGTTGGTATTTATAGTGGAATGGGGGGGGGGGGGGTACTTAATATTCTAATCATTAGTTGTTTATTTTTATATAAGACAATAAATAGTAATGATACATGTGACCAAAATATTAAAGTGTTTATGTGAGTTTAAGATAATGTACTTACATCATCCATACATCCATTGATAACATCATAATTCATGTATTTAGCATTTATTGTAAAATCTCATATTTTACTATTCACCAAAAATTCAGGTAGTTCATTGAAATCCCAAAAATTCAGTCTTGTAATGACCCACAAAATTATATGTAATTTTTTTTAAAAAAATTAATATATATTATTACGAGTCTTTGAAAATTTATAGCATGCGATTTGGAGGTCCAGTGTGCCAGGAATGAATTTTGGAAAATTATTTTAAGGTACGCTCAGAAAACGTGTGGGAGACATTTTCTATCTTTTGAACCAGTGATCAGATTAAAAATACAAGAGCACCATTGAATCCACATACCGATATTCTCTTAAGAGAAGCTTAACTTTAACCACAGTAGGTTGGGTGAAAAAGTTAACTTTTGCGACTTTTAAAGAATTAATAAAATAAAAAAAGTGTTATTTTTTTTATCCCACCACCTCTTGAGCGAAGGTGGTGAGGACCGCCAAGGTGGTCAGACATTTAATGCAGGATAGATATTAAATTTCCAGTTAGACCTTGGTTGCGTAAGCACCCCTCATGTAATTAATGTATCACATTAATTATGTTAATTAATAAATATCATTAAAGGTATTTAGCATTACTCACCCTTTTCGCCCTCTATTTAAATGGGGATAAAGGTTGAGTTTTGACACAACTTCACCAAGTAAAGATGTCATGGAGAAGTGATGTGACATCTTCCACCAACGAGGAATGAAAGATTGGTCATTGTAGGGGGAAATCGATGATGAACGCCGCCAGTTTCCATGGACCGAGATTCTTATTCCACAACCGCGTGGTTTTCTCCCAATCTGAAGTAGGGGTTTATGTTACTATAGTTATCTATGATGAATTCTTTTCATTATATTTTTATCATGTTAACGCGCTGAGGGCACGGGCCAAACAAACAATGCTTGGACCCAAGGCCACTTCATTCTAGTGGTGTTCTTCAGTGGGAAATTCTTCAACTCATTAGAATCTAGAATGACGGGAGCCGCATACTAATGGAGGCATCTCAGGAAGACCAAAGGAATGTGAAGAAGTAAAAAAAGAGCTCTCGAGCATCGTCGGAGCCCTGCGGAAGAAGCGTAGGTGAGACTCTGGCACAATGACCCCAAAAACCAGTTCCGGTGGACAAGAGACGCCGCCAGAAACAGCCGATCGTGGTGGGAGAGAGGTGTCTGTCAGCATCGTGGCGTTCAGACAGGCGAGTCGAAGTAAACGGTCGCGGAGGGGGAGGCGACACGCTTTCATGCGCTACCCAAAAGGAACTCACGACGGAGCTGTAAAGGGACTCGCTCATAGTGATTCTCATGTGTGTTGAGGAGGCGCCATATGGCGCCACTAATTAATGGAGCTGAACGGCTCCTTTGAGCCTTTATGGAGCACCATCCCGCACGACCCCGTGTGGGTCGTGCAAGTCGGCGGGCCAAGCCACCATGGCCTAGCCCAGCCTGGGTAGGCCCGGACAGTCCATGGCCTAGTGGTATGAGCCTGCCATAGCCCGGTCCAAGCCGGTTCGGCCGGGCTAGGTCGGAGCTGGATTGGACTCGGAACCCTCTTGGGCGCAGAAATGCTTAAAAAGACCATAACTTGTGAACTGGACATCCTTTTGGTGTACCGTCTATGACGCTGGGATCCTTGAAGGGAGAAGGTTCTTTTGACATACTCCACTTGGGTTTTGGAGAAAGTTGGAGTATGACTGGGTTGGATTGTACCTGAATCCAACTGATCCCTCGGCCCTAAAATGCCAATAACTTATGGATCGTAGGTCCGGTTGACGCATTGTCTATTGCATTGGAACCCTTATGACGTGACAGATCATGGAGTTACTTCTTCGTGGGACTTCATGCTAGTTTTAAAACGACCGATAGCTTGAGGAGCGGTTCTCCCAGAATCAAGCATACTATGAGCGGGAATCCAGTAGGTGACAGTAAGGCGGAGGTTTGAGATAGATCATACGGAAGTTAGTACCAAGCGATCCTTTGTGGGTAAGCACCTAGAGATCCTATGTGGGTAAGCACCGAGCGATCCTATGTGGATCAACACCTAGCGATCCTATATGGATCTATAGTACACGACCTAATGACGACCAGCCTTAGAGCAGCCCATCGTGGATCAACAATATACTGATCCTGTGAGGGTCAGATCCCATGTGGGTCAGCACTCAGTGATCCTATGTGGGTTAGCACATACCGATCCTTTTTGGGTCATATCCTATGTTGGTCTTACAGGGGGTTAGTACCTATCGACCCCGGGTGGGTTATATCCTTTGGGGGTCTTACGGTGGAGAGTACCTATCGATCTTGTGCGGCTCAGACTCTGTATGGTCAGAAGTAGTACCTCTCGACAGAATAAGATGACATAACTTATCAACTAATCATCTATACTTCTGTGCTTTACTTATACCAAGTTAGATCTATGTCTACTTATTTGTGCTTTGTGATTGAGATCATGATTTTTGGTTTTCCATTTTATAATTCTAGGATACCTTCAGGGGTCTCGTGGTCCCTACTGGGTATTGTTATACTCACCAATGCACGGGCTTCGCCCGCACCTTGTTTTGTCTTGTGCAGATGACAAGCAGCTTGGCTGAGACATGAGGGACCTAGGACAAGGCAGTACATAGAGGATATTGGATGACGTGGATAGCAGTGGAGACGATCTGTACCAAAACTCTAGTAGAATACTCATTGGATGATTCCAGGATCTGTTTTCTATTTTTCAGTTGTAGTTGAACTTTTCAGTAGGGCTTGTATTCCATACCCTTTACTTTCAGTACACACCTTTACTACTACAGTTTTACTTCATGGTTGCATCTTTTGGTGTTCTTTTACTGTGTCTTTGTACAGGTTTAAAGGCAATATATTCCCGTTATAGGGATACACCTTTCTGGTGCAAGTGTGAAACCCTTATCCTATAGAAGGAAAGCATGGGTTAGTCGTAGCACGAGCCCCATAGGACGGGTTGTGAAAAATTGGTATCATAGGAGTTTGTTCTACTGAAGAATAAGGACTCTTATATTTTCAATGTAGAAATTGTGTTATGTTTTTTTGAGTGTTGTTTTCATTTCGGGGAGTCCAGTGTTGGTGTGGCGGCTGACGTATCCATACACTAGGACCCTGAATTCTGATTTCTGACTCGATGCATGAAAACACTCAATGCATGTGTTTTGGAAATGTTTTTACTTTGATCTCTTTTGAGCCAATTCATAAAGTATAACTTATTTAACGTGGAACATATTTTTTTTCTGGATTTCACTGCGTAGACAGTCAGCCAGTATTCCCAAGAGTGTACATGATAACGGCCCATCGAGCGACAAGGCTTAAGTACATGGCCCTATTAATATGGTAGCACCTTCAGGTAGTGCACCAACACCACCACCACCTGTAGGGAATAACATTCCATAATCCCCACTAACATACCATGTACGTCGACTGAGTATGTTTCATGAGTTCCAGAGACAAAGGCCTCTGAGGTTTCGAAGTAAGACAGATCCCCAGGCAGCTGAGGACTGGCTGGATGCTGTGGCTAGATTTTTTCTCTTGGTTGAGACACAAGTAGATCAGATGGTTTTCCTAGATGCAATCTTTTTTCCACGGAACAATATGGAGAATGTGGATCCTGAAGCTCTAAACACATGATGTGGAGACCCTCCCTTGGATGGACATTGAGATCATTTTCAGGGCAGAGTTCATTCCAGTGACACTACACTATGTGCGTATTAAGGATATCATGCACTTACAACGGGGAAACCTGACTGTATCCCATTACTCAGTGACATTCACTGACCTCTCATGATAATCCAACTACAAGGTACGTGACCCATTATTCAGGGAACTGACCTTTGAGCATGGTATTCGGAGGGATATCAGAGCATCAATGATATCACTGAATATCCTGACGTAGGGTGTACTACTTGATCAAGCATTGTTGGTGGAGATATTCACAGCTGAGTAGGCACTGAAAGTGAGAGACACCGTCGGATGACATGTATCAATGTCATCTGTAGTTGGTAGTAGATAGATGATGCAGAGGTCCAAGTGAGCAAGACCCACCGGTGGACAACCTCGGAACGTAGGGTCGGAGTTTTGGAGCTCATGAGGAAGAGAAGGATAGGTGGGAGGCAGACTGTGCTTCACGTGCGGTGGGCCAAGACACATGGCTCGCGACTAGCTAACCTGCCATACCAACAACCAGCAGATGGCTGAGGGACCACCGATGTAGAGGCAATGATTTTGGTGAGGAGGTCTTCAGGGTGGAAGATGAGGCAGAGTAGTAGGCTGTGTAGCCAGCGATGGGTGATGATTTGAGGTTCTACCGCCACCACCACCAGAATGTCCACCCCAACCATTGGGAGCAGGTGGAAAAGGGTGAGAACAAATTCTTGCAGTTGAGTCCTATGAACATGTAGTTCCAGTTATGATTAGAATTTCGATTTAGTAATATTCCACCTTAGATTTATTACTTATTGACACAGGTTCCCGTCAGTCTTTAATTTCCACTACACTCGTTCGGAGCATGGAGATTCTGATGGAGTCGTTGGCTTGATCTTTACGATTATAGACTCTTACGGAAGAGGATTAGACTATTACACACTAGTGATGATAGTGTGAGATTACTCTAGGAGGTGAGAGCTTTAGCTGGGATATCCTAGTAGCAGCATCGAGGCCTTACTATGTCATCTTGGTTATGGACTGACTATCCACAGTCCATGCTCAGATTTACTATTTTCAGCGCGTTGTGCAGTGTTTCCATGAGGATGAGATCCTATTTTTCTTTCACTGGTGAGAATGAAACCTTTGTAGCACATGATGGGATTTATTGAAGGAGGGTGCAGCTGACCACACACTATTTTTCAAGCCTTAACCTCGGAGAAGTTGATGTGAGGAATCCGAGTTATCCTGTAGTGATGGACCAATTTGCTGATGTCATTCCTAATGATGTTCCAAGACTACCTCCAGGGAGAGAGGTATAATTTTACATTGAAATGTACTCCAAGACGAAACCAATATTGACACCAGCATATCAGATGGCTCCCATAGATCTTCAAGAGTTGCAGGTAGAGCTATATGACATGCATATAAAGGGTTTCATAAGGCCCGATGTTTCTACATGGGCATCCCTAATCTTATTCAGCAAAAAGGTGGATGGGAGCTTGAGGCTTTGTGTGGACTATCGGTGCCTAAACCAGGTGACCATGAAGGAAAAGTATCATCTTCTGAGTATCGATGATCTCTTCGACCAAGTAAAGGGATCACGATTTGTTTTTAAGATAGACCTTAGATCAGGCTATAATTAGCTCATTGTATGGGACGATGGCATACCGAAGATAGCCTTTAGATGCCAGTATGGACATTATGATATATTGGTTATTCCTATTGGCATGACCAATGCTCTTACAGTGTTCATGGGGATCTTGAACATGATCTTTTAGCCATAACTCGATCTCTTTGAGGTGGTCTTCATCAACGACATCCTGATATCTAGGCATTGGAGGAGGATCACCCTACGCACCTATAGATAGTCCTAGATACACTCAGAGAGAACTATATTTATGGAAATCTATTGATGTGTTAGTTCTTGATACAGGAAGTCCACTTCTTGGGGCATGTTATCTCAGAGTTTAGAGTTGCTGTTGATCCGATGAAGATAGAGGAAATTATTTCTTAAGAGCCACCAAGAGTTTCACCGAGATACGATGTTTTTTGGGATTGGCTGGGTACTACTAGAGATTTATACCTGACTTCTCCAGGGTAGCATCAACCCTTTTAGCTTTTACGAAAAGAGGCATCCTTTATTATGGACGAAGAAGTTAAAATACGTTTTTTAGGAGCTGAGGTACTGTTTGACAAGTTCCCCCATCTTGATACTACCAGAAGAGGTCATTGGGTATGTAGTCTACTATGAAACATCAGGGACCGAACTAGGTTTTGTTCTAATTTAGTAGTGAGTTGTGATCACCTATGGCTCACGACAGTTGAGACAACACAATCAAAACTACACTACCCATGACCTGGTGTTAGTAGTAGTGGTGTTTGCGCTAAATATGGGGAAGCACTACTTGATGGGTGAACAATTTACTATTTACTATGATCATAAGAGTCTAAAGTATATCTTCTCATAGAAGGTCCTGAACCTGAGACAATGATGATGGATAGCGTTCCTCCAGGACTATGACTTTGAGATAGTCTATACTCCTGGGAAAGGGAATGTAGTAGCAAATGCACTTAACATGAGGTATGGTCTATAGTTATAGAGTGAGGTAATAGAGTAGCTAGATGTGTTGTAGATATCCTTCATGGATAGTGATGGAGAAGTTTACCTCTAGTCTATGAATGTCACTCCCCAAATTATTAAGCGAGTTCGGGAGGCACTGCTTGGGGACATTGACTACGAGGTCTGACATGCTCAGATATCCTTAGGACAGTCTCATGAAGGATTTTCTGAATGTGGGTAGCACTTATTTATCTTCAGACGATGTAGTATGGTACCAGTGATGCTACGAGAGGAGGTGTTTAGGAAGCTCCATATATCCCCCTTTGGCGGTACATCCTAGAGTGGAGAAGATATACCAGGACCTCCAACCTCAGTACTGGTGGCTAAGGATAAAGAAGGAAGTGCCAGAGTTCATATCACAATGCCTCAATTGTTAGCAAGTGAAGGCCGAGCATCAGGTACCAGCTGGATTAGCACAACCACTTGAGGTACTAGAGTAGAAGTGGGATGGTATCTCTAGAGACTTCATGATAGGACTACCACGTATGTCTAGGGGACACGATTCCATTCGGGTGATCATTGAACAAATCACCAGGTCAGCCCACTACCTACCCATCTGAGATAAGGGATCGGTATAAGGCATGAGACAACTCTACAAGTAGGTGATATTGCGACTTCATGGAGTTTCGTCGATGATTTTCTCAGATCACGATGCATGTTTTACATTACACCTGTGGAAGGGATTGGAGGAGGAATATAAAACTCAGCTATGCTTGAGTAACACATTCCATCCTATGATATATGGTCAGATAGAGCGGACCATACATACACTCTAGGACATACATCATCCTTGTGTCGTTGATTTCAGCTGCAGTTTGGAGGACCACCTACCCCTATTGGAGTTTTCATACAACAACAGTTATCACTCCACCATCGGCCTGACCCCATTTGAGGCTTCTTACAGGCGACCAAGAAGATCACCTCATTGTTGGATAGACCAAGGGGTGTCAGCAATTATGGGTCAAGAGTTGGTACAGGCTACCACAGAGAAGGTGCATATCGTCTAGGAGCAGATGAAGGCTGCATAGAGCTGGAAGAAGTCTTATGGTGAAATGAGACGGAGACCCTTGGACTTTGTGGAGGGATACAATGTCTTCTTATGGGTCTCACCCCAAATAGGATTAAAGAGCTTTGTCCGGGGAAACCAACATTCTCCGAGGTTCATCAGACCATTTCATATCCTTAGTAGGGTAAGTGAGGTAGCGTTTCGTCTATCCCTTCTCCCACCGATGCACTAGGTGAATAATGTATTTCACATGTTGAAACAGAGAAGATAATTTCCTGACCCATCGCACGTTATCTACCAGGACAAGCTGGAAATCGATGATGGGGCGATGTTTGTGGAGTTCCCAGTGGAGATAGAGGGTTGACGGGAGCTGTTCCTTCATGGGTGGCCGATTCCTCTTGTGTGAGTTCTTTGGTAATACCAAAACCTCTAGGGCATCACATGAGAGAAGGAGGCTCAAATACATGCTCAGTATCCCCATTTTTTCTACAAGTATTGTTGTAGCTTTCGGGGATGAAAAGATCTAAGGTGGGTAGAATGTAAAGACCCAATGAATTCCATGTAATTTTTTTAATTATTTGGGATTATTATGAGTTTGTGAAAATTTACAGTATGTGATTCCATGGTCTGGTGTGCCAAAGATGAATTTTTAAACTTTCTTTTATGGTAAGTTTAGTAAATGAACGGGTGACATTTTATATCGTTTGAAACGGTGATAGGATTAAAAATATAAGGGCACCATTGAATCGGCAGTGTTGATATTTTCTTAAGGGAGGCATAACTTCAACCGTAGTATGTTGGGTGAAAATTTATCTTTTGTGACATTAAAATAATTATTAAAATAAAAAAAGGGTTATTTTATATTTTATCCTACCACCTCTTGAATGGTAGTTTCGGGGACCACATAGGTGGTCATACATTTAATGCGGGATATTAAATTCCTGGTTACACCTTGGTTCTGTAACGACCCATCATATAATTAATGTAGCACATTAATTACATCAATTTATGAATCTCATTAATGGTACATTATGTTAATCACCTTTCCCCCATCTATTTAAATGGGTCTCGAGGTAGATTTTTAACATGGCTTCACCAAGCAAGGAACCTCTATCAAAGTGACATGACGTCTACCAATAATGAGGAACCGAAGCTTGGATGTCGTTGGGGGAAATCGATGATGAACGCTGGGAGTTTCAATAGACCAAGATTCTTCTCCCACAACTACGACGACTTCTCCTAAACTGATGTAGGGGGTTTATTTTATTATATTTATCTATGATAAATTATTTCCATACCTCTTATTATCATGTTAACACAGAGGGCGCAAGCCAATTGAACAAGGCATGAACCCTCTATCTCTTTTTTCTTGTTGCGTTCTTCAGGGGAAAATCCTTCAACTCATTAGAATCTGGAATATGGGAGTCGTGTAGTGACATAGGCATCCCATGAAGCCTGTAGGTGCGAGCAGATGTGAAAACGAATCTCCAGAGCATCACTGTGTAAGAAGCTCTGTGGCGGCACTTGTGATCGGCATGGCGCAGGTCACCAGCGCCAGTGGACAAGAGCGATGGTCGACACCTGCCAGTCATGGTGGAAGTGTATAATAACTCAGTGTAGTGGCGGTCGGACTAGCAGTCGCAGCGGTAGGCCGCGGAGGTGGATATGGTGTGCTATCTTGTGCCATGCTGAAGGAAGTCGTGATAGATCAGGAAAGACAATCGCTCCTTGCGGATCCTAAGGGTGATGAGGCAGCTCCATTAGGCACCACCAATTAATGGAGTGGAATGGATCTTTTTAGCCGTTCGAGAGCAGCAGACTGCGCCACCCCATGTGGGTCACGCTAGCAGGTGGGCTAGGCCGGAACGACCCAGACCAACAGGGACAACCCAGTATGGTTCAGGCTAGGCTAGGTCGGGTGACCCAAACTGGGTCAGGACTGCCCAGGCCGGGTGGTCAGACCGGGTCGGATCGGACGCAGACCCCTCTCGGGCCCAGAAATGCATAAAAGGCCATATTTTGTGTTTCGAACGTCCGTATGATGAACCATCTATGGTGTTGGGATCCTGGGAGTGAGAAGGTCCTCTTAACTTAATCTACTTGAGTTTTGTAGAATGTTAGAGTACAGTCCGGTTGAATTGTTCCTGAATCCAATTGGACCCTCATCACTAAAATGCCTATAACATACAGGCTGGGCGTTCGGTTGACACGCCGTCTATTGCTTTGGAACCCTTATGATGTGACAGATAATCAGGTTACTTCTTCATGGGACATTATTCTAGTTGAAATATGACTGGTGTCTTGAAGAGTGGTTCTCCCAGAATCAAGCGTACTGTGAGAGGGAATCCAGTAGTTGGCAGTGAGGCTGAGGTTGAAGACGGATCATACGAAGGTGAGTACCAAGCGATCCTGTGTGGGTCAACAACAAGAGATCTTGTGTGGATTAGAAAATAGTGATCCTGTGTGGATCAACACCTAGTGATCATGTGTGGATCAACACCTAGTGATCTTGCCTAGATCAGTAGTACGAGACCTGATGAGGCCCAGCCTTAGAGCGGCCTGTCATGGATCAACGACATATTGATTCTGTGTGGGTCAGATACTGTGTGGGACAACGCTCAAAGATCTTGTGTGGGTTAGTGCATACTGATCCTCTGTGGGTCTTGTGGGCGTTTGAACCTATCGACTCCAGGAAGGTCAAAACCTATGTGGGTCTTGAAGGGGTTAGTACCTATCGATCCTGTGTGGGTCAGACTCTGTATGGTCTACTGTAGTGCCTCTCGACATAATAAGATTATCTAGCTTCTTGACTAATCATCTATGTGGTTTCAAAGAAGCTTGGGGATGTGTTGTCCGATCGGTCGACGATGTCACAAGAGGCCCATCCTTCGTTGGCTTCGATCTGGGTTATGGTGGTTCTTGTATGGAAATGCATGTCATTGGTGTGGGGTTTCAGATGTGTTGGTCGACAACAATGGATTCACTTGTTTCAATTTAGAGGAATGTTCTGTTTCAGTCTCTATAGAGTTCACTGGTAAAGTCCTTGATGATGTGATTCATATGATTTCGTATGGGTTGTAGTGATGGTGTTAGGAGTTCCTTTTGGTTTTTGCAGGCGAATGGGTAGAGGTGATTTGAGTTTTTAATGTTTGAATTTTTAATCTGGGTTGATGCGGTCCTTTTGATCCTTTTGATGTATCTGGTATTTGGGATTTTTTTGGGTTCCCACTTCCCCCTCAAAAGTGGTTTAGAAATAAAAATTAAATTTTTAGTTAGTCTATACTTATGTGATTTACATATACTGGGTTTGAGTTGTGTCTATTTCATTGTGATTTTTGATTGAGATCAATCATTTTTGTTTTCCTTTCGGTAGTTATGAGAGAATTTTGGGAGTCTCAGGGTCCTTACTAGGTATTGTTATACTCACCCTTGCACATGATTTGCCGACCCCTTGTTGAGTCTTGTATAGACGACGAGCAGCTTGGCTTAGGCTTGAGGGATCCAGGACTAGGTGGTACAGAGAGGAGATTGGCTAACGAGGAGAGTAGTGGAGACAAGTTATACCTACCATTTAGGTTGGATCCTCAGTGGATGATTCCAATAGCTGTTTTCTATTTTTCAAGTGTTGTTGTACTTTTTAGTTGGATTTTATTCCAGTCCCTTTAATATCAATACACACATTTACTTCTATAGTTTTACTTCGTGGTTGCATCTTGTGATGTTCTTGGATTGTGTGTTTGTATAGGTTTAAACGTAATGTCTTCCCGTTTTAGGGATACACCTTTCCAGTGATTGTCGCCAACCCCTGGCCTATGGAGTGTGAGCATAGGGTAGTCATGGCATGGGTGTAGGGGAATAGTTTGTGACAACTCTAACCATTTTTATACATGTAAAATCAAAAATGAAATCAATTTTTTTTAAAAATAATTGTCTAAATATGATTAATTTAATTTTAAATAAAATCATAATTTACATGAAAAATGAAAAATTTAAAACAATATATGATTTTATAAGGTTTTAAAAAATTTACATAAGGTCTTATAAAATTATCATAAAACCATAAGATATAAAAGAAATAATTTATGAATACATTTTTTGAAAATATATTTTCTTTTTTAATTATTAAATTATTCATAAATTTTTAATTAAATATTGATGACTTTTAAAAATACGAACACTCTCATATTGTCACTTATAAGATGGATATTTTTTATTTATACATTCATTGGAATGTTTACTATTTACATGGCTGATTTACTATTCATAAGGGTAATATTACTTTTCATAAGGGAAAAATTACTATTCATAAGGGTCAATTACTATTCACCAAAAATTAAGTTTGTCTTATCAGACTCCAAACATCTTACTGATCGTAACCACATATGTCAAATTATGGAAATTCAAATCACAGAGGTGACTATATTATTTTAAATGGTCACATAGTACATATTAGTTCATTAAGTATTGATTTTATGTGATTATATGAAATAATTATAATAAAGGAATTTCGACAGATATAACAATGTGTTGTTACATTATTTGCCCTTATGAAATTTCACCATCAAAATTTCATTTTAAATTCTATGTCATAAAAAAGTGCAAATAAATTTCTTTCATTGCCTCCTCTAGTTCCCATGTTTCCCCTTCGTACTAATAATTACACTACTGTAATTTGACCTAGTGAGTAGTCTTGTTATGTAGAACATTATCACTATGATACAAGATCTTCACTAGATACTCCTCATAAGAAAGATCATTCTAAAACTGTACCACATCTGAAGAGAGTACATGTGATGAATCTGGTATGTAATTCCTTAGGAGGGATACATGAAAAACATTGTGTAATTTAAACATTTTAGGTGGAAATGACAGTCGATAGGTCACATCCCTGGAATGATCAATAATCTCATAGGGGCTGATATACCTGGTTCTTAACTTTCTGTTCTTCCTAAACCTCATTACCTTCTTCAATGGATATATACATAGAAATACCATGTCTCCAACTTCAAACTCATGGTCTAGTTGACGATTGTCTTCATAACTCTTATATTGACATTGGGATGCCTTGATGTGTTGTGTAATGGTTTTTACCTTCTCCACCATTTATTTTTCCATTTATAGTCCTAGTAACTTACGTTTAAAAAATTCATCCCAACACACTGGTGTTCTGCACCTTTTCTTATAAATGGATTTGTATGGTTCCATTTGAATGGTCGAGTGGAAACTATTTTTGTAAGTGAATTCAACAAGTGGAAGATGTTTTTCCCATCCTCAATTGAAGTACATAGTACACACACTAAGCATGAAATTCATTTTATTAATAGTTCTCTCATATTTCCCATCATTTTGTTGTTTATAGGATGTACTGAAGTTTAGTTCAGTGATTATGTCAGGATGGATAATTTTTTAGAAATTCGTGGTGAATCTCATATCTCTATTGGATACAATATATTGTGGTACTCCATGAAGCCTCAACACCACTTTGATCTAAATCCATGAAAGTTGATCCTATGATAATTCCTCTCGAATTTTAATAAAGTGAGAAGTCTTTGTAAGAAGATACACATTGACCCAAATAGAATTGTTTCCTCAAGATGTCCATATATGTCTAGTGAAAAATTTCAGGGTGATTTTCTCCCACTTCCATGTTGGTGTGAGTAGGGTTTTCATAATCCCCTTAGATTTCTATATTTCTTCCATCACTTGTTGACATATTAGGCACATTTATGTATACTCAGCAATCTCCATCTTCATATTTTCTAACCAAATGTTCTCTCAGAAATCTCAATAAATCTTTGTGCTCCCTATGTGAATAAATAAGGTTTAACTATGTGTGTCATTTTGAAGCTCCTAGATTATCTATGGATCATATGGTACACATAATCATGACCCAAATCTTACAAATCCTTTCTAATTAATAATAATAATATAAGATTCCCATTTATAATGGCTTCTACCCTTTTATGAATTTCAACATCTTTTCTTTGAGCATCTTTTATATTCTCCATGAGGGATGGTTTAGCAGTAATTTGAGAACGGATTAACGATGTTCCTCAGATAAAGAATCCCATGTCCATCCATTACAAATATAATAGTATTTGATTCTTTTAATTCTCATCAATGATAAAGATATAAGATCCTTTCTACATAGAGAGTCCTCTACATTATTTACCTTATCAGTATGGTAGTGGATTGAACAGTCATAATCCTTGGAGAGATCCAACCGTCTTCACTGAAGAATATTAATCTATTTCTCTCGGAATATATATTTGAGACTCATGTGATAAGTATATATCTCATGCTTCTCCCCACAGAGATAATACCGCTAGATTTTCAATGCAAAGATTATAGCCTCCAACCCTAGATCATGTGTAGGATAGTTTTTTTCATTTATTTTCTAATAAAATGAGGTGTAGGCTATCACTTTATCATTTTTCATCATCACATAGACTAATTCATTTTTTGAATCATCACTATACACCACTAATATTTCTCCACTTTTTGGGAGTGTGAGTACTGGCATATTGATAAGCCTCATTTTCAACTCCTAAAAATAGTCTTCATATTCCCGAGTCCAGAAAAACATTAATCACTTCCATTTTGAACATTGTCATTAGATTTTAGAATCATGAAATGTTTATCACAAATATTCGATAATACCCAGTTAGACCCATATTTCATTGGATCTCCATTAGAGATGTTGGATTGGGCCACTATTCAATTGCATTCGTCATTGAAGAGTCCACAGATATCCCTTTACTGGTGACATCATGACCAAAGAAGGATATTTCCTCCATCCACAACTCACATTTACTATAATTTTCATATAGCTTCTCCCATGGAAATGTCTTTTGCATAGTATTCAAATACTCCATATGTTCCTCCTTGCTCAAGAAGTATATTAGAAAATCATCAATAAAGACTACCAAAAATTTGTTGAGGTAATATCTAATTACTATATTCATTATTTTCATTAATATTTTTGGAGAATTAGTGAGTATAAAGGGAATAAAAATGATCTCATAGTGTCCATAACTCATTCAAAAGGTAGTCTTGGGAATATCTTCCTTCCTCATATTTAATTGGTGATATCCCGATATAAGGACCAACTTATAGAAATAACTTTCCCCATGAAGCTGATCGAACAAGTCATCTATCCATGGTAGGGGATACTTGTTCTTTATTGGTATTTTATCGAGGCCATGACAATCAATTAAGTGGCGCATTGATCCATCCTTCTTCTTTATGAATAGGATTCGAACTCCTCATGGTGAAGCACTCAGGTGTTTAAAACCCATCCCCAAATTCTCCTATAACTGCTTCGACAACTTTATTAGCTATATGTTGCCCATTCAATATGGTATCTTTGATATAGGTTGGGATCTAGAAATAAGTTCAATTTATAATGAAACCTCTCGATCAAGAGGAATACCATGAATCTCTATATGGAATACCTCAGTGTAATCCCCCATGATAAGAATCACTTCAAGAAGTATCATATCATTTATATCAATCATTTTTCTAGAAATGGTTGCTCATAAGTAAGTAATATCCACACATAATACAGTGATCCTAAAAGATATTCAAATTCCTTATTACACATGTAATTAATTAGAGGATGATTTTGGATGTGAAGAGTGATATCCCTTTCCCGACAGTTGATTTTGGATTTGTGTAAAGATATCAAATCCATGACCAAGATGACATCGAACAACACTAAAGGATGTATGATAGGATTTTCTAGGATTTTTAGTCCACAAACATTCACTGGGGATGAGTTATAAACCATGGATGAAATAATTTCCCCATTCACTGTTCTCATAGATAACTTATCCTCAAAATGTTAAGGTGGTGTTTGAATAGTTCTACTAAACTTACATGATATGAAAGAATGTGTAGAACCAAAATCAAATAGTATGTTGTCTATTTGTGAATTAATAACTAGCATAACTATCACCACATCATTTTCCAGATCCACCTCAGTAGTAGTGGTATCATATACACTTCTTTATTTCCTTGTAGGTTGTTTTTGAATTCCACTGAAAACCCATGGTTGAGGGAAATTGTTCACATAATTCTCATGCTTATTGAAGTTGTAACACTGTACTACATGCTAAGCATTGATCTGAACAATCATTTATTCTTCCACCTTTGTTGTATTCTTCATATACCTTTGACATTTCTTTGTGAGATGTCCCATATTTCCACATTTGAATCAATTATGGGTTCCCTTTAGACAGTTCCCAAGATACTTCGTCCCACAATTCTGACATGTGGGATGTTCGATATTCTTTCCATAATGGGATTTATGTTCCAAAAAACCCTTATTATATTCCATCTTATTCTATTTTTCATCGAACCCACAATACAACTAGGATTCTCTTATCTCCATTTCAACCTTGAGGGCACAATGGACATTCTCCTCATAACTGTCGAAGTCTCGAATTTCCAATGCTTTTTGTAGACTCAGCATTAGTCCACTAAAAAAGTGAATCACCTTGATTTCTATGTTCCGGGGAAAGCCGGAGGCATACCTTTAAAGCCTTGTAATGTTTTCTTCATACACCCCGATTGACTCAAATTCCTTTGGCTTTACTCTGAGGAACTCTCTTTCCCTCATGAAATGGAGGGTTTGGGGAAAATATTTAAAAAAAAAATTATATTGAATTACCCTAAATCTATGGAATAAATTTCCTCATGGGGCTTCATATAATTGATTAATGTCCACTACCGATCAGCTTCCCCATCAATATCACTGACTTCCAGTATGAATTTCTCTTCATTGAGTATTGGAAAACAATAAATATCCTTTCAATGGAGTTAATACACTATTATATGAGGAGGGGATCAGAATATACACTAAACATGGTAGGCCTTTGCTGCATGAATGATTAAAAAACAACTTGATCTTTCCTTGGGGTTGGACGACATTCCACATGATTCATGTTATTATTCATAACTTGAGCAAGCTAAGAAAGTACTATCATGAATATTTTATCACCCACTCCAGTCATATTTGTCATATCATTTGGAAAATATTCACATCCCCTATCATATTGATTGTTCGTACGTGTTCTTATATTTCCATCCATTAACTAATAAAAATAATACAAAATTAGAGAGCATGAATACATAGTTATTGAGTATAAAAAAGAAAATTTGAACATAAATGGATAAAGTTGTCAAGGAGAAGTATATCCTAACTTGTGAATCCCTAGGTTTAAATCTTGGTTTCCTTGATCTATTTATTAACATATATTTCTATGGGATTTTTTTTCCTTTAACATTAGTTCATACTAATATCATGAATTTACCAAAGCATTTCCCCTAAGAGTTTCAAACTAAGAGTGAAACAAGACCCATTGTCATGCACCTATTCCTGTTCGAGTCTAGATCAAAGTGGTGTTTTTGGTTTTAACCCATAGAAACATCTATTCTAGATCCACCTCTACCTATTTGTATCAATACATTGATGTATTTTATTGATAAACCACATAATCTATACTTAAAAAAATATAGGTTTGTTTTCTTATACTTAGTATTATCCTTCAGGTTCATAATAAACTACTCTATTACTAATCTCCAAAAATAACTAGACCATCCTCTGTTACCAACTATATAAACCCTAGACTTTTACACATATCATTACTTGATTTTAAGTATAATAAAACATAAAATTACAATCAAATGATCATGAAGTCTAGTGTCTAGGAAGATGAGGTACATAAAACTGAAAACATGGGACTAAATAAAACATTTATATATTTAATATTGATAAGGATATCCTAAATCCCATCATGGTCATGAATAATCATAGGATAAACTAGGGATAAAAAGGAAAATTATGAGCTAAAATCCTATTAAGTGAAAAAAACAATTAAATAAAGCTTTAGCACATGGGTCTGAAGGCATGGCATAATGAAAATAAAATGCATGGAACACATGGAATCATAAAATATTAAAATGGGATCATATAAACATGGATTAATTGTAAATGTAACCTACATAAAACATTAATTTACAAGGATTCAAGGATCATTGCACATAGAGGAGCACAATTCAAGGTTAACCACTAAGACAGTTGCACTTGATAGCACGAGTCAAGGATGACCACCAAGACCGTTGCACATAACATCTCATGAGACTCAACATTACTCAATTAATTGAAGCAATATTTGGGAGACCAAATCATAAAATTTTAATGAATATTATTTCCACATAAATAATTATACATAATCAATCATACATAAACATTAGGGTACACCTAAAAGGAAATGAGTATGATAATCATGTCAGAAAACATAATGAATGGGTGTATCATAAAAGTGTACATGTGAAAAAGGAAGCAGACCAATCATGTACATTCATATGGTATATTTAGAATATATCATAATTAGTTATTCCAAAATTTAGTGATAACATGAAAATGTGTTTTTATGAAAAATTAAAATTAAAACATTTTTGTGAAGTTTAATGAAAATATCAATGATCATTTAAAACAGAAAAAAGAATAATATTTTATATAAAACCAGAAGTTAAAAAATAATTATTTAATTATAGAAATAATGGTTTTATAAATATAATGTTTCCTTAAAAAATATATTGTATAGTGTACTTTAAATTGGGTATGAACACGATAAGTTATGTAAAAATAGATTTTCTTATTGGGAAGTATTGATGATAGAATCACTTAAAACATGTATATCCCAAGAAGATAATGATTAATGGATCATGATAATATATTTTGGACATATAAACAAAAATTATAATATGTACATAAATATAACAAAGGAATAACAAAGGTTCAGGTAGAATCCTTTACGGAATATCTGCATGGTATCGAGTGTACTTACAAGGGCTTAATGAGAGAGAAATTGGTTTATCATATTTTATACATAAGGATTGGAGTATGGGGGAAGTTTTAAATCATTCCCCATAATAAGTAATTACACATAAAATGGCATAAAATAGAGGAGATTCCTGAATAAATGAGAGAAAGAGAGGATCCCCTACCTTAAGTCTGATGGTGTTCTTCATATTATCTTAATGAATTGAATAATCAAATTAGGTCAATTAATTAATAATTTCAGAACCTCCACTACATTTTATTTATTTATTATAACCTAATTATGTTCATTCATGTCATTTTTTTTGAGTTAAGGGATTTAATTTCATTGTTTGGGAGCGTTTTCATCCTTGGTTTTATTGACCCGTTCACTTATATTTAGGTTCGAATACACATGTATGATGAGAGTGGTTGTACATAATTGATGTTATATGAAATTGTTTAACATAAATAAGATTACATGGTTATAAAATTCATCTGTTTATTTATAGTTAGGATGAATCATTATATAAACGATTAATCATAAACACTTGGATTAATTTGGATATTTTTCTCCTATTTAACTTATTTTATATTATTATATTACATCATGCGTGAATAAAGGATTATAGAATCATCACATAATATAAAATAAACATCTAATATCCATTTTCATCTATGAAAATGGTTTCATGACCAGAATTGAATATGGTAAAAGAAATTGATGATCCGCCTCACTTGAATGTGATAAATTAACACCTCTTAGAGAGTGTTTTAATTTATTTAGTGTAAAATTAGTGGAAAGGAGAGGTGTTAATGAATTATACCATTAGAATAAAAAAATTATATTACATTTATGGTACTGGAGGTTTCATACCATTTGGGTTAGGATATGTTAGGAAATAAAAGAGAACAAAGGAACATGAAAAGAAAATAAATGAAAAGAAAAAAAGAATTTACCACTTGATTTAATCTTCCATGAGAGCCTATTAAGGGGAGAGGATTTGGAATTTTGAGTGGAACATGGGATGTTAGACATGGGGGAGGAGATTTGGGATTTATTTGGTAATAATTTAGTTAAGTAATAAGGCTTGAGAGGAGTGAATAGAAGAAGAGAGTGTTGGTGGGTTTTATGTGGAGGGGGAGGGTTTTCTTATTATTTTAACCATTAGTTTATTACTTTTCCTTTAGAAAAGAAATAATAATGAATTTTGTGACAAAAAAACAGTAAAGTGTTCATGTGAGTTCGAGATAACATTCTTTCATCATCCATACATCAGCTGATGACATCATAATTCATGTATTCAACATTTATTGTAAATTATCATATTTTACTATTCACAAAAATTCATGTAGTTCAGAAAAATCCAAAAAATTAAATCAAACAATTTTTTGAAATTTAGAATCCAAAAATGAAATGCATTATTCAAAAATAATTTTCAATATATGATTATTTTAATTTTTTATTAAAATTATTATTTACTTGAAAAATAAAAAATTTGAATCTACAACTGATTTTATTAGGTTTTCAAAAATTTACATAAGGTTTTATAAAATTATCTTAAAATCAGAACACATAAAAACAATAATTTATGAATACATTTTATGAAAATACATTTTATTTTTTAATTATGAAATTATTCATATATTTATAATTAAATATTTATGACTTATAAGAATACCAACACAATCATGTTATCACTTATAAGATGGATAAATTTTATTTATACATTCATTGGTAAGGTTACTATTTACTCTTCCAATTAACTATTCTCAAATAAAAAATTACTATTCATAAGGGTTAGTTACTATTAACCAAAAATTATGTTTGTTTTATCACACTACAAACAACTTACTAATCATAACTATGTATGTTATATTTTTTGAAATTTAATCACAGAAGTGACTATTTTATGTTTAAAGGTCCGAAAGTGTCACTATTTCATTGAATTGTGATTTCATGTGATTATACGAAATAAATTATAATAAGGGAATTTACATTAATAAAACATTGTGTTGTTACACATCAAACATTCATGTTTAATTCAAAAATGTAGTTTTGACATGATTTGGCGTTTTAAACAATAATTTACACATGCATAAATTGTCACGACCCATCCCCCGGGGCCCGTATCGTGACTACCCCAAGTCCGCCTTCAATAGGCCAGGGGATGGTGACTAGCACCAAAGACGTAAATCCATAAACTGGTAAGGAATTACTTTTATAAATGCAGACAGACACAACTAGAAGAAAACACCAAGTAAAAACTGTATACAAAAGAAGTGCTGGAAGGTAAAAGGGGCCGAAAATACAAGCCCAACTGTAAAGTTCAATTACAACTGAAAGAAAGTACAACTGAAGAAATAGAAAAGCAGCTAATGGGTCATCCTCCGGGGTTCCTACCTGAAGGGTAGGTACAGATGGCCTCCTTAGCACTCCATGTCTATTCATACGCTCCGTGTACCATCACACCGAGTGGTCCACCTTCGGGTATCATCCTGTCCTGCAACTCTTAGCCTCAGTCAACGATGTCCGTCGTCTTCCACCAACACAAAGAGGTGCGAGCACAGCCTGTGTAGGGGTGAGTATAATGATACTCAATAGGGACCCCAAGACCCTCAATGTCTCACTATATCCATCAAGGATTACCACAAACAAAAGAAACAACAGATAACTATTACATAGGTATATTCCCATACATATACCTAAATTATCTAGTAACCCATCTCAATCATGAGGTAAACAAAAATGGCCATTTGCTCAGCTAAAACCAAGATTTAATTCTAGGGGATCAAATCAAGTAACATCCCCAGTCATACTTTCAGAACCTCGGCTGATGGTGTACTTCTCCTCTAACGAGTAATGTGGGCTTACTACGTCAAAAATAGGCTCTTCCCACTACCATGGACTGCTATAGTACTCCTCTTGTCGAGTAACATGGGTCTGCTGCATCACACAGAGGCGCTCCCCACTGTGGGTCTTCCACGTCACATAGAGGTGCTCCCCCTCGTAGCCTGCTGAGGTACTCCTCCTGTAAAGTACCATGGGTCTGCTACATCACACAGCGGTGCTCCCAACTGCGGGTCTGCTGTGTCACACATGGGCACTCCCCACTGGGCTAGTCAAAACACTCTGAGTCGAAAGGTCAGCAGTTTTTAGGTCTCAGCCAGCTACTAGGTCTTCGTACTCCGCTAACTCATCTCCGGGAGGATCCTCTCCATGAGCTACTAGTCAATACTCCAATTGTCATGAAGTCCCAAGTATAAGTATCTCAAAGGTCCACCTCATCATAGGGATGTCAATGCAATAGACTACGCGTAAATCGGACGCCCGGTCTGTGAATTATTGACATTTCCGTTCTAGGGGCTTGATTGGTTTTTAGGTTCAAACCAACCCGACTATATCTCAACTGTTTTAAAACATCAATTAGGATATTCCAAACGAACCATCTCACAATAATATTTCCATTTACTTAGACGGTTCGTCGATCGGACCCTCGTTTCCCAAGATAAGGGTGAAAAGGTGAAATCCGGCCAAAGCGGGTCCTGGTCCGGTCTGACCCAGTTGGGTTGACCCAACCTGACCTGGGTCCAGACTGGAGTCCGACCTGGTCCGAGGGGGTGACCTGGCCCGAGTGGGCAGCCCCGCCCGAGTGGGCGGCCCCGCCTGAGCGGGCGGCCCGACCCGAGAGGGCAACCCAGCTCGAGAGTGGCCTGACCTAAGGGCAGCCCGCATGGCTCGCATAGTTGGGGGCCTGTGTGGCCTGACTGGCTGGCGGCCCACGTAGCCCGGCTCACTGGCCACCGCGTCGCTCGGCTGGCCAAGTGTGTGTGTGTGTGGGGGGGGGGGGGGTGCTGCGCCCCCTTGCTTGTTGAAAGAAACCGGCGCTAAGCACCGGTTCAGAAGCCGTGGGACCCGAGGGGTCACACTTTGACCAGTTGGCCGAGCAGGCAGCCATTTCTGCACCATTGGTGGCCGACATACCCGACCGTCCCGGATCCTCTTCCGCGGCGCGATGGCACCGCGGTTCAGCCCCTCTACGCGGTGCGATGCCACCGCGCCCTTCCGCTGCAGCCCGACCTAGCCGTGGCCTTCCTCCTCCACGTGGAGCGACGACGCCATGCCCTTTCTGCCATGGCCCGCCCTGGCCGCGAATTTCCTTCCACACGGAACAACGGTGCCACGCCCTTTTGGCGACCCGGTGGCCTTGTGCCACCAGTTATCTTCACAGCCGGCCCGACGCCGGCCTCCGCTGCTTCACACCACTGTCGTCAAGAAACGAGGAGAGACGAAGGGGGAGGTTCAGGCCATGTTCGTGTGGCCGAAGCCTTCCACGTTATGGTGATAACAAATGGAAAACACAATCCAAGATTTGTGCGTTGAAGGATGGAAACAATTTCAAACATAAAATCCCCTACCTCATAATTGATGATCGTTGATGAAGTCGTGGAAAGGTGGGCGTCGATTCATTGTTAGTCGCGTTCGTCATGCTCTCGCAACTTAAGCTCGTGCGTCGGAAAAGAAGAGGATATCCGTCATTGGCGGATGAGCGTTCGGAAGTGACGAAGTCGAAGATGGCGTTCTTCGCATTCTTCGTTGGAGAGTTCTTCTCCACCCCAAACTCCACCAAAATATTATGACAACCCATCAATAATAAAATATCACATCTTATTAAATTGTTGGCATAAAGAAATCAAATGGAGAATTAATTAAGGGGGATCCACTTAATTAATTTTTGTGTGTAAGCACAATTTAATTAAGGGAGATCAAGAGTTTCATGGGTGGTGGCTCCATAAATGTGGAGTCCAAGGGTCTCATCCTCGGGTGGTCCCCTCTTTAATTATCCTCCAAAGGGTGGTTATGATTGGGTGGGCCCCAGCACCATAACCTCCCATGGGAGGTTAGGGTGTGGTGGCCCCCACCACCAACCACCCCTTGTAAATTTTAACTGCCAAAATAAAAATAAACTGCACACCTTATTTCTATTTAAATTATTCATTAAAACCATAAAACTAACTTCCATACTTGACTAACCGACGTCGAGGTGAAAGTATTCTTAAGAGAATATTGGCGCTGCGAGTTCAAAAATGCCCTTAGATTTCAATTCCGAGCATCAGTTCAAAAATTATATAATCCTGCTCGTACGTTTACTGAACGTACCCAAAAAAAACTTCAGAAATTGATTCTGGGAACACCAAGCCTCAGAATCAAGCGCCGTAAATTTTTTCGGACTCGTAAATATCTCAAGAATTTAAGAAAAAAATTTCCACTGAATTTCTGGGTCTCAAAATTCTCCCCACCTCAAGGATTTACATCCCCGTAAGCTACAACTTGAACTAAGGGAATAAATGGGGGTACTGAGCACGCATCTAAGTATCCTTCTCCCATGTCCTCTCCTAGAGGTTCCTATGCTGCCATCAAATGCACACCAGAGGTATCGATCGTCCACGAAGGACCCTCTCATGTCGATCCTCAATCTCCACTCGAAACCTCTGTGAAAGTCACCCCGTCATCAATGTCCATCTCTCCATGGCCGATTATGTGGTAAGGGTCATGCACATACCTCCTCAGCTGATATTCATGGAAGACGTCGTTCACATGGTGCAACTGAGGTGGAAGTTCCAGGTGGTAAGCCACCTAGCCTACTCTGCTAAGGACCTGGAAAGGTCTGATGTATCGCAGAGACAACTTGTCGCCTCGACCAAATTTCTATAGACCTCATCGAGGTGAGACCCGTAGAAGGACGTGGTCACCATCCTCAAACTCTAGAGGTCTCTGTCTCATGTCAGCATATGACTTTTGCTAGATCTTTGCAGTATTCATCCACTCTTGGATGATCTGAACCTTCTCTGTAGTAGCTTGTACTATATCTGGTCCCACTAGTGCTGACTCCACTGGGTTTGTCCTGCACAGTGGTGATCTGTAAGGTCAACCATACAAGGCCTCAAAAGGTGCTATACCGATGGTGGAGTGATAGCTGTTGGTGTAGGGAAACTCTACCTATGGTAAGTGATCCTACCAGCTGCGATCGAAGTCAAGGAAACATGCACATAACATGTCCTTGAAGGTCTGGATGGTCCTCTCGGTCTGATCATCTATCTGAGGATGGAAGGTGGTGCTCAAGCGACGCTGTGTTCCCAAAGACTCCTGCAACCCCTTCCATAGGCGGGAAGTAAACCATGCATCACGAACAGAGACAATCGAGTAAGGTACTCCTTGTAAACGCACAATCTCCTCCACATAGAGGCATCCCAATCTCTCTACTGAACGCTACTCTCTGATCGGTAGGAAGTGGGCCGACTTGGTGAGTCGGTCAATAATCACCCATATCTAATCGCAACTCCTGGAAGTACGTGGAAGACCCATAATGACGTGCATGGATATCCCATTACACTTCCACTTTGGGACCTCTAAGGCCTAAACCAAGCCTGCTGGTACCTGGTGCTCTGCCATCACATGCTGACAAGTGAGACACTGTGAGACAAACTTTGCTACTTCCTTCTTCATACTTGGCCACCAATGATATCGTTTGAGGTCCTGGTACATCTTATCCACTCATGGATGTACCGCTAGATGGGATGTGTGGAACTCCCTCAACACTTACTCTTGAAGTGCTACTGGTACCATGGTACATCCTATGAAGAGGATGACTTTCTCCCCACCTTTAGAAAATCCATCAGGTGCCTTCCTTGTGGATATCTGAGCACGTCATGTCTCACAGTCAGCATCTCCATGTTGTGCCTCCTTGACTCACTAAAGAAGTGGGGGAGTGACCATGAGAGACTGTAGATAGGATTCTCAATATCTATCCACAAAGGATATCTATAAGGCATCCAGCTGCTCTGTCGCCTCTCCTAGAAGCTGTATACCAATCCTCCTGCGGATTGCATCCACAAAAACGTTCCCCTTTCCAGGAGTATAGACTATCTCAAAGTCATATTCCTATAGGAACTCATGAAAGTTCCATTTTTCTAGGTTCAGTTCCTTCTGGGATAAGATATACCTGAGACTCTTCTGATCATAGTACATGTTAAAACGTTCTCCCATAAGATAGTGTCGCCACATCTTCAAGGCGAAGACCACTGCTGCTAACTCTAGGTCTTGTGTAGCATAGTTCTTCTCGTGCTGTCTCAGCTGCCGAGAAACATATGCGATCAAACCTCACTCCTGCATCAGGACACACCCAAGTCCGGTCCCTGATGCGTTGCAGTAAACTACGTACCCTACGCCCTCCTATGGAAGCCTCAAGATAGGAGCACTAGTCAGCCTCTTCCTCATATTCTGAAAGCTCTGCTGGCATCTCTCCGACCACATAAAGGGATGAACCATCTTATTCAAGGATGATAGTGGTTCTGTTACTCTATAGAAGTCTGGAATGAATCTTAGGTAGTATCCTTCCAAGCCCAGAAAACTCCGTACCTCCGTCACACTTCTGGGTGGCTCCCAAGAAAGTACCGCCTCAATATTCGCCAGATCTACTGCAACTCCAGCCTCTGAGATGACTGTCTCACGAAGTGAACCTCTCGAATCCAAAATTGGCACTTTGAGAGCATACCATAAAGCTGTTTCTCTCAGAGTGTGTCTAGTATCACCTACAAACGATAGGTATTATCCTCCTCAGTAGTCGAGTAGATCAGAATGTCGTCGATGAAGACTATAAAAAATCTATTGAGGTATGGCTGGGAGATCCTGTTCACGAGACTAATGAACACTTCTGGAGCATTGGTTACACCGAAGGGAATATCCAAGAACTCTTAGTGGCTATAACGACACCTGATGGTTGTCTTCTGCACATCCTCATCTCAAACTCTGAGCTAGTGATATCCTGATCTGAGGTCTATCTTCGAGAACCAACGTGCTGCTTTTAGCTGGTCAAAGAGGTCCTTAATCCTCGGGTGTGGGTACTTGTTCTTTACGGTCACCTATTTTAGGAGACGGTAGTCGACACAAATCCTCATTCTTCCATCCACCTTCTTGGCGAACAGAATCGGGGCTGCCCAGGGAGAAACACTAGGCCAGATGAATCCCTTCCCCTGCAAGTCCTTCGGTTGTACTCACAGCTCGCAAAGCATAGCGGGATCCATCCGATATGCTGGAGTAGATATCAAGCCCTTCCCTCTGTACATGTCAATATATAATTCCACCTCTCTATGAGGAGGTAGTCCTGGAACATCATCAGAGAAAACTTCCGCGTACTCATCCACCACTATAGGTTAAGTCAGACTCTCCACATAAACTGCTCTGAGGGTAAGGCAATCCAACTGGTGATTAATCAGCTGCACCCTCCTCCGAGTAAGTCTGTCCTATGCTACAAAGGTTCCCTTCTCACCTGTGAATGTGAACCTGGTCCCATCTGTGCGGACACACCACACTTTTCGCCTAATACAGTCAATATGAGCATGGAATGTAGATAACCAATTCATACCCAAGATGACGTCGTAAGGCCTCAACGCCGTTACGAGGAGATCCCAGCCGAAGCTCTCTCCTCCTAGAGTAATCTTGCACTGCCGGCACTAGTGCATAATCATTGAGTCTGCTCTCGTAGGAGTCTCTAGCTGTAAGGATCGAGCCAACGGCTCCGAAGAAATCTCCGAGCTCCGAATGAGGGAAGTGTCTATGAAAAAATGACTGGAACCTGTGTCTATACAAACTAAAAATAAGGTGAAGTAGACATAGATCGTACCTCGAATCATCTCTGGAGCGCCATGGTCGTATGCGTTAGTTTCCTAAAGTTGGGATATACCATATCCACTCACTCCCTGCGGTCGAGGTGGACCTCCTGGTGGTGGTGGTAGAACCTCATAACGTCATCCACCGCTAGCTGCCCGACCAGCTCCTCTGCCACGTCTGGTTGCTCCCTACGGACTACCTTGATCTAATTTCTTCCTCTGCCCGGGAGGTCCCTCAACTGTCGCGAGATCATCAGAACGGCGGTCGGATAGTCATGATCCATGTGACCCTGCCCACCGCATGAGTAACACTGCCTGCTCCTGGCATATAAGTCTTTTCCCCAGTGCCCTGACCAACTGGTCATGATTCATGCGGTTGTCCACCCATGGGTCTGGTCCTCTTAGACCTCTGCGTCATTTGTCTAATGCTAGCTATAGAAGACTATACTACAAATCGACTAGTGGTGGGTCTCACTGCTGGTAACTGCTCAGAAAGGAAACTCTCTACTAGGAGGGCTCTCTCCAACACCCTCGCCTGTGTCAGGATGCTGAGGGAGATCACCAATTCCCTGATCTCTCGCATGTGCCCCTGCTTGAAGGTCCATGCCCTGAAGAATGGGTCTTGTACCATATTTGTGGAGTAGCGCGAGAGGTCGGTGAACCTCACTGAGTACTATGATACTATCATGCTTCCCTTCCATAGATGAATTAGTTTCCGTATCCGCACCACACAAAGGGTGGCTGGTACAAACACCGCCCAGAACTGGCTCTCGAAGTCTGTCTCGAGAAGTGTCACCTCGTCGTGGACCTGTAGCATCAGGCTCCACCATCTGTCTGCTGCTACCTGAAGGAGACTCGCAACAAGGATCACCATAAGGTCTGCTGGTGTACCTACCAGCCTAAAGAATATCACCACAGCCTCTATCCAATCTTCATCCTCCTGTGGGTCCATCTCTCCTTGGAACCTGGGAGGCCTCTGGCGCTGGAACTCATGCAGCGTGCTCAAGCAGCATGCATTGTCTGCTGCTGGGGCTGGTGGCATCGGTGGCCCAATGGGAAGTGGTACCACTAGTGTCTCCGCTGCTAAAGGGCCCTACACCGAGGCCTTGTCGCTCGGTGGGATATCAGAGCGTATGACTCTTGGGGATCTATGGGGAGGCACCCTGAAAGAAACAGATGCGACACTGTCAAAAGACTAAACCTCAAGAGTTGACCTGGTTGATATGACTTAAGGAAAAATTATGAAAACACACACGCAATTAGTGTTTTTGTGCACTGAGTTGGAAATCAAAATTCAGGGTCCTGGTGTATAGATACGTCGGCCGCCTGCACCAACACTGGACTCCCTGAACTGAAAACCACACTTATTACCCTTAAAACTATTTCTTGATAGAAAGAAATACTAGAGTCCTACGTTCTTTAGTAGAACCGACTCCTATGATACCAATTTGTGACAACCCGTCCCCCGGGGCCCATATCGTGACTACCCCAAGCCCGAATTCCATAGGCCAGGGGTTGGAGACCAGCACCAAAGGCGTAAATCCCTAAACTGGGAAGACATTTCCTTTATAACTGTAAATAGAGACAACAAAGTACACAACTGGAAGAAAAAACTAAGTAAAAACTTTATACAAAAGAAGTGATGGAAAGTAAAAGGGGTCGAGAATACAAGAACAACTATAAAGTGAAAGTACAACTGAAAGAAAGTACAACTGAAGAAAAATTAAAGTAGTTACTGGGTCATCCTCCGGGGTTCCTACCTGAAGGGTAGGTACAGATGGCCTCCTCAACACTCCACATTCGTTCGTCCACTCTGTGTACCGTCACGCCGAGTGGTCCACCTCCGGGTACCATCCAGTCCTACTACTCTCTGCCTCAGTCAGTGTTGTCCGTCGTCTGCAAACAACACAACGAGGTGCGGGAATAGACCGTGCATGGGTGATTATAATGATACTCAGTAGGGACCTCGAGACCATCATGTTCTCACAATATCCATCTATGATTACCACAATGTAAAGAAACAATGGATAACTCTTACTTAGTTATATGACCATACATATACCTAAGTTATCTAGTAACTCATCTCAATCATGAGGTAAACACAAAAGGTTTTTGACTTAGCTCAAACGAGGATTTTATTATTGGGGATCAAATCAAGTAACATCCCCAGTCATACTGTCGGAACCTCGGCTGATGGTGTACTCCTCCTCTAACAGGTATTGTGGGCTTTCCGCGTCACACAGAGGTGCTTCCCACTATCCTGGACTACTCTGGTACTCCTCTTCTCGAGTACTGTGGGTCTGCAGCGTCACACAGTGGTTCTCCCCACAGTTGGTCTGCCGCGTCAAACAGAGGCCCTCACCCTTATAGCCTGCTGAGGTACTCCTCCTGTCGAGTACCATGGGTCTGCTGCATCACACAGAGGTGCTCCCCACTGTGGGTCTGCTGCATCACACAAAGGTGCTCCCCACTGTGGTTCTGCTGCATCACACAGAGGTGCTCCCCACTGGGCTAGTCGAAACACTCTGAGTCGAAAGGTCAGCAGTCATCAGGTCTCAGCCAGATACTAGGTCAATGTACTCTGCTCCCTTGTCTCCGGGAGGATCCGCTCTATGAGCTACTGGTCAATATTCAAACTATCACGAAGTCCCAAGTAGAAGTATCTCAAATATACACATTGTTGTAGGGATGTCAACACAACAGACAACTCGTCAATCAGACGCCCGGTCTATGAGTTATTGGCATTTCCATTCCGGGGGCCCGGTTGGTTTTTAGGTTCAAACCAACCCAACCATATCTCAACTATATCCAAACCTCAAGTAGGATATTACAAAACAACCATCTTTCTCTATTATTTATGCTACCACAGAAAGTTTGTCAATCGGACCCCTGTAGCTCAAGATATGGGGGAAAAGGTGAAATCAGGCCAAAGTGGGTTCGGGTCTAGTCCGACCCAGTCGGATTGACCTGGCCCAACCCGGGTCCGTACCAGAGTGTGACCCAGTCCGACGGGGTGACCTGGCCCAAGAGGCTGACCCGACCTGAGAGCGGCCCAGCCCGAGGGCGGCCCACGTGGCCCGGCTGGCTGGCGGCCCGCGTGGCCCGGCTGGCTGGCGGCCCTCTGGGCTCTATTGGCTGGCCGCCGCATAGCCCGACTATCCACGTTGGGGGGGGGGGGGTGACCCCATTCTTGTCGAACAGAACCGGCGCTAAGTTCCAGTTTGGAAGCAGCGGGACCCGGGGGGGGGGGGGGGGTCCTGCTTTTTTCGGCTGGCTGAGCGGCCAGCTGGTTCTGCACCTCCGGTGGCCAGCCTAACTGGCTATCCTTGGTCCTCCACTGCGGCGCGACGATGACGCGGTTCTACTCCTCCGCGCAGTGCAACGACATCAAACCCTTCCACTACGGACCACCCTGGCCTTGAACTTCCTCCTCAGTGCGGTGTGATGGCGTCATGCCCCATCCGTCGCGGCCTTCCCTGGCTGCAGCTTTCCTTCCGCGTGGTAAGGCAGTGTCGTTCCCTTTTGGCGACCCGACGACCTTGCGCCGCAGGTTTTCTTCGCGGCTAGCCTAACGCCGACCGTCGCTGCTCTGCACTGTGGTCTTCCAAAAACGAGGAGAAACGAAGGGGGAGGGTCGAGCCATGTTCGTGCGGCCCGAGGCTTCCACGTTATGGAGATAACAAATGGAAAAACACAATCCATGATTTGTGCATTGAAGGATGGAAACAATTTCAAATGTAAAATCCCCTACCTCGTAATTGATGATCATTGAAAAAGTCAAGGAAAGGCAGGCATCAATTCATAGTTCGTCGCATAATTCACACTCTCGCAACTTAAGCACGTGCATCAGAAAAGAAGAGGATATCCATCGTTGGCAGATGAGCGTCCGGAGGTGACAAAGTCGAAGATGGCATTCTTTGCATTCTTCATTGGAGGGTTCTTCTCCTCCCCAAACACCACCAAAAGATTATGCCAACCCAACAATAATAAAATATCACATCTTATTAAATTGTTGGCATAAAGAAATCAAATGGAGAATTAATTAAGGGGGGATCCACTTAATTATTTTTTTGTTTGTAGGCACAATTTAATTAAGGGAGTTCAAGAGTTTCATGGGTGGTGGCTCCATAAATGGGGAGTCCAAGGGTATCATCCTCTGGTGGTCCCTACCTTAATTATCCTCCCAAGGGAGGTTATGCTCAGCTGGGCCATACTACCATGACCTCCCACGGGATGTTAGGGTGTGGTGGCCCCCACCACAGACCTCCCCTTAGAGATTTTAACTGCCAAAATAAAAATAAGTTGCACACCTTATTTTTATTTAAATTATTCTCTAAAACCATAAAACTAACTTCCATCGTCGACCAATTGCAGTTGAGGTGAATGTATTTTTAAGAGAATACCGGCGCTAAAAGTTCAACGGTGCCCTCAGATTTCAATTCTGAGCACCGGTTCAAAATTTATATAATCCCGCTCATACGTTTACTGAACGTACCCAAACAAAACTTCAGAAATTGATTCTGGGCTCACTGGTCCTCGGAATCAAGCACCGTAAATTTTTGCGGACTTTTAAAAATCCAATGAATTAATGAAAAACTTTTCCACGTAATTTCTGAGTCTTTACATAAATGACCATTTGAGTAGAAACTATACACCTTAAAACCACCAAGCTATGTTTAAGTTATCACATGGAAATAATTAATCGTATAATTCAAATATGACAAAGTTACAGGTCTTATATCTCAAAGAAGACATGAGTAGTCTTATGGTATAGGCCCATAGTTTCTCTAATGGTATAAGGATTAAATAATCTAATAAAATGGAAGAAATGAAAAGAGAATTATAAATATACAATGGTAAATTCCCCCATAATTTAAAAAAGTATTGGAACATGAGTTAAAAGATAATTACTCAAATGATAATTCTAATTTTTTTTATCTAGGTATTATTACTTGATCATTTATTTCAAGAAAAAGGTCAAGTTACCTAACAAGAAAAAGGTCATGTTACCTAATTACCCAAGTAATTTTTTTATAACCTTTTGAAAGAACATTAGGTAAAAAATAAATTTAATTTTCTAATTAGGTCAATGGATATTTTATTATTAAAAAATTGCATACTATTAATAAACTATGGAAAATAGAAGGAATATTAATAAGCATGAGATCATATATACAATTTATTTCATTACAACCAATTTTTGAAGTTTATTATAATAATAAAATTTATGGAAACCAAATTAATGGAAATACTGTGGTCTGACCATAAATATGTTTTCTCAAGAACCTATCATAACTCTATGAATATTTATTATCATATGAAATAACAATTTGAAAATATTTTAATATGAAAAAAATAGATTAATACCTTTTTTATTTAAAATTAGATTAATTATACTACAAAAAATATATATAAGATGAATTTATATATGGAAATAATTTCTTATTAAATGTAAATTGAACTAGAATAATTTTAAATAACACCAAATATTTTCCATTTTTAGTGAAAATTAAAATTAAATGAGAAATTAAATCATATAATTTTTTCTTTATTCTAATATCTAAAGTATTTATATATCCACAACCTTGAACCCCAAACAATTATAGAAAATGAAAGAAGTAATTCATGTATGTATTATAACCAAAAATAAAAAAACATTAATTCATGTTTTTGTTTTTTATGTTTCTATACATGTTAATTTTTCTAGATAATTCTATGAAAAAGGTGATATTATCCTAAAAATACATGTATGGAATGATTTTTTGACATTCATTTATAAACATGCTAATAAAATATATTTGAGAACTAATAACCCTAAATAGTATAGTGAAATGTTTAAAATTTTGGATTAAAAGATTTTAATAAATAAATGATTAATGATACGTAACTAAAATTAAACATTTATTTCAATTATATGGAATACATGAACCAAAAATATGTATGATAAATGTAATGCAATTTTTAAATTCACTATTTTGAAAAAAACACATAGAACTTACATAATGTAAATAAACTACATTTTCTTTGATATGTAACATGGATAATAGTAGATAAAGGTATCACATCAATATATATGTCTAATATTCCAGCAATTATTTTATATGGGATCCTCAAAATTGTATAATAAAATAATATAACATTAAATCTAAATTTATTTATTTGAATTTCAACAACATAAAATACTATAATAAAAAATAAAATACATGTGTGAAGTTAATTAATGATTCAAAAAATTTCATAATTACATTTAATGAAAATAAATGAAATCAACAAACATATAGCTAATAAATAATTGAATAAATAAAATTAGATAAATATTTATATACAAAGATATATTAATTAAGGAATATGCATGTGCATTATTTCATTATCCCACACACGTGGTCAATATGGATATTTCATAAATGAAAACATGTGTAAACTTATAGTAATTAATTCATAAGGGAATTTATATACCTATGGAAAAAATGATCATTTTTAGTATTAAAATAAATAATTCATATGGGGAGTACATAACTAATTTTATTATCCATTCATCAAATCAAAATTTATCACCAAAATACATGAAGAAGTTGACATGACCCCCAATATCTATGTCCATATAAATGAAAAATATGAAATTAATTTTTTTTATTAAATTATTTTAACATGTGAAAACAATGAAACAAAACAATTGAGGATGAAGACGACAATATAAAATAACCCTTCTCATGTGGAGAAAAAAACTATAGAACATTTTCATATATTTTTTATTTGATGCTTTCATTTATTGATTAAAAAAATCTAATCAAGAAAATTAATAATGAAAACTAAAAAAGTGGTAGACTTAACAAGACAAACATAACTCTAATATTGTTTAAATAGAGATAAAAAACCACATATTCACTAAAAATGATCCCCAACCTTTATATCTTTGAAGTCAACTAGTGTTTAATACTATAAATCAGTTCAAAATATTAAATCAAGAGAACATTGTAACTCAAAACAATAAAGACAATTATATAATATTAAAATAATAAAATATTAGTTTTTATAGATTGAAAGATGAAGAAATATAAATTTATCACAAACAACAAATTTGCAATCAATTCAATTTAGTCATGATACATTACCTCATGAACATGACCTAATATGATATCCCTAGCTTCAGGCCTACACCAATATCTTATTTCAGTGAAACAAAAATCAATTGTAGAAAAATACAAAAGTGAAAATGTCCTTAAATTTATAGAAAGAAACATGTATTAATTAAATAATGGAAAATACCTTGATAAAAAAGATTTATTGTAGAAACATTCATTCACACATTCAACCACTCCACAAATAGTTGGCACCACCTCTTTTTTAAGAATTATGTTTCATGAACCATTTTTTTAACTAAAAGGTAGAAATTAAAATATGTTTTTAAAATGAAAATATACAATTATAAAAACTTCTTAAATAATTATGAATAAAAAATCTAAACACTAAGATACTATAATCAATTTCATTGATTTATAGACAAAAAATCATGAATTGGAATTGGTATATAATATAATAATGAACATATGTAAATTTTTTCGATGTTATCTATATGAAGTAAATTATAAATTTTTATTGAATTTATGTTAGTGTTAGATTTGAAAAAATTTCCTCAAAAAATTTTATAATTAAATATTTTATAAATTTAAAATTTGAAATTAATAAGAAAATTTAAATGAAGTGGAATTGAATTTTATCATATATAAACAACATTTTAAAACTCTATACTGTATATGATGAGGAAGCTCATAGTAAAATAAAGGTATATTGAATACATATAGAATGCACATTTTAATGATGTAAATAATTTTATACTGTATGTTTAGATAATTATGAATAATATGTACAATTTGAAAATAATTGTGGATTATAAAAAGAATGAATTATATAAAAAATGTGATTTGAAGTAGAATGTGATCTAATAGACCAATAATCAAGTGAAATATATAAATATTACCATCAAGAAAAACAAGAAATAACGTTTTTAATGAATTTTAAAATTAAGTGTAATAAGAAATATTGAATGAATTTTATATATAAAGATTGTTAATATACTGAATAGTTTATATGTAATCTGCGTACATAATCTACAAAGTGAAAGAGGGTCAGAAAACTCACATAGTATGAGGGATAAAGTACATGATATATAAACATTAAGAAAGAAAAATTAAATAATATATATTTCAAACATTAGTATACTGAATCAATGAAATGGAGCAGTTACTAGAGGTAAATGCTTGTAGATAGATGGAAAATCCTTTTTCATTCATATTAGGGGAATGGGATGGGGAAGAAAATTGTACCCATTAAATAGGGACATAATACTTTTTCTAGAACTGAACTACTAAAATTCAGAGTGTTTAATATGATAATATTCTGAGTACGGGGATTTTTTTATTAGGGTTTCAAGAGATCTAATTTGGATAGTACCCATTGAGAAGGAGTAACCATAATGAGGACATTTGGGATAGGAGTAGTAGTTGACATAATCAACACTATAAATCAGAGGGAGAAAAAGGATTACCAAGGGTACTATGGCTAGAAATCAAGAATTTTATACTAAGGGAAGGTGCTTGGAATGATGAAATTAAATGGGAGATCCATCAAATGAGTAGGAGAGGATATTAAGGGTTCCATATATACGGTAGTGAAGCTGATAAGGATGAAAGATGAGGAATGATATGTGGGAGGTGTTGATACCACATCGGATCTATGTTAGTAGATGGTGGGGAGGCCTTGTCGGAGATGCATTGAAGGGGAGGTGTCCTGGATACGTTGGATTAGTAGGATCACCGAAGGAAGATAAGAAATGACTGGGGCTTGAAGTGGAAGAATGGAACCACATGAGGAAGTATACTAAAGGAATAGGATAAGGATCCACAAAAACATGGACGTGGGATCAATGGAATTATGATGATTTAAATAAAACAGTGGCATTAGATTAGTTATTGCGATATTTTTCATAAATTGTATCTTTATATGTGTGAAAAGAAATTCTTTTTCTAGTTCTATCAGCTCAGTGTTTGGGACTTGGGGGTTTAGTTTTATAGGTTTTTACCATTTTAGAAAGGATATGGCCTAAATACCCATATACGACATGGAGTACTTGGGATGTGTTTTAGTTGTTCTTTTATTTGGGGGATAGCTACGTCTATTTTCAGGATTTTCAATGTTGAGATAGTCATTGTTCACAGAGGGGATTTGATTAGAACCACAATGGTGTGTTCCCTTTAACTAAATCATGATTTGGTGTTTTTTCATCTATTTTATAGTGCAGTGATGTAAAATGCACCATGGTGTGGTTCTTTGCATACTAGGTATAGAAATATGGAGACCCTAGAATCCCTTAATTCTCACATCTTTCTTCTCATTTCTTGGGAGATCCAAGTTCATCCCAAGGATTCCTTTTGAACTCTTTTTCAGTCACATTAAACCTTGACCCTTGGATATCGATCATTGGTGATTCTAGGTATGTTACCATGAATCTATTATTGTTTAACTATGTGTTATTCATCTGATGATAAGATTTTGTCAAGGGGATCCCATTTTTTGGATTCTATGGAAAAATGATTTTTTTAATTGTGTTATAGGATGGTAAAAGTGTTTCCCTTCATTATGGTTTTAGTTTTTTTCATTATCTAGATCTAAAAATGTGTATTGGTGCATAGATCTCCACTTGAGGTAGGTTATCCTTTGTTTCACTTATAGTTGTATCTTATGGTATGTGATATTCTCTTGTTATATTTTGGGAAGATATTATGAACTAACCTAATAATGATAATAAATTTTTTGAAATTGAAATTTAAAGGGTAAGGGGTAGGATATGCATGTTTTTCTGCTTTTGATATTATTTTATATTGAGATTTCATGGGATTGATTCCTTACTAAAGATTATGTTTATTTGGGGTATTTTTTTGAATTATTTGATATGTCATAAAACCCTTATTGTGTAGTTGTTTGTTATCACCTAAAAAAGAATTTCATTACTAATTATATCTAGTAAATAAAATGGTTTCCCATAGAATTATGGTTTTCATAAGAACACCCTTGAAAATTAATACGGAATCCTATATACACACCTTGAAAAATATAAAATAAGTAATGTGAGAATGTGATTTATGGTGGTGTTGTGTGGTAGTTATGCATAGTTTTGCTTTCTGGAGGTGATGTGTGCTGGTTATGTGTTGTTGTTCTATGTGTAATATGTGTGGGAAGTGTTTATGATGTAACAATGATTTGTAATGATGGTATATATGTGGTTCCCAATGGCATGAAAGTGGGGATGAGGATGATGGCGTGTTTGTGTTGTGGTTGGGTTTTTTTAGTTTCCCAATAGTAATTGAATAATTTTTAAATATTTAATTGAAATAGTTGATGAGTTTAATTAGCATGGGACTCAAATTATTAATGAAATTTTGAACTAAAATGAGATGTCTGGTTAAAATAGTTGGTGCTAAATGAGAAAAAATGGGATATAAATATGAAATTAATGGGTGGTTTAAATTAAATATATTGGTAGTGGTATATATGGAAAATTGATTAAATTGAAAAAGATAATAAAATGCGACATATGGATTGTGTCTTTTTTTTTTGTGGTGTTTACATTTAGTGGTGGGAGTGAAAGTGGAGGAGAATATGAGATGATGTGGTGATGTTGTGAGTTGAGATTAATCTCTTTATTTAAACCCTTAGGTTGATATTGTGTGTTATGATATATATATATACTATTTTATTTCCTTATGATTTCTATATGAACTACACCCTTTTCAAGCATATAGTGTCGACAACCAAATACCCCGAGATCATTTTCCCTAAATATGAGGGGCGAGGATGGATAGATAGAAACCCTATTTTCCATACTCTATATTTCATTCAATGATAATATAAATGAGCTATGATAGCTAGATGTCAGGAGTGAACTATCATGATTTTTTATGAGATGTATTATGGCGGGGGTCTAAAATTGTAGGAATAGGGAAGGAGGTTGATGTAAATTATGTTATTGATGCCCCACTACTCTTTTTACATAGTTGTGATTTGATAGCCCAAGTGTCCATGGGTGGGATATGGTTGTGATGTGAGGTTCCAGGTGTCTATGGGTGAGATGTGGTTGTGCTTGGATGGACTAGGTGCCTGTGGGTGGGATGTGTTGTGATATTATGGCCGAGGTGTCTATGGGAGGGATATGATGTTATGTGATGTAATGTGATTTGATATCCCAGGTGTATATGGGTTTTTTAAATATAAAATCTAAATGTTCAATAGAATACATCCTTGGGGTGTGAGATCAGTTGATAAGTTGGAAATTAGTTTTGGGAACCCATCTTCAATATTATTTACATTATGTTACTAAACATGGATGTGTTATTTGGTGAGTACACCATGGTGGCGATGGGATTGGTTAGTATACATATTTATGTACTTTTGGATATTTTGTTTTCTTATTAGTTCCTTAGTATTCTCTTTTCAAAAATTCCTGAGATACTTTGGGTACAATCTTACTTAGTATACTTTTATGGTCACACTATGTATAAATAACTACATTCTTGTTTCAATAATCACTGCATGAATTGTGCTAGACATTTCTAGCTCATACTTTTGAGTTGTTGATGTGTCTCTACCTCATTAATGTCTTTTGGGTATTTATTTGATGACATTTTGTATGTTATCAATATACATGTATTATGAGATTTCTTAGTTACTTTTTTTTAATATTTATTCATAAAGTTTATTGTTCATTGATATCCTATCTCCTAATCATTTATTATAGATGGTAATGCCTCCCATTTTTTAGAATTTTTTACCCTTGGTGCTTGTCGCTAACCCGGTGCCTACTAAAGGTGGGACTTGGCGGTCATTATCTATCATCCCTAATTACAAGTATGTGGGGGATACCTTTGTAGGGAGGTGGTAGTGATATACTCTATATAGAGAAATAGAGTTGGCAATATTAGAATATGAAGGAATAACTTCAAGATTTTTTTCTCCCTTTCAAAGTGGATTTAATTGATCCAGTATAAAGATCCAACACATTTTTTATAATATTTTTTTTCATTTCATTTAAGGTAATGAAAATCGTTATGAAACCAATGTTGTGTCTTAGACAACTTTTCTTCCTTTTAGAAAATGTTACATCAATATCATTAAAAAATTAGTCATGCTCTACAATTCTCACAATGATATTATTAAGCTATTCAATGTATTCATTATTCTTTCTAAATGTCATGTCATAATGTTTTCTAACCTCCTCAAGACGTTTAACCCCTTTCCTAATTTTGTTGTTTCATACAAATATTCTAAAATATTAGCCTTGAATATATGTTTAGTGCGTTATTCTTTATCCACCACATCATAGCTTGAAGGGAAAAATGTTCTCTTACATGATCCATAATGGTATTTTGTTTTTCAAAGGAATATTAATCTCTTGTCTCACATCATTATATTAAATATTATTCATAATCTAATTTGATTATAATATTTATCATCTTCTTTATTAAGAACCCATTTTTTCCACTATCATCCTTTTTTTATTTTTCCCCATTTATTTTTGGGAAAATTATCATATTGCTCATAATGCTAAGTTGTAACATTTTCATTTGTTAGGCAACAATCTATAGAATGAAAAATTACACAGAAATTAAATCATTTTAGTGGAATCACTCTTTTTTATATATGTCTTCGTATTTTTATTTTTTTTAAATAATAAACATGATATTTTCATTCTCTTCATTTCTGTCCTAATCATATTTGGAATCTATGAATGAATCATCTAACATTATTTTTAATATTGAGGCCTTTCATGGAATTAAATTATTTTCTTTATCCTATTAAATATAATTTCTGAAAAATTGAACATCTCATTTTATAAGAAAAAATAATGTTACATGACCCACTGAGAGATATATCACCTCTATGCTATAGTGTAGAAACCATTTCATAAATTCTATTAGAGAATTTTATCATCACATTCTTGAAAATGTATGAGTCTTATAATGTTTCTCCAATGCCTATGATATTGATGGGAATTTTTTTACCCTTATAATGTAATCATCAGTGGTCTCATAAAGGACCATTCAAATATCATTAAAATTATCCATTCATATCTAAAATTTTTTAATTCAATTTTCCAATTATTTTAAATATTTTTTCAAGACTATCCAATATTTCATTATTAGTTATAAGTCTCATTAATTTAGTATAAATTTTTTAGATTAGGATGTAATATTAGTAATAATTATTTTCCATTAAATGTCAAATTTTTATCGAAAAATATCATAGGAGTATCTTTTTTATATGTATAAATCCCAATATCATTACATCCTTAAGATAAATTCCCAGATAAAGATGACTTGGAAATAAGCATCTCATCCAACCATGGTAGTTATTTAAATAAAATTTTGGAACACCACTACTATTGAAAATTATTGATTAGATTTCTTTTTATGATTGGATATTTTAGAGATAACATGGCTTGATTTGATACCAATTGAGTAGGCCAATTATGTGATGATGTACCAATAAGAATGGGAGGATGAATCATTTATACCAATTTATGTAATTCATTCATGAAAATTTCCATTGTGACTAGTTATTTTGACGAGGTTCACCCTCAATATTGGAAACAATTCCATTCTTTGTTCAGGTCAATTTTTGAAACCCTCATTTAATCCCTAAAAAGATGAATTATTACAACATCTATATACCGATGCTTTAACAATCGTATGATGGATTATTTGTAATAACTCTTGATATATTTGAATAAGATCCATATTTGAACCAAGAATATCACCAACATTCTCTATGATGATCCATCATGAATGGAAGATCTTATATAGTAAAAAAGAATAATAGAAAACATATAAAAATACTCTTCCTCAATATCATGTAATCTCAGATATCTAGCAAGATGTAATAGATTGAAAGTATTGGACAAAAAGCAATATCTTCTTCTTCTTAATAATTTTTACATTTGGTAAATATGATCTTTAGAATTAATATAGCACATATTCAAAATCTTAATTTTTTAATCAACTATTCATCCACTTCTTTTGATCTTATATATTTACTATATCACCAAGATATAGTTATCATAAATTGAATATAAAAACATTTTAATCTCATGCCTTTAATTCTATATAATTTTCAATCATCAATAATTGATTTAAACTAAATTCATAAAATATATTTATAAGGATTGATATTTGATCATTATGAAATATCTATAATTGTCACAATTCCATTTCCAAAAAATATTTGAGCACTTATTTAATCCACACCTGAAGAAAAACCTACGGTATCACTCTAAAAACATGAATCCCTCCCGTTACACATTATACATCATTCAATGTGGTATGAACTTGTCCTCGCTAGGTGACTGTATCTCAAAATATTGAAAAAATATAATCATATATTTTATTCTAAAATTTATTCACTATTTATCTTCTTTTTCCTAACATGGAAGCCCTCATCCCTTCTAATTCATATACGTCACTTATCTTCTCTTTTATATTCGAATGAATCACAACTGTTTATAGAATCATGATATTTTAATCCATGAATAACATCATAGAATCATCTAATTTAAATATATATAAATCTCATGTTTTTCTCAATATTAAATCTAATGTATGAAATTGAATGTATTACATGTCATAAAACTTTTTATACTCTACAAATTTTCTATACAACAATATATTTGGAATCCGATAGTATATTATGTATCAATCAATATATAAAAAATTCCTAAAAATAGTATGGAATATCATATATGATTTTTCACTTTTTCATGTTTATGTGAGGATATATATTCTGCATGCATAATAACATACACACTAATATAAGATATTTTCCTTTTTCATATTTTCTGTATCCATGGAATCAATGTTCTTACATCTAAATGTATCTTAAACATTCCATAACTTTTACAATTTCATTATAATTCTATGAAAACTATATTTCATATGCATTAAAATATCATACTTATCATTGTAATATTATTTCCATTTCTTTTTCAACTATACACCATCATAGAATCTTCTTACAAATCCTTTACTAAAAATATTACATTCTATAATGTGATCAAACACTCTTCCAATTATGTAGTTCTATGGAAAACATAAATATGTTATGTATGATTCTATAATTTTTAAAAACTAGTTATTAACACATCAAACCTTTCCAGGGAATCCTCAATCACTCAAAAACATTTTTAAATAATTTTAAATGACCTTTTGTATATTTTTTAACTCTTCTCAAAACTGACCGAAATAATTCCTAAATAATTTGGTTGTATAAAATAATTTTTTTAGTTCCTCTATGTTGACTCAATACCTCAAAACTTATGAAAAAAATATACTTTCTCAAATCATCACCTAAATGTTGTAATCAATTTATGTAAAAACCTTCATTTTTGATAATTCATATATAGATTAACATAAATGATTGATAATTAATATAATATATCATCAAAATAAATTTTATTTTTTCAATTTATTTATCAAATATACTTCAAAACCAAGTCTCTACAATCCATCATAAACAGTTGAATTAAATTGAATATTTTAACATAATATCTAGGGAAAAAATTAAAATATATGATTCTATTAATTATATAAAAAATTTATTCTCTTGAAAGTAACTGTTGATGAACAAAAAACATTTTTTTCAAAAAAATCATTGATACGCATGCTTTTCCACAAATATTAATAGAAACACCCTATTTCCCCCCAACGCATTTCCCAGGTTAAAGAACTTCAAATAATGTTATATAAATCCACCACCAGATAGTTTTACCATGACATGAATGCTTATTTATAGATTTTAAAATAATAACTTGGCGGTGGTAGTTATTAAAACCAGCACTTTGTTTAATTTAAACTTTATAAGAAATCACATCTATGTAGATGAAACATAGTGGTTTCCAAACAAGATATCACAAAAAATAATTTTTACACAAGCACACACTCGACATGATAATTGAAAAAACCCATATTTTAGTATAAACAATCATTCAAAAAACTAAATATCTTTTTATATATGAAACTAGATACTGAAATGATCAAATAAATATTTTATGATATATTAAGATATGTATAATTTACAGAGAATTACCAAAAATATAAGCGGAATAAAACAACAACTAAATATATATATTATAATATTAATATATTCATCATCACGATATCCCATATAAATCATTTTTATAATGATAACTATAGAAATAATAAAAATCATTATATATTTGATTTTTAAAAAAATAAACCAGCAAATAAGATGACTTATTTTAGAAAAGATTGTAAGATAACATGTAAGAATAAAAAAAAGTCTAATATATGTACCTTTGGAATATATGGTCATTGTACATTTAAAATAACTATATATAAGATTCTTTAATGGTAAAGATTATATTTTAGGATAGAATATTTGAAACTAAATTAAAAATTTATGAGATATTACTATTATAGTTTAAATATTGATATATTTTAAATAAATATAAGTAATAACATCTTTAAATATATATAAAAAGGCTGTGTCAATGAAATAATGTAATATAAGTTGTCCATATGGGATTCATTTTTCAGAGGATGGAAAAGAGATAACATCACAAGGGTTTTCCTTTAACTAATCAGTGATACCTCAAACCCGTACTCCCTGATCCGATGTTAATAACACATAATTTAAATACTAGATTTTATACTAACTATAGATTCACAAACATAAATATCCATATTTAAATGAAAAAATGAAAATATTTCATTTCATATATTCTTATAACCATTTTTGTTATGTGATTTATAGAAATAAGATAAAACATAAACTAATAAATCCCATAATTTTTTTTGCTATTTATGAAACTACCAATTTTCTAATATGTATTCAACATCTCCTAAAAATACTCTACACATGTTATCTTATTATAAATATCATTTTTATCAATTTACATCATAACATGAGTAAATAAGAACATAATAAGTGGTGAGATCAAACACCCAGGAAAGGAATCATACAACTGAGGCAATCATGAAATACAACTTTAATACAAATTATGATTGTAATAAATAATCATCATTATTCCATAATCAAATATAAATTAGAGAATAATATATCCATATATAGTAATTAAAATAAATATATTACATGGATTATAGTAACTTGTTCCATAGAGATAAAAATACTTATTTCCAAAAAACTAATTCTTTCCCTAAACCAAGACATCATTATATTACTATTAATTCCTTAATTTTTTGAAATATATTATTCAAGGAATGCATAAAATGAAATAACAAAATATAATTTTATCATGAGACCTATCGATGCATCGATGGGCTTTATAATGCTGGGACCCAACCATTACTAGTGTAAGTCCAATGCATTCATCATATGAGATATTGTGAAAATGATACATGATATTGTTTTCCATTAATCATACATAACGGAATAACAACATACATAATGACAATACTATTCCCCATTTCAATAAAGGTGATAACATGATCATAAAATATCCAAAGAAAGAAGGTGGATTGTCAAACACTATACAGTCAACATTCCAATTATCATCCATATTGGATTAACAATACATGGAACACCAATACTTATCCCCATGTGAAAATATAGGATAATATTATTTATATATGAACATCCTCTAATTTGGATTATATAAAATGTGATGTTTACACCTTATAAATAAATGATTATATGGCTAAATCAATACTATAAAAACCTGATCATAAGAGATCTAGTTAATTAATGTACTTTTTTTCAAAATAAAATATCCCCAATGTAAAAAAACGAAACCTTGAATGATATTTAAATATATGAAAAAACATCACCATAGAACTATTGTTCGAACTATATCACAAAAACATTATCAAGAATAAAATTATATGATAACTTTAGTTTAAACCCCAAAATAAAAATATATATTAGAAGAAAAATCATGAAACTTAAAACCCATGATATTAAATCATTTTAATAATGTTAAGGTAAATGGATGTGAAAAAAATATCTTTTATAAAACATTTTTATCATTAATATAAAATACAATTTCACAAGTTGATTTGAAAGCTAGATTTTAAAAAGGTAATGTAAAACATTTTGAAAAACATTAATTTTGAAAAATAATCTTCAATAAAAGATCTTTTAAAATCTATAATTTTTATCTTGGAGAAATATAGAGAGGAAGGAAAAACATTTGAATGAGAAAGGAAATCCATTTTTATTATTTCCAAAAAACCTTTGTTTGAAATTCACATGGTAAGAAGAGTAAGAAAATATTCATTTGTATCAAAATATATTATTTACCCATAGATGTATATAAATTATAATTTGATAAAATATTATGGAGGAATAACCCAATCATGAGAGAAATATGTTTACGATCAAAAAATATAATTCAATTAAAATATAATTAAGTTTATTTTTAAAATGTAAAAAAGAAATGATCCCAAATCCATGAATGATAACTGAGTTAACAAAAAACCATACAACTAGGGTATCAACTGAGTCACAGTAAATTTAGTGAAAATGATAAAATATTTTAATAGTATTTTACATGTATTAAAAAAATATATTACAAATATATATACATTGGTTGTGAATATACTATTAAAAGTAAAATATAGTTCGTAACATAAACATGTCTTAAAGAATTAATGTTTGAGACAAATACCCCTTTTGATTTGAATAACATTTAATTCAAAACCCCTTGAAAAAGAGGTTTAGAAATCAAAAATAAAAAACAATTATTAAAATGTAATTCTTTATAATATATCTTAAATAGTTATTATATACACCACATAAATGAAATTAGGTTCTTAATAGTAATAATGTATGAAATAGAAGAATTTCAGAAGAAAACCCTTACAGTGTACCTATTTTATTTCGGGGATGCACCAAAATTACTAAATAATAAAATTAATGAAATTAGATAGATTTTTTAAACCGTAATATTTTATATATAATTTAATATATATCTTATATTATGATATTCTAATTATTTATTTATTATTTAGCTTTCATTCCATGCTTGGTTACTTGAGGTTGTTCGGTCAATTTTTCTACTACTCCTTAAATATGTTTACCATTATAGAATGAACTGTTAAATTATTTCATATTATATATATTATTAATAGTGTTTTTAAACATTATTTTTATATTAAATATATTTTACAATTCATCCATGATGGGTGTTGATGGCAAATGAAACTCATTTCTCTTGGAGGCGGTGGTCCACACGTACAAACAATTAAGGTTTCCATTTCACAATGAAGGAGAGGGAAATAAAGTATAAAACAATTTGAAATTAAAGAGTCACATTTATATTTTATATATTATATTAATTTTTCAATAAAAACGTTAAAACAAACCATTATAGGTAATTATAAAAAATGTTTGAAGGTGGCTTGTGGAGGTGATAGTTTTCACACACACACCCACACTAATGATATCATTGTTTTATTTATTGGATGGAGAAGAATATATAATGGTTTTTACATTGATATAATTATATCTCATTATAATAATTATAAATTTTTAATTATTTTTATATTTATATATAATATATATTAAAGATGAAAATTAATGAGAAAATATTAAAAACAATCTAATACTTACATTACATATATGATTTTCTCCAAGACATTTACTTGGATATGAATGAATTAATATAACATCTATATATTTGAGGTTTAAGGATTAGAAAAGAAATTATAGGAGAGGTACTATGAGAATATATTCAAGGGTAATTCAAATGGGATGTGTAACCATGGAGGGTTGGAAGTGATTCACATTTTTAAGTGAAGAAAAGGGCACATTTGGGAATACCCTTTACCATTGAATGATATTATTAAACTTTTACTTAGTCAATGACTCAAAAAGATCATAATAATTGTGTTTTGGGTGATATTATGTCGATAAATCTTCATAAAATACTTTCCAAACACATTTTTAAAAAATATCTAGTATTTTACCAATGGTTTTTACAATGTTACATTTTAATTTTTAACTTGGTAAGCAGTTTGTTACTAAATAATTTATATTTTATTTAAAATATAAGGTAACCAATATTAAAACAACTGATTTTTGGAGATATGTTTAATATAAATTTAATATATTTCAATTTCTAAATTAAATAAAATCAAAATTTAAATTATAAAAATTTATATATAGAAAAATCGTTTTCTAAAGAAAAATAGTTTTTTAACCATTATTTATCCTTAATATTATTTAGCACTGGTTACAAATTAAATTTGTGTTAATATATTTATATATGTGTTTAAAAATAATATTACAGTCATAATTGAAAATATATTAATTTAATTTATCATATAAAATTACACAACATTAATAAAATAATTCTCATAAAATACAATTTTACCATTATCATTGTGATTATCTTTAATCATAGTCGACATACGTTTTTTAACCAAAATTAAAATTGAGATTATTTCACAATATGATCACTTTTATATAAATTATTATAACAATTTTTGTATATTTATTCTCAACAGATGATGAAATGTAACTTTTAATATAAGCTAATAAATACAGTTTATTGAATAAAATTCTAGTTATGTTTCCATAATGATATAAATGAGTTTTAAGAAAATAACCTAGTAATATTTAATGATTTATTTTAATTATATATATATATATTACTATATTATATAAAAAAATTTATGAAAAATTTATGTCATTATTATATAATATTAATTTCAAAAAGTGAAAGTGTTTAGTAACAACAGTATTTTTTCATTATTCTCCTAAAAATATATTATTTTAGAGAAATCCAAAAAAATCATCTTAATTCAATATGGATATTATAAATACAAAAATCATGATAATTATTTCATATTCAATTTTTAGATTTCATAAATTCTATTTTTGAATAAAATCAAAAAATGTAATGAAATACCCTTTTATTGAAAAAAATGCCATTTTCAAATACTATATATTATTATACTTATTCCATATCATTTAGAAAAAAATGGTGTTAAAAATTTATTAATAGAAAAAATTAATTAAAAAAATTAATTATTCTTTTATAGAAATAAAAATTCACATCATATTTAATGATAATTTTCTAAAAAATACATTTCTAAACAATTAGTGATATTATTAGTCATTTTTTGTAAACTAAATGAATTTAATTCAAATAATACGTGGAGTATGTTTTAAATATATATATATATATATATTTCATAAATCATTTGCATATATTCATTCTTGATAATTAATGGCTAAATTTAAATGGTCAAAACATATTGTGGTTTTAATTTAGTTCATTATTACATGTGAAGTGAGGTATCAAACACATTTAATTATTTAAAGGTATTAATATATTAAAATTTAAGGGTGTTGAATAATAAAAATAATAATTTCAATAAGTATGACATAATGGTAATCATTAATGGGCGAAGTTCATGCTCATGGAAATCACTATGAGATCCAATCTTGCTTAATCAACAGGTGACTGCAAGAATTTTTTATCTCACCCTTAGGGATTATTTAGAGGTATTATAGGGATTTATAAGTATATGTTATGTTGATATCAGTATGTAATAATTAATAAAATAAATGATATGATTTAGTTCCTTATTATTGGTAATATTATATATATTTTTTATATTTAACATTTTTATTTTATTTAATATGTTTATATTTTTAATAAAATTGATTGATAAAATTTAAGGAATGATTATTAAAGACACTAAATAATATCTATGAAATAAATAAGGAATTATAAGAGATAAAAATTTATATATTCATATTATTATAAATATAATTTATAAAAACATTATTTTAATTAGATATTATATGTTTTTATTTACAATTAAGTGATCTAATATTTGTGGATTGAAATGCAATTAAATGTATTGTTTATATATAATTTGTATTTAAATTCATGAAATTATTAGAAATTAGTTATGAATTATAACAATATCATTTAAAATTTAGAGATATAATTTAATAAAAAATCATGGTATATATTTTTTTTGTAAAATTTATTTGAATCCATTTGAGAGATAAAATAGATTTCATATTTTGAATCTTCAGGTAATAATTTGGTAATGGATTCAATTTAATTTTTTTGGTATAGAGTAACTCAGTTAAAATGTGATTTACCATGTTAAATAATAAAATTAGTTAAAGGGTTAAAATTATTAATATATTATTAATATGTCACAAAAAATATCACATAATTATGTGTATATGGTATGAAATAACCTATGTTATTTATCTTTATCAAATTTTGATTTCCCTTTACTTTTAAAATTATATTGTTATACCATACGGGATGGGTATTTTAAAAATTGACACTAAAAGTCACTTATAAAAGGACCCATCATCCACCAACACCAAATTGAAACTCTCATTCAGTTTCCACTCCAAAATATATCTTATTTATATCACTAATAAGACTCTATGAAACTTAGGAGCATCTGGTCATAAAAAAGATCCCTTAATCCTTTATTTCAAAGGTGGTCTATTGGGAAATACTCGATCCTTCGATGTGAGTATTACCATTTCCATTAGTAACTGTATTTAAATATTCTAAATTATTATTAAAAAAAATATCATTAAATAAAAATCATTATTCTTTGTTTAAGGTGATATTATTTTAATATAACAATATATTGTTACTCATTCATCCATTATAACATGTTCTTTTTGGGGTTAGTTTTTTCACAAACGTGAATGATGGTAGAAAATATCCAAAATTAATGACTAATAAAACATAAAATCTAGTAAAAATTGGTATTATTGTTGAATTTAATCTGTTCTTATAACTTTGAAATAGTAACATATATATAATCATATTAATTAATAAAATCAATTATTCTAATTGACTCAATATCCACTAAATGGTATATTTTCAAACCATTCATTATGAACCATTATCCTAACATTCATTAAATAAATATGGAAATATAGAACACGATCAACCACATATATATCATATTTATGATAATTTTTGAGGTGGAGAGAACATAATTAATTAAAAAGGACTAATACCACCATACCAAAGTGAGTGTGAAAGAAATGGAATAATTTACACCTATTGATTAATTTTAATTATGAAAGATTAATATATGGGAAATAATTAAATATATATGAATGGTATTAATTTTACAGTCTCTCCAGCGTGAGAGCTTATCTCACTTAGGGTTTTCTAGGTCTCAGTCTCCATATTCGACGGGTTTCCGGCGGCGCCATCTCCCTCAGCACACCCTGCTTCAGGTCCACTCTACTCCGCTCATAGAGGCTGCATCCTGTCTTCCGTTTGACCGAACGAACGACATCTCTACCCCGGGTCTGACCTCAGCCCTATATTTCTTCCCTCCAGAGGGAAAGAAGCACGACTTGGTTCTGGCATCTTGCGAATGAATGAGGTTCTTCTTATTTCACGAAGAAGGTCTCGGCGACGACCTTTCACGCTGCACTGTGGAGCTAGAAATTGGTGACGACTCCTGTGTCGACCACCTTGACTTTTGAATATTTCGGTTGGAGGTTTGGGTTCGCATAGGAGATTTTCTGATCCTTTTCATTACGGGAGGTCGTTTCCCCTGATCCGCGATTTGTGGTTGTCCTTCTGCGCTGGTTAGTTTCCTGATTTGTGATTTGCGGTTGTCAGTTTTCTGCGTGGTTCGCGAAGGACACCACCCATAGGTTGGTGGGAGGTGGGATTCCAGGTCGCAAAGCCGACTCCGCATGATCCGCCATGTTGGGTTTTTCTCGCGAAGAATCCGCCGCGCTAAATCTTTGTTCACGAAGATTCACCAGCCCCACCGCGTTGGGTTGCCTCATGAAGAAGCTACTGCGAAGCTTCTTTGTTCACAAAGAAGCCGCTACATTGGGATTGTCTCATGAATAAGGCACCCACAAATAGACTTTGTGCGCATTGAAGTAGCGGCGGTGGCGAAGAATCTATGTCCGTGAAGAACCTGCCGCGTTGGGTTGTTTATCTGCCGAGTCGGGTTTTTCTCACGAAAAAGCTTCCGCGAAGATTAATTGTTCGCGAAGAATCCACCGAGTTGTGATTGATTCATGTAGAATCAGCCATGAAGATCCAGCCACGAAGAAAGATCACAAGGATACCACCGCGTTGAGCCGTTCCGTGAACATTGGAGTGCGTCACGGTGAGCTCAATCCGGGAGTGAGTGAGGTTGCGGTGTCCCCGACCGCAGACTGTGAAGGCACTTCGCGAACATTTTGTTTGTGCAGGACTAGCTACGGACGCCGGCCGTAGAGGGGGTGCCGGTCCAAGGGCCCTTTGATTGGACCGGGCCTGGACAGTGTGTCTTTAAATGGAATCAGGCCTTGTTCTTTCCCTATTTTGACGAGGTCGATGAATTCTGTCTATGATCTTATGAGGGTTAGCACTGTAGTGAAGCCCAGCTTCTGAGGCAACCTGTCCACCGTTCATTTTCCCAATAGGTGTCGAACACCGGGCGCTGTGTTTTGTGCTCTTTCCCCACCCACACGTACTGATCCATGGAGGCGGATTTAGTGAACCAATGGATGAGGATGTCCCAGACAGATAAAGAGAAGGCAACAATCGAGGCCCATGAAAATGAAGATACTCTATTGAAAAAATGTATGCCTTTGCTTGTGGTCCAAAAGTTTGTGGAGAATATCTCGATTAATCAGGGGGCCCTCAAAAACACCCTCCAAAACCTCTGGAAACTGGAAGATGGCATAGCTATTCGGGAAGCGGGAAACAACCGTATGGTTTTTGAGTTCTTTAACAAGAGAGATAAAGGTAAAATCTTAAGAGGTAGACCATGGTCCTTCGACAATCAACTCCTCCTCATGGAAGAATACAAAGGGGGGACGATATACAACACATTAATATCACCCAGTCCCCCTTCTGAATTCGTATAAAAGGAATCCCCTTTCACGCATGAACGGAACGAGTTATGAGAGAAATCGGGGACAACATTGGCCAATTCCTTGATTGGGACAGCTCAGACCCTATCCAATGGGGGCCTGAGGTTCGAATTAAGGCCGAAATGGAAGTTCCAGATCCGCTGATGAGGGGAATGTTTTTGAAATTCGAGGACAACAACACCTGGATATCATTCGAGTTTGAGAAACTTCCAATCTTCTGTTTCTGTTGTGGACATCTCGGCTATTTAGAAATAGCATGTGTCTCAAAGAAAAGGAATGATTCAAGCATTATCATCCTTCAATATGGACCATGGCTCCGAGCCAAATATACTAGATATGCCTTCATATCTGAGACGGAGAATCAAAAGGACCACGACCGTCTCACACGGGCCCATACCAAATGGGAGGAAACTATACATGAAAAAGCCCTCATGATTGGACCATCAAACATACCTAAATAGGGCCCCACCACTCAGAGGGAAACTGACATATATCCTAACTCCTTGAAGGGAACATTCCCAACATCTATAGAGCCGGTGATGACGCCAGAAGACCCACCAGAAAAAAGCCCGAAGCCAAGGCAGATGCACTTTGAACCACCTGACCCCGACCCTGATCTGGAAAGGACCAAGTCAAAAACCCTACCACATGGTGAATACAGGATGACAGGAACTCCACCACCTGGCCCAATCACCCGTCGAACCTGGAAAAGGGTGCAGCATGAGGAAAGAGACGGTACACTGGAAGACCCTAAACACGAAGAACTGAAAAGACGAATTGAAACAAGCCAGACAATAGGGAACTCCCCAAAAAGATGGAAAATGATGGGTGGAAATTCATGTTCAGAGAGCTCAAAGGCGGAGGTGGGTGAGACCCAGCCCCACCTAAACCAATGATGATCTTATGCTGGAACTGTCGTGGGCTTGGAAACCCACGAACAGTTCACATGCTTCAGTGCAATTGCGCCCAAAGTCGCCCCTGATATGGTTTTCCTGTCCGAAAACATACTGAAAAACAAGGAAACCACTGGAATCACTTTGAAATGCGGCTTCCAAGGATGCCTCACGGTTCCCAGACAAGGCCATTATGGGAGACTCTATCTTATATTGAAGGAAAACATCGATGTCAAGATCTTGTCCTTCTCCTCGCACCATGTCGCGGCATCCATTCAGGCGGACCATACCCCACCTTGGACGTTTGTGGGATTCTATGGCTGGCCGTCCGAGAATGAGAAAGGGGAAATCTTGGGATCTTTTATGGAAGTTGCATCATGATATTCTGAGCCCTATTCTCTTCATAGGAGACTTCAATGAGATTATGTTCCATAAGGAAAAGAAGGGTGGAACTGCCCGACCCTATGCGCCGATGTCTAATTTCAAAGACACAGTCTCTAGGGTGGACCTGATCGATCTGGGAAACATGGGAAATCCTTTCACATGGTTCCAAGGTAATATGGATGGTACCCACATCGCTGAGCGTCTTGACAGATTTTTGCGCTCAACTGACTGGATAAATCTCTTCAGCATGTTCCACACTGGCCACATGACACTCAACTGTTTGGATCACTGCACAATTTTCATTGACTGCACTCAAGGCGATCGTAACAGGCATTCCAGCAGACCCTTCAGATTTGTGAGCTTCTAGTCAAAAGACTAGGAATGCGAAGAGGTGGTCTGATCAAGCTGGAAGAGTCCTCACGAAGATGTTGGCCTCAATCTCCAACATGTAGCATCTAATCTGAGATCTTGGAGCAACAAAAAATTCCACCACCTTGATAGGAATTGTTATGCCCTTGAAAAGAAACTGCACAACCTACTCAGGCTCCCCCCATCCAATTGCATTATCTCCAAGATTGGAGCCACACAAAGAGATATGGACGTGGCCCTATGAGTTAAGGAATTTTTCTAGGCTATGCGGGCGTGTGACATCCACATTAAAGAAGGGGACGCTAATAAAATGTATTTTAACCAGAAAGCTTCAGCTAGATGGCGAAAAAACTCTATCACGTGTATCTCACAACCTGATGGAAGAAAAGTCTCTAACACCATAGGAATTCATGAGGCGTTGAATTGCTACTTCTAGAACCTTTTCTCCACAGGAACTCCTTTCATGTCTGCTGAGGTGGAAGAATGCATCAGACCTGTGAACACAGACGAGATCAATAAGCAACTTAACAAATATCTGACGAATGAAGAGATACACCTGGATCTAAACCATATCCACCCCACTAAGGCCATAGGACTAGATGGATTCCACGCCCTTTTCGTTAAATAATAATGGAACATCATCAGTCCCGACATCTGCAAAATGATAAAAAATATTTGGGAGGGGAGTACTAGCATTTCCTCCATCAACGAAACAGTCCTCGTCCTCATTCCCAAAATTAATAAACCTATGGCGATTCGTGATTTTAGACCCATCAGCCTTTGCAATATATCCTATAAGATCGTCTCAAAGATCCTTGTCAATCGGATGCTCCCTTGGCTTCCTGATATTTTCTCCAAAAACCAGAGCGCCTTCGTGGCCAACAGACTGATCACTAATAATGAAATTGTGGCCCATGAAGTGTTCCACTCTATGAAAACACACTCCACCAAAAAAAGAGGAACCATGGCCTGGAAACTAGATATGACCAAAGCCTATGATAAAGTGGAGTAACATTTTCTTAGAGTCGTGATGCTGAAAATGGGGTTTTGTACTAAATGGACAGATATAATCATGCAATGCATATCGACCATCTCCTCCAGAATCAAGGTCAATGGGGAGCTCACCCGAGGATTCTCCCCTACCCAAGGCCTATGCTAGGGAGACCCCCTCTCCCCCGTTCTCTTCATCTTAGTGGATGATGTTTTTTCTAAACTTATATCTAGGGCTTCATCCTCTAATTATATTCATGGGGAAAAGGTATGCCGTGTAAGCCCACAAATGTCACATCTTTTATTTGTCGACGACTGCCTCCTCTTATCCAGCGCAACCATAAATGAATTGTCAGGTGATTAGCCATGCGATCCAGCAGTATGAGAGGGCGTCTGGACAATCTATCAATCACAGAAAATTAGAAATCTCCTTCAGTGCAGGGGTGCCTCTTGCCAAGGGAGATGAACTTTGTGCATCAGCATGCATCCATATGGTCGATAAACACCAGAAGTATCTCGGGCTACCCACGGTGATTGGCCGGTCCAAAAAATAAATCTTTTCATCTTTGGTGGATAGGATTGAGAAACAAATTCAAGGCTGGACCCCAAAAAGAATCTCCAATGAAGGCAAATAAACCCTCATTAAAGATGTCATCAAATCTATCCCCAGCTATTTTATGTCCCTGTTTAAGCTCCCAGCATCCATCGTCAATCAGATCCATGCACGTATTGCCAACTTTTGGTGGGGGAAAATGATGGAAGGAATAGATCCCATTGGATGGCCTGGGAGAAGCTCTGCAAACCCAAGTCGGAGGGAGGGATGAGATTCTGGAATCTGCTTCTCTTCAACGATGCACTTTTGGCCAAGCAAGGATGGCTCCTTATTAACAGTCCATCATCTCTCTATGCATGGGTTCTACGAGCGAAGTACTTCCCCCACACTGACTTCCATGTTTCTTCTCTTGGCCCCCATCCTAGCTTCCTCGGGAGAAGCATTTGGGGGGCCCAGAAGCTCCTTGAAAAAGGTCCAGGATGGAGGATTGGGAATGGCTCATCCGTCAACATCTAGACTGATCCCTGGATGATCGATAAGGATGGTATGTGGGCTACATCCCCTGCCCAACTGGGTCTTGAAGACACCAAAGTCAGCTGCCTCCTTTCAGACCAGGGACCGGGGTGGTGTCTGTAAAAGATACATGAATGGTTTAATGAACGAGACCAAAGAATTATCCTGAGCATCCCTTGGGTCCCAGATGCAGGCCCCGACTATCTTTTTTGGACCAACGACACTTCGGGCGACTACAAGGTGAGATCCAGCTACAGACTTGCTCTTGGTAACCACTCTAGCAACTGGGAAGAGGGACCTTGGAAATTGCTTTGGAAGCTCAACGTCCCCCAAAAAATACACCAATTTTGGTGGCAGGTGTGCATGGGCACCCTCCTTACCACGAGCCTGCTCGTTTACCGACATTTGACCATTGCTGAGTCTTGCCCCTTCTGCCCGAATGTTCCGGAAACTCCTTTGCACGCTAACATTCACTTCCTGGGAGCTAAGAACATTTGGAATAAATGGGGCCCGACTTGAGATGCTTCACTTGACATTGTCTCTGACGTCCCCAAGCTTTTGATGCGTTGGTGCTCCTATTTCTCACCGAACGACGTAGGCTCACTCTGCACCCTGGCATGGATCATTTGGGTCCAGCGTAACGATGTCACCTTTAACCACGTTCATATACCCCCCGAATTCTGGTTTGAATAGGTCATGTCATGGATTGAGGGTTGGAAGGACCACAAATGACACTTGTTTCTAGGTTAAACCCCCTCTTATCCCCCTCACTGGAATCCCCCACCGTAAGGGATTCTTAAGCTCAATGTGGACGCGTCTCTCCCCAAGGATGGGCTTGTTGATCTCGGTCTCCTGGCCAGAAATCACCTGGGGAAAATCATTGCTACAAAACATGAATCACACCATGCCTTCTAGGAACCCACTATTGCTGAGGCCTCTGCCATCCTGGTAGGTATGATGCTCTCTATGGAAAGTGGATGGGTTGATATCATCATCGAGTCCGACTTCCTCACTGTTATCAATGCTTTTAACCACAATGACGGAGAACTCCAACCATTTGGCTCCATCATCAGGAGAATTTGCGTGCTTCACCAAGGATTTTCTCGATGATCATTCTCCTTTACCAAAAGGGAAGGAAACAATGTGGCCCATCAGCTGGAGGCCTCAGGCCCGTTCGATGTCAACCAGCTCTGGCTGGACAATTTCCCTTCATGGATTTGCATCTGCACGTCGATTGATCTTCTTCATTAATGTTATTTTTCCTTCTTATCAAAAAAAAGAATGGTATTATGTAATTTAAATATAAATTCAGTTCCTATATTGTTGAATAATAAACCTCAATTGATATATAGGGAATTAGAGAGTAATAGAGAAAGTGGGACTCCAAGGTATGTGTTTTTATTCCCTAAATTTCATTTCACATACTCATCCTATTTTTCATATAATATTTTATTCTATGTTTTATATAATTTAAACCTTTTATATTTCATATTAAATTTTCTATTTTTGTATATTACTTAAATTTGGACTGAAAAATATAATTTTTGATTGATTATTTCTTCATAATAAATGTCTTTGTAAATGTTGACTATCACCCACTATGTTTAATATTTCTATAAAAAATTCATATTAATTATTACCAAAATTATTTATTTTGGTTATTTTAATTTAAATATGTATTTTTTTATTTTTTTTATTTCTATTTATCTTTATACAAAAGGAAATTATATAACCTTTTTTTTCAATGTCGGTTACTTTAAAATAATAAAAAGTATTTCTAAATTATTTATTTAAATTTCATATTACTTTTAATAATGAGAACCATATTTTAACTATATTAAGTAATTAAAATAGTTTTGTTAAAATTATTTTATCATCTTTTGAAAATTACATTGAATGTGAATTTAATTTTTTTTACAAAAAACATCATAAAAAAGTAATAACGATCTATTTTTTTGATTTTTCATCCATTTATTTATTTCTCTAGATGATTATACATAAACTAATATGACATATTATTTAATTATAGACCTATAAGTTCTATTATGATATGTATCTTTTGGGTGATTGAATTTTGGTTATCATTTTAACCAATATCTCATTTCCACTTAGTTGATATCTTATGAAAATGTTTATAACCCATTTTATTTCCATGGGTTAATCAATATTTCTTGTATAAAAAACTTTAAGTTAGAAATATATATTTATTTTTTATCATCATATTATGGTTGGTAATATAATTATATATCCATACATGGTATAGGGAAATTGTAGATATCTCATTATATAATCATGTTATGTATGGACATGATGCGATTGTGTATGTTCAACATTTAATGGATGGGCTTGATCTAGTTATCTATGTTCACAACATTATACATTGTAATGATTTTTTTATATTAACAAATTTATTCAAATACATGAAAAAATTAGTTACATTTATTATGTTATAATTTTTATTACATTTTCTTGATTTATGTAACCTTGGTTGTGATTATTATCTTATGATTTGAAATTATTATGCCATGTGATATGTTATTATTTAATTATATCCTTTTATTAATTAATTTTCAAGTGATATAGTCAATGGTTATTATGTTAATCCTTAAGTTCACTTCTTTTTATTATATGATCTGATTCCATTAATTATGTAATTTCTTCATGATCAATTTCCTCTCATATTTATTATTTAATGAGAAGTTCTCAATGAATCATTTATATTCATTTTAATTTTTAAGTGTTTAATCTTACCATTCCCCAATATCAAATAATTATTTGTGTAAATATGGTAAATATTATGTTTTTATGTGTCTAAAACGTATTCATGTTTGAAGAAATGTTCTGAAAAAAATATAATCTATGTTATAAAATTAGTATGTTATGTTGAAAATTTATAGACACTAATCATTTTGTTTTAGGGGTTATATTTTATTTGTGATATAAATGATATAATTATGTGAAATCGTATAAATATATTTATATCATCATTGAGTTATGTTATTTGGTATTAGATCATTGTTTAGTAAAATATTGGGATTACTTTACGATGTATATATGAAAAACACTCAAGGAAACATTGGTTTATGAGCATGTATAAAATCATTAAATAAGGGGTTCTTAGGGTAATACATAAAAGGATCGATTTTACTTCATATTAATGTGAGTTTTTACGTTAATTTTCGTCAAATACTATTATTTAATACTTATGTTAACCCATTTTGTTTTAGTAAGTGGTTGCAATTTGGAGGAATAAAGTGGAAAATTAATGTGATGGACTACGTGGTTATCATCCTACTGAATAAAAAAATGGGTTGACAAATATAGACACCCTATCATGACATGAATTAAAATTAAATTATTTTTATGGAATACATAAAAAATTACACAAATAGACGTTGAAATACTGTATTAGTTGAGTTCCTTTAGAAACATAGAAACATAAACACTAGAACACAAGTGAGATACATTATATCCCACTAGTTTCTTTATGACTAGAACCCTTTTAAGATACATTATAATTAATAAATATCTTCATAACCTAGGGAAAGGAAACAGAAAAATTGGTGAGCTCAGATAATCATTCAAGATAAAAAGTGGAGATATGTAAGAATAAACATGTGTATAAGGGTTTGAGAATGTGATCATAACCTAAGAAGATCATACACTGCATATCAAATATCATAATCATGTATCATTGAAGAAATATTGGTAGTTTGGATGTTATGAAACATAAAATATTCAGGGTAATAATCCATGAAAGAATAACATAGGAATAAGACATGGAATTATCGCAGACACATAAGAATCTAAAATGATTTCCAAAGTTGTTAAGGAATCGCTTCTATGTCCACCATTGTGGAATGTGTTCAGTCCCCAAACCATAGTGGTAGTCATTGTTTACTCCCATGATGGTCTTTGTAGTCAATTTTCATTCCCAAGACCATCTTAATAATAAAAAACATTTACTAAACCGAGTTCACTCCCCACTAAATAAATTTATATCTCATGATATATAAATATATACCCATATTATAGAGAGATATAGGTCTCAACCATATTACAATAAAATCTTACGTACATGTGACACAAGATCATAATCAATCCTATCATAACCCATGATGTGAAATTAAAATCATAAACATGTAATCATATCATTACATGGGTAAATGATACATGTTTCATATTCATTTAATCAAAATATAACTAGTGAAAGGAAGCAAGTTTCATAACTGTATAACCTGTGAAATAGGAACATGTTTCATAGACATCATTCCATCAAAATATAAAATATTTAGAGAAAGAATATAAATGGAATCTTGGGATCATTTACCCAGAAATTTTTGAGTAACATCAAAAAATGTCATCATAGATGGAAAATAGTTTAGAAAGATACATTAATAACATTTCCCAAGGAAAATATCCTTTCTTCTTTAAAAATTTATTCTAAAATATAAAAAAATTGACAATATTTTTATCTCAAAATAGAATTTAAAAACTATAAAGAAGTATTTGAAAACAATTCAAACAATTAATATAATTTTCATTGAAAATTATCTTATGATTTCATTTTAAAAACATTTCTAAAAACAATTTCGAAAACATGTATTTTAAATAAAACAGATTTTTGACCGAAAAGAGAAATGAGGTAAATTTTTCAACAACAAATTTTTTAATTATCTGAAGTAAAAAAGAATAAAAAATGCCTCAAATTAATGAAGATATCATGAATAACCATAGGATAAGAAATTTATTGAGTGTTCTTCCAAGAAAGATCCTATGATTTCATCAATGGAAGCATAATCATAGAAAATCCCAATAAACTCTGAGATTTTTTCAATGAACTCTTACCACCTGGTAACATTGAATCATACCCCCCATGTGAGAAAATTAAATTTAATTATGCTTCCAATATCATGAAAAGAATAATATTTATGATATTCTTTTTCAATTGGCCATATCACATTATAAAATAATTTAGGTACATAACAAAACAAGTGTCTCAAAGAATGAAAATTGAGGCAAAAACACCTTACTAATTTAGTAACTTTTGAACCATAAAACCCAATAAAATAATTATCATCAAATTTATATTTAAATAACCACAAATTTATTTATAATAAACATATAATACATTCATTGTATATCCCTAAAAAATATAAGAGAGTAACTTTTATTCAATAGAATTTTTGACATGAAAACCATGCATGTATAGGAATATAATATCCCGATACTTTAAATTATATTTATTATTATAAATAGATTTTATATATTCTATATATTTCAATGGAAAAAACTTTTTAATCCGATGTTACACCCAATAACATCTTTGTTCGATAGTTTTCGTTACACACAAGACCTCATTTTAACATTCAACAATATAATATTAAAAAAAATTATTTAATATAATAAGAAATAAACTAGCAATTAAATTAGAAGTTATAACTGTTTTTAACTTACTTGTCAAAATATACTATTTATAAAAGTATAAAATGAATTCCTAAATTTCCAAATAACTATAAATGAATATAAAACCAATTGAATATAGAAGAAATGTTTTTATGATTACAAAGGGGTTCTATCTTAATAAGTTAAACTAATTAATTTTAGTGAGTGATTTTAATGAAATAATAATGTTATATATTAAATAAAATTTTTTAAAAAATTTATCTGATATTTTATACAGGAATAAAAAAATAACATACCCAATATTACGCATAAAATGTGATATTTTTTATATATGCAATTTTACAACCATTTAATGACACACTTATTTTAAATTGGAATTTTGAAAATTTAATAAATTTAATATGACATAATAAAATATATTTTTTCAATAAGAAAATAAAAATTATTTTATGATTTATTTTTGGTATTTTTCTGTGAACATTCAATTTTTTATGAATAGTAAAAAATACTAAATTTTAATTTAAAAATAATTATTTTAAATTTATTTATAAGGATATTTTTTTAATTTTTTTAATTTATAATTGGAATTTTATTAAATATTAATCCTATTTGGGTCATTTTAATCAATTTCACTTTGAAATTTGATATAAAAATGTAGCAATATTTTGAATAGTTTCAGTTTTAAAAACCCACATTATCATCTCATCTACAAGATTAAATTTAAATCAATTTCCTCCACTTATGTTGTTGGAATTTGAAAAGATGGATTCCATAATTTTAGTCATAATATTTTATATTTTCTAATATTTTCAACATAGTTTTTTAAAAATAATATTAGGTATTGTAATAAAAATTAATTATAGTGATTAAGAGAAGAATTAGCTTAACAAATGACTAAACCTTAATCTTAAGGCCCAAAATGTCTGAGAAAATTTTATAAAATCCAATTTATGGCCATATTTATACCCTATACCCACTTTTATATAATTTTTTCTATTATTAGATCCATTTTCTATGGAAAAATTGGGGGTGAAATTCCCTTTTCAAAATATTTCAAGAATGCCACTCCTCTATTAAAAAAAGGCAATCAACTCTCCCACTTACACCCATAATTAATGACCTTTGGATCGTCCAAAAAAAGAAATAAAAAATAATCACCAAAAATTCCTCCCCTCAGCCTCTAATCCCCCCTTTGGGCATAAATCCTTCCAAGTAATCCCTTTGGTAGAAACCGAAAGGATTTTCCCAAAGAAGTGTTAACTTCATTCCTCAAGATGTTTTGTTTTATTTTCATTGTCCACCCCATAAAATATATTTATTCCATTAATAAATAATAAAAAATGTATATTAAATATTATTATATGTTATTATATTATGGGGTTTAGTTACACATACACACACCACCCCTAAAAAGGTAACGAACTTACTATTCATGTATAGAGTGAAATACTGCCTCACTAAATGATATTGTTTGTTTTCCATTTACCACCATTCATTGTTAGAAGTTATGAGGGAAAATATATTTTCATTTTATATATATTTAATTTATATAGTCATAATTATTCTTGAATTATTATATAACACATACTTTCATGATTTTCAATTTGTGTAAATATGATACGATCCATTGTTGGCGTTTGGACTACCGCCACCTCAAAATGATGTGATACGTTAACACATGACATGGAATGTATTAGGCATGGTTTTAATAAAAACTTGTGAATTATATGACATAAATATGACAATTTAAATAAAATATACATATATATCATTTACTATTCACTCTTTTAAATACGTTAATGAAACGATAGTAGAGTTCATGCGTATGTACATCCTATCGTCTCTACGAATAATGAATTTCATTTACTATCTCAAAAATATTATGGATTACTATTGATACATATGTACTGAATATATATGATTTTTAAATCATGATTTCAATTCTGGATATGATAAAATCATTGTCTAATTAATAGGAAGAATAATTATCAAGTCAAAACATACTCGATAAACAAGGCAATTAACATTCGAAATAGTGAAAATATTGAAAGATCACTTGAAAAAAGGTAAAAAAATATAATTAAAAAATAATGTATGATATTATAAATATTATTATGGTTTTGGTATAAGTTATTAATATGTTTAAAACCATTATAAATTATTTTAATGGTCATTCACCAAAATGAAAACACATTTAAGGGATTTTTTTTTCACTTTTCTTTCCCTAAGGCATATATCATTTTCACCACTCACTTCTTTTATATAGTGTTTCTACTTCCCATATTGATATTATATATTATGAATTATTCTATATTAATGGTATTTTATATTACACTTTGAATTACATAACCTAATAGGATTATCTATAAAATTAGTAAGGGGTAAAAGTTATCATTGCAATATCACTTCCTTTTGTAATTGTTGACTTTATCTTAAAAAATCACATTATTGAAATAATTTTTCATTGTTTATTTCTATAAATATCCCCATTTTTTGGAGATGGATAATATTATTTCCTAAATCTTATACCCTATTTAGAACTGATGTTCACTTTAATAGTTATTTTATTTATAATAAAATATTGATATGTCAGTATCCTTTATTCAATACAAATATTTTATAAGGTGTATTTTTTAATTGAATCGATTACTGAGGAACAGTTTTTATAGGTAGTTATGGGTAGGAATTATACTTTATATATCCCCTTTATGTGTCAAATATTTCTCACAAGACAAATAAGGTTTTCAAATTAAATGTGATTCTAAATGTTGTTTTAAACCATCTTATGAAAGGATTTGAAAGTATAGGTTTTCAAGTTACTTAGATATGATATCAAATAATAAACAATTTCCTTAATAGATATTTTTTTATTATTGTTATTATCCATTATATTTTGATATGATAATATTTACGGATGCATTTCATTCTCAGTTTATTAATTAAAAGGCATGTATTCCTGTTATTTAACATTCAATATAGATTATGCCTTATGTGGTTATTATAATGGAACATATTATCTATCATTTCACATTTCATGTTGATAAATTATATTCAATTAATTATTTATTCCTCTTTAATTACCATTAATGAGAATTTGAGCTCACCCTTATCATGTTTTTCCCCAGGTTATGAAGAGGAAGTTTTTGAATGAGTTTCAAGGATGCTTAGATTTTACTTATATTATTCTTTATTTTCATTTACTAATGTATTTTGGGTATGATTTTTATAATATGAATTTTCAAAAATACTAGATTGATTAGTCCTTCTAGGTTTTATTCCTTGTAATCATTCTAATTTAATAAATTACCACACAAAATTACAACTTCTCAGGTTGGGGCATTATAGTTTTTATCAATGGAATTTTTATTGACACCTTAGAAACGAGATTTAGAAAACACATATTAGGTAACATGACACCAAGATATAATTTGATGATAAGTATAGAATAATATCGTAGAATTTTTATATGGTAGTGATTACGTGGATCTTCTTAGAAATAAATCCATGTTTGGATACTGAAAGTGGATGTGGTTCTGGAAAATATTTACCTAGGGGTAACAACTCCAAAAAGGTGCATTGGGTATAACTCGAGCATAAACTTGCACTAAAAAATTGGCTTTTCTGTGAACATAGTTTAACACTCTAGGGGGATACTCTTTGGAAAATTTAGAATTTCTTTACAATCCATTTTGAAGGATTTAAATAGATTACGATAATGAATGACTTTTGGTAAACCCTAGACTAAAGAATGACATATTTTTTAATAAAATGGATGAATTATTTTTTGGGATTCAAAAACTAAATTATATAATTGTTTTAATAATGTTATATTGGTTATAATAATCAAGAAAAATCTATGTGTTATGATTTAATAAATAATCATATGTTTTATTGGTAAAGTTATTTGAGAAATGATAACCCTAAAATTTAGATACATAATTTTAAATGTATTTATAACATTTTTTGTTATTATGATCATTAATAACATTGTAATAATATTCATATTATATAATTATGCCTTGGGGAAAACATTTTATATTGAAAACCATAGAGAAAATGGTATTTAATTATTAAAAATCAAAGATTTCAATAAGATGTAATTTGAAAATTATATCAATATAGTTTTAGAAAAGGAAAAATTATATTTCAGGTGACAAACCATAATATTTGGCCAGGACACCTGACATTAACCCTTGATCTAAGGATGATAAGTGTTTAATTCCAACCACTAACCTACACAAAGTACTGTGTAAGATTTCATTTGTTAGGTACATAATTTGATGAATAAATACTAATGATCAAAAATTATTGTAACATTTTTGGTTTTAGTTATTAATGTATTAACCATATTGGATTTGTAAAATAGTTAGAGAAAAATAGAATGAAAATTCACTTTTTATGGGCATTACGATTAGATATGTGTGTATATTAGTTATTCATGTATCAAAGTAAATTTTAGATATCCAGTTCTCACAGTAATAGATGAATTGGATATTAATCAAAGCACAAATAAAGAATGAAAATTATATTTATGAAATATGAATTTGTAAATAAAATATATTTCCTTATATTCATTGGGAGTAAAAGAGTTACCCAACATTAGAAAAAATATATAGAAATAAAATTTTGTTATAATACCTTAATTTTTTTAACTGATAGTCTTTTAAATCATTACATATTTATAGATTTTAGAACCTCAACATTCCATTTATCATTCAATTGTTTTTGATAGATTACATCAATCACTTCTTGTATATATTTAATCTCTTCCTCTAGGTACTTATCTCCACTTTCCACTAAAGATCTCCTACTAATAAACCTAGTTATATGTCACTCCTTTCATCCTTTGTACTCCTCATTCTATTTTATTAAAAGTGTATTTTTTTAAATCATTTGAGATGTATGGTTTAAAAAAAACAAATTCCCAAAATATATCCCAAGATTACGATGATTAATATTATATTTTTAAGATGAAATTTAATTTGGGTGATAAGAATTTAATACCTTAGAAATTATAGTAGAGTAACTTTTATTCAATAGTGTGTATGACACAAAATAGCAAGCGTTTAAGGGAATATAATATCCCAAGACTTAAAAGTATATTTAATATTTTAAATAGATTCAATATATTCTATATATTTCAATGAAGACAATACTCAATCAGCTTTCATTACTTGTAAGAACGAATTTGTTCTAAAGGTTGCGTTACACGCATGACTGTGTTTTACCAAACAATGATATATTATTAAAATATTATTATTTAATACAATACGATATAACATATGTATTAAATTTTTTGTTATGAATAATATTAAATAACTTATGAAAATATATGTTTTATAAAAATATAAAATTTATTCATAGGTTACCAATTAATTATAAATGAATATAAAACTAATTGAATATAAAGGATATGTTTTTATGCTTACAAAGGTGTTTTTTGTTAATAAATTAATTTAATTATTATTATCGAATGATATTAATGAATTATATATTTTACATAATCAATAAAATATTGTTGACATTAATCCAACATATATTATAAGAATATGATAAGAATAAACCCAATATTATGCATTAAATACTATATTTTTATATAGGAATTTTTCCACCTTTTAATTGAATACCTATTTTAAATAATATTTTATACGCATTAATACATTTTATTGGAAAAAATAAAATTAATTTTTTAAATATAAACCTCAATAAAAATTTAGGGTGATTTGTTTTTGTTTTTCTGTGATGTTTTATTTTTTGACGAATAGTGAAAATGGTGAATTTTAATTCAAAACTACTTTTTTATATAATATTTATAAGGATAAATTATATTTTTAATTGTTTTTAAACTATAATTAGATAATTGTTTAACTATTAATCAAATTTAGGTCATTGTAATCCATTTACATTTGAAATTGGATATAAAAACATAGAAAACCATTGAACATTTTTACTTTAAAACCCGCTTTGTCATCCCATCTGTGGGATTAAATTTAAATTAACATCTTCCACATCTATTATAGTAATTTGTAAAAATGGATTCTAGATTTTTAATTAACACAATTTATAATATATAATTTGGTTAAATTAATTTTTGACCAAAAATATTAGTGAATGTAATTAAAATTAATTATAGTGATTATGGGAAAAAATAAATTAACAAAGGATTACACCTTAAACATAAGGCCAAAAATGACATAGAAACTTCTAAAAAACACATTTTATGGAAATATTTCTTCCTTATCATCCCTTGGGTCAATCAAGTCCCATTTTTGGAACCACCTTTCATGTAAAAAAGGTGTGTGGAATTCTCTTTTAAATAATTTAGAAGAACACCACTCCTCCTCCAATATAAAAAGACACTCACCCCTCCCACTTAATGACACCTCTAAATAATTTTATCTCATCCAAACCCTGCCCAAATAATCTCCAAAAAATAACTATAATCAACCTATAATCTTCACTTTTGGAATAATCCATTCTAAGGAATCCCTTTGTTCAAACCAAAAGAAGATACCACAAGAAGAAAAAATATCCATCCTCAAGATCTTTGGTTTTTTATTCCACACCACCTAAAATATTCTTATTATATTATTAAAAAATAAAATCAGTATCTTAAATATAATATTATATTTTTATATTAATGGTTCAACATATACTTACACACACTTCAGTAAAAGGGGTAATGAACTTACCTTTTGTGTGTTTGGTGAACTACCGCCTCACGAAACGATGCCATTCATTTTTTCATTTACCATGTTTTAGGTATGGGAATTAATATGGGAAAACTATTTTTATATGATATAAATAATAATTAGTTTTTCTTAATACTTTTGATTTTTTATACAGCACATACATTCATTCTTTCCATTTTGTGTAAATACGATAGCACCTTTTGTGGGCAAGTGGACTACCATCTCCCCAAATCGATATGATATCTTCAAAATTTTCATGGAATTTATAATAGATAATTTTAATAAACATTTTGAGAATATATAAAACTAATATGATACTGGTAATATAATATACAAATATATCATTTAATTATCATTCTGTTAAATATAACATGGAAATGAAAGTAGTGTTTTTGTGTACATACGACCTATGGTCTCCATGAATAGTGCATTTCATTCCCTATATCCAAATATAGTGGATTATTCTAAATACCTATATAAAAAATATATATGATATTTAAATCGTTGTTTACATTCTGTAGATGACAAAATCTTGGTCTAATTAATAGTAAAAACAATTAACATGTTAAAACATACCTGAAAAACCAGGCAATTAACACCCGAAATAGTTAAAATAATGAAAGACCACCAGAAAATTGGTAATAAGATATTATAAGAAGATAATATATCAAATTATAAATATGATTATGGTTCTAGTATAATTTATTAACCTGATTAAAACCCTTATAGAGTAGTTTAATAGATATTTACCCAAAAAAAAAATATAAAGTAAGAGATTCTTGTCTCACTTAGCTTTCTGTGAGGTATACATAATTTTTACCACTTACTTATTTTGTATAGTGTATCTATTTACCAAATTGATATATAATATCATGAATTATTTCATATTCATGTTATATTAATTTTCACTTTTAATTACCTCCCTTAAATGGGTTAACTTGAAAATTACCAAGTGGAAAAAGTCACTATTTCAATATCACATTCATTTGTGATTGTTATGTTTATCTTTAATCAATTGATTTATTATAATAATTTTTCATTAGATATTTTCCTTAATATCCACATTAATGACTGATGTATATTTTTATTTCCTAAACTATTTACCATTTTTATATGTGGTGTTTACTTTGATATATATTTTATTTAGAGGGAAATATTGATAAGCCTATATCCTTTATTTAATATAGATATTTGATAAGGTGTATTAGTTACTAATTTAATTAATTACTCAATGTAAGGAATTATTTGGATATGAAGTGATTGGTGGGGTGCTGACATTATATAACCACTTGATGCATCTATAGTTTTTACTAAAAAAATTATGTTGGGCGAATTAAATAGGATTCTACATGTAGTTTTAAATATTCTTGTGAAAGGTATTGACGGTATAAGTTTTCATGTCCCTCAAACATGACAAACAATAATTAATAATTTACTTTATATATATTTCAATTAATATTTTTATTATTCCTGATATTTTAATATTATAAAATATATAGATACATTTTATTCTTAGTTTATAGATAAAATTTCATGTGTTTAATTTATTTACCATTCCATATTTATTATTACTCATCTATTTATTTTAATTTAATGTGTTATCATTTATTTACCTTTCTATATTTATTTATTCTTTTAAATTTATTATTTCTTCTACTTTACGTACCCATACTAAGAATTTTAGATCACCCTTATTATTTTTCATTTCCTCATTTTACTAATAGGAATAATTTTAATGTGTTTCAAGGATTCTGAGATTTTACTTATGGTATGCTATATTTTGTTTTCCCAATGTATTATGGGTATCATATATGTATTATTTCTTTCAAAACTACTATACTGATCAGTCCTTTGGGATTTCATTCCTCAAAATCATGCCAATGTAATAATTTGTTGCAATATATCTATGATTATATATCCATGGTATTGCATTCATGGGGATTATATAAACCACAAAAAAGAAATGACTAGTGAACAATGGATAAGTTTCATAGAAATAAAAGTGAAATGAGAAAACAATTACATTTTCTATTGACACTCATCATACTCTTTTAAATCTCATGTATAATAAGTATATGATTATTAAATATATATCACTTAAACATATTCATATATATATATATATAATACCATATATTTTTAACTTGTAACTTTATATTACCTGTTTATCAACAATTCAATGTTATTGTTACGTTTTGAGTAATATCCGCTTTGTTTTTTATATGTGTTTTGATTTATTATTATTTTGGTCCTAATACTTATATCACAAAATCAAATATATAAAACATGCTATAAAAATCATATATAATTAGTATATATTTATTTATAATAGTATATAAAATATAAAAATATTAAATGTAATATACCGTTCATGGAGATGATAGAACATACATATGAATGAATGATGTTTTTTTTCATGTTGTATTGATAGAAATAATGTAACTCACATATATTTTTTTGTATATATAAATATATGAATCATTAATATATTATTACTATGATATTTATGTAAAATAAATTTACTAAACCCATCCATAACACATTCCATGAAATGAGTGAATGAATCGCAATGCTTCGAGGAGAAACTAGTCCACACATCCACAAATGAAGTTATCATTTTTACAAAAAATTGAATGCATGATGGTTTGATTAATATTATAATTAAAGAAGCATAAATACATCTTAAATAGAATATATATCATATAAAAATAGTATTTACATAATATTTACCCACCATTATAGGTGGAAAATTAAAATTGAACGATATCGTTTCATGATGTGGTAGTCTGCCATACACACGAACGGTAAGTTCATTAGCAATTTGATGGATGTGTGCGTGAGGGTTAGTGGGAAAATTATAGTAAAAACAAATATTTAAAATATGGATTATTTTTTATTGTATAATAACGTAAAAAGAAAAATTGAGGTGGTGGAGATATAAAATAAAAGAAAAGTTCTTATGGAAGGGTGTTACCTCTTATTTGGGTAACTCCTCTTGGTTTTCGCTGAGGGGATTTATTGGTCAGTTTTCTCCCACAATGGAGGATTATAGGATGAATTGAATGAATTCTGGAGGATATTCATTCATTTTTTTCTGAGCAAAAGTTCTTGAGAGGTGTGAAGAAGTGATGTAGGGTGGGTGCCCTATTATAGCGGAGGAGGAGTGAAATTCAATAAATTTTAAAAAGTTAAAAACTATTGAGTGGTCCCCCATACATCATCTGCCTCTAATAATATTAAATTTTAAACCAAATAGGAATATTGGTGTAAATATTTCTATACAATGTATTTTAGACATGTTTTTAGGTTATTTTTCATTCTAATATTAGAGTTTAACCATTAAGTTAACATGTTTTCCTTAATCTCTATAATTAACTTTAATTACATTCGACAATATTTTTGGTTAAAAACTCAGATTAACTTTGTAGAAATTATAAATTAAGATGATTCCAAACATTTAATCAATTTTTCTACATTTTAATCACATAGTTCGTAGAAATTAATTTTAAAATTAATCCCGTAGACATGTCATGATAGCGGGGTTTTTAAGTGAAATGATCAAAAGTTTGAAATGTTATTATATCAAATTTCAATGTGAAATTTTTTATAATGAGATAAATTGGATGAATTTATGTAAAATTTATCTAATTATATTTTAAAACAAAATTAAAATATAATTTAACAATATAAATAGATTATTTCAAAAAGTAATTTTGAATTAAAACTATGTATTTTTAACTATTCATAAAAAAATGATGTTTTTTCATAAAAATATAAAGCATTAACCCTAATAAAAAATTTTCATTATTAATTAAAAAATATATTATATTTTATTAAATTAAATTTCTACGATTTTATAAAATAAATTTTATTGTTGTTCAAAGGACCTAAAAAGTAGTTCATTTGAGAAAATATTATTTTCAAAACATATGATGACTAGAACAAAAATTATATGTTTTATTATCTATAAGGCCCCATCCTTAAACCTTACTTAATATTGATTTATTACAAGAATACACATTGAGGATCTTTTTAGGTTTAGAGTTTTAGAGAATTATATCATAAATCATGCATTAAACTCCACATTTAAACAAAGTGGTTACATAAAAGATAGTACTCATTTTTACCATCAATGAAAACATATTTAAAATAAAACATAGATTCTTTCTTGACACTTCCTTGACACTATCATCACATCATGTACCTTTCCCTTGACCTGTGAAAAACATTTCAAAAACTTGGGATGAGCATAAAAAGCTCAGACAGGGATAAAAAAGTACGAAATGAAAACATTAGTCCATGTATGAAATCATACTTTACTCATAAAACATAAGCACAATAACATACCTCATAAAATCATGAATAAATCATAGAAATCATAAAACATAAAGGTAACTTGAGGCATTCATAACATTCTTATGTAGGGATTAACCCTCTTAGTTACATTTGGAATACCCATCACAGTATATTACCTAAATCCCTTCAGAGAAACCTTAACTTTTAACTCCTTCACGTTACCCAATGCATTGGAGAGATATATCGGGCTCACCCGCCCATAGTTTATCACAGAACCACCCATCTTCATAACAATACCCAAGAACCATAACATAATCGTATCACATAAAACATGCATAAAGGAAACATAACATTTCCACATTTCAATCACAAGACATCAATACAACACATTGATATAATAAAAACATTATGAAAAACATTTTGAATACCAAAATAAAAGAAAAGTAAAACATGGTATTTATTTATCATTTTAAAGAAAAGTTATGGCTTGTAGAGGAAGCCGAAACTCAAATAATGGTCACGGCGGCAGAGAAGTCGTTGTCTTCGCATACGTACGAAAAAAACATTCCCTTTTTTCTTTTAGAAAAACTATTCATATAAAAAATATTCCCTTTGAATAAACATAAAAGTCAAATGGGTTTATACACAGTATAAAAGAAAGGTGTTTATAAAACAAAATATGCCTCAATGGAATGAGATTGAGACGAAGTCCCATACCTCGGGTCCGACTTGACTCGATCGTTCTTTAACCTCCTGAATAATAAACTTGTGTTAATTTATACTTTCTTAAGAACATTTTTCATGTTCATTATTCCTTTTATATCACTTATTACCATGTTATGAACACTATGTAATTTTTTATGTTAGTAATGGTTGTTTTGTCGATCATTGGTACTTGAGTCAAAAATAAACTCTTTCTAATTACAAGTTGTTCATGGGGTAATATATCCATTATATCCAGAATTATATTCATGATGTATATATCACATATATCATATATATCTAGTATATACATGCATTTATAATATTAGATAACATTTAGAGGTAAGAAATGAAATGCACCGTTCATGGAGATGGTAAGCCGTACGTACGCATGAACACTACTATAATTTCTATTTCATAATTAATGGAGTGAAATAATAATGATATAAAGGTATATTATAATTCCAGTATAATATTATATATAATATCATTAAATCTATCCTTTATACGTACCACATATGGTATTAACAAATCAAATCACTTTGAGGGGGTGGTAGTCTGCACTTCCTAAAATGAAGATATCGCGTATACCCATAATGGAAGCCATAAATGTATGTCATAAATGAAAAACACATAAGCTTAAGTAAAACATAAAAATATTATAAATCATATATAAATATAGTGACATCTTAATGGCCACCTTTAAAGGTGTTATATGAATGTTGAACAATCATCGTTTCGTGAGGCAGAAATTCACCATCGGCGGAAACAGTATGTTCATTGACCATTAGATGTAGGTGTGTGTAAGTGTAGCTCGAATAATTCTTATAAAAACATCCTAGTATATTGAATATACTGGTGTTGTTACAAAATAAATAAATAAAAAGCGTTTACGGGGTTGGAGAATCAAAATAAAACAAAATAACACAAGTGAAGACATTACCTTTAAATCGGGTAACTCCCTTTGGTTTGAAAAAAAGGGTTTCTTGAAGAGATTCATGCCTAAGGTAAGGCTTCTAGGATGAGGATAGGGATTTGGAGAGACAAAATTATTAGATCTTGGCTGAGCCAAAGGCTTGAGATGTGTGGTTAAGGAGGTAGAGTTGAGGGCCTTTTATAAGAGGAGAGGAGGGGCACTCTTGGAAAGGTATAAAATGTTACTTTATTTTCAAATGAGTTTCGGATTTTAAAGGCCCCACATTGATGTATTTCTAGGATAAGGTGATAAGGGTTCGAAATATACTTATCCAATAGGTCTTTGAGAAGTTTATGTCTTAGATTTTAGATTATGGTTTCATTTTATTTAAATAGTTCATTAATGAGGTAATCGCTGCATCATAATGATGTCATAAATAATTTAATTTATTTAATGTCTAAAAATTATAAAAAAAATACTATGATGTAGGAAATATTTTTAGCTTTCAAATGACTATTAATAGTCCTAGAGATAATTTATGTATACAACATTTAAAAATGTTTTACTCAGGTGATACATTCTTTGTTATATTTACTTTCTTTAAAAAATAAAAAGATAAAAAGTCATTATCACACAAAAGTGATTCCATGGGGTCCCCAAGTTTGGAAAAAGGCATCCCATGGTCGTCCATGACACAACCAGTAGTATTAGGACACATTTTGGTATCATTTTTGTATTATTATGATATTATTTTATTATCCTTAAGTACCTGATTACTAATTAATCAAGATAATTAACGATAATTACCGTCGTTACTATTCACAAAGTCCAAAAACAAAAGAGTATTAATTACATAATTTGGACCTTATGATTCCAAATATGGAATCCATTTTACCAAATTCCAAACACATAAATTGCAATAATTAATTTAAAAATAATTTCCGTTGTCAAAATAAATAGCGGGTTTTTTAGAAACAATATCTACGAAAAGTTTGGCATTAGTTTATGCCCAATTCCACAGTGAAATTAATTCTAATGAACACTATTAAATTAAATGGTAAACATATATTACAATTAATCTTTAAAACCAATTAAAAATATAATCTATCCATATGATTAAATTAGATGAAAAAGCAGTTTTGATGTAAAATGCTGTATTTTTCACTATTTATAAAAAAATGAACATTGTCAGAAAAACACCAAAGATTTATCCAAAGTAAATTTCAATTTACCAATCATAAAGAATAAGTTTATTTTGGAAAATAGTTATTATAAAATTTTCAAAAGTTTGATCTAAAAATGGATTGCCATCAAAAGGCGGTAAAACAATCTTTTAAAAATATTAGAGAATTCTATGCTTATGATTGGATTTATTCTCTTTTTAAGTCTTTAAAACACTATCTAATTCATAAATAGACATAGATAAGAATATCTATTATTCATTACTTACTTGGGATGTTACATCCTTCCCCCCTTTAGAAAATTACATGCCCATAATTTATTTTCTTATCGAATAAATGTGGATATTTATCCCCTATTGCATTTTCAGATTCCCATGTTGCCTATTCACTCATGTGGTTCTTCCAAAAAACCTTTACTTGATGAATAACCCTATTCCACAACACTTTCTCCTTGTGGTCAAGAATCTGGACCGATTGTTCCTCATAAGATAGATTCTATTCTAGCTGAACTACCTCTGGACTCAAAACATGAGATGGATCTGACATGTAATTCCGTAACATTGAAACATGAAAAACATTGTGTACCTGAGATAAACTCAGAGGTAAAGCCACTCGGTATGCAACTGATCCAACTCTCTCCAGAATTTCATATGGTCCAATGAACCATGAACTTATCTTTCCTTTCTTACCAAATCACATAACACTTTTCCATGGAGATTCTTTGAGAAAAACATGATCACCTACCTCAAAAGAGAGATCCTTCCTCCTGTTGTCTGCATAACTCTTCTGCCTGCTCTGAGCTGTTCTCATGTGTTTTTGTATCAGCCAACCTTTTTCTGCCAACTCTTCTACCAATTCTGGTCCCATCAACTTCCTTTCACCCACTTCATATCAGAAAGCTAGAGCTTGACACCGCTTCCCATATAATGCCTCAAATAGTGGCATCTGTATACTAGAATGAAAACTGTTATTATAAGAAAACTCAACCAAATAAAGATGTTGGTCCCAAATTCCCTGATAATACATCAAACAAGAATGTAGCATATCCTCCAAAGTCTGAATCGATCATTCTGACTGCCCATCTGATTGAGGATGAAAATCTGTACTAAAATTTAATTCAGTACCCAACGACTTCTGAAAGCCTTTCCAAAAGTTAGAAGTAAACCTAGGATCATGATCAGATACAATGGAGAGAGGAAATCCATGTAACCTAACTATCTCTTTAAGATAAAAACGGGAAAGTTGATCTAGGAAAAACGTATCTCGTATAGCAAGGAAATCAGCTGATTTATTCAAGCGATCAACAATAACCGAGATTACATTATTACCTCGAGGTGTCTTCGGAAATCCCACAACGAAGTCCATGGATATATTCTCCCATTTCCACTCTGGTAGTAGTAGAGGCTGAAGCATCCCTTTCGGTAACTACTACTCTGCTTTAAGCTGTTGACATGTCAAACACTTCACAGTAAAATCAGCAATATCCCTTTTTATTCCATCCCACCAGAAATACTCCCGAAGATCACTATACATCTTAGTAATTCCTGGATGAACTGAAAACGGAGAACTATGAGATTCATATAACAACTCTCTCTTCAACTGTGAATCACACAACAAACACAATCTCTTCCCAAATCACAAAACATAATCATTATAAATGTTAAATTCAGGAAACTTACCCTTGTGAACCAGCTCTACCCTTTTCTGCAACTCGCTGTCTTTCTTCTGTGCTTTCTTAATTCTGTCTGATAAAGAAGATTTCCCTGATACCTGAAACAAAATAGAAGGACATCCTGCACCAACAAATTCTATGAAAAATTTAATCAAATCCTTAACCAAAGGATCACATTCCAAATACAGCATTGTAAATGAAGCATTACTTTTTCGACTCAAAGCATCCGCCACTTTATTTGATTTTCCCGGATGGTAATGAATTGTAAAATCATAATCCTTGATTAATTATAGCCATCTACTCTGTCTCATGTTCAATTATTTCTGTGTGAATATATAATTTAAACTTTTGTGATCGGTATATATTTCACACTTTACTCCATACAAATGATTCCTTGAAATTTTTAAAGATAAAACAACAGCAACTAATTCCAAATCATGTGTATGGTAATTTGACTCATGAGTTTTCAACTGTCATGAAGTATAAACAATTACCTGATCATTATGCATTAGGACGCAACCATGTCCTTTCAATGAAGCATCACTGTAGATGATAAACTCCCCATTCTTGGAAGGTAGTGCCAAAACTGGACTATTCACCAATCTTCTTTTCATCTCCTGAAAACAATCATCAAATTATTTTTTCCAGATAAACTTAACACCCTTCCGAGTTAGCATAGTCATTGGACTAGATAACCATGAAAAATTTCTAACAAACCTTCGGTAATATCCTGCCAAACCAAGAAAACTATGAATCTCGGTTACATTTATGGGTCTTGGCCATTCTTACACAACCTTTGTTTTTGCAGGATCAACAGTTATTCCATCTTTAGAAACAATATAACCAAGGAAAGAAATTTGTTGCAACCAAAACTCCCACTTTCTGAATTTCCCATAAAATTTATTTTCTTTTAAAGTTTAAAAAATAACCCTTAAATGACTTTCATGCTCCTCTTTAATTTTAGAAAACACCAAAATATCATCAATGAAAACAAACACAAACTTATCCAAGAACTTATGGAAAATTCTATTCATTAAGTCCATGAATAGAGCAGGTGCATTGGTTAGCCCAAAAGGCATTACTACAAATTCATAATGGCCATATCTTGTACGAAACATGATCTTTGGAACATCTTCTTCCTTTACCTTCAACTGATGGTACCCCGATCTCAGGTCAATCTTTGAAAAATACTGAGCTCCCTGGAGCAGATCAAACAAATCATCGATATGAGGAAAAAGATATTTTCTCTTAACAATGATGTTATTCAAGGCTCAATAATCAATGCAAAGTCTCATAGAACCATCTCTCTTTTTAAAAAATAAAACAGGAGCACCCCATGGTGATGTGCTAGGTCGAATGAAACCTTTCTCTAATAAATATTGCAATTGCTCCTTCAACTCTAAAAGTTCAATTTGAGCCATTCGATAAGGGGGTTTTGAAATTGGCTTAGCATCAGGAACTAAGTCAACAGTAAACTCAACTTCCCAATCTGGAATTATTCCAGGCAACTCATCAAGAAAAACATCAGGATACTCATTTACCACTGGCACATCATTAATCTAAACAGTTCCTTTGTTTTCAACAGTATGTGAAAGGTAACATTCATTTCCATGTTTTACAAGTTTCTTGGCCTCTTAATATGTTATCAATAGTAAGGGTTAATTATTGTACACAAACTGAAAGTATTTCTGAAAATAAACTTTTTTAGCTCTACATTCAATCTTAGCATGGTAAATAGAGAGCCAATCCTTACCCAGGATAACATCAAACTCTACTAGAGGTAAAACAATAAGGTCTGCAAGTAGGTTCTTTCCATGAATATGGATAAGAAGATTCTTATAAATTCTTTTTGTCTCAACATTTCCCACAGGTGTTTTTACCAAATGTTCAGGAGTCATTTCTTGAGATGGTATTCCCATTTTACTAGAAAAGTTTTCAAAGATGAAATAATGTGTAGACCCCGAATCAAACAACACACTGGCATAATATGAAAAAACAAACAAAGTACCTGATACCACTTCATTTGATGGACCAACATCTACTGAAGTAGTTGCAAAGGATTTCACCACCCCTTTCTTCTTGTAGTCTAACTGCTTCCCATCACTCGAGCTCTTTGTCATACACTCATTTGCATAATGACCCATCTCATTGCACTTCAATCATTTCACTATCTGTAAATCAAATTTGGTCTTACCATCACCTTGATCTCTTTCAGTGAAATCACGAGCATTATGTCCCATCTTATCACATCGGTAGAACTTTATAGAATTCATAAGACATTCCCCAGCATGCCTTTTACCACATTTATCACAAACTGAAAACTTAGTTTTCTTACCATCAGACCTTTTTAAAGAATTCTTCCCTTTCTCCTACCACCTTGGTATCTTCTTCTGTTGGTTGTTATATGACACTTGATAATCGGAAAACTCTATTTTCACCTTCTCAGCACATCAAACAAGCTTTTCATAACTCTTGAACTCGCGAGAAGCTAAAGCCCTTCAATATTTTTGCTTTAATCCTGAGTAAAAATGATTGATTTTACTATCAAGGTCTCGGATAAAATTTGGAGCATACCTTTCCAATCGAGTGAACCTTTCCTCATAAGCAGCCACTGAGTCTTCCTCTTGCATAAATTCCAAAAATTGTTTTTCCATCCTAAGACGAAAAACCTTAGGAAAATATTTCTCAAGAAACATACCTTTGAATTTAACCCAATCGAGAGCATCAATATCAACCGCGTCCCTAATATTTTTAACCATCGACCACCACTGATCTGCTTCACCCTCCAAATAGTAAATAGAAAGACTAACCTTTTGATTGTCTGAACACCCCATGACATCGAAAATATTCCACTGTGCTATAATCCACCCTTCTGCTAGCACATAGTCATATGATCCTTTGAATAATGGAGGATGTTGCCTCATGAAATGTTCCACCACTGACATGTTCCTCTGCAGTTGACCTGGGTGATCTCATGCATGGATACCACCACCATTTATCGCTTTAGTCAACTACACCATTACTACAACAAGCTATTCAGTTCCAATTACGACCATCTCAGGATGCTGATTCGGAAGGTTATTTCCTTCTGTATGCCTTCCTAGCACTTCTTCCCTGTCTCCTCTATGGAAAACCATTCGGAACAAACATGTCTTAGACGAAGCAACAAGGTAATCTTCAAATGCTATATCATTTCAATTCGATCATAAAAAAAATATTTTTGGATGATCATTTAATTATAATTCTAACTCCAAAAGTTATCTAAACTGACCATTGATACCAACTATAAGGCCCTAGCCATAAACCTTACTTAATAGTGAGTTATTATAAGAATACACGTTGAGGATCTTTTTAGGTTTAGAGATTTAGAGAATTAGATCATAAATCATGCATTACACTCCAAATTTAAACAAAGTGGTTACATAAAAGATAGTACTCATTTTTCCCATCAATGAAAACATATTTAAAATAAAACATGGATTCTTTCTTGACACTTCCTTGACACTATCGTCACATCATGTACCATTCCCTTAACCTGTGAAAAACAGTTCAAAAACTTGGGATGAGCATAAAAAGCTCAGTAAGGGATATAAAAGTACGAAATTAAAACATTAGTCCATGTATGAAATCATAATTTACTCATAAAACAAAATCACACTAACATACCTCATCAAATCATGAATAAATCATATAAATCATAAGACATAAAGGTAACTTGAGGAATTCATAACATTCTTACGTAGGGCGTAACCCTCTTGGTTACATTTAGAATACCCATCATAGTATATTCCCTAAATCTCTTCGGAGAAACCTTAACGTTTAACTACTTCACATTACCCAATGCATTGGAGAGCTATATCAGGCTCACACGCCCTTAGTTTATCACGGAACCACCCATCTTCATAACAATGCCCATGAACCATAACATAATCGTATCACATAAAACATGCATAAAGGAAACATAACATTTCCACATTTCAATCACAAGATATCAATACAACACATTGATATAATAAAAACACTATGAAAACCATTTTCAATACCAAAATAAAAGAAAAGTAAAACAAGGTATTTATTTTTCATTTTAACGAAATGTTATGGCTTGTAGAGGAAGCCGAAACTCAAATAATGGTCACGGCGGCAGAGAAGTCGTTGTCACCACATACGTACGACAAAAGCATTCCCTTTTGTCGTTTAGTAAAACACTTCATATAAAAAATATTTCCTTTGAATAAACGTAAAAGTCAAAGGGTTTTATACTCCGTATAAAGGAAAGTTGTGTATAAAACAAAATATGCCTCAATGAAAGGAGATTGAGACGATGTCCCATATCTCGAGTCCGACTGGAATCAATCGTTCTTTAAACTTCTGAATAATAAACATGAGTTAATTTCTACTTTCTTAAGAACCTTTTTTAAGTTCATTATTCCTTTTATACCACTTATTACCATGTTATGAACACAATGTAATTATTTATGTTAATAATGGTCGTTTTGTCGATCATTGGTACTTAAGTCAAAAATAAACTCTTTATAATTACAAGTTGTTCATGGGGTAAAATATCCATTATATCCAGAATTATATTCACGATGTAGATATAATATATATCCATTATATACATGCATTTATAATATTACATAACATTTAGAGGTAAGAAATGAAATGCACCGTTCATGGAGACGGTAAGCTGTACGTACGCATGAACACTACTTTCATTTCTATTTCTTACTTAATGGAGTGAAATCATAAAGATATAAAGGTATATAATAATTCCAGTATAATATCATATATAATACCATTAAATATATCCTTTATACGTACCACATATGGTATTAACAAATCAAATCACTTTGAGGGGGAGGTAGTCCGCACTTCCTAAAATGAACATATCGCGTATACCTACAATGGAAGACATAAAGGTATGCCATAAATGAAAAATACAGAAGCTTAAGTAAAACATAAACATATTATACATCATATATAAATATAGTGACATCTTAATGTCCACATTTGAAGGTGTTATATGAATTTTGAACAATCATCGTTTCGTGAGGCAGAAATTCTCCACCACGGAAACAGTATGTTCTTTAACCATTAAATGTAGGTGTGTGTAAGTGTAGCTCAAATAATTCTTATAAAAATATCCTAGTATATTGAAGATACTGGTTTTGTTTCAATAGAAATGAATAAAAATAGTTTAGGGGGTTGGAGAAGCAAAATAAAACAAAAGAACACAAGTGAAGACATTACCTTTAAATCGGGTAACTCCCTTTGGTTTGAACCAAATGTGTTTCTTGAAGAGATTCCTACCTAATTTAAGGCTTCTAGGATGAGGATAGGTATGTGGAGAGACAAAATGAGTAGATATTGGCTGAGAGAAAGTCTTGATATGTGGGGGTAAGGAGTTTGAGGTGGGGGCCTTTTATAAGAGGAGATGAGCGGCACTCTTGGAAAGGTATAAAATGTTACTTTATTTTCAAATGAGTTTCGGATTTTAAAGGTCCCACATTGATGTATTTCGAGGATAAGGTGATAATGGTTCGAAATATACTCATTCAATAGGTCTTTGACATGTTTATGTCTTTGATTTTACATTATCTTTTCATTTTATTTAAATCGTTCATTAATGAGGTAATCGCTGCATCATCATGATGTCATAAATAATTTAATTTATTTATTGTCTAAAAATTATAAAAAAAATACAATGATGTAGGAAATATTTTTAGATTCCAATAATATTTATGGTCATAGAGATAATTTATGTAGACAAAATTAAAAATGTTTTACTCAGGTGATACATTCTTTGTTATATTTACTTTCTTTAAAAAATAAAAAGATAAAAAGTCATTATCACACAAAAGTGATTCCATGGGGTCCCCAAGTTTGGCACAAGGCATCCCATGGTCGGCCATGACACAACTAGTAGTATTAGGACACATGTTGGTGTCATATTTGTATTATTATGATATTATTTTATTATCCTTAACTACACGATTACTAATTAATCAAGATAATTAACGATAATTACCGTTGTTACTATTCAAAAAGTCCAAAAACAAAAGAGTCTTAATTACATAATTTGGACCTTCTGATTCCAAATATGGAATCAATTTTTCCAAATTCCAAACACAGAAATTTAAATAATTATTTTAAAAATAATTCCCGTTGTCAAAACAAATAGCGGGTTTTTTTGAAATAATATCTATGAAAAGTTTGGCATTAGTTTATGCACAATTCCAAAGTGAAATAAATTATAATGACAACTATTGGATTAAATGGTATATATATATTCCAATTACACTTAAAAACCAATTAAAAAGATAATCTAACCATATAATTAAATTATATGAAAAAGCAGTTTTGATGTAAAATGCTGTATTTTTCACTATTCATTAAAAAATGAACATTGTCAGAAAAATTCCAAAAAATTATCCAAAGTAAATTTAAATTTCCCAATAATAAATAATAAGTAAATTTTGGCAAATAGGGCTTTGAAAAGTGTCAAAAGTTTGATTTAAAAATGGTTTTCCATCAAAAGGTGGTAAAACAATCTTTTAAAAATATTAGAGAATTCTATGCTTATGATTAGATTTATTCTCATTTTAAGTCTTTAAAAAAATATCTAATTCATAAATTGACATATATATGAATATCTATTATTCATTACTTACTTGGGATGTTACATTATCAATATGTTTTATTTATATCAAACAATTTAAAATTATTTTTAAAAATTAGTTATTATTATTAATATTAATACGTTTAACATCTAGGTTATAATTGCCTCTTTAAAATAGTTATAATAATAAAATAATGGTTCATTAAAACTCATTTTTGAGTATAATTCAAGAAAATTATGTGTTTTATGTGGCATAATATTATCATGGTGTATCATATAACTAATGTTTAACATGGTGTAAAATATAATTAAATACATGAAATAAAATTAATTTATTATAAAAAATTTCCATAAAAACATAGTGTGTTACATTCTACCCACTTTAAAATGCATTTCTCCCTTGAAATTCATAATTCTGATACATACAAATGAGGATACAGATGCCTCATCATATCCTCAATTCCCCATGTAGAATCCTCTAACTAGTTATTTCTCCACAAAAATATGACCAGGTGAGTGGTTTTGTTTCATATAACATTCTATGTATGATCGATAATTTCAATAGGTTATTCCTCGTATAAAATATATGTCTCCAATGGTATTACCTATGAGTTTAGTACATGTTAATGGTCAGGTATGTAATTCCTGAGGAGGGATACATGGAACACATTATGAATTTGAGATAGATTTGGAGGAATTTCCATGTGATAGGGTACCATGCTGATATGATTAGGAATTTCCAAAAGACGAATATACATAGGTCTTAGTTTCAATTTCTTCCTGAATCCAATAACCTTATTCTACTGAGGGATTTGTTGAGACAAGTTCTCATAAAATTAATACCTTATATGACACTAAAAATTATCAAAATAAATTTTAAGATGACACTAAGCTTCCGTGATATGTTACATAATGGTTCTAAACATATATGCTATTTCATCAACGATATCGGCACCAAAAGAATTCTTTCATCAACTTCATTCCATCACATTGGATCTCTACATAATTTTTCATAGATGTCATCATATAGATCTAAATGAATTCTTGGGTGAAAACTATTGATGCCAGATAATTAAACTAGAGGAATGTGTTGATATCCAACACTATTGAAATATAAAGAATGAGATCTTAACATATCCTCTATGGTTTGAGTTTTTTCAGATAGATCATCCATTTAAAGATGACAACCATTGCTGAAACACAATTCTATATCATGTTCTTCCTGAACATTTCTTCAGAACATTGAGTTAAACCTCAAATAATAATTAGATAAAATGGAATGTGGTACTACATAAAACCTTACCACTTCCTTAATGTATATTCTGGAAATTCAATCTATAGAGAAGTCTGATCTAATATAAATGAAGTGTGATGATTGAGTATGGACATCGACTACCACCCATATATAATTCAACCATTTAGAGGTTTTGGGGTGTCCATTGAAAATATCAATTGTGATGTTCTCCCATTTTCATTCTGGTATGTGTAACAGATTCCACAACCTCTTAGACATTTGTATTTTATCCTTAAATTTATATCATAACAAGCACTGAGATACAATTTTTGTGATATCCATATTTATTTCATCCCACCAGATGTATTATACTAGTATATATACATCTTTGTACTTCTAGGATGAATATATAATGAAGAAATATGAGATTTTTATAATAGATCCTTCTTCAAATATTTTGTGGACGTAACACATACATGGTTCCTAACCCTTATCATTACATCTTAATCATAATTTAACTTATGAACATTTTAACCTTCTTATGTAGCTCTACATCTTCCTTATTTGCATCTTTAGTATTTTATTTGATAGAGGGTTGAACATTAAACATATCTATATAATATATATCACCTTTATTCATGATTTTTATATCATGGATTTTCATATGCATAAATATTAGATCTTTAGAAATCCTCAACCTATATAATATAGAATGATTCTTTTGAATCAAAGCATCAATCACCTTGTTAGATTTCCCAACTTCATAATTTATTGATTAGTCATAATCCATTATCAGCTCTGACCATATTCTCTAGTGAAATCTAAAATCCTTTTCTGTGAATATATATTTCATACATTTATGATCATTATGTATATCACACTTTTCTCAATAAAGATAATGCCTCCATATCTTTAATGAAAACATTACCATAGATAACTACAATCATGATTTGTGTATTTTTCTAATGAATCATCAATTTTAAAGAGGCAAAGGCTATAACCATGTCATTATTCCTAATAACATATCCCAATACCTTCTTGGATGGATCAATATATATCACAAAACCTTCTCCACTATAGGGTAATGGTAGTATAGGTGTACTGACTAACCTTTGCTTTAGTTCCTTTAAATTTTCATCACATTCATCTATCCAAGGGAACTTGTCAGCCTTCAAAGATAACTTGGTCAGAGGATTAGATATCCATAATAAATTATCCCCATACCACTAATAATATCTAGTTAAACCAATAAATATATGGATATCAGTCGTTGTGGGTGGTCTAGTCCATCATTCAATAGTCATTGTTTTTTATGGATCTACTTCAATACCATCCCTTTAGATTATGTTATATAAAAATGATTCCTTTTATAAAAAATCATCACTTTCTTAATTTTTCAAACCGTTTATCCTTCCGTAGTGTCTTCATAAAAGTTATCATGTGGTTTCCATGATCTTCCTTTATCATTGAATATATAATAATATCACCTATAAAGACTACCAAAAACTAATTATGGTAATATCTCAAAACTCTATTCAGTAAATCCATGATGATAGTAATGGAATCAGTAGGGCCCAAAGGTATCAATATATATTTATGGTGTCCATTCCATGTACTAAATTTCATCTTTGGTATATTATCTTTCTTGACCTTCATTTGATGTATCCAAATGATAGTCAACATTGGAAAAGTATTGATCTCTTCATAGATAATCAAAAAATTAATGAATATGGGAAAGATGATACTTTTTCTTGATCATGATATTGTCTAATCTCAATAATTAATGCATAATTTCATTGAAACATCTATATTTTTTCAAAAAAGAATAGTTAAACCACAAGGTGACACACTTGAATGAATGAATCACTTATCTTGGATTTCATGGAGTTTATTATTCAATTCCTACAACTCAATTACGACCATTCTATAGAGATCATTTGAAATTGGTGTGGAAACAAGATTGTGTTCTATCAAGAACATAACTTCACATTTTTGGGAAAGAATATAAATTTTTTCTAGAAATAAATCAAAAACGTCATAAACAACATGCATATCATAAATTTAAATTTTCTTCCAAATAATTTGAGATAAACATGCCTTCTAAATAGGAATTAATACCCATACATTAGATGTAATATCCATAGGAATTTCATACTTACTGTTAGATTGGTAGACAATCATAGGACAGTTTGAAATATCAAACATACCTTACCCTACTTGATAATTGATCTGGGATTTATACACAGAAATCCATTCCATTCATGAGATGACATTAAATTCAAGTAGAGGAAGATTGAAAATATTTCCATGAAGAACATTCCAAAAAGTGTCAAGTGGAGAGGAATAATACACATGGGATGCTGTTATTGTACCATTAAGGGTTTTTACTAAAAATTACACATGAAATCATTTTTATAGAATCTCGATGCACTTATAAAATTGTTTATATAATAAATAATGGGTACATCTAGAATCAAATTGTTTATATATGAAAGAATGGGTACATCTATAATCAAATATGACATTAGAAGAAGTTGTTGATATTGATCATTGTTATTAACCATCTGTTTTGGTAACTAGTTAGTATAATTCTCATTCTACAAATACCTATAGCACTGAAGAAGGGGAGGCTTATTCTTTGCATATTTCTCTCCATTCACATTTCTAGATTACTTTTTTACATCACTTCAGTAATGAAATTGCTGATGAAATTATCTTCCAAACATATAACATTTATTACACCCCTTAATAAAATTTCATTCAAGGCACTTCACACACTTAGATCATAATGTAAATCCCATATTCATTTCTTCACGTTTTTGAGATTTTCATTCGAACTCTATCTTTCTTTTCTTATCAAAACCATGTGATTAATACATAACTCCAATCTATATTTCAACAATGATTAAAAAACAAAATCTCTTCATATCTACTAAAGTATATTATGTCCAAAACCTACTTGAGATTTTTCATTAATCCATTGATGAAACTATCAAATTAACTTTAAGGTTGCATGAAAATACCTGATGTGTGCCTCACAAGTCTTATGAAACTATCCTCATCAATACTAAAAGATTCATAATTTCATTCCTTTAACTCAAGGACCTCTTTCCCCATCTATGTATGAATAATACAAGGAATATAATTATTAAAAAATTAGTTCTTGAACACTTCCCAATCCTTGGATTGTATTTTTTTCCCCTCGTACTCTTGATTATATTCCACCAGTGGACCACTTCACCTTCAAACTGATAAACTACTATAATGACTTTCTCAGTTTGTGAACACTATAGAACATTGAATATCATTTCAATTGTACTGATCCACTATTAAGCCACAAGTAGATCATAAGACCCACTAAAATAATGAGAATGTTTTCTCTTTAAGAAATCAATATAATTTTGTTCCTTCCTTTTCTCATTTGGAGGTGCAGTATTATTCATAGCATGAGAATGTTAGGTGAGCATAAAATGATAATTTTCATTCTTGATCTCCTAGAATTTGGCTTCCTAGGATGAAAATCATTGATTTTTCCATCAAAATCACAATTATCACAGTTTTTTTGGGGTTATAAACATTGACTAAAAACTAAAAGCATTGAATAAGAAACTTTTATCATAGATCCGAACAACATAATCATGAAAAACCACTTATAGATGTATGAATTATGAAATATTATTTAAGATATGACACCTTAGGGTTATCCTAGGTTATTAATTTCTAACATCTATTTAAATCCTTCATGATGTTTTGCAACGATTGTTTGAATTCTATAAGAAAATCCCCCAAGAATGTAAAATTATGTGTGCATCATGGCCCATTATCGTGTACTATTTCCCGATAGAGTGTTGCCCAATACAGTTTTTTTAGAGATTTTACACCTATATACATCTGTTCTAGAGCTACACCCATTTATAATGTCCGCACATGGGTTTATTTCTAGGAAACCACTCACTCTATCCTTTACAAAAAATACAAGACATTTTACTATACTTTTCCTTATACTTAGTCTTATCCTTAGAATGTTTGTAGGGTTCTCCCTAGGGTTTTCTCATCCATATTTCCAAATATTAAGTAAAATTTTAATTTGGTAACAAATATAGTGACCCTACCTTAACATTAATTAACATTAAATCATTTTTCTATAATACTTAATACATCACACAAATAGAAACCCAATGACAGTATTTTTTTGTGCCTTTGAAATCATGGAAACATAAAGGCTGGTACATAATTGACATAAATTATCTCCTACCAGTTTATTCATGATGATAACCCTTATTAGACACATCCTTACTAATATATATCTTTATAACCTGGGAAAAGGAAACATAAAAAGGGGTGAGGTAAAATGCATAGTAAGGGTAAGCAAGGGAGATATATAAGCATAAACATGAGAATAAAGGTATTGGAATCTGATCAAAATAATAGAATATCATACACATGTATCATTGAATAAATATTAGATGATAATAATACATGAATAATATAGTAATAAATTGAATAATCTACTTAATAATAACAAATAAATAAGACATGGAATTTTGATAGCCACGTAAGCATATAAAATGATCTCCATAATAGTCAAGGCATCACTGTAAAGGCTATCTTAGTGAAATTGGTTCACGCCCCAATTATATTGGTAGTCATGGTTCACTTCCCAAACCATATTTGTATTCAAGGTTCACTCCAGAGACTATATTAGTAGACAATGTTCTTTACAAAACTATATTCACTCTCCATTCCATCCATGTATATCTCATGAGATATAAATCATTATCCAATGCATTTTAGGGAGATATAGGTATCACCCATCTCATAACGCAATCATAAATATGTGTGGAACATGATCATAAAAAATCCAATCATAACCTATGAAATGAAATGGGTATAATAATAATGTAGTCATATCATAACATTTTTAAAAGACATAGGCTTCAAAATCCTTTCATCAAGCAAAAACAATGAAAAAAGTGGGTTTCATAAGCATATAACCCATGTAATAGAAACATGTTTCATAAATATAATTCTATCAAAATATAAACCATTAATAGAAAGAATAATAATGGAAAATTGCATAATTTATTCCATAAATTCATTAGTAACACAATCTTTGTCATCGTAGATGTAAAATAATTTTTAATGATCCTTTAAATACACTTCTTTATAAAAATGAATTTTTTGATTTGAAAGTTTTTTCTTAATACATATAACATTTTTAAAAAACTTTTTCAATGAAAATATCATTGAAAACATATAAAGGAAGATATATAAACCATAAAAAACTTAAATCCTTTAAATGAAAATATAATTAATAGATCATCTTAAAAATATTAAAAAAAATTAGGTTTTTTAATAAAAATGATTTCCAACTAAAAGGATCAATGAGGTCATATTTTCTTAAAAATATTCTCTAAATTATATTAAGTACCATAGAGTAGAAGATTTAAATTTTAAATGAATAAATAATAAATAAATTTATTTGAATAAAATCCATGAGTTTTCATGAGATATGGATACAACTATTTCCTTAAAGGAAGAATGATGATAAAAAATCCTGATAAATGATTTGATTGTTTAATTAAGCTCTTACAACATGGTCTCTGTGAATCGTACTACCCTTGTAAGAAAATTAAATTATATGAATATTATAATATCATTAAAATAATTATATTCATCATATAACTTTTCAAATGAAATTTTATGCAACTTGTAAAAGTATATAGATGCATAAAAACATGTGCCTCAATGAAAGAAGATTGAGATAAAACCACCTTACTGATTTGGTCACATTTGAACCGTAAAACACAACCAAATAGATATCACCAGATGGATATATAAATAAAAATAAATTTTAGTATAAAAATATTATATACATTTTTGTGATGTATATACACCACACAAAATAAATGAGTGGTGAATAAGGAATAAGTCTCAGAGAGAAAAAAGTGAGGCGAGAAAACCCTTACCTTTTGTCTTGACCCTCATCATACTAATTCAAACCTAACATATAATAAGTACAAGTTTATGATAAATATATCACAAAAATATATTAATATATAAATAACACTTTATATTATAGAGTTATTACTTTATATTATCTATTTATTAACTATTCCATGTTAATGTTACGTTTTGGGTCATAACAGATTTATTTTTCGTATATGTTTAGATTTGTCATATTTTTTGTCCTCATACTAATATCATGATATCTAGAATTTAATCTATGATATAAATATCATATATATTCATTATATATGTATCTAAAAAAATATATAAAGGAATTAAATATTAAATGAAATACACGATTCATGGATATGGTAGGTCGTACTTACTCATGAACACTGTTTTTGTTTTCTTGTTGAAGTGAATGATAGAAAGTAAATTAAAGATATTATTGTGTATATATATATCATTATAGTATTTTTTTCATATATAACATATAAATTTACTAAAATAATCTTTGTAAATTCCATGTAATGTGTGAACTAATCATGTCTCTTTGATGAGGTTGTAGTCCACACGTCCACAAAAGACGTTATAATCATTACTAAAAATATAAATATTTATGTTATATTTTATATAATAATTATAGAAACATAAATATATGATAAATATCTTATAATAATAGCATGCCTATCATAATTTTAAACCATTATAGGTGTTAAAGGAAAAATGAATCACATTATTTCGCAAGGCAGTAGTCTATCATAGACACGAACAGAAAGTTCATTACCCATTTATTGATAGTGTGTGTGATTGTATGTAAAACCATTTTAATAATAATATAAAAGTATATTTATGATAATTATGTTATTTTATAATAATTTAATACTAAAAATTGAGGTGTTGGAGAATGAAAATAAAAGAAAATCGATTTTGGAAGGGTGTTGCCTCCTAATTGGGTAACACCTCTTAATTTGCACCAAAGGGATCATTTGGATGGATATATTCCCAAATGCCGGAATCTAGGTTGAATGAAAAGATTTTGTAAAGAAAATAAGATAGATTTTTTCCAATCCAATGGGCTTTATCAGTGTTAAGGAGTGGGTGGGGGCGAATTCCCTTTTAGACTGGAGGAGGAGTACTATTCTTGTAAATATAAAAATGTAAACAACTTTGAGAGTTCACTCTTACATAATGTTCTACCAATAATTTTAAATTTTATATACAATAGGTTAATTGGTTAAACTATTTAAATATAATGTATTTTTTACATGTTTCAAGGTTATTTGGACTTTTAATATTAATGTTTAACCATGAAGTAAAGACATTTTACCTTTATTCATTAAAATTAATTTTTATTACTTTCACAAATATTTCTGGTAAAAAACTATTTTCAACATATTTTAAATTATAGTTTATTAATTTAAGAATTAGTTAATTTATTTTTAAATATTTTATCATTTAATTTTTAGAAATTAATTAAAAATTAATCCCACATACTTGTTAGAACATCTCATTTTTAAGCGAAAATATTTAAAAGGATAAAAAAACTTTATATCCAATTTCAGGGTGAAAATATTTACAATGAACTAAATTGGATTATTTTATGTACTATTTATCTAATTAAACTTTAAAACAAAGTTAAAATATATTTTAAAAATATAAATAAATTAGTAAAAAAATTGTTTAGATTTCAAATTCAGTATTTTTTACTATTTGTCAAAAAATGCAGTTTTTCAAAAAATTAAAAAAATTTAACCCTAAGAAAATGTTTACATTATAAATTAAAAAGGTAAGTTTATTTTATTGAATTAAATTTGAAGTGTCCAAAATTAATTTTATTTTTGTTCACATAATGTTAACAAAAGTAGTTCGTCGGAGAAAATTGTATTTTCAAAACATATAGAGACTTTACCAAAAAAATATATGTTTTTTTCAATATGTTTTTTATATAAAACCATTATAAATAATTTTTAAAAATTAGTTATTATTATTCATATTAATATGTTTAAAACCTATGTTATAAATATCACAATTAAATAATTATAAAAATTAAATGTTGTTTCATTCAGACTCAAGGTTGTGTATAATGAAATCCAAGTTAGTGTTGTGTGTATTTCAAGATTATCATAATGTATAATATAATGAATGTTAATATTTTTTCATAATTAAATGAAAGACATCAAATAAAATAAACTCATTAAAAAAAGTTCCATAAAAATATGTGGTGATACAAGAAAAGGTGGGGAACAATCATGGTTATGATATCACAAGTTATGAGTACTAAGTTGAGCCACACCGAGCTCATGAAAGTAAAAAATAAAGAAAAAATCTCATTCGATTCCTTACTAAAAATGAAAACTCTCCTTTATATTATCTCCTAATCTTATAATTTCAAGGAAATAGATTAATATTTTAGAAAGAATATTTTTTATCCATTAATTCTTAGAGTATAAAAAAAAGTTTTATATTTTTATAATTTTTTATGGTAAAGAAAATTAAAGGAATACTTTTATTAATAAAATGATGATGGGAGGAGTGAAATAACTTATATTGAAAACAATATTTTTCCTTATGCTTTTATATTAAAATCAAGTGGGAATTTAATAAGCTAAAAAATGAGGATAAATTAATTGGTTCCAATGAAATGAACTAAATGAGACTCGGAAGATACACCTCTTATTTTATAATTTATGATCAATCATAATTTATCATTTCTTTAGTTTCATAAAACTATTTTAATGAAATTAATTATTCTTAATGAAATATTGTAGCTTGGAATAAATTTTTTTGTGTGCTCTTAAGCTGGTAGTAGGACATGGAAACAGTCATTATCATCATGGATTAGGGGTAAGGAATAAAAAATGGATTTCCATAGAAATGATTGAAAATTATATTATAGAGTAAAATATTCAACTATATACAAGCCAAAAATATGAGAGTAATAACCCTTTAAATTTCATGAAAGTAATTCATAAAATTTTTAAAATAAAAAATGGTTGGTGATTATGTACATGAATGTTGAATATATCTAAAGAGGTAGATTAAAACAATATAGTTAATGTAATTAACACCCAATAAACCACACATAATTGAATAGATAAAACAATATATTGGTCATTATAAAAATAAATACACCAATAAAAGGTCTAATGAGGAAAATAAATGTCAGGAACCTTTAAATCCATGAGAAAAATGACGAACCTATGAAATCGTCACTATCAAAGTGGATCATGATAAAAAAGTAGTGAAAATATCAATTATTAACCACTAAATAACTTTAAAAATGTTTATAGAATTGTTTTCTCATATTCCTTAGAATATTATATGTTATAAAATCTTTTTTATTTACTGCCTTAATTATTTGATATTGTGTTATTAGTGAAAGCAATTAGTGTTGTGATGGTTTCATCTGAATAATATAATTATTACTTTATTTTTGTTTATGGGGAAGATAATTCATGAGAATCTTGTTATTCATCCTTTGAAATAAATCAATGTGATATTTGGAATGGATAAGATATCTTTATATTGAGCTTGAATCAATTTCTAGATAGGAAAATCAAATTTAATTTCCCCAATCATCCATTGATCAAATATTGATGTATGTATGTATATAAATATTAATTTGTAAATTATTGTTTAATATGACTTATGTAAACCATCAATGAGGAATATTTGTCTCAAATAGATATTGCGAAACTCAATATTGATGATATTCCATTTATATCAAAATATGTTCATGTAATTTTTAAAGAGTTCTGTAGTCTTCCCTCATATTATGAAGTTTAGTTTTTGATAAAAATGATAACTGTTTTTAAAAATACGTTAATGATTCCTTTTAGAGTAGTCCTTATTGAATTGGTTGAATTGAATAATAAGTTTCAAGAAATTTGTACAAGGATTTTATGTACCTAATATCTTCACCATGGGGTGTTCTACTATACTTTGTTAATAATAATGATAGGACATTACATCTCTCTATTGATTTTCATGAATATAACAAAATCACAATCAGAAAAGTATCATATAACCTGTATTAATGAATATTTTCATCAACCTATAGGGTTTCAATATTTATCTAAGGTGATTATTCAATTTGGATATCGTCAAATAAGTGTAAAAATAGAGAATATACCATATAAAGTATCAAATACAATGTATGAACACTATGAATTCATATTGATGGCTTTCAGACTTATAAATTCACCTAATATATATATAGATTTGTGGAATAAAGCCTTTAGATATAACCACAATAAATTTTTTGGTAGTATTTATTAATGAAATTCATGTATTCTGAGAGTAAGGAATAACATGAATATTATTTTTGGATTCTATTAAAGAATATAATAAAATAGAATCTATATGAAAATTTAACAATTGAAAATTTTGGTTATTTATTACTCTCTTGGGTGTTGTAATCACATTGGAGGGTATATATTTGGATTCTTTAAATATTGAGATGATTAGATAATTGTCAAGAAAAATTTACATAATTTATATTTGTATTTTTCTTTAATTAACTAGTTACTATTGATAATTTGTGATGGATTTCATAATATTTTCAAATACAATAACCATTTATCATATAATGAAGTTATGTTTCACATGTAAAATAATTTAATAAAAATTTAATGGTTCTTAGGAAGAGTTAGATCACTCTACCGATACAAATATTAACATATAGTGTGGATGGATTTATGATATACAATGATTTTGAAATAAGTTCATGGGTTTTGTTCTCATAAAATTATAAGGTGATTACTTATGCATTATGTTAATAAAATTTCCTAGAGGAAAATTACCTTATGCATGGTCTGTATGTATCGATGGTAATTTTTTAATTAATGATTTATATGAATTATCTATATAAAGAGACATGTGATATATATATATATACTATTAATTTGAGCTTAGTGTATATATTAAAATATAAGGCACTAAACATGTTCAAAAGGAAAAGGTTATATTTTATAATGGATCATGATTTATCAATACGTTACCATTCTTGGACGGAAAACAAACAGGTTGATTCTATATGTAAAAAAGTTCCACACTACATTATACCTGATGAGGGTTGAAGGAGACCCATTTTTATGGATATTCACAAGATAAACATTAAAATAAAAATGGATGGGATGAAATCACACCTTTCCTGACTTTTTTTCAACCAACCATCTATATAACGAGAAAAGTGGCATAAAATGATTATATGTAGCTATAAATGAATGTGGGAAATATTATGGAGATTATCATTGAAAAAATAGAGTTATAAGATTTCAAAAATTTATATGTTACTCATCCCTAAAAAAATTGAAAAAGGATATTTTGTATGATTCACTTTACTCATCATTCTCTATTTTCCTAGGAAGCACAAATATATATTGATATATTAGAGAATCATCATGTGTGATAACATAAAGGGGAGAATATAAAATATACATCTTGATTCTTTGATTATGAGTAAGTTTATTCCAAATTTATAATGTCTAAGGTGATTATTCAAATCTAACTCATAGACACATATAAATGGTAAAATATCACCATGGATATCATTATAGGTATTCTAAAGAATTCTAAATGCAATAAGGAAATTTTAGTCGAGGTTGATTGACTTTCAAATATGGTACAATTTATCTCTAATCAATAAAATTTCATACTAAATCTACATTCCAATATATACCAAAATAAATAGGTGAGTCTATATAAAGTGATACAATCCTCTATATAACATGAAAATCAACGGTTTCAAACATTTTTATAGAGAAATATTCAATAATAATTTGGTATAGAACTAAATAGTAATTCTACCTATCAACCAAAAACTGATGGTTAATCTAAATGGCCCATTGTGAAATTGAAATTTTCGATAAGATTTTCCTTGATGAATTTTAATGGAAGTTGGATTAAAAGTATTATTCGTTTCATGTATTCATATAATAATAGTTTCTATTAAAATAGTAAAATTACATTATATAAGGCTCTATATGGAAAGACATTTGGAATAATGATATGTTGAGATAGAGTAAGACATGAAAATTTATTCAGACTTCATAATTCATAGGAAATGACATAAAAGGGCCAAACCATTCTACCAAATATTAATACAACACAAAGTCAGTATATAATCTATTTTGATCATCCTTGAAGATATTGAGAGTCTGTGGTTAGTAATAATGTATTCCATCATGTTTCCAAATGGAATAGAGTCATAAGAGTTTGAGTTTAGGGATAAATTATTCCCACTATGAATAATATATCATAGTCCACGATTTATTGATACTATTAACATTAAATTTTTGAAAAAAATGACCCCATGGTTTAAAACATTAATCAGTAATTACCATTCCATAATTCCAGGTATTCTAGGAAACATATTTTTCTATGGAAAAGGAGATTCATAACCAAGAACATATAGATACTTCAATAAGTGGGAAAAAGATTATATAAAATAAGAAACATGATAATATAACCAATAAACATATAAATTATAAGGAAATCATCTACCATAATCACCAATATGGGTAAGCCCATCTTCAACCCATTCCATCAACCTTAGTTCCATCCCCAAAACAATCATGCATTTCACCACACTTCTCACCATCACAGTCATTAAATACTAAAAAAACTAGGCCTTCCAACCCATTTCTGATCAACCAATAATCAACCTAGACTATTGTCACATTGTATAATTAGGATCATAAACAGATAAAAACCGATGCCAAAAAGAAACAAAAAACAACGATAAGGAAACTAGGACATAAGGCAACCCACACAAACTTCACATGGAAATAGGCCCACTCATCCCCAAACATTTATCTTTCTAAATAATAGGTTATTATTCCATCATGAATTAAATAAATAATTTTTCAAAGGTTACAACTAGGGGGACCTGGAGAAATCATCTATCAGAATATATTATTTATTAAAACATGCTTCCCAGAATAACATCCAATTTTATCAAAAAATAAGGAAGAAAAACTCATATCATGCCATTATTTATCATTAACAATAAGAATTACCAAATTGATTTAATTTTCCAATTATATTAAGACATATAAGATTGTTATTTAATTAAAATAAACAGTTGTCATCATATTGATTTCCATTAATTTAAAAAATCACATTCATTAAACTAACCTATTTATATTATTTGTTAAACCAAAAATTTACCAACATTACATTATTTAACAAATTTCATAAAAGTAAAAATATTTATCTAAGCATAAAAAATTTAGAAACAAATAATATAAATTATAGCATACTACTTATTAAAAAATGATTAAAACCATTATCATGATGAAAGAAAACATGTGATTTCTAATAATAAAAAATTCTTTTATTATCCAATTTATCATATATTTGGTTTAATTACACTACCACTAAAAAAACTAAATACTGTTCAATTTATGATTGTATGTGATGTAAAAGAAGAAGCAACAAATCCCCTACCTTAAGGTAACATCTTTTTCACATGATAACGGAACAACAACAAAGATCTCAGATCACCTCTCTCGTAAGAAAATTGCATCCCCTCAAGGACACTGCACCAAAACTATTCCAAGGGAACACGATAAAAATTTATTATAAACCTCAGGGATAATATGTTTATATAACCTTGGATCACAAATTTTTTTACTTGGGATGCCTAGGATTAATACATATCAAAATGGGCTTCAAAATCCTTTGAAAATATCTCTATGATATGGTGGGTTTAAGAGATAAGTTTGGGAAATAGTTGGACCATTGGGGGTTTAGGGATCTATAGTACAACATTAAAATATAATATCATGATGTATCCACCTATACTATGGGAATAAGTATATAACACATAGAGGACTACAACATATCCTTAGGGACCATGACACATCCTAACTAATCAAACCCACATTCGATGAACACAACGACCTCCATGGGGAATATCCCATAAAATTTGGGACATACTATAGTGCATCCTAATTCACCATGTAAAAACATGCATGAGCTTTTAAGAGAACTCTAAAGCATATATGCAACATCCAAGAACTCCACACCATAACCTGTCAACTACCAAGAAATGTCTAATAACACATATTTCCTCCATGTCGTAACTATAGATAAATTTTAAGTAGATTCAAAATACTCATCCAGAGCTCATAAAACACAATTGGGACCCATACACAGTAGCCACTACTATTACAGTGCAACCCAAAGCTCTACACCAAAAAATACTCTATAGCTGAGAATCCATAGCCTATCTCCACTGTAACACCTTAGTCCTCCCCATGATACCTCTGAAACCTAAAACACACAAGCTAAAGGGATACCATGATTCATTACCTTACATTAGATACCTTTTAAATAGTTATCATTCACATGAATTTAAAACTAAAAAAAAAGATATGGAAAAGATAAAAGGTTCATTTGAATAACCACCCGTTGTGTAACAAATCAACAATCTCAATGTCTCATGAACTCAAACATGAAACTAATAAAAAAGTAGTAAAACACTATATAATCAAAACTAATAGCTTCTAAAAACTATCCCATGGGTGATACCTCTCAAAAAAGATAAATTAAACATCATGAATAAACATTCTCACAACACAGAAATAAGGTCAATGTCCACAAAACAATCAACGTTATATGAGTAGATGTAAAGAAAAAAAAACTTGGGGTACGTAGTACATATCTATTGCTTGTGTTCCTATGTTCTCTCATCTATAACATTATGTCAACATAAAACATGAAAAAAGGAATGACATATCCACACAACACCTTCTCCTGGTGGTCTAGGATTTCCACAAGACTCTCTTTAAATGTCACATCACCATAAACATCCATATTTCTCAAATAAGTGATAAAATATTCATCATGACGATAATGGAGGAGATACCAAACATGGACGACATCATGTATCCAACTCATCCTTGGGGATTTTCTATATGATATTATATGACTCCAATATTATACAACACCTCGATGGACCCAAAAAATATGGAATAAAGCATACTCCCATGACTAAACGTTCTCTGAATATTGTGAGGAGTTACCTCCTAGAAGACATTATCTCCATGTTCAAACTATAGAGGTATTCTCCTATTATTAAAATAAGAATTTTTTAGACACTATGATTCCATAATCCTCTTGAAAATCACTCAGACCATCTCTGTCATGTTCTGTAATAGCATTGGCATGAAAGATGTTGAACCTACGACCCTATTCCAGCCCAACCTATAATGAAATAGTCTACTGAATAGAGATTCAAATATTACCATTACAATGGTGCAGTGAAATATATTTTTATAAATAAACATGAAAAAATTTGGGTTACTTATCCATGAAACTCAAAAATCTAGGACACAATAATTCTAAAAGTCCTCATGAGTTTTAATAGTCTGTTATGTCTAGCAGTACATCTATGGATGAAAAGTAGTGCTAAGGCACAACTAGGAGACAAAAGAATTATGATGACCTCTCCACACCCTAGAGGTAATAGAAGAACCATAATTGAATATTAACATCCCTAAGACCCCATGGATTCATTCCACCACCTCTAGGTACATCCTCAATAAAACCTCTTCTAATCTCATCGCCTTTATTCTTATAAAGTAGGGTAATTTTATTAAATGACCCACTTTAACCAATATAGAATCAAATAGACCATGATATTGAGGTACACTTTTAATGAATTCCATTAATATGTCCTCTTATTTTCATGAATGAATATCATATGGATGGTGCAAACAATTAGGAATATAGAGATCAACCTTGACCTTTAGGAAGACTAAACATTAAGATAAAAATTCTAAAACTACATGCTACAACCATGGCCAAAAAAACTACCCCATCAATGCTCGATACATATTTATTACCCCAAGATATAATTAAATTTGTGAGGTATGTAACATATGGATAACAACATAACTCATAACCAAATGTATTAAATGCCTCTCTTAGAACAATACCCAATGTTGGAATTCCATAATGAAAACTCAGTCTCTCAAAACCTCCACCTCATAGTCCACCAGTTGGGACTCCTACACTTTTTGAAATAATGACCTCTTTACTATGATTTGTAAATGATAATATCTTACCCTTACCTCCCCTTATATATATTAATGTTTGAGAGACTTTCCATAACCCCTAGGCATATCTATATTCATGCATGACATCACTGCATGACTTCATACTTGCCACAATAGCCACAACATTACCCTTTACTGGTGTATATGAAATCTCAACTTCATAATCTTGAACATACTTCATCATCTTATATTGTTGTATGTTCAGGTAATTCATAGAGAATAAATCCATGAAGTTGTTATGATTAGTGAAAATAAAAAAATTCTCGATGATGAGGTAATGTAACAAAAAATTCAAGGAAAACACGACTACTACCAATATACGATCATGTGTGGAATTATTATACTCATGGGGTTGTATTTACTAAGAACCATAAGAAATAACTAATCTATTCTCCATAAGAAAATAGCCAAAACTAAGAAATTAAGCATCAGAAAAATCTTTGAACTGAACTCCCACAGAAGGAGAACAAATAATTAGAGCACCAAACAACTTCCCTTTTGGGTAATCAAAATATTCCTTAAACATGTAAGTCTATAATAACGCCTTATCCTTTCTAGTAAAGGCTTCTAGGGGAGTTGAAACCTGAAATAAAACAACAAAAAACATCCTAAAATAGCCCAAATGATAAATGAAACTCTATACATATTAAATAGTTTTAAGGATACCTAATATATGCTTGCCTAAATTTTCAAAGGATCCACATCTACTCCTTTTTGGGACATGAAATTCCTTAAGAATAAAAAATCACAATCCCGAAACCCACACTTAGAAAACTTCCTAAAACAACTATCTGAAATGAATAACTCTCAAAACAGAATTATGATTCCTTAAATTCTCTTCCTTAGATTCATAGTACACAATGGTTTCATCAATGAAAACCACCATCAACTGATCTCATAACTCAGTAAACACTGCGTTCATCTATCCCATGAAAATGGTTAGATAATTATCCATAGAAAACAAAATTACAACTAAATCATAATTCCAATGATGACATTAGAATGTGCTCTTCAGAATACCCACATACTTTGCCCACATTTGTTGATATCCTAACTATATATCAATCTTTGAGAAATAACTAGATCCTTTCATTTGATTGAGTAAATCATCAATAAGTAGAAGATGATAGAAGTTTCTTACTGTCACCAGGTTCAAGTGATGATAATTGATAAAAATATATATACCACCACCATTATTTGTCATAAACAAGACTATGGAACCCCATGTTTACACACACAAATGAATTAAATCTCCCAGCAATAGATCATCGAGCTGTACCGACATCTCTCACAACATAGAATGATCCATCCTATATAGAGTCATTTTTATTTGTGAAATTATAAACTATAGAATCATCCCAAACTCGAACTCTCCTTGAGGGTGAAATTCTATAACATCCTTTAGGAAAATATTTGGTTACTCTTCCAAAACCCTAAGAAAAACCATCAGATGAACCTCTAGAGAACCCATCATCATATCATCCATCGTAGAAGACAAGGATGGAACATGAATCTAACCCATCCTAGGGTGTTTATATTCAAATAACATAGAGAAATCCTCTTAAGTTTGATAGAAAATAATCTATCTTTGTACTAAATCTTCAATATCTGTCACTGAATATAGTTAGTCTACACTGAAGATGATATCATAAGGTTATATCTGTAAACATGGGGAGACACTCCAAGAGCGGTTCTTCCACAATACTCACTCATTGTCCTTACACTCTTAATATAGGTATGCTTAAACTCAAACCAGTGTATTTAATTCCAATATAAATGGATTTTTATCTACCTGAAGTCTAAAATCATGGACTAGGTCATGTGATATAAAAGAGAGTTGATATCCTAATCCAAAAAAGGATACACAAAAGAAAAAAAACAAGAAGGGGTACCTAGAAAGACATTGTGGTCACACGATGCTAGAAATACATGATCATGAAGCTAGCCATGGACTTCTACATGGCCTATATAAGAATGATGACAACGACCTCCATGGTTAGGCTCTACTCTCTGAGGATGATGAGAATCAATGGGTTTCCCCCTACCTACCTTGTATCCCTATTATTGATCACATGTTAGATAATCATGAAACTGTTGCCTTAGATGAAACTACCTCAATGGATGAATTTGAAGTGGAGCACCAAGTGAATTCTTTAGTTCTAATAATGTTGGGCTCTCTCACCACTAATGACCTTATCCATCACACGAAAAAATCATATGATCCATTAATAAGTTTCAGGAAGCAAACCCCCATGATAATTGATTTGTTTACGAATGGTTCATTCCCCATACATTCCAAAAAGACTTATATATTAGTTATTGGGAACTAAAAACACATATCTAGTTATTTGAGAGTCCCGATGACTCCCCTATTTGGAGAACATGGTTTTAGAATGAATCCTCATAACAACCTCTTCTATCACAATAACATCATGATACAATTGTAGCATAAATTGTATAACCTATAACTTGATCTATAAATGCAAAGGATCCTCAAAATTACATGCAATATAATATTCATTTGTAAATATTTTCAATTCATATTAGATAAAGGTCATAAAATGGATCTTGAACTCCCTCACGCTACAACTCCCCTTTCAAATAGTAAGGAGATCCTCGAATCTTTCCACCATCATGGTCAAAGAAATATAATATTCTCACAAATAGCCTCAAAACATCTCCCATGAGACTTATGACTAATCATGAGGCCTAAATAAAAAGACCCACATCTTCCTTACTAATCCATGTAGCATCATCACCACTAATAAAATTCAATTCTCCTTCTGAGAACTGATCAAACTGAATAAGATTTCCACCTCCTCTAACTATCCTTATATCATTGATTCCAAAATGGATCCCTCATATTTTAATAGAATCTTGAATTTAAACTCTTATAGTATCCACCACTATGTGACATCATCATCAACCACTACATTGATGTGATCTTCTAGCATGTCGTGATGAAAATCATCAAAGTGAACCTTATGAGGATGGTGACCCATATTGATACCTATAAAGAAACTAATGGTAAAATCATCATAAACCAAGAATATATAATATTTAAAATTATTTATTTATTTATTTTATTCATGGTTTAATCCAATAAAAAACATCAAACTATTTTAGATGGGATCCCATTGGAAATAGTCATTTGTTTCGGGGTCCCATCGCAAATAACCCATTGTAGAAAATGGCATCAAAAATATTATTTTTTGCGATGAACCTTCACTAATAATCTTACACTGTTTTTTAAAAATTTAATTTATGACCGGAGGAACCTCCCCTCACAAATAAGTATTTGCATTGGGAGGGCTCACCCATAGAAAATAACATAAAAACTAAACAAAATAATAATAATAATAATAATAATTTAAAAAATAAATATTCACAATAATATAATTTATGAACTATATATAATTTTAAATATATGTATTTATAAAACTATTAAAAAAATATGAAAATTAAAATTTATATAAAAAAATAAATTAATCATTGAGCAGGAGGGGTCATCTGGATGAGGTGGTGGAGGGAACTCCATCCCTAATACATGTGGTAGCTGTCACTTTTACATCATCTTATACTCGTGATGATGCTCCTTCCATCAATGAATATCCATCTTCTGTTGCTGCTGTTGTCGACGTAGCTCCTCCTTCTCCCAATGCATGGTCTCTATAAGCTCACCCTAAACTCGTAGCTACTCCTCATACTATGCAGAAGATGATGATGACTCACCAAGATCTCCACTTGAGTTGGATAAATACATCGAAACAACATCATAATAACTCACATGTATCAATCAAAAGTCGATACCAACAACAAAGCCTTTCCTGAAGGCATACTGAGTCACCTGTATCAATGTTGCTACATAAAATGTTATAGAATTAGGGGTATAATCCTTAGTCTCGACCTAACTATAATACTATGTCTGAGAAGTCACAACCTCATATGACTCATTCAAATTATATTTAAAATTATTATAGTTAGAATATTATTTTCAACTAATTTTAAAACTCCAAAAAAATTATACTAGCCACAATATGCTACATGCGACCACCTTCAAACACACTAGTGAAAAGATTGAAATATATCCTATTATAAATAGAAATATTCATAATATCTGGATGTTTCACCTCGTGTATGTTTATAAAATAAGTATTACACATTTAATGTTATATAAATCATAAAAAATTACTTACCATATGTCATTGATACATAGTGAATATATGACTACCAGCTTAATGCATAACCTCCTACATCCCTCGATTAAGTCGACCTAATAATGATCTCCTCTAAAAATTATATACCATTCAGTATGAACATAATCCATCCCAATCATAAGATTTTATGTAATTTGGTCATTGGGTGCATCAAGATTGGTCAAAATCTGTGACTCCCTCTTTCTGCATGGCTGTCATCAGATTATGAAAAAACTTGCAGCAACTGTCATGCATACTAACCTCCCTTGCCTCATAGATAGAGGCCCACATAATTTCATTGATGTGATTTCATAAACCATAAAACTAATTAATAATATCAAGTTACAAAATAAATAAATTTTAGAATAACTTTAATGTACTTACTTACCATCCAATGATTAGACATGAAGTGATAAAAATCAATGGGAATCTGACCCCATATCACATTTCTATATAAAAATAATTACACAATATAACACTCCGTTATCAAATAGTTATATGTCAAAATATGTGAAAAAAAGAAAAAATAATCAAAATATTAATATTTAAATAAATTAATGAAAAATAATGAAAACTAACTAAAATACCCAACTAAACATACCTCTATATTCACCGATTGAACTCATGTTGTGTAAATCACTCACAGATAGGGTCATGAACGATCAATCTCACAATACCATAACATGTCCAAGTCATCCATGAACAATTATCAGTCATAGGGTAAGATGATATTGAATCATCATTTTCAACAAGTAGTAAAGCCTCCTCTAACTCACCAAATAAATTAGATAAATTCTCGTCATCCATTTGAATCATGAAATGACTATTTTTAGAAAATAATCGAAAACATGTATTATATATTGATATTTATAATATATGATTATAACCAGCTTTTAATTGTTTCAATATTCATCTATATCCTCATCTTCGTATATGACGGCGTCAATATGTTCATATTATTCCTATGTATCATTAATTTCCATAAGATTTTTTGTTTATTCATCTCATTTTATTTGAAATTTATTTGTTAAATAAGTTACATCATCGTTACCATCGACCCATAACTGTGGTGTGTCATCATTGATATTCATGTCTCTTAGAGGAAAAGATGGATTCAGAGTAGTCTCTTGAAAATTTTTAATTCCTTAAACTTTAGCCGAACTAAATTCAATTTTTGATAAACTAATTTTAATTATATTTCATTTTTATTATGCTCCACTAGACACATAAATCTCCTGATAAAGCATAATAATTAGTATAATAAATCTTATACACCAGATGAGAAAATAAAAATGGTTCATTTATTTCAAGAATTCTTTTATACTTAATATCAATGATTCCATAGTGCGGTTGAACACATAATCCTATATTAGTATCCAACCAATTACATTTAAACATCATTAGGTAATTTTTTTCCAGATAACATTGTTTTATTATTTTATCGAGTATGCCATAAAATTCAACTTCAAATTCTCTATGATGATATCCTCTCAAAAAACCCCATATTAATTGTTTTTTGATTCCCCATAATCCGGTGTATGAAATTGAAAACCATTCAAAACATATGAATTATAATATTTAACTATTTTAAATGGTGGGTTACCCAATAAAGACAATTTAGTATCAGTTTTATCATCATGTTGAGATACCTAAAAATTTGACATAAAATTATCATTATAACACATAATAATTTTTTATAAGTTAAAACATAAACAAATTACATTACCAGTTTTTGAAACTATTGAGAAAATTATTTTTCTGACATTCATCAAGAGTAACTACTATACTCTTTTGAAACTGTTTCATGATATGATTATCATGTAATCTAAAAATAAAATAATATTAATCTACTAAAAAAATATATCAAATAACTGGTAGAAGAAATTATAGAACAAATGGAATTATCTCATTATAGTTGACTAGAACAAATGAATGAGACCTACGATGTTTATCATCTGAAATGCTTTGTTCATGAACTCCACCAAATCCAAGTTTGAGACGATTAAAACTAATAACTCATTGTTTATTTCATTGTCAACATTTCTTTCATTATGGACCATGCAATTATTATTTGAGGGATATTTAGATTCAAAATAATGATAGTAGAAGAAATAAATTTCCCCCTTCAAATAAGCTTCTATAATCAATCCTACAACTGATGATTTGTTACGTACCTTATTCTTCAATTTATTCATGCATTTCTGGTATTTTTATATGCATCAGAACTATACCGGACCTCCTCATTTTTCTTCATGTGGAAAATGTAATATCAAATGTTATATTGAATCAATAAAATCTAGAGGGAATATTTTTTCTAATTTAAATAAAATTAATATAATGTCTTCTTGCACTCTACTTAGTGAATCAAATTCGATTTTCTCTATAAAAATGTCTTGAAAAAATTGGATATTTATATTGTGCAACCCAGATCATAGAATTAAAAAAACCTCTAAATCCAATAGGTAGAAGTATTTCCATTATAACATGTTATTCACGACTTTTTAATCTAGTAATATGACCATTTCTAACACATTTAGCCAAATTGGAAACATAAGCATCTAGAATCCTCAAATAGGAAATCCATTGACCAAATAATAAGAAATTTTATTTTTAAACTATATAAGATGATTTTGGAATCATTTACTTCTATGATATTTCATTTTCATATAGGTTGGTTTGTAAATTTTGGGGAGATATAATCATGCCTTTACATTATCATTGGTCTTTCCAAGTGTGTCAAAAACTATGTAAATATATTTTTAAAACATTTTTTCTCAATATGGATGACATCCAACATGTTAAGGACTCACAAATTAGACCAATATGGCAGATCCCATAAAGTGCCTAGTTTTATCCAATTACGTTCTTTCCCAAATCCATATTTTTTATGTAGGTTTATAGTCATTCTAGAGGTAATGGGAGGTAATTAAGGGGAAATATGTTTTAAATCAATACTTGATATCACTTTCTGAGTTCCATCTCTTTCAATTTTACCTTTTCTAAAATCATATCATATCTTTAGAGAAAGATGATTGATAGGAAGAAATATTAGGTGAAAATCAAAGAAACATGGTTTTATTCCATTGATGAGAATAAACACTTAGAAGTCTCCCATATAGTACAGAGAATATTTTGGACCATGTTTACTCTAGCTAGATAACATTCCATATTCTAGGAAGTCAGTAATTTTCCATACAAATGAAACTATCATTACTAAATTTGATTTTTCAACAACATCATATTACTCCACAATAAATTTAACTCATCAATAAATGGATTCAAATAAATATAGATATTATTTTTTGGATGTCTTGGAATTAATAAGGTCAAAAAATATATCTCGCATTCATCAATATCCAAGGATCTATATTGTATGGAATTATAATGTCGGTCTAACAAGAATTATGACTAATGCAATAACCAAAAGGTTAGAAACCATCTGTAGAAATACCCAATCCCGTGTTTCATGCTTCTAAAGAAAAAGAAATATGTACTTGGTCAAAATTATTCCATGAATCACAATAATCAAGATGATTTAATCTTTTACTAGTGGAATTGTTGTTTTTGTTCCATGACATCAATGAAATTGGTTTTTAGACATAAATAAATAGTGAAACCTGGGAGTAAACGGTAAATACATTAACTATATTAAATGAATCAATCCATACCTCCCTAGTTGAGCCTCTTTGTACATACAGTTTCCACATGTCGAACAACTGACTAAAGAATCATTTTCACCATAATATAAGATGTAATCATTTGAACATGCATGAATTTTTTGATAACAAGGAACAAAATTACAAACCAACCACTTCCACTCATAGAAATTTGCAGGCAACACATTTCATTCATGTAACAGTCCTTTAACCAAAAATGATATCTGATCAATATAGCAATTTGGAATTCCATTATATGATATAATAGCCCTCGATTTTTAAACCACATTAGATTTTCTTATCTTGCAACTAGGATATAATGTATCCTTATCAGACTAAAACAAATCATAAAATTGGGATAGTTCTAAATCATGAGTTAAGTCAATATCATAACGAGTTTCAGTTTGTTGAAAATATGGACCTAAAAAATCATATACTAAATTTTAAAACTGAGGTGATCATGAAACAAATTATTAGTGTCTTTTCCAGAAATACAAATACAATTTTGTTACAAAAAAACATAATCATTTGTAAAACCAAAATGAAATAGGTGAACCCTAACATTTTCAAATGTTTCATGCCTCCTAATATCACATTTTTTACATAGACACTTAATTTTAACTCTTGAAACTATTTCTATTTTTTATGAGGTATATAATAGTAAAGCTTCAACACCCTGGACATATGCAGGATTTATACCAAAACTGTTTGGATTACTATGATGATTTATCCAATCAAGATCATGTAATGAAGACTATGGTTGACTTCCTTGGTCTATATTTCTCAAGAAAATATAGTATTAAAAAAATTATGATTAATTTTATATAAGAAAACTATGATTCAAAAAAGAGTCGAATTTAAAAAAAATATAATTTACTAGTAAATATTGTCAATTTCATCTATTTACCACTCATTTTTACTAATTAACACTTATTTTTACTAAATACCATTACTTTTTCCTAATTATTAGGAATTAATGTTTATTTTTAGTAATAATTACTAATTATTGATAATTATTTCTTATTATTTTTCTAATTACCAATAATTTATAAATATAGTGATTTACATTTAATGTTCAATAATTTATTCCTAATGATTAGTATGTTATCACTATTTTTTACTAATTAAAAATTAATATTTCTAATTTATAATAAATATCACTTATACTCCATTGTCTACTCATGTTGTTTCCCCTACCATTGACCCTTGCCATTCTCCTCCTCCTCCTACTACCATCAATGTTTCACATCCATCCGACCCCTATTACGGAGACCAAATGAATATTTTGGACACGGTTGACAAAGATTGGTCATTTCTAATCACCTGATGATTATAAATTCTATGATTTAATAAAAATTTGTATATAATATATTTTACAATATTCAAGTGATGAAACCAATTTATGGAAACCATTTCAAAAAAATTCATTGCACTAATTTATGTAAATAATGTAATATCATCGATGCATCTCCTCATCATATTGTTGCTGTTGCACTCGACATGACACATCATGTCTGCCTCAGTTTTGGTGACTCAATGAAAAATTTGGACATGGGTGGCACAAGTTGGTCATTTATAATAACCTAAAGATATAAAATTTTATAATTTATTAAAAATTGGGAAATTGTTGATTTAACAATCTTCGGGTGATGAAACATATTTTAGCCCACCATGTCCAAAAGTTTCATTAAAGCAATTGATGCCAGCCATATCCTATCATCAATGCATCTACTTCTCCTACTATTACTGCTACTATCATTGAAACGTAAAATCATTCCTACCCTTGAACTGGTGACTTAATGAAAAAATTAGACAAGGTTGGCACAAATTGGTCAATTCTAATCACCTGATGACTAGAAATTCAATGTTTTACAACTTATTACTAATTTTTAATATATCTTGTTACTTTATATTAAATAATACTAAATATTAACCTTAATTGTTGATAATTAGAAATATTTAGAACTAATTACCACCAATTTTTTGTATAATTTAATATAATGTAATAAAGTATATTATATATTACAAAGAATGTTTAAATCATAGATTTTACATTCTTTATCTGATGAAACCAATTTATACCAACCATGTTCATATATTTTACGGCAAAAATTTATACAAACCATGTCCAAATTCATCATTTCTCAACACCAATAAATTGACAATATATTTCATTTTTAGTTATCTAGTAATTTAAACAAATAAGTATGATGAATTACTTATTACCACTAATTACATGTATTTTTAAATAATTAATGTGTTTTAATGTTAATTTTTAGTATTTACAGCTAATATTTAATAATTAAATTTTTGACAATTTATTTTCACTAATTATTTTTTATTATTACTAATTATACTGCTTTACCACTACTATATACTAATTTTTACTATTCATTTCCATTTTTACTATTTTTTTCATTAGCAATAATTTTTAGTAATTTTTACCAACTACCAATTATTTTAATTATTTTTTACTCATTATTTGTTTTAATGTTAATTATTAAAAAATACAACATTTTTTATTAATATATACTAATTAATAATAATACCACTAATTAGTACAAATTTATATCACATTAATAAAATTTATTACTAATTTTTACTAATGTTTATTAGTTTATTACTAATTTTTACTTATTATTACACATTTATATTAGTTCATAATTTTTTTTTTAATTTTTAGTAATTTATGTTTATTTGTACAATTTTATATTAATTTGACATAAATTATATCAATTTTATAATTTTTATTAATTTATAACAATTTTTTACTAATTTAAACCATTTATTACTAATTAAATCTAATTAGTACTAATTATTATTAGTTTATAACAATGTATAACTAATTTAAACAAATTTTTATTAGTTTAATAATTTTTTAATAATTATTACTTGTTTCTATTAGTTTTTAATGTTTTATTAATTTATAATTATTTATAATTATTTATTCAATTTTATATCAATTTATTAAAAATTCTATCAATTCATTATTCTTTATTTATTTGTAATTTTTTTTACTAATTTGTACAAATTATTACTAATTACAACTAATTAGTAATTATTTCAATTAGTTTATAACATTTTATTAATATTTTTTATAACTTTTATCCGTTCATTAATAATTATTAATAATTATTACTAGTTTTTATTAGTTCAAAAAAATATTAATTTTTTATAATTAATAATAATTTATTATATTTTATATCAATTTATTTGAACATATTTCAATTTATCAATTTTTATAAATTTACAATTTTTTTACAAATTGTCACTAATTAATTCCAATTATTACTAATTATTTTTTATTATTACTAATTATTATTAATTACCACTAATTATTACAAATTACACCTAATTATTATTAATTACCAATAATTAAACCAATTATTATAAATTAAAACCATTTTATTTTAATTAGATACATTACTGTTAATTAAAACAAAATATTTCTAAAACTAATTAATTAACATTAAAACTATCTCATTCAAATTTAAACTGATTACTATAAATTAATAATTATTATTAATAACATAAAAATATAAAAAATAAATAAAAACTTTAAATAAATACATTTCAACTGTATTTTTTGGTCGATGCAAAGGTTGAATGTTTCTCTGCTGTAAAAATTAAAACATTGGAAAAAGTAAAGAGAAGAATAAGAGAGGAGACAAAGATAGAAGATTTTAGAGAGAAATGAAATGAAAAAATGGGGGGATATATATAGGTTAGATCATTTGTGACTGGAGTATTTGCGATGCGAATCCTGTCTCAAATAATACTAAGAGTGATAGGACCCTTCACAAATAGTGCCACCAACATTAATTATGGAGGCTTATTAAAAAAATTCTTGCGAAAGATCCCAGTGAAAATACCCTTTACCACCAATTTATTTGTGATGGGAGAAAATCCCATCACAAATAACATAAAATGATGTAAATTATTTATGGCCTGAACTATCATAAATACTTTCATGTCGACACAACACTTCTGAGGGAAGTAAATACACACTCCAAATAATAATAACTACATGACAATATTTACAATGGGGGTAGATTTCCATCCAAAATAATCTTCATGTTGTTTGGTGCATACCATGCGTGAAATTTTTTCTGTTTGGGAATATCTTTCCACTGCAAGTACATTTTTTAATAAACTAATTCCGAAGGGATATGACTCTCATTGTGGAAAAACATTTTTCCTATAGTGACTTAATCGCAAGGTCTACACATATTTATTACGTTTGCAAAGAAGAACGATGCATAATCTTTTTCTAGGTCTCTACCCAACAACCAATATCACATCATTTTTTATGCTCGATAATCATATTATGCATCAGAACAAAGTGGACCAAAATACTGATATCTCAACTAGTCTTGTGTTTTTACATTACATACATATATTAGCTCACAACATTTCTCAATGAACCCAAAAGTCCTCACAAGTACCTTACTCGAATCTCCATATTATCCCTTAACCAGAACGTCTAAAACCACTCAATCAACCCCCCCAAGGTTACCCCTCTTAGGACAACATTAGAAAAATGTAACGGTAAGCACTAGATGCTCGACTCTTATAGAGTACGGGTTGGGAAAAAGAATCTAGGGTGTATCATATATATAAATGAGAGATATTACCCTCCTAGAGAACATGCATAAGATAGTGAAAAGACAATAAAATCAATCAAATCCTTCTTATAAGGTAAAAAAAATCCCTAGTGCATTCATGCAATTTCATAAAGAACTTATTGAACTGAAAAATAAAAATTGATGTACCAAAATATAACTTAGTAGTGACCACGAAACCCAAAATTATCCTTAACAACAATAAAATAGTAAAATCTATCTTGATATCCAACCTTATAATATTGAACTGAAAAATGTTTTAATATATGTCGGGTGAGTATAACAAGTATACTTAATAGGACCCCTATGGCCCTATCATGCAAAATATAAAGAAGGAATAGTAAAGCCTAGTGAGAAAAGTGATACTAACTCTTATCCTAAACATGTATACTATGTACCTAGCCTCGTGATGAAAATATCTCACCAGCTAGCACATACATGAGATTATAATATACTAATAAAATATTGGTAATCCACTACCACTTCCTCATATGTTTTTCACTCTACCCAAAAATTGTACATCCTGACTATCTCATTCTGAAAGAAGCCAGCCTGAAGACACCTAGGGTAAATAGTATAACATTTATAACATATATCACATCATTTTATCACCCCATTAAATATCTATAGATAGTAACTGAGTAGTTTCTAGGAACCACTGTAGCCCACATGTCATGTATTATACCTCATGTATTATACCTTAATCCATCCAAATGCATACATTGAGTAATGTACCTAAATCCATCAAAGACCATACATGTCATACCAATAATAATACATATGACACTATATCCTAATACATACTTGTTTTAAATAACCACAATTCATTATATCTTTGGACACACATATTTTTATAACCTAACCATGATGCATAACGAGACATATTATACCAGGAGAAGAGAGAGGGGCCAGAGGGGGTAGTCAGCCATATGTACTTCACCAACCTTGATTTTTGTGGAAAATCCATATTAGAGGCCACTGGGTGTTATTTTACCTACCAACATGGGTGATGAAACATATGAATTCATAAATCATACAAGATATTATATTTCTCACAACCACACTTTGGGAATTAATCTAGTCTTAGCCTCAACTAAATCTATCTTCTCTTGGACACCTAGCTACCAATACTAAGAACATTACATCGTCTAAGAACACAATTATTTAGTAAGACTGTATTAAATTAAATATCCCTTTCCTTTAAAACAATTCACATTACCTTAATGAATTCGTTATCAATTAATTAACATTGATACGATTAAATTTAATTAACCATTATGATAAAGTGAATTCCCCCCAGGCATAATCCAACTGAGTCCATGGTTCTCAAGATTTTTAACTTTTTATTTTAATAATAACTTACACAATGGGTTAAAAAATTAATCCTTCATTATCATTCCATAAATTCATGTACTATTTGAAATATCCTATGCTATTGAAAAGATGATTAATTACCACGAACAACTATATACCACATGAAGTGAAGAAATGAATGCATATAAACAAGCAACACATCCATATGACCATTAAATATATAAATTATCAAGAAATAATCCATCTTAATTACAATAACAAGAATCCCTAGCTTTGTCTCATACTCTCATCCTCAGTGCCATCCCCGACACCATTCTTCACATCACCATGATTTTCGCTGTCATAAGCATCATATTTTTCCATAAAACAAGACCACAACGCCCATATATAATCCATCAACACCAATACAAGAATCAGATCACATTTTATATCAAGGATCACAACCAAATCAACATAGTAGGTAGCCATAAATAAATATCCTCAATATGAAATCTAGTCCCTAAAACATAGAACTCATCCTTCACATGTAAACAGGATCACTTGGCCCCAAAAATTTACCTTGTCAACCAACTGGTTCTTATTCAATCTTGAGTTAACCAATTTATTTATCATAGGTTACAAATGTGAGTAACCAGTTGAATTATCTATCAAAATGAATCATATTTTAAAACATGATTCATATCATAATATCTAGTTTCACAAAACTTTTTGGGAGAAAAAATAATATCATTGCTGTTTTTATAAATAAAAACAAGATTTATTGGCTTCATGAACAATATAAAATTCCATTAACTCATGGAAGAACATAATTTTTTTAAAGATGAATTAATACTAAAATTTATTTCTTTTGAATTAAAATAACCAATTCATTAAACTTGCATGTTTTTGTTCTTCATCCAAACAAAAATTTACTGAATTTATGTTCTTTAACCAATTTCATCATACTAAATATGCTAAACCAATAACAATTAATATGATAAAAAAATAATAGCTTAGATATAAAAATATATAATAAAACAACAGGATATCCACTACAATTATTTAAGAACACATACAATCACTAACCATAAAAAAATATTTTATTGTGTTATTTATCCATTTTTATGGTTAATTGTACTACCATATAAAAAAATAAATCATAATAAATTAAAATTACATGTAACGTAAAATTATATAAAACGAATCCCTTACCTCAAGTGTAAAAACCCGGAATTTCCATGTATTTTTTTAATATATGGAATTTTATGAGTCCATGAAAATTGGCGACGCGTGATTCCGAGGCCCTGTGTGCCCGGAATGAATTTATGAACTTTTTTTCAGGTACGTTCAGTAAACGTGCAAGCGGGTTTTTGTAACTTTTGAACCGGTGCTTGGAATTGAAATCTGAGGGCACCATTGAACTCGTAGCACCAGTATTCTCTTAAAAATAATTTCACCTGAACGGTAGTTGGTCCAGGGTGAACGTTAATTTCTTGGTTTTTCGTGAAAGAATAAAATTAAATAAAATTGTGTAACATTTAATTTTATTTTTCTTTGGAACTCCCATGTGGATGTTGAGAGGTGTGGATGACCTGAACTAAAACCCTTAAACATAGGTAATGGTGGTGGGGACCACCTGAGCCTAACATCCCATGTGGGTTGTGGTGGTAGGGACCACCCAAGACTTAAACCACCTTGAACACCCCTCTTAATGGGGAGAAACCTCTTGATCTTTCCCACTTTAATGGTGCCACCCCCCTTTAATTAATTATATAAACTCAATTAATTAATTACAAACAATTTGAAAATTATGCCAACAACTTAATAGATAACATAATATATTATTTGGGCTACCTCTTCATTTTGGTTGAATTGGGAGGAAGGAGCCCTGGGAGAAAGCTCTCCAACGAAGAACACCGACTTCGACTCCGACTTCCTCCTTGGGAAATTTGTTGATGAGGAACGTCTTCAACATCAATGAACTGACAATCGAGGGAACACTGACATCAATAACGTCTATATATTCCCAACGACATCATTTCTTTCCTCGCGGAAAATCTTTAACAAATCAAACGAACGAGGTAGGGGAAGTTTTTGAATTCTTGTAATTTCTCGATTAAAATCCTCTTTCTTGGAAATCATGGAGAATGTGGATCAACCAAAATGATTTGATCCATGATTCTTATGAAATTTTTGAATTTTATGTTCTTGATAGAAGGTTTTTGTTGATCCATTTTCTACTGCTCTAACGTGGAGGGTACAGGAAAAAAAACATGGCCCGACCCCTCCGCCATTCTTCTTTTGGTATATTCTTTGCTATGGTGACGGGGACCGGTGCCGGCGTTTGGAATCGATGGAACTCGAGAATGGCGACCGACACCACCGCCAGCTGCGACGAAGGTGACAGCTCAACAGTGCTGCCCCGCAGCCACCGCAGCCCCGCGACCTCCACCCCCCCTCGTGGCCACTCCTGCCCTACGACCATGCTGCGCCGCCCCATGGCCTCTCCAGGCCACCCAGCGGGCATTGCTGCCCCCCCCCCCCCGCGTCCTTCCACACCGCTCACAACCCTCCACACCACCTAGTGGCCCTCTGTGGCTCCATCGTGGCCACCACTCCTCTACCAGGCCGGGCCACCCAGTGCGGGCCGGGCCAGACCCAGTGGGTTGGGCCGCACAACACGGGCTGGGTCGGTCCCACCGGGTCGGACTGGACCTGGACTCACTTTGACCCATTTACGCATTTTGGCCATATCTTTGGCACCGAGAATCTGTTTGAAAAAGCCTATACGGAGCCAGAAACCTTGGAGCGATATGTTACCTTTGGTATACATCACTAGAGATTTGGATAAAGTTGGGGAACAGTTGGGATGGATCGAGCATGAATCCAACCGGGCCCTTGGGACTAAAAGGCTAATAACTCATTGACCAGGCGTCTGATTGAAGCACCATATGTTGCGTTGAGACCCCTTTGATGTGGCGGTCCTTTTGGATACTTCTTCATGAGACTTCGTGGCAGTTGGAGTATCGACCAATGGCTTGTGGTGCAGACCCTCCCGGAGACAAGCGAGCGTAGTGCGAGAACCTAGTAGCTGGAAGTGACTTGAATAATGAAGAGAGATCATGTGTGGGTCAGCACCGAGCGATCTTGTGTGGGTCAACACCTAGCGATCCAGTGTAGGTTAGCACCGAACGATCCAGTGTGGGTCATCACTGAGTGATCCTATATGGGTCAGCACCGAGCAATCCTATGTGGGTCATCACCTATAGATCCTATGTGGTCCTGATGATGATTAGCGATCCTTCTTGGGTCTGCCACTTAATAGAGTAAGATGATTCAGTGGGTACATATAATCATCTCTACTTCTGTACTCAATTTATACTTGGTGGGAGCTGAGTCCGTATCTATGTGGTACATTCCTTTGTGATAATACCATGGTGGTATTCTTCTATGTGGTGTACCAGTGTGGTACATACCTTCAGGATATTCCTTCCTTGGTGGAACAATTGAGCTTTGGGCTTTGAGTTGGACTCTGTGTTTTCCTCATGATTAATATTGGTATACTTGATAACATAGGTATAAATATGGCCATATACCTAAGTAGGGTTTGCAATTGACTTCATGCTTTGTGGTTTATCCTTTGTGGATTTTGTGATACCTTGAGGATCTCGGGGTCCCTACTAAGTATCGTTATACTCACCGCTACACGGGCTATGCCCACACTCTGTTGTGTTTGGTGCAGACGACAGAAAACACTAACTGAGGAAGAGAGTACCAGGACTGGAGGTAGCACGGAGGTGGATGTTAGATGAGGCGAACTGCGGAGATGGTCGTTCGTGAGCTGTGCCTACCCTTCAGGTAGGATTCTTGGTGGATGATATAGGAGCTGCTCTCATATATTAGTCATCTTATACATTCTAGTTTTCCTTGTACTTTTTAGTTAGTCTTGTATTCTGGCCCCTTTTACTTACCATACTCACTCTATTTACTATTCAGTTTAGTTGAGTATGTATCTTACTGTGTGTTTGGTTGCATGTGCTTATAGGTTATAAAGGAATTTCCTTCCTAGTTTTAGAGAAATACGCCTTTAGTGCTAGTCTCCACCCCCTAGCATATGTAAGGCGGGCTTGGGGTAGTCACGAAACGGCCCCCAAGGGATGGGTCATGAAAAATTGGTATCAGAGGTGTCGGTTCTACTTTAGAACATAGGACTCTGATATTTGTTTTTAATGTCAATAGAGTTAAGTGTAGTGAGTGTGGTTATCAGTTTAGGGAATCTAGTGTTGGTGTGGAAGCCGATGTATCCTACACCAGGACCCTGACTTATGATTTTCGACTTAGTGCCCAAAAAACACTGATTGTGTGTGTGTTTTCAAGAGTCTTCTTTGTGAACTCTTTATATCAGATACAGAGGTATAACTTGTTGACTGTGTTGCACTTGTTTCTTTTCAGGATGCCTCTACATAGACATCCAGCTAGGGTTTTGAGAGTAGTATGCACTGATATCCCACCAAGCGACGAGGCCTCGGTGCAAGGCTTTATTCTAGTAGAGGCACCAGCAGAGGCACCCGTGGTACCATTACCCATTGGGCCACTGATGCCGCCATCTCCAATAGTAGAGGGTGCACACCACTTGAGCGCGTTGCATGAGTTCCAGCTCAAGAGGCCACACAGGTTCAGGGGAGAGATGGACCCGTAGGCAGCTGAGTATTGGCTAGAGGCCGTAGTGAGAGTCTTCCGACTGATAGGGACACCAGCCGATCTCATGGTGATCCTTGCAGTCAGTATTCTACAGGAATTAATAGGAAGATGGTGGAGCTTGATGATCCAAGTTCATGACGAGGTGATGCTTCTCTGGGAAGACTTCGAGAGCCCATTTCAGGCAGACATTGTCCCAATGACTCTTCACGTAGTGCGCATTCAAGAGATACTTCACCTATAGAAGAGCATCATGACTGTGGATCAGTACTCAGCGAGGTTCAATTACCTCTCATGCTACTCCACAGATATGGGGCATGACCCAGTTTTCAGGGCCCAGACATTCGATCAGGGTCTCAGGCGGTGGATAAGGGCTTCAATGATCTCACTTAGCATCCCGACATAGGCTGGGTTGTTAGAGAGAGACCTTCTTGTGGAGAGATTCCTTGGTGAGCAGTCACCAACAGTGAGACCCACTACCAATTATCACGTAGCGGAGTCTTATATACCTGGCAGAAGATAGATGACACAGAGGTCCAAGAGGACCAGACCCATAGATGGACGACCACATGATTTAGGGTTGGTTTTGTGGGGCACATGATGTAGAGCCAGTTATGCCAGGAGTGGGAAGTGTTACACATGCGGCGGGCAGGGCCACATGGATCATGACTATCCAACCCGGTGTACAACAGATTAATAGATGGTCGAAGGACCGCTCAGGAAGAGACATAGATTCGACCGAGGAGGTCTGTAGGGAGCAGACAGACATGGCAGAGGAGCTGGACATGCAGTTGAAGGTGGGTGATGATTCGAGATGTTACCGCCACCACCACCAGAAGGTCCACCCCAACCGTAGGGAGTATGTTGAAAGGGGTGATCTCAGCTCCAGACAACAGAGGCCTATGATCACGATGTTCCAGAGATGATAAGAGGTATGATCTGTGTCTATTTCACCATAGCTGCAGTACTTATAGACATAGGTTCCAGTCATTCTTTTATTTCCACTACCCTCTTTAGGATCTCGGAGATTCTGATGGAGCTGTTGGATCGATCCTTAAGGCTAGAGACTCATATGGTAGATGATATGATGATTATGCACTGGTTCTGACAGTGTGAGATTACTCTAGGAGGCGAGAACTTCAGATGGGATCTCCTAGTAGCATCGTCAAGGCCATACAACATCATCTTGGGTATGGACTGGTTATCTATAGTCCATGCTCAGATTGACTGTTTTAGGCGAAAAGTGCAGTGTGTCCACACGGTTGGGACCGGGTTTACCTTCACTGGTGAAAAGGGAGCCTTTGCACCATAGGATAGACTTACCCTAAAGAGAGTGCAACTGATCACTCATCAGTTGTCTAGACTTACCCTCAGAGTAGTTGATTTAGAGAGTTCGAGTTATCCTGTAGTGGTAGACTAGTATGCAGATGTCTTCCCTGATGATGTTTCGGTTCTACCTCCTCGTAGAGAGGTTGAATTTTACATTGAATTTTACCCCAAGAAGATACCAATATCTACACCTTCATATCGGATGGCTCTCGCAGAGCTTTGTGTGTTGTGGATACAGTTGGAGGACTTGTAGGGGAAGGGAATCATTCGACCTAGTGTTTCTCCTAGGGCAGCCCTGATTTTGTTTCCCAAGATGGCAGATGGGAACATGAGACTTTTTGTTGACTATCGGTGCCTGAACCGGATGTCTGTGAAGAACAAGTACCCACTTCCGAGGATTGACGACCTCTTTGATCAGCTGAAGGGAGCACGATGGTTCTCGAAGATAGACCTCATATCAAGCTATCACCAGATCACAGTACGAGATGAGGATGTGTAGAAGATGACTTTCAGATTTTGGTACAGCCATCATGAGTTCTTGTTTACGCCATTCGGCATAACCTATACTCCAGCAGTGTTCATGGGACTCATGAACATGATCATTCATCCATACCTGGATCGCTTTGTAGTAGTCTTCATCATAGACATTCTGATCTACTTGACTACTGAGGAGGATATTACTTATCATTTGAGGGTAGTACTGGAAATAATTCGAGAGCACCACCTTTTTGGTAATCTCTCTAAGTACTAGTTCTAGATCTGAGAGGTTCACTTTATGGGACATGTCATATTGGAGGCTGGATTTGCAGTGGATCCATCGAGGATTGAGGCGGTACTTTCTTGGGAGATACCTAGGAGTGTGACAAAGGTAAAGAGTTTCTGGGTTTGGCTGGATACTACTAGAGATTTGTTCCAAATTTCTCTGGAGTTGTAGCACCACATTCAGCGTTGACGAAGAATGGGAAACCCTTCATTTTATCGGAGAGATGTGAGTAGAGTTTTCCAGAGCTGAGGTAGATTTTGACTAGTGCCTTCATCTTGAGGATTCTAGATGAGGGCGTAGGGTACGTAGTCTACTGCGATGCATCAGGGACTGGGATTGGATGTGTCATGATATAGGAGCGAGCAGTGATCTTATATGGTTCTTGACAGCTGAGACAGAATGAGGAGAACTATGCTACCAATGACCTGGATTTAGCAGCAGTGGTATTCACCCTGATGATGTGGTGACATTACATGATGGGCGAGGGTTTTATAGTGTACTAAGATCACAAGAGTCTCAAGTATATCTTCTCTCAGAAGGACCTGAACCTGAGACAACGATGTTGTCTTAAGTTCTTCCAGGACTATGACTTCAAGATAGTCAATACTCTTGTGAAGGGGAATGTTGTAGCAGATGAACTTATTAAGATATCTTTCATACAACTGCTAGGTGAGGCGACGGAGTAGCTAGCCGCTTTGCAGATATTCTTTGTGGACCAGGATGGAGAAATTTTTTTTCAGTATCTTACAGTCACTCCCCCACTTCTTCAGTGAGTCAGGGAGGCGTAGCATGGGGGCGCTGACTGCGAGGCTTGGTGTGCTCAGATATCTAAAGGGCAGGCACCAGATGGATTTCTTGATGTTGGGGATCATGTCATCCTCTTTAGAAGATGCACCATGGTACCCGTGTCACTTCGGGGGGATGTTTTGAGGGAGTTCCACACATCCCCTCCAGTGGTACATCTAGGAGTGGCAAAGATGTACTAGGATCTCCGATGATAGCACTGGTGGCCGAGAATGAAGAAAATAGTAGCAGAGTTTGACTCTTGGTGTCTCACTTGTAAGCAAGTTAAGGAAGATCATCACGTACCAGCAGGCTTGGTTCAACCTTTAGAGGTCCCAGAGTAGAAGTGGTATGGGATATCCATGGACATCGTGACAGGACGTCCACATACAACCAGAGGTCATGATTCTATCTAGGTGATTGTCAACCGAGTCACCAAGTCATCCCACTTCCTATCAAACAGAGAGCAGGGTTTAGTATAGAGCATGGGACGCCTCTATGTGCAAGAGATTGTAAGGTTACATGAATTACCCTCGATGATTGTCTCCTATCATGATGCATGTTTTACTTCCTAGCAATGGAAGGGGTTACATGAGGTTTTCGAGATGCAACGTCGTTTGAGCACCGCCTTCCATCTGCAGATGGATGCCTAGACAGAGTGGACCATTCAGACCCTCAATGACATGTTGTGTGCTTGCATCCTCGACTTCGATCATAGCTGGGAGGATCACTTTCCTTTGGTGGAGTTTGTATAAAACAATAGCTATCACTCCACCATTGGGATGGCACCTTTTACAGCATTGTATGGGGGACCTTGCGGATCAAATATGTGCTGGACTGACCCTGGGGAGTCAGCAGTAGTGAGACCAGATATGGTATAGGCTACCATAGAGAAGGTTCAGATCATCCAAGAGTGGATTAAAACTACATAGAGTAGGCATAAGGCTTATGCGGATAGGATACAGAGACCTCTGAAGTTCAAATATGGAAACCATGTCTTTCTACAGGTCCCACCTCGACGAGGTTTGCGATGATTTGGCCGAGGTGGCAAGTTATCTCCGAGATCCATTGGACCTTTTTAGGTCCTCAGCAGAGTTGGAGAGGTGGCTTACAACTTAGCTATTCCATCTCAGTTTCACCAGGTGCACGACATCTTCCATGTATCCTACCTATGGAGATATGTGCATGTACCTTCCCACGTCATCGACCACGAAGAGATGGATGTCGAGGATGGGGTGACTTTTACAAAGGTTCCAGTTTAGATTGAGGATCAATAAGAGGGGGTCCTTCATGGATGGTCGATACCTCTGGTGCATGATTGCTGGCAGCATGGAAACCTCCATGAGAGCACATGGGAGCCAGAGGCTCAGATTCGTGCTCAATACCCCCACTTGTTTTTCTAGTTTTGAGTTGTGGCTTACAGGGATGTAAATATTGAGGTTGGGAGAATTTAAAGACCCAGAATTTCCATGTGATTTTTTTAAATATATCGGGTTTTTATGAGTCTATGAAAATTGACGGTGCATGATTCCAAGGCCCGGTGTTCCCGTAATGAATTTCTGACCTTTTTTGGGTACGTTTAGTAAAAGTGTGAGAGGGTTTTTATAATATTTGAACTGGTGCTTGGAATTGAAATATGAGGGAACAGTAGAACTCGCAGCATCGACATTCTCTTCAAAAGACTTTCACCTCAACAACAGTTGGTGGAGGGTGAATGTTATTTTTTGGGTTTTTCATGATAGAATAAAATAAAATAAAACTGTGTAACATTTTATTTTATTTTTCTTTGAAATCCCATATGGATGTTTAGAGGTGGGAACCACCTGAACTAAAACCTATCAATATAGGTTATTGTGGTGGGGACCACCCGAGCCTAACGTCCCATGTGGGTTATGGTGGTGGGGACCACCTGAGACTTAATCTCCCTTGAACTCCCCTCTTAATGGGGAGAAACCTCTTGTGCTTCCCCATTTAAATGGTTCTACCCCCTTTAATTAATTATACAGACTCAATTAATTAATTAGACCAATTTAAAAATTATGCCAACAAATTAATAGATAACACAATCTATTATTTGGGATACCTCTTCATTTGGGTGAAATTGGGAGGAAAGAGCCTTGGGAGAAAGATTTCTAATGAAGAATGCCAATGAAGAACACCAAATTTGACTCTGACTTCTTCCTTGGGAAATTCGTTGATGAGGAACGCATTCAATGTAAATGAACCAATGATCAAGGAAATTTCGACGTCACTGACGTCCATCTATTCCCAACAATATCGTATCCTTCCCCACAGACAATATTCAACAAATCAAACGAAAGAGGCAGGGGATGTTATTGAATTCTTGTGATTTCTTGATTAAATTCATCATTCTTGGAATGCATGACGAACGTGGATCAACCAAAACGATTTGATCCATGATTTTTATGAAATTGTTGAATTTGACATTGTTGATTCATGTTTTTTGGTGATCCATTTTCTAATTCTCTAATGCGGAGGGTTCAGGCCAAAAAAAACTTTGCCCAACCTATATGTCGTTCTTCTTTTGGTATGTTCTTCGAGATGGTGACGACAACCGGTGTCAGTGTTTGGAATCAGTGGAACTTGAGAGTGGCGGCCGACACCACCGCCGACCACGAGGAAGGTGACGACACAACGATGCTTCCCCACGACGTCTGCAGTCTGCGCCCCCCCCCCCCCCCACGGCCCCCTGCGGCCCCCTGCAGCCCCCTCTACCCTGCGGCCTTGCCGCGCTGCCTGCAGCCTCGCCGCGCTGCCCTACAGCCACACCGTGCCACCCCACATCTTACTGCGCCGCCCGACAGCTTCTTCGCCCTACCCCGTTGCTTTCCATGCCACCCGAAAGTTTCGCTACACTACCCCGCAACCCTCTCATCCACCCTGTGGCCCTCTGCGACCCCCTCATGTCCACCGCGCCACAGCCAGGCCACGCCAGGCCCAACGGGCGAGGCCACCCTATGCGGGAGAGGTCAGACCCAGCGTGTCAGGTCGGGTCGACCCAAACCGGGTCGGTCCGTCCGGGTCGGACCGGACCCCGGCCCACTTCGACACATTTATGCATTTTCGACTATATCTTTGGCACCGAGAGTCTGTTTGATGAATTATTTTTGGTGCTAGAAACCTTGGAGAGATATGGTAGCATTGGTATACTCCACTAGAGATTTGGATAATTTTGGGGAATGGTAGGGTTGGATCAGGCATGAATCCAACCAGGTCCTTAGGACCAAAAGGATAATAAATCCCAAACCAGACATCCGATTGACGCACTATCTGTTGTGTTGAGACCTCTTTGACGTAGTAGTCCTTTGAGATACTTCTTTGTGAGACTTCATGGCAGTTGTAGTGTCAACCAATGGTTTGTGGTGTAACACCCCAGGTAAATAAAGAATATGAAATTTTCACATTTATCCATATTTGTGAATAAAATATTAATATTACTTTAAAGGGGACGCTATGTTCGATGGCGTACCCAATACGCAACAACGAGTTTTTGGGAATCTTGCATTGCACTCTAATAAAAAAATAATATTATTTTAAATGGTAGTTAACGCCTAGCCATTGTAATGGATGGAATGAATAGAACTAACTACAAAATGATTATATATGTTTGTCAAATATTTTTACTTTTTTACAATAAATTTTAGAGGATTAAAAATGAGAATGAATCCAATTTTAAGCGTAAACATTCTAATATCCATTAAAAGGTCTATTAACCACCTTTTGATGGAGAACCTCTTTTAAATCCAATTTTTGACAATTTTATGTGTTATATTTGACAAAATAAAATTCTTCTTTGGAATCGGGAAATCAAAATTTACTTTGTATAAATTTTTGGTATTTTTCCGATAAAGTTCATTTTTTTAATGAATAGTTAAAAATTTTGTATTTTAATTCAAAACCTCTTTTTAATCTAATTTATTTATATGATTAGATTATCTTTTGAATTGTTTTTAAAGTGAAATTAGAATATATTTTTACCATTTAATCCAATAGTGGTCATTCAAATTAATTTCACTTTGAAATTGGACTTAAACTAGTGTCAATCTTTTAATAGATATTGTTTCTTAAAAACACGCTATTTGTTTTGACAGTGGGAATTAATTATTAAATTAATTAATGAATCTTATATGTTTTGAATTTTGTAAAATTGACGTAATTTTTGAATTCGGAATATCAAATATATCTTAGGGTTAATTTTTGGTATTTTTATGAAAAACATCAATTTTTGATGAATAGTGAAACCACTAAGTCGTAGTTAAAGAAACAGATTTTTCGTTTAAATGAAACTGTGCCACTTCTGTGATTTGATTTTAAAAAATCTGACATACATGGATGTCATTAATATGTAAAATGTGATTCAATGAGATCAAAATAATTTTTTGTGAAAAGTAACTTTTAAGTTTTATTAATCGCGATTAAAGATAATTAGTGTAATTTAACGTAAAAATAATGTTTTAATAATATTAAATGACCTAGAAACCTTTCCTACCCTCATTGGATGTGTCATATCCGACCCAGATAATCCATGTGTCAACATGGGGACCCCATGAAGCCACTTTGGTAGGAAAATGACATAAATAACTTTTTATTTAAAGTTAAAATAAAAATGTCACAAACATGAGTTTTTTTACTAAAACAATTTTTAAATGGGGTTATACAAGTCATATGTTTGACTATAAATATTCATTAGAAATATAAAAATATTTCCTACATCATTATATTTTTTTTATAATTTTTAGAAATTAAGTAAATTAAATTATTTATGACATCATGATGATGTAGTGATTACCTCATTATTTAACGATTTAAATAAAATGAAACGATAATGTCAAATATAAGACCTACATATGTCAAAAACCTATTTGATGGGTGGATTTCGAACTATTATCACCTTATCCTCGAAATATATAATTTTGGGACCTTTAAAATCCGAAAATCATTTTATAATATTGTAATATTTTATAACTTTGTAAGAGTGCCCCTCCTCTTATCTTATAAAAGGCCCCCAGCTCTACCACCTTACACACACCTCTCAAGCCTTTGGCTCGGACAAACCCTGCCCATTTCATATCTCCACATCCCTCTCTTCATCATTGAATCCTCACTGTGGGAAGAACCATTTCCAAGGAATCCTTTGAGCTCAAATCAAAGAGAGGTACCTGATTTAAAGGTAATGTCTTCTCTTCTGATCTTTTGTTTTATTTTATTTCTCCAAACCCCTAAACTCTTTTTATTAATTTTTATTGTAACAAAACCAGTATCTTAAATATAATAGGATTTTTTTATAAGATTTATTCGAGCTACACTTTCACACACCTCCGTTTAATGGTTAAAGAACATATTGTTTCTGTGGATGGCGAATTACTGCCTCACAAAACGATGATTGTTCAATATTCTTTTAACACCTTCAAAGGTGGCCATTATGATGTCACTATATTTATATATGATATATAATATTTTTATGTTTTCCTTAATCTTCTTTATTTTTCATTTTTGGCATAACTTTACGGTTTCCATTATGGGTAAACGCGATATCTTCATTTTAGGAAGTGCAGACTACCGCCCCATCAATGTGATTTGATTCGTTAATGCCATATGTGAGACGTATAAAAGATGGAATTAATGTTATTACATATGATATCCTAATGTAATTATAATATACCTTTATATCATTATTATTTCATTCCATTGAATACAAGAAAAATAAATAAATGAAAGTATCGTTCATGCGTACGTACGACTTACCGTCTCCATAAACGGTACATTTCATTTCTTATCTCCAAATGTTATGTACTATTATAAGTACATATATATAATGGATATATATGTAATATATTACATCTAAATGATGGATATAATTCTGGAATTATAATATATATATCTCTCATTTATGTTTTAATTCCATTAATATGACAAAAAATGAAAGTGGCGTTCATGCGTACGTACGACCTACCGTCTCCATGAATGATGCTTTTAATTTTTTATTTATCTCCAAATGATATGTAATAGTATAAAATGAATATATACTGGATATATATGATATTTAAAACATCAATACTATTCTGGATATGATGTACCTATAACTACATGGAAAATTCTGTTCCAACAAGTTCAATTTTTACTCATGTACCGAACGTCGACAAAAACGTCTGATATGAACTCACGTTCTTAACCAATTATTATAACATTATAATATGTGATATAAACTGAATAATAATCTTTAATGTATGTACTTAAGAAATTATAAATTTACCAAATTTTATTATTCAGGAGATTAAAGAACGATCGAGTCATGTCGGACACGGGGTAAGGGATCCGACCTCTCGCTTTCTTTTCAAGTACCCTCTTTTATGTCATTTCATTTATGACCCATGTTCTTATAATGGAGGATGTTATTTTATAATAACCATAATTTAATTTTTATTTTTATATGATGAGATACCCCCTCATTCTCTCATCAATTCTTTTTTAGAATTTTTAAGTGGCGCCGTTAGGCTGCCGAGTTTTCGTATGTGATTTTTTTCATCTCACTTTTATTCCCGTGAGATTTATGCTACATTTGAAACCATTTATTTTGAGTGGTATATGTACTGACCATTATTCTACTCTTTGTGTAATATAATTTCGTTTATGAGTATATACATCAATGTTTTATTGTCCTTCTTTCATGGGGTGTATGTTTCGAAAGATACCCAAGTCGGTAAGGGAACTTTTCACCCTCCTCTTTTTAAAAGACTTATTTTTTTTGGGTATTTTAATTTACTTATTTTAATGTTGGGATATGTTATTATATATCCTTATTGATGTAAATTTTATGTCGAAGTGATGAGATACCCTTTTTATCTCTCATCAACTCATTTTCTGAATTTTAAAGTGACGCCGTTAGGCTGTTGAATTTTACCAAGGGAACTTCTTAACCCAATTTCGCTTTCTTTGGGTTCAACATGTAGTTATTGAATATGTCATCCTTTGAATATGTGTTAATGACATTTTATTGTTTTACACTTAATATCCACTTATATTGGGTGTATTTATATTTGTCACACATAATTATGAGATTGATTTATCCTTAATTTAAGGATACCTTCATTACAGGGGATTTCATCTCATTTTACATTTCTATTGAGACTTCATTGTTTTTATGCACCAATTCACTCTTATATGGTGTATATACTGTACTTTGGAATATTATATCATGAATTCCTTTATTCTCATGATATTATAAAGTCCTGATTAAATGTTATTCCTCAATTATTGTATTCAAGTGTCTCTGATTTTGTTAAAAACCCTTTAACTAAAATATCGTTTTAAATGTTTTAATGATTTATTATTATAAATATTTCTCATTAATATCCATGTTTTAAAAATGGGTTTAAGGATTTATTTATATGGATATTAATGGTTTAAAATGTTAAAATTTTCAAAGTGGTATGGGACACTTTGATTCAAAGATCTCTTTATTAAATGTTTTAAATGGTTTTGAAAATGGTTTTTAGAATGGATTCATTATTTCAATATATTAAAATGTTATATTGTTATTGCAATGTGGGAAAGTTATCTTTCCTTTATGCTTAAGTTCTGTGCTATGATTATGTTAGGGTTCTTGGGCATTGTTATGAAGACGAGTGGTTCCATGATAAACTAAGGGTGGGTGATCCCGATATAGCTCTCCAATGCATTGGTTAATGCGAAGGAGTTAAAACTTAAGGTTTCTACGAAGCGATTTAGGGAATATACTGTGATGGGTATTCCAAACGTAACTAAGAGGGTTACTCCCTACGTAAGAATGTTATGAATGCCTCAAGTTAACTTTATGTCTTATGATTTCTAGGATTTATTCATGATTTTATGAGGTATGTTAAAGTGATTATGTTTTATGGGTAAAGTATGATTTCATTCTTATGTATATATGTACTCATGTTTTCTTTCCATAATTTTTATAACCCTTACTGAGCTTTTTATGCTCATCACATGTTTTTGAAATGTTTTTCACAGGTCAAGGGAATGGTACATGATATGATGATAGTGTTAAGGAAGTGTCAAGAAAGAATCCATGTTTTATTTTAAATATGTTTCCTATATTTTATGTAACCACTTTGTTTAAATGTGGAATGTAATGCAAGTTTTATGATCTAATTCTCTAAAACTCTAAACCTGAAAAGATCCTCATTGTGTAATCTTGTAATAACTCAAGATTAAGTAAGGTTTAAGGTTGGGGCCTTATATGTGGAGTAGACTCTCCGGGAGACAAGTGATCATAGTGATGGAACCCAGTAGCTAGATGTGACGTGATGAATGAAGAGCGATCCTATGTGGGTCATCACCGAGTGATCCTGTGTAGGTCATCACCTAGAGATCCTGTGTGGGTGAGTACCGAGCGATCCTGTGTGGGTTATCACCGTGATATCCTTTTTGGGTCATCACAAAGCGATCCTGCGTGGGTCAGCACCTAGAGAACCTATGTTGGTCTGATTACGATTAGAGATCCTTTGTGGGTATGCCAAATAACAGAGTAAAATGATTTAGTGGTTACATCTAACAATATATACTTATTTACTTAAGTTATACCTATTGTGAGCATATTTTGTACCTATGTGGTACTTTCCTTTTTGGTAATACCTTGGTGGTATTCTTCTGTGTAGCATACGTGTGGTACTTGCCTTCATGGTATTGCTTCCTTTTTGGAACAATCGAGCTTTGGGATTTGAGTTGGACACTGTGTTTTCCTCATGATTGAGACGGGTATACTTGATAACATAGGTATACTTATAGGAATATACCTATGTAGGGTTAAAAATTGACTTCATGCTTTGTGGTTTAGCCTTTGTGGATTTTGTGAGACCTTGAGGGTCTCCGGGTCCCTACTGAGTATCATTATACTCACCCCTGCACGGGTTATGCCCCCACCCGATTTTTTTGGTACGGACGACGAACAACGTTGACTAAGGATGAGATTAATAGGACTGGAGGTAGCTTAGAGGTGGATGTTAAACGAGGCGAACCGCAGAGACGACTGATCATGAGTTGTACCTGCCCTTCTGGTAGGATTCTTGGTGGACGATCTAGGAGCTTTTCTCACATATCAGCCATCTTGTACATTCCAATTTTCCTTGTACTTTCCAGTTGGGCTTGTATTTTGGACCCTTTTACTTACCGTACTCACTGTGTTTACTATTCAGTTTACTTGAGTTCGTATCTTGATGTGTGTTTAGCGGTATGTGATTATAGGTTATAAGGGAAATACCTTCCCAATTTTAGGGAATACGCCTTCACTGCTAGTCTCCATCCCCTAGCCTGTGGAATTCAAGCTTGGGGTCATCACGAAATGTGCCTCGGGGGATGGGTCATGACATCAATGTGTCAACATTCTTCAAACAAGAATGAAGAAACAACATAGACCTATGATCTTTATCTTTTAAAAAAATGGATCCCTCCAAGAATGTCACACATAAAACACACCAAAAGCAACAAGAGAAAATACATTAGAATGGTGGAAATAATCATCCATAGGATTTCATGATTTGTGGTAGGAAAACCAGATAAAAAAAAGAGGAAACTACATGAAGAAGAGGTCGATATCATCTCAGATCAACATAGATCAATCTTGTGAAGCTAGATATTAATCACTGTTGAAAGGGGATTTAAAACCTTTTAAAATAATTCTGGGAGTGCCTAGTGGTCGATAGAGAATTTTGGGAGAAGTTTTGGTTTAGATGAGGTTCATGTACTTATAAGAAAACATAAAATTTGAAGCCCATGGTGTAGCCCCCCAGAAAACACCATTGAAATGCAAGACACATAAAGCATTCTGATGTAATGCAAGAGACCACACCACAACCTTCCTGGTCAAACCTAGGTCGGATGAACATTATTCCTTCCAGTGAATATATCAAATAAACATGAGGATATGCTATAGAATATCCTAATCCACCACACCATAGCTACCCGAAAATTGTAAGAACAACCTCAAACCCCCACTCTGTAGCTGGAAATGCCATTCTACAATCTCTCGATTACCATGGAAGGGCCTGAACTATATAATTACTCTAAGATGTTCCTATGCCTCAAATGGAATCAGTTCCTAAATCCTCTTCTATAAACCATTCTCTATAATGGTGGTCTCTACAATGCCACCACTACTCTTATGACACTTCCTAGATACTCACAATATAGAATCCTCTACTGTTGAGATTCCACACCCTTTGTCCCCGGATCAACCTATTTCCTCCTCTTAAAAATCTAAATCACATCAAACAAAAAAAGTAAAGAGATACTAGGATTACATGATTTGTAAAAAATAAACTAGGATCTTGGATCATAGAGACAATGTAATATTGAAATGCACCAACCCCAGACCACCTACTAGTGTTTTTATCGACCTGTCATAATATTTCATGTATAACTCTTCATATTTCAATGGTATCCAAAAAATAGAGAGGGTCTAGTTGATAAAATGGGGGACTATAACCTCATATTAGAGTGATGAAACTATTATAAATAACAAAATAATGTCCATAAATAAAATTAGACCAGATAAAACAAAATAAACATATTCATTCTATAATAAATAATATTTTTGCAAAAAACCTACATCCTAATAGATCACCCATTAGGATAATAACATATACAGATAAAAAATTAAATAAAATATATAATAGACTCTATTTCCATCCCTAAGCCTCAACTCATTTGAATATGTATTCTAATAACATGTTCTAAAACTCAATAATCCAATATTGGTCATCTTTCTATAGTATATCTATAGTTTTACATTCTTCTCAGGTACCATAGTGCGGGTTATTCTCGAGAAGGGTTTGGGTAAAACCAAATAGTCCACCACTAGTTGTGTCCCTAATATTAGAAAAATGAACAATGTTTTCACATGTGATATTCTCAGAATAAGAAATATTTATAGTGCAGATGCACAATATAATATTATTCTTTAATCCCCATGTTCTAAGGTAACATTCAAGGTCAACCATAACTACTTTGATAAGTGTTTTATGTCTATGATAAAGTCCCATAACCATTGGTGGGATCCACACCGTACCTAGAAGTGCCATCACGTATCATAGTCTGTGTTGAATAACACATGCCATATATATTTACATGTATCATAATCATGGGGTATAGTGTTCTCCCTATATATCTTAATATATCACAATTTAAGGGAATATATACCACCCCATATATAATATAAAATAATCAAGGGGAATAGTTCCTGCCTCATATTTATTATATTACATGGAATAGAAAAGTGTTTTCCCAATAATATTTGAAAACATAATTGGGGGGAATAACGCCCACTCTGTATATGTCATATCATAATAATAGGTATAACTTCCACCCCATAATCACACATCATAATTGGGGGTGGGGATAATTCAAACCCTGTATATCTCATGTCATAATAAGGGGGAATATTTCCCATCAAGTATATCTCATATCATAATATGGGGGAATAGAACCCACCTTGTATATTTTAGTATTTTAGTGAGGGAAATAACTCCCACCTTATAACCACATTTCATTTTGGTGGGAATAGAAACTTCCCAATAATATATCATACAATATCGATGAGAGTAACACTGAAACCATACATATCATATCATAATCTAGGGTAATAGCACCCAAACAATATATATTGTATCATTATTGGGGGTACCCACACTATATATCTTTATCATTCTAGGGGGAATAACATCCACCCAATTTATCTCTTTTTTCATATTAGCACATGGGTTGGCCACTTGACCAAATCCAATACACATCACCATAGTTGGATTCTCATGTGCATAACATATACCTCACACTGGATTTCTAATGGGATATCACTAAGCAGTCATCTTTCCACAACCCCTCCATTGGTTCATTATAATAATGGGGAACCAACTACATTTCCCTAGGCAACATCATAGTATGGTCACCCAACTTAAGCTCCTCTCTCAGATCCACACCTTCGGGGCTCTTTATTTTTACTCATGGGGTATATCATACCTTTAAAATTTTCTTATCTCATCATACTCCATTTATAAGGCCCCAGCCTTAAACCTTACTTAATCTTGAGTTATTACAAGATTACACCTTGAGGATCTTTTCGGGTTTAGAGTTTTAGAGAATTAGATCATAAAACTTGCATTACATTCCACATATAAACAAAGTTATTACATAAAGATAGTATTATTCATTCCCATCAATGGAAACATATTTAAAATAAAACATGGATTCTTTCTTGACACTTCCTTGACACTATCATCATATCATGTACCTTTCCCATGACCTGTGAAAAACATTTCAAAAAAACTTGGGATGAGCATAAAAAGCTCAGTAAGGGATATAAAAATATGGAAAGGAAACATAGGTACATATATACATAATAATGAGATCATAATTTACCCATAAAACAAAATCACTTTAACATACCTCATAAAAACATGAATAAATCATAGAAATCATAAGACATAAAGGTAACTTGAGGCATTCATAACATCCTTACGCAGGGAGTAACCCTCTTGGTTATGTTTGGAATACCCATCACAGTATATTCCCTAAATCTCTTCGGAGAAACCTTAACGTTTCACTCCTTCACATTACCCAATGCATTGGAGAGCTATATCGGGCTCACCCGCCCTTAGTTTATCACGGAACCACCCATCTTCATAATAATGCCAAAGAACCTCAACATAATCGTATCACATAAAACATGCACAAAGGAAACATAACATTTCCATCTTTCAATCACAATATATCAATACAAAACATTGATATAAAAACATTATGAAAACAATTTTCAATACCAAAATAAAAGAAAAGTAAAACATGGTATTTATTTTTCTTTTTTAAAAAAGGCATGTCTTGTAGAGGAAGTCGAAACTCAAATAATGGTCACGACGGCGGAGAAGTCATTGTTGCCGCTTACGTACGACAAAAACATTCCCTTTTGTTTTTTTAGTAAACTCTTCCTCTAAACAAGATTCCTTTTTAAAAAACTTAAGATTTAAAGGCGTTTATACACCGTATAAAAGAAAGTTGTGTATAAAATATGTCTCAATGAAAGGAGATTGAGACAAAGTCCCATACCTCGTATCCGACTTGACCCGACCGTTCTTTAATCTCCTGAATAATAAACATGAGTTAATCTATACTTTCTTAAGAACCTTTTTAAAGTTCATTATTCCTTTTATACCATGTTATGAGCATCATGTAATCATTTAAGTTAATAATGTTCATTTTTTCGGAATTTGGTTCTTAAGTCAAAAATAGACTTCTTACACTTACATGTTGTTAATTTGGTCAAAGGTTCATTATATCCAGAATGATATTAATGATTTGGATAACATATATATCATATATATTCAGTATATACATTTATTTATAACATTACATCACATTTAGAGGTAAGAAATGAAATGCACCGTTCATGGAGACGGTAAGTCGTACGTACGCATGAACGCTACTTCCATTTCTATTTCGTATTTTCTGGAATGGAATCATAATGATATAAGAGTATATTATAATTCCAGTATAATAACATATATAATATCATTACCTTTATCCTTTACACATCACACATATGGTATTAACGAATCAAATCACTTTCAGGGGGCGGTAGTCCGCACTTCCTAAAATGAAGATATCGTGTTTACCCATAATGGAAATAATAATGATATGCCATAAATGAAAAATACAGAAGCTTAAGGAAAGAATAAACATATTATATATCATATATAAAAATAGTGACATCATAATATCCACCTTTGAAGGTGTTAAATGAGTATTGAACAATCATCGTTTCGGGAGGCAGAATTTCGCCATCCATGGAAACCGAATGTTCTTTAACCATTTAATGTAGTTGTGTGAGAGTGTAGCTCGAATAAATCTTATAACAACATCCTAGTATATTTAAGATGATACTGGTGTGGTTACAAAAGAAGTAAATAAAAAGAGTATAGGGGGTTGGAGAAGCAAAATAAAACAAATAAACATGAGAGAATGAATTACCTTTAAAAGTGTAACTCCTTTTGATTTGAGCCTAAAGGCTTCCTTTGAAAGGATTCTGCCCAAAGGGAATCCTATAGGATGAGGAGAGGGAATCAGAGAGAGTAAATGGGCAGGGGATGGCCGAGCCAAAGGCTTGAGGAGTGTGTGAAATGAGGTAGAGGTGGGGGCCTTTTATAAGAGGAGAGGAGGGGCACATTTGGAAATCATGAAACAATTATTTTATTTTCAAAAGTGATTCGAATTTATAAGGTCCCACATTGATATATTTCTAAGATAAGATGATAAGGATTCTAAATATTCCCATACAATAGTTTTTGGACAAGTTTAGGTCTTAGATTTTATATTATCGTTTCATTTTATTTAAAATGTTCACTAATGAGGTCATCGTTGCATCATCAGGATGTCATAATTAAATTAATTTATTTAATGTCTAAAAATTATAAAAAAATATATCCTGATGTGGGAAATATTTTTATCTTTACAAAGAGTATTTATAGAAAAAATTATGATTAGTATAACCCCTTATAAAAATTGTTTTATTAAAACAATTTATGATAGTGTCATTTTAACCTTTATTTTAAAAAAAGGCATTAAACTCATTATCTCACCCAAGAGGCTCCATAGGGTCCCCTAAATCGACCCATGGGTTGTCTTGGTCGGACATGACTCATCCAATAGGGGTAGGACAAGTGTCATGGTGTTTTCACATTTTTATAATATCATTTTTACCTTAAATTACACTAATTACCTCTAATCGCGATTAATGAAAAAAAGTTACTATTCACCAAAAAATTATTTTCATCCCATTGAACCAAATTTTACATACTAATGACAACCATGTATGTCGGATTTTCAAAATTCAATACACATTAGTGCAAAACTTTCATTTAACTAAAAAATCAGTTTGCTTGATTACCACTTAGTGGTTTCACTATTCATAAAAAATTGTAGTTTTTCAGAAAATTACCAAAAATTCATCCTAAGCTATATTTGATATTCTGAATTCAAAAATGAAGTCTATTTTAAAAAATTCAAGACATATAAGTCACATTAATTAATTTAATAATTAATTCCCGCTGTCAGAGCAAATAGTGAGTTTTTATGAAACAATAAGTATCAAAAGATTGACACCAGTTTAAGTCCAATTTCAAAGTGAAATTGATTCCAATGACCACCATTGGATTAAATGGTAAAAATATATTCTACTTTCACTTTAAAACCAATTCAAAAGATAATCTAATCATATAAATAAATTAGATTAAAAAGCTGTTTTGATGTAAAATGCAGTATTTTTTACTATTCATTAAAAAAATGAACATTATCAGAAAAATACCAAAAATTCACACAAAGTAAATTTTTATGTACCAATCGTAAAGAATAAGTTTATTTTGACAAACATAGCTTATAAAATTGTCAAAATATATATTAAAAAATGGTTTTCCATCAAAAGGCAGTAAAACAATCTTTTTAAAATATTAGTGTATTCCATGCTTAAGATTGGATTTATTTGAATTTTAAGCCTCTAAAACACTTTGTAATTCATTAATAGACATATATAAAAATATCTATTATTCATTATTTACTTGGGATGTTACATCCTCCCCCCTTTATAAAATTGCGTCCCTGCAATTTATTTGCTTATCGAATAAATGGGGGTACTTATCCCTCATAGCATTTTCAGATTCCCATGTTGCCTCTTCCATCATGTGGTTTTTTCCACAAAACCTTTACCTGATTAATCACCTTATTCCGTAACACTTGCTCCCTGTGGTCAAGAATCTGGACCGGTTGTTCCTTATAAGATTGGTTCTCTTCCAGCTGAACTACCTCTGGACTCAAAACATGAGATGGATCTGGCATATACTTTCTCAACATCAAAACGTGAAATACATTGTGTACCTGAGATAAAATCGGAGGTAAAGCCACCCGATATGAAACTGATCCAACTCTTTCCAGAATTTCATATGGTCCAATGAACCTTGGACTCAGGTTTCCTTTCTAACCAAATCACATCACACTTTTCCATGGTGATACATTGAGAAAAACATGATCACCTACCTCAAAAGAGAGATCCTTCCTCCTGTTGTCTGCATAACTCTTCTGCCTGCTCTGAGCTGTTCTCATATGTTTCTGAATTAGCTGAACTTTTTCTGCCATCTCTTCTACCAATTCTGGTCCCATCAACTTCCTTTCACCCACTTCATCCCAGAAAGCTGGAGTTCGACACCGCTTCCCATATAATGCCTGAAATGGTGCCATCTGTATACTGGAATGAAAACTGTTATTATATGAAAATTCAACCAAAGAAAGATGTTGGTCCCAACTTCCCTGATAATCCATAGAACAAGCTCGTTGCATATCCTCCAATGTCTGAATTGTTTGTTCTGACTGCCCATCTGATTGAGGATGAAAAGCTGTACTAAAATTTAATTCAGTACCCAACGACGTCTGAAGGCCTTTCCAAAAGTTAGAAGTGAACCTAGGATCACGATCAGATACAATGGAGAGGGTAACTCCATGTAACCTGACTATCTCTTTAAGATACAAATGGGAAAGTTGATCTAGGGAAAAAGTATCTCGTATAGCAAGGAAATGAGCAAATTTGGTCAAGCGATCAACAATAACCCAGATTGCATTATTACCTCGAGATGTCTTGGGTAATGCCACAACAAAGTCCAGGGATATATTCTCCCATTTCCACTCTGGCACTGGTAAAGGATGAAGCATCCCTTTCGGTACCTGCCTCTCTACTTTAACCTCTTGAAAAGTCAAACACTTCACAGTAAAACCAACAATATCACTTTTCATTCCATCCCACCAGTAATACTCCCGCAGATCTCTATACATCTTAGTACTTCCAGGATGAACCGAAAACAGAGAACTATGAGCTTCACATAACAACTCTCTCTTCAACTGTGAATCACAAGGCACACACAATCTCTTCCCAAATCTCAAAACGCAATCATTATCAATGTTGAATTCAGGCAACTTACCTTTCTGAACCAGCTCTACCTTTTTCTGCAACTCACTGTCTTGCTTCTGTGCTTTCTTGATTCTATCTGATAGAGATGATCTCACTGATACCTGAAACAAAACAGAAGAACTTCCTGCACCAACAACTTCTTTGCCAAAGTTCATCAAATCCTTAACCAAAGGATCACGTTCCAAACTCAACGTTGCTAATGAAGCATTACTTTTTCGACTCAAAGCATCAGCCACTTTATTTTCTTTTCCCGGATGGTAATGAATTGTACAATCATAATCCTTGATTAATTCTAGCCATCTCCTTTGTCTCATGTTCAATTCTTTCTGAGTGAATATATACTTTAAACTTTTGTGATCAGTATATATTTCACACTTTACTCCATACAAATGATGCCTCCAAATTTTTAAAGCAAAAACAACAGCAGCTAATTCCAAATAATGTGTAGGGTAATTTACCTCATGAGTTTTCAACTGCCGTGAAGCATAAGCAATTACCTGGTCATTCTGCATTAGGACGCAACCAAGTCCTTTCAATGAAGCATCATTGTAGATAACAAACTCACCATTCCTGGAAGGTAGTGCCAAAACTGGAGCATTCACCAATCTTCTTTTTAATTCCTGAAAACAATCTTCACATTCTTTTGTCCAGATAAACTTAACACCCTTCCGAGTTAGCTTAGTCATTGGACTAGATAACCGTGAAAAATTTCTAACAAACCTTCGGTAATATCCGGCCAAACCAAGGAAGCTACGAATCTCAGTTACATTTGTGGGTCTTGGCCAGTCTTCCACAACTTTTGAATTTGCAGGATCAATAGTTATCCCATATTTAGAATCAATGTGACCAAGGAAAGAAATTTGTTGCAACCAAAACTCACACTTGCTGAATTTCCCATACAATTTCTTTTCTTTTAAGGTTTTCAAGATAACCCTTAAATGTCTTTAATTCTCCTATTTACTTTTAGAAAACACCAAAATATCATCAATGAAAACCACCAAAAATTTATCCATGAACTCATGGAAAATTATATTCATTAAGTCCATGAATACAGCAGGTGCATTGGTTAGCCCAAAAGGCATTACTACAAATTCATAATGGCCATATCTTGTACGAAACGCAGTCTTCAGAACATCTGCTTCCTTTACCTTCAGTTGATGGTACCCCGATCTCAGGTCAATCATTGAAAAAATATTGAGCTCCCTGGAGCTGATCAAACAAATCATCGATATGAGGCAAATGATATTTGTTCTTAACAGTGATATTATTCAAGGCTTTATAATCAATGCATAGTCTCATAGAACCATCATTCTTTTTAAAAAATAAAAAAGGATCACCCCATGGTGATGTGCTAGGTCGAATGAAACCTTTATCTAATAAATCTTTCAATTTCTCCTTTAACTCTAAAAGTTCAATTCGAGCCATTCGAAAAGGGGGTTTTGAAATTGGCTTAGCATCAGGAACTAAGTCAACAGTAAACTCAACTTCCCGATATGGTATTATTCCAGGAAACTCATCAGGAAAAACATCAGGATACTCATTTACCACTGACACATCATTAATCTGAACAGTTCCTTTATTTTCAACGATGTGTGCAAGGTAACATTCATTTCCATCTTTTACAAGTTTCTCAGCCTCTTGATAAGTTATCAACAGTAAGGGTTCATTCTTGTACACAAACTGAAATTCTTTCTGAAAAGAAACTTCTTTATCTCTACAGTCAGTCTTAGCATGGTAAATAGAGAGCCAATCCATACCCAGGATAATATCAAACTCTACTAGAGGTAGAACAATAAGGTTTGCAAGTGGGTTCTTTCCACAGATAAGGATATGAAGATTCTTATAAATTATTTTTGCCTCAACATTTCACCCAGGTGTTTTTACCAAAAGTTCAAGAGTCATTTCTTGAGATGGTATTCCCATTTTACTAGAAAAGGTTTCAGAGATGAAAGAATGTGTAGACCCCGAATCAAACAACACACTGACATAATCTGCAAAAAACAAACAAAGTACCTGATACAACTTCATTTGAGGGCCCGACATCTGCTGAAGTAGTTGCAAAGGATTTTACCACCCCTTTCTTCTTGGAGTCTAACTGCTTCCCATCACTCAAGCTCTTTGTCAGACACTCGTTTGCATAGTGACCCATCTCATTGCACTTATAACATTTCACTAACTGTAAATCAAATTTGGTCTTACCTTCACCTTGATCCTTTTCAGTGCAATCACGAGCCTTATGTCCCATCTTACCAAATTGGTAGCACTTTCCAGAATTCAGAAGACATTCCCCAGCATGCCTTTTGCCACATTTATCACAAACTGGAAACTTAGCTTTCTTACCATCAGACTTTTTTGAAGAATTCTTACATTTCTCCTACCACCTCGGTCTCTTCTTCTATTGGTTGTTATAGAAAACTTGATCATCGGCAAACTCCATTTCCACCTTCTCAGCACATCGAACAAGATTTTCATAACTTTTAAACTCACGAGAAGATAATTCCCTTCGATATTTTGGCTTTAATCCTGAGTAAAAACGATTGATTTTACTATCAAGGTCTCAGATAAAATTTGGAGCATACCTTGCCAAACGAGTGAACCTTTCTTCATAGGTAGCCACTGAGTCTTCCTCTTGACTCAATTCCAAGAATTTCTTTTCCATAATAAGTAGAACAGCCTTAGGAAAATACTTCTCAAGAAACATACCTTTGAATTCATCCCAGTCGAGAGCATCAATCTCTCAGCATCCCTGATATTTTTAACCATCGACCACCACTGATCTGCTTCACCCTCCAAACGGTAAATAGCAAGACTAAAATTTTGATTGTCTGAACACCCCATGACATCAAAAATATTCTCCAGTGCTTTAATCCACCCTTCAGCTAGCACAGGGTCAGATGATCCTCTGAATGATGGGGGATGTTGCCTAATGAAATGTTCTACCACTGACATGTTCCTCTGCAGTTGATCTGGCTGATCTCGTTCATGGATACCACCACCATTTATCGCTTGAGTCAACTATGACATTACTACAACAAACTGTTAAGTTCCAATTCTGACCATCTCAGTATGTTGGTTCGGAAGGTTATTTCCTTCTGTATGCCTTCCTAGCACTGCTTCCCTATTTCCTCTGCGGAAAACCATTCTGAACAAACATGTCATAGATAAAGCAACATTGTAATCTTTAAATGCTATATCATTTCAATTTGACCATATAAAAAAAACTTTTGGATAATCATTTCATAGAATTATAACTCCTAAAGTTATCTAAACCGACCTTTGATACCAACTATAAGGCCCCAGCCTTAAACCTTACTTAATCTTGAGTTATTACAAGATTACACCTTGAAGATCTTTTCGGGTTTAGAGTTTTAGAGAATTAGATCATAAAACATGCATTACATTCCACATATAAATAAAGTGGTTACATAAAGATAATATTCTTCATTCCCATCAATGGAAACATATTTAAAATAAAACATGGATTCTTTCTTGACACTTCCTTGACTTTATCATCATATCTTGTACCTTTCCCTTGACCTGTGAAAAACATTTCAAAAAAACTTGGGATGATCATAAAAAGCTTAGTAAGGGATATAAAAATATGGAAAGGAAACATAGGTACATATATACATAATAATGAGATCATACTTTACCCATAAAACATAAGCACTTTAACATACCTCATCAAAACATGAATAAATCATAGAAATCATAAGACATAAAGGTAACTTGAGGCATTCATAACATCCTTACATAGGGAGTAACCCTCTTGGTTACGTTTGGAATACCCATCACAGTATATTCCCTAAATCGATTTGGAGAAACCTTAACGTTTCACTCCTTCGTGTTACCCAATGCATTGGAGAGCTATATCAGGCTCACCCGCCCTTAGTTTATCACGGAACCACCCGTCTTCATAATAATGCCCAAGAACCTCAACATAATCGTATCACATAAATCATGCATAAAGGAAACATAACATTTCCACCATTCAATCACAATATATCAATACAACTCATTGATATAAAAACATTTTAAAAACCATTTTCAATACCAATATAAAATAAAAGTAAAACATGGTATTTATTTTTCTTTTAAAAAAAGGTATGGCTTGTAGAGGAAGTTGAAACTCAAATAATGGTCATGACGGGGGAGAAGTTGTTGTCGCCGCATATATACGACAAAAGCATTCACTTTTGTCGTTTAGTAAATGATTCGTATAAAAAAGATTCCTTTTGAATAAACGTAAGAGTCAAAGGGGTTTATACACCGTATAAAAGAAATTTGTGTATAAAATATTTCTCAATGAAAGGAGATTGAGACGAAGTCCCATACCTCGTATCCGACTTGACCCGAACGTTCTTTAATCTCCTGAATAATAAACTTGAGTTAATATCTACTTGCTTAAGAACCTTTTTCAAGTTCATTATTCCTTTTATACCATGTTATGAACATCATGTAATCATTTAAGTTAATAATGTTCATTTTGTCGGTATTTGGTTCTTAAGTCAAAAATAGACTTCTTACACTTACATGTTGTTAATTTGGTGAAAGGTTTGTTATATCCAGAATGATATTAATGATTTGGATAACATATATATCATATATATTCAGCATATAAATGTATTTATAATATTACATCACATTTAGAGGTATGAAATGAATTGCACCGTTCATGGAGACGGTAAGCCGTACGTACGCACGAACGCTACTTCCATTTCTATTTTGTATTTTCTGGAATGGAATCATAATGATATAAGAGTATATTATAATTCCAGTATAACAACATATATAATATCATTACCTTTATCCTTTACACATCCCACATATGGTATTAACGAATCAAATCACTTTCAGGGGGCGGTAGTCCGCACTTCCTAAAATGAAGATATCGTGTTTACCCATAATGGAAACAATAATGGTATGCCATAAATGAAAAATAAAGAAGATTAAGGAAATAATAAACATATTATATATCATATATAAAAATAGTGACATCATAATGGCCACCTTTGAAGGTGTTAAATGAGTATTGAACAATCATCGTTTCGGGAGGCAGAATTTCGCCATCCATGGAAACCGTATGTTCTTTAACCATTTGATGTAGTTGTGTGAGAGTGTAGCTAGAATAAATCTTATAAAAACATCCTAGTATATTGAAGATACTTGTTTTGTTACAAAAAAAGTAAATAAAAAGAGTTTAGGGGGTTGGAGAAGCAAAATAAAACAAATGAACATGAGAGAATGAATTTCCTTTAAAAGTGTAACTCCTTTTGATTTGAGCCTAAAGGCTAAATTTGAAAGGATTATGCCCAAAGGGAATCCTATAGGATGAGGAGAGGGATGGGGAGAGAGTAAATGGGTAGGGGATGTCCGAGCCAAAAGCTTGAGGAGTGTGTGAAATGAGGTAGAGGTGGGGGCCATTTATAAGAGGAGAGGAGGGGCACTTTTGGAAATCATGAAACTATTATTTTATTTTCAAAAGTGTTTCGAATTTATAAGGTCCCACATTGATATATTTAGAATATAAGATGATAAGGCTTCTAAATATTCCCATCCAATAGTTTTTGGACAAGTGTAGGTATTAGATTTTATATTCTCATTTCATTTTATTTAAACTATTCATTAATGAGGTCATCGTTGCATCATCATGATGTCATAAATAAATTAATTTATTTAATGTCTAAAAATTATAAAAAAAATATCTTGATGTAGGAAATATTTTTATCTTTCCAAAGAGTATTTATAGACAAAATTAGGATTAGTATAACCCTTCTAAAAATTGTTGTAGTAAAACAATTTATGTTAGTGTCATTTTCACCTTTATTTAAAAAAAGGCATTAAAGTCATTATCTCACCCAAGAGGCTCCATAGGGTCCCCTAAATCGACCCATGGGTTGTACTGGTCGGAAATGACTCATAAAATATGGGTAGGACAAGTTTCATGGTGTTTTAACATTTTTATAATATCATTTTTACCTTAAATTACACTAATTACCTCTAACCGCGATTAATGAAAAAACGTTAGTATTCACCAAAAAATTATTTTCATCCCATTGAACCACATTTTACATACTAATGACAACCATGTATGTCGTATTTTCAAAATTCAATACACATTAGTGGTAAACTTTCATTTAACTAAAAAATCAGTTTTCTTGATTACCACTTAGTGGTTTCACTATTCATAAAAAATTGTAGTTTTTCAGAAAATTACCAAAAATTCACCCTAAGCTATATTTGATATTCCGAATTCAAAAATGAAGTATATTTTACAAAATTAAAGACATATAAGTCACAGTAATTTATTTAATAATTAATTCCCGCTGTCAGAGCAAATAGCGTGTTTTTATGAAACAATAAGTATCAAAAGATTGACACCAGTTTAAGTCCAATTTCAATGTGAAATTGATTCCAATGAACACCATTGGATTAAATGGTAAAAATATATTCTACTTTCACTTTAAAACCAATTCAAAAGATAATCTAATCATATAAATAAATTAGATTAAAAAGCTGTTTTGATGTAAAATGCAGTATTTTTCACTATTCATTAAAAAAATGAACATTATCAGAAAAATACCAAAAATTCACACAAAGTAAATTTTGATGTACCAATCATAAAGAATAAGTTTATTTTGTCAAAAATATCTTATAAAATTGTTAAAAGATAGATTTAGAAATGGTTTTCCATCAAAAGGCAGTAAAACAATCTTTTAAAAATATTAGTGTATTCCATGCTTAAGATTGGATTTATTTGAATTTTAAGCCTCTAAAACACTATCTAATTCATTAATAGACATATATAAAAATATCTATTATTCATTACTTACTTGGGATGTTACACGATTCATCTATATTGGTGTTAATGCATAGGAATCATTCTAAAGAGATGGAATAAGCTAGTTCAGTTATCTCACAGAATCTACAGAAAAATCTATACTAAATCATCCAAATAATGAGGTTTCAAAAGGTCCTTCTACATCCAATATCAACTAGGTCTGTTTACTCACACCCAAATTCCTCGTAATTCCAATGTAGATATACCTACTGGGGTACTCATATACCAGTGGGGGTGGAATTAAAATCCTTCTCTCTAATATACTATCCAGAATGCATTTATGTATCTCATTATTACATCATTTTATTTTCCATTCCAATCATTCATAGTCCATCCCCATCCTATACTCAAAGGGAAATAAGGGAAACCACTTAAGCTACATACATTAATTCTTTGTGAATATTCCATTTTGTGATATGTATATCCCATCACTAACATTTTATGATAAATCCCTTGTGGAATCAATGACTTATGAATAATCTATTATTCAAGTTTCCATCAGGGCCCTTGAAACTTTCATTATACTTAAATTCACATTAATGAAAAAAATCATTTATAATTTTTAGGTTGATCATACACAAGTGGATAAACTGCATATTAGATACAACATCACATAAGGAATATATTTTTAGATACGTATTCACTAAATTTATATCTTATTCAAAGTTATCTCCTTAACGAAAGCCCCACCACCACACCTAATATCATTTAATACCCCCTAATCTCATAAAAACACTAATATATAATATCAATATATAACATAAAAAATAATTAATTATAACCAATAGTAACTAATTATTCATTTTAATATAATAGGTTATAATTTCCTAAAAACTACTTGTGTTGAATATACTCATTGAAACATCATGTGATGACATAATAATGTCCCATGGAATGATTATAATATCATTTCAGACAAAATCCCCACTATGTGACGTCCACCTAGTTACCAATTCCATTCAATAGTGTTGGAAAACCCAAGAATGATTTATTCGGTGAGTTACTTCAAAACAATTATAAGAAACAACATGATATTATCAACATAAAACATCATATATCCATCTCACAAAAATACCCCTTAAGAGAGATGATTGAACCATGCTTCAGTGGAATTGTCTCTTCAAAACCCTAACAATAAATTCATAGGTTAACTGCTAAATTCTGAAGGAGGTAAGTTGGAAAATAATGGATAAATAATTTTAAATTACTACAAACATTCCAATAGGAGCACCCCATACCAAGGGAGAATTGAAAGATAATTTAGATAGGGAGAGGTAGCCAAAATTAACTCTTCCCACATTGTTGTTTGGACAAAAAACAAGAGGTTGAATCATAAAATGACTAGACATGAGACAACATGAGATATGTATACCTGAATCTGGTGCTAAAAACAGATTTTCTATTTACGATCTTTGATAAAAACTAAAAAATAATAATTTGAACAATCCAAATTTACAATACCCAAACCGAAGATTGATTCACTTACATACTGAATACCTTTTTGGTTCAGAGTTTTTGATCATCAGGAAAAAAATTACATAACAAATCCCATGTATTTCTCAATAGGGATTTTTGTATTATACTAATTTTTTATTCCATAAAATATTCCCACATCTGCTATAAAATTTTCCACATACGATACCCTTCTATACCAATCACACATAATATCATTCATCATGACTGGAGGAAAATGGAAACATAAAAATAGCAATCTCAGACTCTTAAGAAGGGTAAGTATGGAAGATATGAATAAATTATCATATAAAACAATTAGATAAGAATAAGTGTATGATATAATTATTACAACATAAAAAACTCATTTCCAATTTATCATATATCATAACACATGAGTCATGGAATAAAACATTACCATTTCAAAATACATGAGTCATGAGAGTGGAATCATTCTTCGTCAATCAAGTTCCTCAAGAGCATATCAATAGAATAATGACATACCATATTAATTGTGTAACATAATAACAAGAATAAAAAAAATCATAATCTTGTCAACGTATCTATTCACAATCATTATCACACATAATATTGTGATTATTTCTCAAAGAAATCATACCAACACATCAAATTATTAACATACCTATTCACAATCATGTCCAAAATTATCATAATAATCTCACGAGATATTTATATACCATTAATTAATGACATGGAGGTATTTATCAACCATTATCATAAAATAATTAAAACCATGTATATGTGTGTGATAATATCACAAATACATTCATCAATTCATCATAGAAAACCCCATGGAAAAGAAACCATTTTCATAAATAGTTCATCACACCACAATAATAATCCATCTAAATAAATAACTTTGATTGTATAATTATATCATATCCCAAATTAAGAATAAGAATCTTCAAAAGATATTGACATAGAAAAAAATTACTTTTTAAAGAGAATTTGAATATTTAACTAAAGATAAGAGAAAATATCCTTTTTAATTTTATAATTAAAAATATAAATTTTCAAAATATTGAGAAGAATATTCTCCTTAAATATAACCAGGAAAATTTGTAGAGGAATCTTCAATGAAAATAAGGGTCATGGCATCCGGAAAATCTGATCTTACTGTAAATGTTAATATAATGATTCCTTTCACACTTGTGGTAAAAAGACTAAAAGTATCCTATTTAGCAAAAAATAATAATAATATTTTAAAACATTTAAAATAAATTCAAATATAGTTGAAAATTACATTTAATAATCCTTTTATCCTATAAAATAACATAATCTATTCTTTATAAGAACACGTATATGGATGAAAAAAATCGTCGGCCAAACATGAAATAAGTTTCATTTTTCTTAAAAAAATATTTTCAATCATTTCAGGTACCAAATAAAGGATAACAAAAGAAAATAATGAAAACTCCATAAATAAAATGAGGATATTTAAATAGATAGGGTTTAAAAATTAATTATCATATAATTGTCCTACTTGTAAATTTAACATAGATAATGAAAATAATAAATAAAAGTGAAACATATATCCCTTAAACTTTTTGTGATAACTACATAAGAGTATCATAATAAAGAGAACAATATATAGATTTTTAAATCCCTATAATTTACATAAATATAATTATAAAATAAAATAATTTATAGTCGAATCACCACATAAATGTTCAAGTGTTGAATATATAGTATAAATCACAAAAATAAAAATGAGATGAGAAATTGTGACCTATAGTAGTGTCCTTATTTTTATGCATTAAAAAATATTATAAAATAAATAAATATTTTTTATAAATTCATTGAATAACCATTATATATATACTGCTATATATCACACACTAATAATTCTAAATGTCCTTTTATTAACATTTTATTATTTAAATCATTATTTCGGTGAAATTAAGTCTATTTACGATGAATATTTTTCGATGATTCTAGTACTGAAACCATAGTCATGGTTTTATTATCTCTAGAATCATAATTAATTCATATCCATCATATTTATTCATTATATACTTTTTTATAATCAACCATGTAATATAGTAATGATAAATGAATTATAGCACATCGTGGATATGGTAGTCAATACAGACGCTTGTGTGGTGTTTACACTTGTTTATAGATGAAAAGAAATAAATATAAATAACAATTAAATTTTATAAAATAAAAATTATGTCTTAAAAATAATATATATATATTCATTATATATTTCCTTATTTTCATACATGTAAATAGAAGACGAAACAATGTCATATCACTTCATAGAATTGGTAGTCCACAATTAGGAACGAATGATGTTATCGTTCTGCAACATATTAGAGGTTAAGAATATAGATAAAATATGACAACTATAGAATAATAATACTTAAATAAATTCATTATATAAACATTAAATTCATCATAATAACCATCCATTAAAGGTAGTGATGGAAAATGAAAAAAATTTCATCATAGATATGGTAGAACATGCGTAGGCCTTAGTAATGATTTCATATTCCATTGGAATAGAATGGAGATGAAATATAATATTTCCATGGACATAATTGAATTTTAGTATATAAAATACACTGATGTTATTATATCACAATGGTTATGGAATATTTCTTGGAAGTGGAAGAATAAATAATTATAGAAACACTGATATAAAAATTATATATATACTTTGGAAACCACCATCATCTTACACCTTAAGCCATCAAAGGTCAGTATTTTGGTGATACCTAGTATTATAGGATGTGGGGATATAATTTATAAAGGTATTTACTTTGGTATTTTATGAAATTAATTTCTAGAAAGGTGTGAAGAATTAAGAATTAGTGTTGTCCTTTTAAAAGAGAGTGAAATGTCACAATTATAATTTTTTTAAAAATAAAAAACATAAAAAATGTCATAATCATGTTATGTTCTACTAAATGGAAATAATTTATAAGATAGTATAGGTAAATATCAACATCAAAATGAACAATAAAATTTTTATAGGCTTACCTGTCATTTTACAACATCTGTTATAGTTTAACCCCTTCATTAGACCTCATTATTAATATCCTTTATAATAAGTACATCAATATTCAATGGTTAATAATTTACATAAAATTTATATAGTAACGAAAAATAGTCCATTTATGAAATTTTAGGGAATATTCCATTGAAATTATTATATTGAAATATTTTTATTTATTTTTAAATTATTGGATAAAATATTATTTATCATAAAATATCATTAAATTCATTTTTGTGACTATTAATAACATTTGACGCTAAATTCATCATGATGATAATGTATTAAATATATAATGACTTTAAAAATTAATTTTAAATTATTATTTATTATTAAATTTAATTAACACCATAATTCATTCCAAAAAATTACTTTTATAGTTTTTAATGTCATTTACTTTTTTTCCTACTTCCTGTACAAGCACTATGAAAACGTTGGTTAAGAGGTTATAGTTATTTTACAATAATTAAAAATTATAAATTAATTACCATCATAAAAATAATATTTTATGTTAGAAATTTTCTTTTTCATTCATTCATAACTTATTTTATCCTAGTGAAAATTTATATGTGAAATTAATAACAATAGAGTGAAATATTTGTACTTATCCTTTACTTGTAAAATATAAAAGTTATAATTAAATAAAAAAATAATATAAATTTCAAAATTTTTAATATTTGATGGTTATAGTATAAGAGCATAAAATTAAATGAAGTCAACTTTTAGGTAATTTTAGGCCTTGTCTCATAGCCTAAACCCTATTTTACCCATTTTACCCTTACAAGGTGAAACAATTTTTACCAAGGTTACTCTTAATAAAGAAAATAAATAAAACAGAAGTATTTACAAAATTTAAAGATCCTTATTCCAAATATGGAATCAATTTCTCATGATACATTTTCTAGAAGTGGAAAAAAATCAATTTTAATACAATACGTGAAACAAAATGGATTTTTTTTAAAAAAAGTTTTTATGCCTAAAATAGAGCCTTTGCTAAATTCATATATTAGGAAAATTGTTTTTGAAATTATTTATATACTATCTAATGATGGGATACATAGGTTAATTTATGTCCGAATTCAAAACATAATGTGACTTTCAAATTATATGATTTAAAGAAATTAAATAATAGTTTTTCAAAAATCATTATTTTTTACTATTCAATCAAAAATAAATCATTCCATAAAAATGTATCACCCCATTATTATTTTGAAATATTGATCTTTAAATAAATTTATTTTTTCAATAGATTGTTTTACACACAACAATGAGTATAAACAGACCACATAACATTAATATAATATTATGTGTCTATTATCACCTATCCAATGCATTAGTGGTTATGAATATAGACAACTAAATTAAGAATTATATAACATTACTAAAGTTAAATCATTATTTATCAAATAATTATAATTTATAAAATTTATTCGAAAAAGATGGTTTTTTTGAAACTTTTTTATGCACGTAATGTATTTTTATATTAATAAATTTAATTAAGAACTATTGGGAAATTACTTTACTGAAATGTTTTTATTATTGATTTTTTTTAAAATTTTAAACATTAAAAACAAATATTTCTAGGAATATGATATGAACAAATAATCTTTTATTCATAAATAATATTTTATTTTTAAAAATTGGTTTTTGTTATATTTTTCAAAATTAATATTTTGTATTAATAGTTGCTGAATTATATAAAATGAATTACATATTTATAATCTTCCTGTTAATTTTTTTTAAATATTCCATTTTACTTTTTGGTCAACATGAACATTAACCGTGGTAATGTTTTTCACTTAAATAAATGGTAAATCATGTTAGTCAATGTTAAAAGTAAGTGGTAAGGGAAACATTTTTCAACATAATTTTTATTGGATGAATCAAATTTGACCCTTATCACCTTATAAAATATATTAATGTTTTTATTGGATACTTTTCCAGGAAAATGACTTATATACTATTTAAATCAATGAATGTTACAAAATGTCACACATTTGGTTTTAAATAACCATTATTGGTTCACATAGGGTCAAAAACATGTTGTGAACTAATATTAATAGTAATTTTGTGTGTAATAAAATATACTATTGATTTATATTTATTTATAAGTTTTAAAAATTATATAATTACCTTAAATTAATACATAATGCAAAATTAATATTTATTTAATTAATGAAAATAAAATAAAATAAATGATATTATAAATATTAAAAGCGATATAATTTGAGTAATTTATAGTGGTAAACGTATTTTATAGGTTAATATGACATTTTATTCTGGTTTTAGTACTTGTATTTAAATTAAAATGTTTCTTTTATGTCATTCAAGTCAAATTAAATGAATAGTTTCAAAATTGATAATATTGATTTTTTAATAAAATAATTTTTTAAAATTTACATAAAAATTATAAAAATCATGAAATGGTAAATACAAATGTGTATGATATGGTATAAGATTTCATAACAATTCCATTAATTTGAAATTTTTCACATTATAAGTTAAAATTTAAACCCTTTAATAATGAAATTTGTTTACCGTAGCTAAAATTAAAATATGTTAACTTAGAGTTATTAAAAATGATAAGGATTAAAATGAAACAAAAAGATATATATAATAAATTGGTTGATGGTATAAAACCCATATCTAACCTTATATTGGAATCCATGTCCATTTTGAGGCATTTTTCATCAAAATAAATTTATTATAATTTAATATTTTGAGAAATTTCAAAAGTACCGCAAATCACAATTACAATAAAGCACCCCTACCTTTCATGATTACATTACATTGATCTATATTGATAAAATATCTTCAACAAATTTCTCTTCTAAAAATCCCTATACATATATTATAGGTTATGGTCTTCCCAAAAGAACAACCATAGAGACCTTTAGAAGTGATATTTAAGAGTCATTTAAAAAAATAGGGTATCACTTTAACCTATCACTTTATTTTATACTCTTCCTTTACTCCTATAAATTTATATTATTTATTATAAAATAATTTTTATGAATCTTATATATTATTATGTTCTATTATGATTATTAATATACTATTATACACCATCTATACCATCAAATGAGAAGTTAAAGTGTCAGTCGTGCTTATGTACAACTTACAATCTCCACATTGTGATACAATTAATTTTTCATTACCATATTGTTTGGATGAGAAAATGATAATTTTAATGTTAATATATGGTGTCTATGAAATAATTATACTTCTATAATTATAGTATCACATTTAATTAATTTCATTCTATTCTTTTTGAAAATGATATCTTTGCTCGTTTATACGTGTGGACTACCACCTCCTTGAAGGGAGGTAGTTCATTTTTCATTTCTATTTTTCATGGATGATAATAAATATATATAATATATATATATATATATATACTTAATTGATTTTTAATGGTTAATTTTCATTTACATTTCTTGTGTCCCGTCTTCTAAAAAATGAGAACAACATTCATGTGTACGTATGACCTACCATCTCCAGGAACGGTGTAATTAATTTTTTTACATATAATTTTTACAGGTTAATATAAATAAGTATAAACAAAATATATATGATATTTATATCATGATTAATATATTTTATATGATTAAACAACGATTAATGTAAATGTCTAGAACAATCAAATTGAAATAATCATGATACACGAAACAATTAATACACAAAATATTGATTTTAACAAGGAATTATTGATAAAAGGGGTTGTTGAAATGTTATAAAAGATCATATATTATATATAATAACCATAATTAATATATAATATAACTATATTTAATTTAAATTTATTATACAAGAGGTTCTAAAATGTATGAATAAATTCATACCAAAGGTAAGGGATTTTCTTATCATTTTCAGTTCTATTGGACACATTCTTTATACACCAATTGTTTCTTTTGTCTGGTGTATATACTAAACATGAATTAATTTTATGATTATTATAATGAAATTTATTGGTATATAAATATCCATATATGGTTTTTTATTTCAGGGGACTTATTATTCAAATGATGCCAAAGCGGTCAGGGTATTATATCACAATCTCATTGTTTGCCTAGATTGCCGATGATTATGTTCTGATTATGAAATATTATGACCAGACTTTCAAGAATATTATTGATTTTAGTATCCTATGGTTATTTCTATAAAATAAATTTTGTCATTCTTTTTCATCATTTAATGTACTCATAAAACAAAAAATATTTTTTTAAGGAACACTGACTTCATTTCTATCATTATTTAGAAAGCCTTTTTTTCATATCAATATTTTATTTAAATAACTTAAATAAGGTTTTTAATATTATTATAACACCCAAATTTTTTAAATTAAAAAAATAACGCTCAATAGCATAAAATACAAGCAACAATGATCGTAGACGATGATTTAAACCATAAATAATTAATGATATATTTATTTTTAAATACATTTTATCACTTTTATAGATTATGGTACACACAACCCCCAAATTATTAAGTTTGATAGCATATTAAATTTTCAACACTGAGCATAAAAATACACAATATTTTTTGGAAAAAATACCTCATGGCATCATATTAGTGATTTTGGGGTGATTTTATTTTTTGACAAATCCAGATGACCACATTTCAATACGGTTTGGGTTTCCGTACTATATGCTTATGGTGCAAAAAATTCCAGGAGTTTTCCAAATTTTTTTGCCTCAAAATCATTATTTTTTTATAGAAAAGGATGGGTTTCCACAAATGATTTCATGGTCCATTGTTCATGGCCTATGAATAATGGTGTTTATGGACCTCATAGTAGCACAACTGCGCTTTGCAGACCACAAAAGAGGTTAGCCGAACCACAAAAGAAGGTGACATTTTTCGGTAGAGGTTAGTGAATTAATCCCTCAACAAAGTGTTTGGAAATATGCGAACTTTGATGTGTGATAAATTATCTTTAAAGATCTGTTCATGAGAGGCTTTTCATTTTTGGGTGATGGCACTGATTTTAGTCCGCTAAAAAGGTCATACCATTTGCGGAAGGAATGTGGTGATTAAGGGACCCCAAAAACTACTAAATGTGCTATGTGGAATACATTGCAAATTCCTGATGAAGGATATATCTCATTGATGTTTTGGGTATTTCATATTAGCAGGTTTTATTGATCTATTTTTCTATATAAAGACCCCTAATCATATTATTAATGAAAGTGACTTTCCATAGAGAATTCATCACTGGAAGAATTAGGGTATGTCTGAATTATCTCACAAGAAATGATTACATAAAGGATAAGTTATTTGTGAGGGATGACTATAAAAAGAAGAATTAATTCACAAGATATGATTGTTTGAATGTGAATTATTTCACGAGGAAGTAATTCGATAAATAATATATTTCACGAAGACAACTCGTAGAAGTTGTTTTGTGGGGCTCTCTAGTTCAAAAGGCAAAGGGTTTGTGAAGAATCAGTAGTTTATGTGGCCTCATACATTCATGAAGAAGATTAAATCCATGAAGTATAGGTTTTCCATGAATAAATTTTGACATTTAGTGTTAGAAATTTCACAGAGGATGCAAGACAGTTTGCAAAGGGTGTAAAGAAGTTCATTAAGAGACTAAAATAGTTATCAATTATTTTTTCTAACTCACAATATGTGGAAAAATAGATTTCATATACTCGGTGAAAGATGGAATTAATTAGATATTTTACCTAATATTTAATATTCTATTATTTAATGATAATTAAGGGACATACATGTCCATAAAATCTGTGTTAAGACATTCCAAAGTAGTCAGAAAAGTAAGACAAAGAAGGTGATCATTTCCACCCGTAATGAGATATGGAAAAAGATTCATTGAGTGACCCTTGGGAAGGCAATGATATGTCCATAATATTCATAAAGTATATAATCCTAGGAATAAAAGTGATCTAGAGTAAACATTGTATTTTCATAGTGAGACATAGTGAGACATAGTGAAATTGGAACACCACCAAATTGTCGTTGTATGTTCCATGGACGTAGCACAGTTAGGGTAAACCAAGTAAAATTGTTGTGTATTTTTTTTGCTTTCAATTATGTTCATACATTGATATGGTAAATATAGAGATTATTATTTTTGTTTAAGGATGAGACATGATCTGAAGGGGAAGTTATTTCAATCTATTATAAACTGATTCACCCCCTCACTAGGTATTTAACTTAGTTGGGCAAATAGATATATATAACTGTTATAACCCAGCCATTATACTGGAGGGTATTAATACTATTAAATGATTCAATATATATATATATATATATATATATATATATATTCTTCATAATAAATATAAATGATTGAATTTTTTTTGTCAACAATCCATCATTTATTAGTAAGGAAATTTTATACTTCAAAAATATGTTTTCTTCCTAAAATATTTTCATTGAAATTCATAATAAAAATATTATAATAAATTTTATGAAATTTTATAAAATGTATTTTATAAAATTAAAATCAATTTTTTAATCGTTATATCAAAATTCAATTTGGGTGATGTTTTGGAATTTTTTAGAAAATATTAATTACTCAGTAAATAGTTAAAAATAACAACCTTTGTAAAAGTAACATTTATTTTTAATAAATTAAGTAATTTAAACACCCAATTATGTTTTAAATAACAAATATTTCATTAATATTTTCATGACTTATTATATATTCCCTTTATTTATTTTATATGAAATTATCATAATTTGTGTGAAATATTAATATATTAATACTAAGTGTAATTTATGAGCATTTTTAGAAGTAGTCCAACTGAGATATGTTGCTATTATATTTATAACTCTACCCTTACTGATCCAAATTGTGTGGTTTTTGTTTTTTAGGATCCCTAATTTAATATAAAACATTTCATTAGAAGGGATCATGGTCCAATTCTACGATTTGAAGGCCCATATTGACTATACAAGAAGGCCTACAGAATCTGTGAAGAAATTGGACGATCCATGAAGATTTAATTTCTAGGATCAATTAGGAAGTCTATATTCCTTTATTCCCCACCAATGTTTGGGGGCCAATGTATGGATTCTAAGATAAAAATTTCAAGGCCCAACTCCAAAGACAAGTGGCCCAAATGATTCATTTAAATGCTACCCACCATTATGGAGGGGAATTAAAATCAGTACAATATTCATGAAATATCTCCTGATATAATAATAAAATCAAGTTGAGGTTTTGCACTGTGAAATAGGAGATATAATCGGCATAATTTATTGAATAAATCATTTGGATTATAAGTCTTCTTACTATTCCAAAATCCATTAACATTTTGGCCATCGAAAAATCATGGATGGAAATGGAGTGTTTTTCATTGTTTATTGAAACCGCCATAACATTGGCTTCATAAGTCAAAATGACTAAAAATTCTGACAGTAGTTGGAAAAAATTATTTTCTCAAACTTTTAATAAGGATAAATCTCAAGGTCGGCTGTCCGGATGTCCAAATCGTTGATCCAAATGGAGGGATAGATTGGGAATTCAAACTGTCCACTTCCTTGGGCTATAAATACATCCCTCTCCTCTACTTCAAAGGGGTTGGAATTTCAGTAGATAGGATAACATATTGTAACGAACAAACCCTTTCCAAGTTCATGGGATGACCTTCAATACTCATTTTTTTAATTGAGAGATCATTTCTCATCTCTTTGTTTCCTTTTACTTTTGTTTTCTTCATTATTGAAATCTTGTAACTGTTTTGTTGTAATTTTGTTTTATTTAATTTTATTCTTCAATATATTTTATAATCATCTATCTTATGTAGTTTAATATTAAATTTTTAAAAATAGATTAAATATAGTTTAATCCCCTTATTTTCTTTTTCTTTCTCAATCCATCTAATGCTTGTTTTCAATTATCATCATCGTTTGTGTGTGTGTTCGGCGCCCCACTCTTTTCTTATCTATTTATTTATTTATATTATTAATGTATCATCATAATCCTTATAACCATATTACTATTAATTTCAATGAATGAGTAAATCTATCATTGGGGTGAGTTGTAATTTAGGGATGTTAAGTGATTGGGAGCTTTTCCTCGATAAGTATTATTAGAATTAACATTGTGTATTTTGGACTTAACATGTCATGGATTACTGACTTGTTTTGTTTAAAGAGTGGTTTCTATAGATTATTAAAACCATAAACACACTACCATAAATAAGATATTATTATGATTAGAACCATAATTTATGTTAAGGCTTCGATTAAAGCTTTAACTCTTGTGAATTCTAATCAACATAAACTTGTTTCATGGATGTTAATTTAATACACTATAAAGAAAAGCTTAAAGAAATCACAAGCTTAACCACCTAATGATGACCTCACCCCAATATTTATTTAAATTTTTAATTGATTAATCATTTCAATTATACTCTGCAAAAAACCCCCTAATAAAAATACAATCAACTAAAAACAAAAGACTATTAAAAAATATAATCACTTAAAATTTGACCACAATGCTGCTATACATATTAGGAGAGCATCAAAACATTGACTGGACGATAGGAGACAATCAACCGTGCTTTCAAATGGAATCATTTCTGGGATGGTGATTTAAGTATTCATTAGTTTCTAGTTATTTTAAAAAAATAAAAAAAAACAATATTTAAAACAAATTGAAAAAAACACAAAGAAAAACCCACCTTCCTCATAAAAATCATAAATAGAATACACAAAAATAAAAAACAATCTTCCGCTTTCATAAAAAATCTCTATAAATTCCCTATAGCTTCCCAAAAAATACCTCAGATTTTTTTGACCCTGAAATTGAGCGAACACTTCGCCAACGTAGGAGGAACATTAGGGATAATCAAATAATTCGGAAACCAGTCCTTGTCCAACCAATTGAATTATATATGGCCAATCATAGGGAACAAACTCTAAAAGAACTCGCTACACTTGATATGAATTACCAACCTCTTGGAATTCAATATCCAAACAGAGAGGGTGACTTAGAACTCAAATCAGGTTTTATTCATCTTCTCCCTCATTTACACGAGCTAGCCAGTGAGGATCCACATCTTCATCTTAAAGAGTCCCAGGTGGTGTGATCTACCATGAAGCCTCAAGGGGTTTTTAAGGAACAAATCAATATCAGAGCATTCCCTTTCTCCCTATCTGAAATTTTTAAGTCATGTCTCTAGTACATTACTCCTTTTTCCATAACCACATGATATGACATGAAGAGACTCTTCATAGAGAATTTTTTTCCTGCTTCTCGTACTGCTTATATTCGAAAGGAAATAAGAGGTATCTGTCAGTTCCCATGTGAATCACTCCATGAATACTGGGAGAGGTTCAAAAATCATGGTTTAACCTCCCACATCACCAAATAGATGACTAAATTTTGATTCAATACTTCTATGGGGGGTTATTGGATATAGAGGGAACTCTCATTGATGTCGCAAGTGGCAGTGCTCTTGTTGATAAAACTCCAGTAGCTGCAAGAGATCTTATAAGAAACATGAATACAAACACAAAAAATTCCATAATCAAGATCGTGATCATGTAAAACAAGTCCAAGTCAATGAATCTATAAAGCTGAAAAATATTACCGAGTGGATGAGTGAACATACAGTTCTTGTGCGACAACTAGCTGTGGCATCCAAAGTCCCAACCTCATCCTTTCCACAATCAATGTTTCCTCAACCTATAAAAAACTATGAAATCTGCAACTCACCAGCTTATCCAACTGACACATGTACACAAATTCAATAAGATCAACCTGATTCATCTGGACCAATGGAGCTCAATACAACTTCTTCTCAGTGGAACCCCAACCCTCAAAAATCTGGTTCGTTCATTAGAACCTTAAACCAACATTACACTAATCCCTTCTCTTCTTCCTATAACCAAGGCCTGAGGTATAGTAATCCCATATCTCATCCCCCTCAATTCCCTCCTCCAAAACCATACCACTTTCAATATGGTGAAGGTGTTGGTAACTTCCAACAACCATATCCTTTTGTTACTCAAAAATAAAGAAACAATCCTCCTCCTAGATTCCACTATCCTAGTGAGCCTTCCATATTCTGAAACTAAAACAGTCGCTTTACCATGAACAAAAATCAAGTTAATCCCAATCATGGACAAGCCTCTTCTTCCAAGTAACCATGGGAAAGTGCAGTGGATGATCTGGCCCCATTCACCCTTTCCAGCCTCAAAAACATTGAAACCAAAATTGGTCAATTTGCATCCTACCTGTTCCAGCAACAACAATCAAATTCTTCTCAACTCCGACCTCAACCATTACCAAACCCTAGGGGTTATGTAAGTGAAATTTCACTTAGATCAGGGAAGAAAATTACTATGCCTCAAGATAAGTCCTCCAACCCCTTTAAATATTGACATATAAAATGTAATTAAAAAGAAACTTGAAAATGAATTTGAAGTCATTCCATCACGTCCTTTGATTCCACTTAGGAACTCAATTCCTTTTCCTCATGCCGTTTCTAATCCAAATAAGTCCTTTTAACCTGATCGTGAAATTCTTTACACGCTTATATGTGTTGAAGTGAACATTCCCCTATTAGATTCCATTAAAAAATTCATATGTATGCCATGTTTCTAAAGGAGTTGTGTATCCATAAGAGTCAACTAAAGACTTTTGAACATGTTTCCACCCAACTGTCAATTCCCAAAAAGTGAAAAGACCCAGGGACCTTTACGATTCCATGCCAAATTAGAAGTTCCAACATTGAAGATGCACTCATAGACTTAGGATACTCAATTAATGTAATTCCCAAATCCATCTTCTCCAACCAGGTTCTGGGTCCGTTATATCCAACAGGTGTTTTCATTCAATTATCCAATCTAAGCACAACCAGTCCTTAGGGAATAATTGAGGATGTCCTTGTTCATGTGAATGATCATATCTTCCCTACTGATTTCTATGTCCTTGACAAGGAAGGTGACACGAACTATTCTCAATATCCCCTAATTCTAGGAAGATGATTTCTCATGACTTCTAGAACAAATATTGATGTCCATTCAGGCATCTTATCCATGGAATTTCATAACCAAATGGTCACGTTCAACATTTTTCAAGCCAATAGATATCCATCTGAGGATCACTCTGAATTCTTAATCCATGATTCTGAGTACACCTTTAAGAGTCAATTGAACCGTAATCCATCATGTTCTTCATGTTCAAATGATAACGTATCTTGTGAAATCTTCACCATGATTATCCAAGTCATAAATGGTGGTGTTGATGTGGACCTATCATTCATAGACTCCATCAATCTAGAGGAAATTGAAAACTCCCTAGAATCCCACATCAAATCTGATCTCTACTGCACCACCTTGGACAATATTAAGGAAAATGAATCTGAATCAACTGAAGTCCCTTAATCCATTCCAGAGTTGTCTAAACCAAAAATGAAATATGAGACTGATCTAAAACCTCTTCCTAAACACCTAAAATATGAATTCCTTTTCCATGACCACTCTTATCCTGTCATTATGTCTTCTTTACATACCGAAACTGAGGATTCCAAACTTTTTCATGTGTTAGAGGAAAACTAAAAGGCCTCTGGTTGGACCCTAGATGACATACAAGGAATCAACCCTCCTCCTTGAATGCATCATATCCATATTGAGGAATCATACAAACCAATTAGACAACCACAAAGAATACTCATTACACTCATAATTGATGTAGTTAGGGAAGAGATCACCAACCTTCTTCAATCTGGTGTTATCTACCCAATTTCTGATAGTGAATGGGATAGTACAATTCAAGTTGTACCTAATAAATGTGGGATATCTGTTGTCACAATTGAACATGAGGAGGTAATCCCAACTCGAGTGAACAAAAAATGGCGTGTGTGCATCGAATATCAAAAATTGAATGTTGAAACATGAAAGGATCACTACCCTCTTCCATTACTTGATCAAATGCTAGAATGATTAGCCATAAAGTCAATCTATTTCTTTCTTTATCGATACACTGGCTACTTACAAATCCCAATCACAACTTAGAACTAAGAAAACACTACATTCACATGCCCATTTGAAACATATTCATATATGAAAATTACTTTTGAACTTTTCAATGCTCCTGTAACATTCCATATTGTATGATGAGAATCATTTCTGGGTTCATTGAACACTACATGAAAGTATTCATGGATGAAATTACCATTTATGGTGAGTCATTTGAATTTTCTTTCATTATATATCTCTAGTATTTCATAAGTGTGTCAACTGTAACCTTGGGTTATATTTTAAAAAATGTCACATCATGGATGAAAATGGGATTGTTCTAGGGAAGAAAGTTTTAAAAGATGGTATTGGCATCGATCCTGCCAAAATTGAACTAATCTAATAACTTCGAGAACCCACATTTGTTCGATACATTTGTTCCTTCTTCGGTCATGCTGGTTTCTATCACTACTAAAAAATAAGGCTATAGCCACGGTTTTGAACCGTGGCTATAAGCCCAAAAACCGTGGCTATAGGTTATAGCCACAGTTTCATAAATTGTGGCTGGTATTGGTGTGGTTATAGGGAAAAACCTAAAGCCACGATTTTAAACCATGTATATATCCCTATTGCCACGGTTTGAACCGTGGCAACACCCTATAGCCACGGTTTTCAAACAGTGGAAGAATCCTAAGTCTGGAAATATATATAGCCACTGTTTAAAACCATTGATATAGGCCTTTTTCCACGGCTTTAAACCGTGGTTATATCCCAATAGCCACAGTTTAAAACTGTGGCTATATTTCCCCCCATTCCATAAAAAACAGCCCCCTGCCCCCTTCCCCAGCACTGCCCCCTACACTCCCCCTACCCACTACACTCCCCCCATAGCCCAATGCACACACCCCTGCCCCCTGCCCACTACACCTCCCCCCCAGCGCACTGCACCCCCCAGCCCACACACCCTGCCCCCTGCACCCTCTCCCCCGGCCCATTCCCCCTGCCATCCCCCACCCCCTGCCAGTCCCCCTTGCCCCTGAAAATTCCCCTCTTCAGACCCTGGACACCCCCACTCCCCTTGCTCTCCTTCACCTCTCCCCTGCAGACCCACATTCCCTCCTGCACCCCTCCCCTATGCCCTACAGACCCTCCCCCTTGCACCCCTCCCCACTACCCTACAGACCCCTTCCCTCCTCCCCACCACCCTGCAGACACCCCCCCTGCCCCCCTACACCCTCTCCCCCTGCCAGTTCCCCCTACCCTCCTACACCTCTCCCCTGAAGACCCCCTCACTCTCCCTTCCCTTCTCCCCACTGCCCTAGAGACACCCCCTTCCCTCCTACACCATCTCCCACTTCCAGTTCCCCCCTTCCCACCTGCACCTCTCCCCTAGAGACCCCTACCCTCCTGCACCCCTCCCCTATGCCCTGCAGACCCCAAATGAACCCTCCCCCCACTGCCCTCCTCCCCACTACCCTCCCTCACCCTCCCCTTCCAGTCCCCCCCCCACGGATAGATCCCCCCAAACCCGGATAGGACCCCTTCCCCTTGCCTATTGCCACATCAAAATCATCTTAAAAAATGAATAAAAATGGATTCTTGAAGCTACTGCATTGAACATACTGCAATTATAGGACTTACCTAACTATGTAGATTTTGAGAGAGCTTCGCAAGCAGGATTTGCAGCATGAAAAAATAATATGGACTATCCTCAATCAGGAATGTTCTTAAAACCGATGACGAGTGTATCCCTTCACTTCTACAATACCATAAAATAATTAATAACTAGACAATTCATAACTAAATATTAGAATAATACATGAATGATTGAAGAAAGGGACAGAAAAAAAGAGGCATAAACACTTAAACAATAGGCTATTTAATCATGTGGTAGGTCAAACAGGTGATTGACACATAACAAACAAGTTTGTTGGCTTAAAATATCGTTTCATACATAAATATACAACTCACAAGGCCTAGAGGATTTTTCTACAACTCAATTAAAAGTGTAGAATTCACTAATTGTAATTTTCTGTGGAAAGTGTAGGTGGGTTTAAAAAAATTAGTTCTAAGATTAAAAATAACAAAATCTGAAATTATTCTATCCAAAAAGGGGACTAAGGTATGAAATTCATATTTGGAGGCATGAAAAGATGTTTTTTTCCATCATATATCTTGTGAAAGAAGTTTCTTGAGAAAGGGGTAGTAGAGCTGAGAATGAACACCAAAGGGGGAGAATTTTGTAACCAAAGAGCTTGTGTGTTAGTTTTTTGAAAAAAAAAAATGATGTAAATTGTGTAAAGAATAGGAATATATTAATGACATTATAAAAAGAGAATTCCCTAAGGAGATATAGAGAATTGGTTCACATGGAAGTATATGGATGCACATGTTAAGGAGGAAAGTCAAATGGTGTTTGATGTTGTTTATTATGTTTATTAAAGAATAATCAGTATTTGGAAGGATTTGGAGCTTACAATGAATTATCGGGATCTAGATAAAAGTGATATGGTGAATGAAAATTTCACAACAGCCTGCCCCATTCCATGGTGAATGAGGATGAGAAATTTTGGAGATGGAAATGGTTGGATATTAAGGGAACTAGTTATTAACAAAGATCCATGCCATGAAGAGGAAGAAACAATACAAAATTCCAGATATGGGTAATGATAAAAATAAAGAACAAAGGGCATGGAGTTTGGGGAGTTAGCTAAACCATTTTATAAGACCACACAATAACGGACATCACAATACTAATATGAAAAGGGACAGGTCATGGAACAATATCCTGAGAATTTATATGAATTAACCTGAAATGTCTTGAACAAAATAATACACTATACCACACCTAGAACGAGTGTGGAAAAATTAGAATAGGAGATTAATTATCAAACCTTGAATGAAAAGTGTATGTTGCTGGAATATATAAAACTGATATAGCCGCAACTATGGAAAAGAAGAGGAGAATACATAATATACTGAAAATATAATTTTTTAGAAGTTGTAGAAAAATAGTATCTTATGTATTTTTCAAAAATAGATTTCATAGAATGTAAAAAAAATTCAACAATAAAATGTGAAGGTTTACTTAAATAAATTGTATTCTCAATATAAACTAGAAATAGAAAGAAAATTAAATATTTCATACTATTGAGTACGAAGATGGCATTGTTAAAGTACATGAAACAGATTTTCGAGAGGTTTCATCAGATGGAACAACCTGTAGTACAATGAAATGTATAGTCAGACCACAAAAATAATGATTCATTATATGTAAAACGGGGTTTACCGAGTTCCCTATAGAATGTTTTGGGTAAGGTAAGTCACAATTGAGATCTGGTTGGATGAATAATCTTGGACTTGGTTATGTGCTTAATGAAGTTTTCTATGGATGAAATAATCTGGCATTTTTATTGTTTAGTGATATGTGGAATTTTGATCATTGATAGTAGGAGAAGTTTCTGGAATTTTTGGTAGAAGTAAAATAAGTGTGAATTAAGACAAAATTTAATCCAAGTATATTAGACACAATGCCTCAGCCAACAGAAAATGTGTTTTTTTCATTTAGTTAGTAGGGATGAGTTCTTATCACATTATAGTAAGAGTGCCTAGTTAAGACTTCCATGGAGAGGATGTTGAGGATGTGTAGTGTTAAGGTGGTTTATGAGGCTATGAGCTTGAGAAAATTATTTTAAAGTCGAGAACATTAAAATAATGAGTGATAATAACGAATCATTAGATAAAACTCTAGAACTCAAGAAATTCTACCTGTCAATATTGCCAAATTTTTCCAAATTTCCTAATTAGACAATTTTTATTCATTAGATAATTTTACATTGTGGTTTAATAGTTTCCTCTTCAATGCTTGAGTGAGAATGATCATAGAATGATATCCCTTATATTCTTCTTGGACATATGTGCTATGTCGTTGTTTAATCTCTTAGATGAAAAAACCAATTGCCATTTTAGTTTACAAAAAAGTTTATTTTATTGGTTTTAGATGTTATCTGATATGATATGAAACTATAATAGGGTGAGAATTGTAAAATAAAAACCAAAAAAATAGTTATCCTAGTCTTGTTGATGTTGACCAGATGATATAATCTTCCAATCAAATCATAGAACAATAGAGTACAATATAAATCTGTGGTGAATAAAACTATTAGCACTTAAAAAATAGTTCATCAAATATAATGTCAACAATAGAAATTATAAATACAATGATATATAAAAAATAATGTATTGATTAACAACTCAAATATCCCTAAAGAATATCAATTAACAAAAAAATACAACTATGAAACCCTTAACATTTAGAACTATTTGACATGTGCTTTGTGACCTAAGCCAAGGTATCTCAATTCTGTCCCCAAGATGTTCCTCGACTGAAAACCCATTGTTATGTATCAAAAACCACTCCTTGTATACTCTATTCTCCATGAAAAAAAATCCATTCACCAATCTACGAAATGAAAAATTTATTACTAACCATGGAATCTGTTACTCTCAATGGATCAACAATATCCCTTCATTTTGGATTATCATAAAAATCGTGTTCTATACCATATCTATTTGATCTCAATAATTGGAAAAATAATAATTACAAGAATAAATAATTATATCTTTTACAATGTAAACAACACACGTGGATTCTCTATAAAAACCTCCCTAATGAAAATAAAATCAAAATCACTCTTGGAAATAGGCTAGTAAAAACATGAAAATAGGCTATTAAATATCAATGATCATGAAAGTAAAAATTACAACATGAAAGATAACAGACAATTTACAACGAATATCTCAACATATGTTTAATTTGGTCAGAAAGAAATGAATGGAAGATGAGGATTCATATCATTCAAAGATATGTAAGAATTGTGATTACCTACAGGAAGGGGTGAATCACAATAGGAGGGATCCAGAAGGTTTATTCCATTGGTAGGAAGGGTTCATTCGCGAGAGTAGAGAGTGGGTAGGGTTCCTTTGACATATCGGGAGAGGGTAGTGTTCCTTCGCCTGAGCTGATGTCACGAGAGCAGGGAGCGACGGAGTGGGTAGGGATCCATTGTGTGAGCCAATGTCATGAGATCAGGGAGACGATCGAGTCCTTCACAAGAGTAGTAGGCTAGGAAGGGCAGTTCAGTCGGGCGAAGGACAGGGAGCTCAATCTCGGGGAGGGGAAGCATCGGTTGATGCACCATATAGAGGAGGTACACCCGAAGAAGGGTATGCGGGAGGAGAGGAATGCATGAGAGGTGGAGGAACCACGGATGGAGATGTTGCAAATGGATGAGCTATGAATAGAGAAGCCAGTGAGGGTGAAGGATAATCTGGCGAGGATCGGGTGAGGGGGAAATCACTCGAGAGACGATTGAAGGGGAACACTTTCGAGGGAGAGATTGGGGAGTGGGAAAGTGGAGAATAAATCCTCGACAAAGGATTAAAAATGAAGAAGCTATTCCCACGGGGAATGATCTTCTTGTGTCTATATCTAATATATAGCCACAGACCATTTATACTGTGGCTATAAATGTGTGGCTATATGTCTTTTTTTTAGTAGTGGACATCTGCGGGGCAGCATATTCTGGCCATGAGCGAAGGGAGCGGGAGGAGCCTAGAATGTTGGTGGAAGGGGGCTGGTTGCAGGTGCTGGGGGGATGGTGTGGGATGATTCGAAGGTGGTAGGGGGGCTGTTGCGGGCTGGAATATTGGTGGCAGCGAGCTGAAATGAATGTTGGAACGGGGGTTGTGTGGGATGGATGTGGCTCGAGCAGGGCCAAATCACGGCATTACCGTGATGTGACTGTGGCATGACCGCTGCGTGACCGCAGTATGACCGCGGCGTACCACGGCATGACCGCGGCGTGACTGCGGCATGACTGCGGCGTGTTGGCCTGGTCCAGCGACATCTGTAGGGCAGCATCTTCTGTCCAGGAGTGAAGAGAGCGGGGGGAGGCTGAAATGCTGGTGGAAGGGGGCTGGTTGTAGGTACTGAGGGGATTTTGCGGGCTGATTCGAAGGTGGAAGGGGGGGGGGGGGGCTATTACGGGCTGTAATTTTAGTGGTAGTGGGATGAAATGAAGGTGGAAGGGGGGTGGTGTGGGCTGGATGTGGCTGGAGCAGGGCCACATCATGACATTACTGCGGTGTGACCGTGGCGTGACTGCGGCGTGACCGCGACGTGTTGGCCCAGTCCAGCGACATCCGCGGGGAAACATCTTCCGTCCAAGAGAGAAGGGAGCGGGAGGAGGTGGGGAAACATTCCGGTCGTCTCCCTGCCAGCAAATGATAGAACAGATCAACTATTTAATATGCTATAATAAGGGATCTCTAGAGAAGGTTGTAGTGAGTGGCACGATGATGCAACACCTAAATGGAAACAAAACGACAATAAAATAATCATACACCCTACACAAACCATTTAAAAATTAATTCACTTTTCCTAAACATGGAAATTTTATTTATAATATTCAAAGCATGAAAAAGAATGTGTCATGGTCCAGGAATATGCCTACTCGGGCAATGTCATTTGAGTTAAACGAGTATGATAAGCTAGTGTATATTATTCAAAGAAAACAAAATCTAACTAGCCACAAAACACACACCAACAAGAGACATATGAAAGACTCAAACCAAATCTAAAAATGATACAAATAACTATCACTACTCTTTGGATTAGAAGACAGTGCACCTCCGTTAGAGAGGTTTTATTATAAAATCATGGAATTGCTTTATCACAAAATTCATTTAATTATATTTAACATTTATTCTAAAACTCATTCAGCACAAATAAAATGCAATAATTTAAGCAACTTGATCAACATAACTATCACAGTGAGTTTTTGCAGACAGCGCACCTCCGTTGGAGGGGTTTTATTATAAAAACATGACTTTATTTATCAAATGAAACAATTATATTAATGAACACTTATTCACAATATGATATTCAATATAATTAAGAATAATTATGAAATAAGAAAAATTAAATTTAAAGCATTTTTGAATTAAAGAGGGTAGAAGAGGGATCCTATCTCAAGGTGGAACCAAACCGTCCACTTCGGCTCTTGGAGCTTTCTAACTAAAAGTTGATGCTCCCCAACTAGAAACAAAATATAGAGTCAAAAACACTGAAAACCCCATATACATGAGGTGCGATACAAGTAGTAACCATATAATCTTACCTTGGATCAAAGTCAGCAGACTGAATCAATCTGAACCCCATTTTTCCCCTTCACAGAATCTAATTACCCTTTGTCCACAGAAAGAAGTAAAAGACGTAAGTGGAAAACGCGATACAAAAAATAAAATAAAAACTAAACTAAAACATACCTATCTAAAAAAATTCTATATTTGATAAAATTTTCATTTGCAAATTATAACACTCCAAGAGAGGGCTCCCACATAGGAAAACCTGAGCAATGATAAAAAACACTTCCAAATAAATAATTAAGCCCTAAAACGTATTTAAATCCAAAAAATAAATTTCATATCAACCAAAATAAAGAACCAAAAGAAAGGTATCTTAAAAGAAAATGAAATTTACATTGTTTAAAATATTTTACAATGTGACATGACATATTGTTAGTCTTTGTGGTTAAAATTACAAAACATTTAATAAGTAGCATGTTTTAATTTCAAAAAATAGCCCAGAAACTTATTCAATATTTCATATAAATTCCACTAATTAAAAAACATTATACCTCTGTATAGAAGTATTTTATTGTTTTAATCAAGAATTAGATATTATGAAATCATAACCTTGCAATAATACCTTTTTCAATCACCTTCCAGAATTCAGATTTTGATGATGTGATAATTATAGAAGATTCTCCAAAGCCTTCTCTGCTTTTCTAACCTTCAAGGAGACATTGCAGTTTTCAAAATTAATAATGATCCAATCGGGGTTTCATGGCATTATAGGAAACATTGACCAAGATGGTATGATGATCAAAATCCAGCTTGTGAAGAGTGGTGCTGGAGATAGTGTCCCATAAATCTACAGCAGGGACATTCATGAAGTCTCTATTCAATTTGGAGGAAACCATTTTGTTGTAATGTCTTCTTTACCAACTGTATTTTACACTGGTGAGATGAATTGCAATGATATTAGTGTCTTCAATCGAGGATTTAAATTATTTCATTGAAATTGAAGCATGAGAAGGTCCAATTTTCCGCTTGAGTTAAGAATGGCATTAAAGTCGCCAATTAGAAACCAGGGGTAGATATTTTAGTTCCTAGGGATGAGAGATCATTCCAAATAGTTCTTCTTTCATGATATTTATTTTTGGAATTGACAGAGGAGCAGAAATTATGTGTGCCATAAATGTTAAAGTTTCAAGTAAATATCTGGACAGAGATTTTGAAAACACTATCATTGTCTAAATAAAAGTGTGAAAAAATATATAATGAATCAGCATTGAGTGTATTATTGATTGCACCAGAAAAAAAATAATTATGTTGGAAGAAATGTGATTATATAGAGGAAAACAAAATTTTAGGTTTAGCAATGGAAAATAACAAAGTATGATGGTGTTTTTAAAACAATGAACATGTCATAGTTAGCGATACCCAGACAATTCTAAAAGGGAATCATCATTTAAACCTGAATTTGGAGTTAGAACACGCTTTTCTCTTTAATCCAGAGCCTTTTTTTTCTAGTAGTCCTTATAACCTCTAGGTTATTTTTAGTGGCATGTTCCTGTTCATTCCTAGATGTGACTATAATCTTCTTTGTAGGTTTGCTAATTATATCATTCATAGGTGAGTCTACATAATTCTGAGAACAGATCGACAAAGAATTGATATTATGATTAGAAATCAAGTTTCAATATTTCATAGAGAAATCATCATTAATTATAGATGTAGAAATAGGAGTACCTGAAAACATTAATGTATCCACTATCTATTATTAGGCAGTATCCAGAACTGTTGGATGGTACAGATTCAATGGAAAGGAAATATTACATGCCTATATATGTTAAGGGTCCTGTACCGGGGAGGTGCAAGTAGGTTTGATAGGTTATACATCATTTTTAAAATTTTTAGAAGTCATTGTATGTGTCTCACTTGAAACAACCTTAAAAATACTCATCTGACTCCCTAATTCAACATAACTGGTAATAGATTTAGAGTGCACAAGGGGAGAAGGAGCTAAATCCTTCTCTAAATTTAAGGTTACCAACTTCATTTGATGATTAGTATTATTATTAGATATGACAGATAAGTGATTGAAAGATCTCATAGCAGCATGAGTTAATGATGTTTTAATGGTTGGGTCTGTCGGATTCAAATTACAAAGCATCAGAGAACAAATGATATCTACACTATTAGCAGGTTGTGAACTATAAAAAGAGTATAAAGTAGAAGAAGATGTTGTAACTGGATCCTTTTTTTCTCCACCCCGATATCCTCAAAGGATCCAAGCCACACTCAGCGGATTATATAATGTTATACATAAAAAATGCAACATGTGATAACTAGAAATAAAAATCATTAATATTGTATGGTATCCTATAATCATGGAATGATTAGAAATAAAAATATGTGACAACATGTTACATGATATAATAACCCAAGAAGGTCCATGGAATGAGTTAGAATACCCATTCACATCAAATTTATTAAAAATAAAGTGGAGATAAAATAAATAGAATTTAGAGATATGTGTAGACATCACCCTTTACATTAGAGTGATAAAGGTGAAGAAATTCATCATTGAGATAAAAAACCAAAATAAAGTCCCATTCTCTAATAAATTCTTAGATAGTGTATCAAACACTATATTATCTTCCCTATATATGTGATATTCCATGAAGTGTATCTTCTCTCAATAACAATAATAATCCATCCATTTCTTGTAGAGCTGTAGTGGGAACAATTTAGATTTACACCTGAGTATGTTGACCACCAACAAGAAGTCAATTTCAATCCATAACATATTCTATCCATAATTCTTACATATTTAACTGCATGAATTACCTCCCAAGGATCAAATTCAAGAGTAATAAAGCTGGCAACCAATTTTTATAATCATCCCTCGGTGAAGCCTCTACTGGTTTTGAAAATTCCACCACAACTTGAGGGACTAGGTTCTCCTAATGCATCACTATCAACATTGATTTTCATTCATGATGGGATTAGAGGAATCCATTTCATTAATTTAGGTTAAGAAGGATTTATAATCATAATAATGAACCCAATACGTTTGGTAATGATGAGGTCTCCATATTGTTATTTATGTATCCCACTTATAGTTTAGATTTCACTTTTATGTCTTCCACTATACCTGAAATAATGTTTTTAATTGGAAGCGTATTCCATTTAAATCTGATACTATTTCTTGATTTTCATAAATAGTGAAAACCAACAATAATAAAAGTAGAGATAAATTTCTTTAGCTAAAAACTCATGTCCAAACTTATCAGGTAGCTCATGAATGAATCCAAAATTTTATCAGTTTTTAACTTATAATGAAATATAGACTCAAAGCGATTCCATGTCTTTTTATTAGACACACATTCCAATAAAATATGGTGACAAATCTCAAAACTATTAAGATAGAGCAAGCTGTAGGATCCCACCTATAATCCAACCATTTGAATCCTATCAACCATTAGAATCCTATTGATCAACACATTCCAAATAAAATCTGTGTTAAGACATTCCAGAGTATTCAGAAAAGTAAGATGATGAAGGTGATCATTTCCACCTATAATGAGATATGGAAAAAGATTCATTGAGTGACCCTTGGGACGTAAATGAGATGTCCATAATATTCATAAAGTCTATGATCCTAGGAATAAAAGTGATCTAGCCTAAACATTGTATTTTCATATTGAGACATAGTTAAATTGGAACACCACCAAATTGTCGTTGTATGCTCCTTGGACGTAGCACAGTGAGGGTAAACCAAGTAAAATTGTTATGTATTGTTTTTTCTTTCAATTATGTTCATACATTGATATGGGAAATATAGAGATTATTTTTTTGTTTAATGAGGAACAATGATCTGAAGGGGAAGTTATCTCAATCTGTTATACCCTGATTCACCCCCTCACTGGGTATTTAACCTAGTTGGGCTAACAGATATATATAACTGTTATAACCCAGCCATTATACTGGAGGGTATGAATACTATTAAATTATTCAATATATATATATATATATATTTTCTTCATAATAAACATAAATTATTGAAATTTTTATATCAATAATCCATCATTTATTAGTAAGGAAATTTTATACTTCAAAAATATATTTCTTCCTAAAATATTTTCATTCACATTCATAATAAAAATATTATAATAAATTTTATGAAATTTTATAAAATTTATTTTATAAAAGTAAAATCAACTTTTGAATCCTTATATCAAAATTCAATTTGGGTGATGTTTTGGAATTTTTCTGAAAATATTAATTACTCGGTGAATTGTTAAAAGTAAAAATCATTGTAAAAGTAACATTTATTTTTAATAAATTATGTAATTTAAACACCCCATTATGTTTTAAATAACATATATTTCATTAATATTTTCATGAATTATTATATATTCTCTTTACTGATTTTATATGAAATGATCATAATTTGTGTGAAAGATTAATGTAATAATACTAAGTGTAATTTATGAGCATTTTTAGAAGTAGTCCAACAGAGATATGTTTCTATTATATTTATAACTCTACCCTTACTGATCCACATTGTGTGGTTCTTTTTTTTAGGGTCCCTAATTTAATATACAACATTTCATTAGAAGGGATCATGGGCCAATTCTGCGATTTGAAGGCCCATATTGACTATACAAGAAGTCCTACAGAATCTGTGAAGAAGTTGGACCAGCCATGAAGATTTAATTTCTAGGATCAATTAGGAAGTCTATATTCCTTTATTCCCCACCAATATTTGGGGGCCAATGTATGGATTCTAGGACAAAAATTTCAAGGCCCAACTCTAAAGAAAAGGGGCCCAAATGATTCCTTTAAATGCTGCCCACCATTCTGGAGGGGAATTAAAATCAGTACAATATTCATGAAATATCTCCTGATATAATAATAAAATCAAGTTGAGGTTTTTTAGTGTAAAATAGGATATATATTCAGCTTAATTTATTGAATAAATGATTTGGATTATAAGGCATCTTACTATTCCCAAATCCAATAAAATTTTGGCCATCGAAAAATCATGGATGGAAATGGAGTGTTTTACATTGTTTATTGAAACTTCCATAACATTGGCTTCATAAGTCAAAATGACTCCAAATTATGAGAGTAGTCGGAAAAAATTATTATCTTAAACTTTGAATAATGAGAAATCTCTAGGTTCGCTGTCCGGATGTCCAAATCGTTGATCCAAATGGAGGGATAGATTGGGAATTCAAACTGTCCACTTCCTTGGGCTATAAATACATCCCACACCTATCCTACAAAGGGGTTGGAATTTCAGAATACAGGAGCACATATTGGAATGATCAAAACCTTTCCAAGGGAATGGTATGACCTTCAATACACATGTTTTTTTACTTTAGAGATCGTTCCTCATATCTTTGTTTCCTTTTACTTTTGTTTTCTTCATTATTGAAATACTGTAAGTGTTTTTTTGTAATTTTTTTTATTGAATTTTCTTCTTCAATATCTTTTATAATCATCTACCTTATTTAGTTTAATATTAAATTTATAAAAATATTTTAAATATAGTTTAATCCCCTTCTTTTCGTTTTTTCTTTCTCAATCCATCTAATGCTTGTTTTCAATTATCATCATCGTTTGTGTGTGTGTTCGACGCCCCACTCTTTTCTTATCCATTTATTTTTTTATATTATTAATGTATCATGATAGTCATTATAACCATATTACTATTAATTTCAATGAATGAGTAAATCTCTCATTGGGGTGAGTTGTAATTTAGGTATGTTAAGCGATTGGGAGCTTTTGCTCGATGAGTATTCTTAGAATTAACATTGTGCATGTTGGACTTAACATGTCATAGATTAATGACTTGTTTTGTTTAAGGAGTGGTTTCTATAGATTATTCAAACCATAAATACACTACCATAAATAATATATTATTATTATTAGAACCATAATTTATGTTAAGGCTTCGATTAAAGCTTTAACACTTGTGAACTCCAATCAACGTAAACTTGTTTCATGTATGTTAATTTAATACACTATAAAGAAAAGCTCAAGGAAATCACAAGATTAACCACCTAATGATGAACTCACCCCAATCTTTATTAAAATTTTAAATTGATTAATCACTTCAATTATACTCTACAAACAAACCCCCTTAATCAAAATACAATCATCTAAAAACAAAATACTTTTGAAAAGTATAATCACTTAAAATTTGACCATAGTGCTGCTATACATATTAGGAGAGCATCAGAACGATAAAATACAATCAACCTTGTTTTCAAATGGAATTATTTCCAGGGATGGTGATTTAAGTATTCATTAGTTTCTAGTTATTTAAAAAAAATAAAAAAAAATTTAAAAAAAATTGAAAAAAAACCCAAAGAAAAACCCACCTTCCACATAAAAATCATAAACAGAATACAAAGAAATAAAAACCCATATTCTTCTTTCATAAAAAATCTCTATAAATTCCCCATAGCTTCCCATATAATTCATCAGATATTTCTGACCCTGAAATTGAGAGAAAACTTCTCCAACATAGGAGGAACCTTAGGGATAATCAAATAACTCGGAAACCAGTCCTTGTCCAACCAATTGAATTATATATGGCCAATCATAGGGAACAAACTCTAAAAGAACTCTCTACACTTGATATGAATTACCAACATCTTGGAATTAAATATCCAAACAGAGAGGGTAACTTAGAACTCAAATCAGGTTTTATTCATCTTCTCCCTCATTTCCACAGGCTAGCCAGTGAGGATCCACATCTTCATCTTAAAGAGTTCCAAGTGGTGCATTCCCTTTCTCCATAGATGACAATGCTAAGTCATGTATCTAGTACATTCCTACTTTTCCATAACAACATTATATGACATGAAGTGACTCTTCATAGATAATTTTTTTCCTACTTCTCGTACTGCTTCTATTCGAAAGGAAATAAGTGGTATCTGTCAGTTCCCAAGTGAATCACTCCATGAATACTGGGAGAGGTTCAAAAATCATGGTTTAACCTGCCCACATCACCAAATAGATAACCAAATCTTGATTCAATACTTCTATGGGAGGTTATTGGATATGGCGGTAACTCTCATTGATGTCGCAAGTGGAAGTGCTCTTGTTGATAAAACTCTGGAATCTGCAAGAGATATTATAAGAAACATGACTTCAAACACAAAAAAATTACCTAATCGAGAACATTCCCCTGTAAAATAAGTCCAAGTCAATGAATCCATAGAGATGAAAAATATTACCAAGTGGATGAGTGAACATACAGTTCTTGTGCGACAACTAGCTGTGGCATCCAAAGTCCCAACCTCATTCTCTCCACAATCAATGTTTCCTGAACCTATAAAAAACTATGAAATCTGCAACCCACCAGCTTATCCAACTGACACATGTCCACAAATTCAATAGGATCAACCTGATTCATCTGGACAAATGGAGCATAATACATCATATGATCAGTGGAACCCCAACCCGGAACAATATAGTTAGTTCATTAGAACCTTAAAACAACCTTACTCTAAGCCCTTATCTTCTTCCTATAACCAAGGCCTGAGGTATAGTAATCCCATATCTCTTCCCCCTCAATTCCCTCCTCCAATCCCAAACCATTTTGAATATGGTGAAGGTGTTGGTAACTTCCCACAATATTATCCTTTTGTTCCTCAAAAATAAAAGAACAATCCTCCTCCTCGATTCCACTATCCTAGTGAGCCTTCCAAATTCTGAAACCAAAACAGTCGCTTTACCATGAAACAAAATCAAGGTAATCCCAATCCTGGACAAGCCTCTTCTTCCAAGTAACCATGGGAAAGTGCAGTGAAAGATCTGGGCACATTCACCCGTTCCATCCTAAAAAACATTGAAACCAAAATTGTTCAACTTCCATCCTACCTGTTCTAGCAACAACAATCAAATTCTTCCCAACTCCGACCTCAACCATTACCCAACCCCAGGGGTTATGTAAGTGCAATTTCACTTAGATCAGGGAAGCAAATTGTTATGCCTTAAGATAATTCCTCCAACCCCCTTTAAATATTTACATATAAAATGTAATTAAAAAGAAACTTGAAAATGAATTTGAAGTCATTCCCTCACCTCCTTCGATTCCACTTAGGAACTCAATTCCTTTTCCTCACGCCATTTATAATCCAAATATGTCCTTTTAACCTGATCCTGAAATTCTTTACATGCTTATATGTGTTGAAGTGAATATTCCCCTCTTAGATTCCATAAAAAAATTCCTAAGTATTCCATGTTTCTCAAGGAGTTGTCTATCCATAAGAGTCAACTAAAGACTTTTGAACATGCTTCCACCCAACTGTCAATTCCCAAAAAGTGCAAAGACCCAGGGACCTTTACGATTCCATGACAAATTAGAAGTTCCAACTTTGATGATGCACTCATATACCTAAGAGACTCAATTAATGTAATTACCAAATCCATCTTCTCCAACCATGTTCTGGGTCCGTTATACCCAACTGGTGTTTTCATTCAATTATCTAATCTAAGCACAACCAGTCCTTAGGGAATTATTGAGGATGTCCTTGTCCTTGTGAACGATCATATCTTCCCTTCTGATTTCTATGTCCTTGACAAGGAAGGTGAGACAAACTATTCTAGATATCCCATATTTCTAAGAAGATTATTCCTCATGACTTCTAGAAAAAATATTGATTTTTCATTTAGGCTTCTTATCCATGGAATCTCTTAACCAAATGGTCATGTTGAACGTTTTTCAAGACAATAGATATCCATCCGTGGATCACTCTGTATTCTCAATCCATGATTCTGAGTACACCTTTATGAGTCAATTGAACCCTAATCCATCATGTTCTTCATGTTCAAATGATAAACAATCTTGTGAAATCTTCACCATGATTAACCAAGTCATAAATGGTGAAGTTGATGTGGACCTATCATTCATAGACTCCATCAATCTAGAGGAACTTGAAAACTCCCTAGAAACCCACATCAAATCGGATCTCTACTGCTCCACCTTTGACAATATTAAGGAAAATGAATCTGAAGCAACTGAAGTCCCTTAATCCATTCCTGAGTTGTCTAACCCAAAAATGAAATATGAGACTAATCTGAAACCTCTTCCTGAACACATGAGATATGAATTCCTTTTCCATGATCACTCTTATCCTATCATTATCTCTTCTTTACATACCAAAACTGAGGATTCCAAACTTTTTCATGTGTTGTAGGAAAACAAAAAGGCCTTTGTTTGGACCCTAGATGACATACAAGGAATCAACCCTCCTCTTTGCATGCATTATATCCATATTGAGGAATCATCCAAACAAATTAGACAACCAAAAAGAAGACTCAATACACTCATACTTGATGTAGTTAGGGAAGAGATCACCAACCTTCTTCAATCAGGTGTTATCTACCCAATTTATGATAGTGAATGGGATAGTACAATTCAAGTTGTACCTAAGAAATGTGTGATATCTGTTGTAACAAATGAACATGGGGAGGTAATCCCAACTCGAGTGAATAAAAAATGGCGTGTGTGCATCGACTATCAAAATTTGAATGATGAAACATGAAAGGATCACTACCCTCATACATTACTTGATCAAATGCTAGAATGATTAGCCATAAAGTCACACTATTTCTTTCTTTATGGATGCACTGGCTACTTACAAATCCCAATAACACCTTAGCGCTAAAAACACTACCATCACATGCCCATTTGAAACATATGCATATAGGATAATGCCTTTTGTCATTTTCAATTCTCCTGCAACATTCCATATTGTATGATGAGAATCATTTCTGAGTTCATTGAACACCACATGAAAGTATTCATGGATGACATTACCATTTTTGGTGAGTCATATGAATTTTTATTTTGTTCTATCTCTCTAGTATTTCAAAAGTGTGTCAAGTGTAACATTTTGTTAAATTTTAAAAAATGTCACATCATGGATGAAAATGGGATTGTTCTAGGGCACATAGTTGTAAAAGATGGTATTGGCGTCGATCGTACCAAAATTGAACTGATCTAATAACTTCCAGAACCCACATATGTTCGATACATTTGTTCCTTCCTCGGTCATGATGGTTTCTATCACTACTACAAAATAACTCTATAGACAATGTTTATAACCGTGGATAAAGGCCCAAAAACCGTGGCTATAGGTTATAGCCACAGTTTCATAAACTGGGGCTGGTATTGGTGTGGATATAGGGCAAAACCTATAGCCATGGTTTTAAACCTAGGATATCGCCCTATAGCCACGGTTTGAACCATGGAAACACCCTATAGCAACGATTTTCAAACCGTGGCAGAATCCTATGTCTGGAAATATATATATACACTGTTTAAAACCATGGTTATAGGCATTTTTTCACGGATTTAAACCGTGGATATATCCCTATATCCACGATTTAAAACTCTAGCTATATAACCCCCATTCCATTAAAAAATGACCCCTGCCCCCTTCCCCAGCACTGCCCCCTCATTCCCCCATGCCCACTGCACTTCCCCCACAGCCCACTGCACACACACCTGCCCCTTCCCACTACACCTCCCCCCAACCCACTACACCCCCCATCCCACACACCCTGCCCCCTACACCCTCTCCCCCTGCCCATTCCCCCTGACATCCCCCCACCCCTGCCAGTCACCCCTACCCCTGCAAATTACCCTCTCCAGACCCTAGACACCCCCACTCCCCCTTTCCCTCCTTCACATCTCCCCTGCAGACCCCCCTTCCCTTTTTCACCCCTCCCCTATGCCCTGCAGAACCCCCCCTTGCACCCCTCCCCACTACCCTACAGACCCCCTTCCCTCCTCCCCACTACCCTACAGACACCCCCCACCCCCCTGCACCGTCTCCCCCTACCAGTTCCCCCCTGCCCTCCTACACCTCTCCCCTGCAGACCCCCCCACCCCCCTGCACTTCTCCCCACTGCCATGCAGACACCCCCTTCCCTCCTGCACCATCTCCCCCTGCCAGTTCCCCCTTCCCTCCCGCACCTCTCCCCTACAGACCCCCCTGCCCTCCTGCAACCCTCCCCTATTCCCTGCAGACCCCACCTACACCCTCCCCCCCACTGCCCTCCTCCCCACTTCTCTCCCTCACCCTGCCCCTGCCAGTCCCCCCCCCATGGATAGATCCCCCCCAAACCCGGACAGGACCCATGCCCCTTACCTACTACAACATTAAAATCATCTTAAAAAATGATGAAAAATGGATTCTTGAAGCTACTGCATTGAACATCCTGCAATTACAGGACATACCTGACTATATAGATTTTGAGAGAGCTTCCCAAGCAGGATTTTTAGCATGAAAAAATAATATGGACCATCCTCAATCAGGAACGTTCCTAAAACCGATGACGAGTGTAGCCCTTCACTTCTACAATACCATAAACTACTTAATAACTAGACAATTCATAACTAAATATTAAAATAATACATGAATGATTGAAGAAAGGGACGGAAAAAAGAGGTATAAACACTTACATAATAGGCCATTTAATCATGTCGTAGGTCAAAGAGGTGACTGACACATAACAAACAAGTTTTTTGGATTAAAATATCGTTTCATACATAAATATACAACTCACAAGGCCTAGAGATTTTTCTACAACTCAATTCAAAGTGTAGAATTCACTAATTGTAATTTAATGTGGAAAGTGTAGGTGGGTTTAAAAAAAGTAGTTCTAAGATTAAAAATAAAAAAATATGGAATTATTCTATCCAACAAGTGGACTAAGGTATGAAATTCACATTTGGAGGCATTAAAAGATGTTTTTTCCATCATATATCTTGTGAAAGAAGTTTCTTTACAAAGGGGTAGTAGAGCTGAGAATGAACACCAAATGGGGAGAATTTTTTAACCAAAGATCTTGTGTGTTGGGTTTTTAAAAAATAAAAAATGATGTAAAATGTATAAAGCATAGGAATATATTAATGACATTATAAAAAGAGAATTCCCTAAGGAGATATAGAGAATTGGTTCACATGGAAGTATATGGATGAACATGTGGAGGTGGAACGTAAAATGGTGTTTGATGTTGTTTATTATGTTTATTAAAGAATAATAAGTAGTTGGAAGGATTTGGAGCTTACACTGAATTATCAGGATCAAGATAAAAGTGATATGGTGAATGAAAATTTCACAACAGCGTACCCCATTCCATGGTGAATGAGGTTGAGAAATTTTGGAGATGGAAATGGTTGGATATTAAAATAACTAGTTATTAAAAAATATCCATTCCATGAAGAGGAAGAAACAATCCATAATTCCAAATATGGGTAATGATCAACATAAAGAAAAAAGGGCATGGAGTTTGGGGAGTTAGATGAACCATTTTATGAGACCACACAATAACGGACATCACAACACTAATATGAAAAGGAACAGGTCATGGAACAATATCCTGGGAATTTATATGAATTAACAGGAAATGTCTTGGACAAAATAATACACTATGCCACACCTAGAATGAGTGTGTAAAAATTATAATAGGAGATTAATTATCAAACCTTGAATTAAAGGTGTATGTTGTTGGAATATATAAAACTGATATAGTAGCAGCTATGGAAAAGAAGAGGAGAATACATAACATATTGAAAATCTAATTTTTTAGAAGTTGTAGAAAAATAGTATCTTATGTATTTTTCAAAAATATATTTCATAGAATGTAAAAGGATTTTCACCAATAAAATGTGAAGGTTTACATAAAAAAATTGTATTATCAATATAAACTTGAAACAGAAAGAAAATTAAATAGTTCATACTATTGAGTATGAAGATGGAATTGTTGTAGTACATGAAACAGATTGTCGAGCGGTTGTATCAGAAGGAACAACCTGTAATACAATGAAATTTATAGTTAGACCACAAAAATAATGATTTATCATATGCAAAACAGGGTTTAATAATGTATTTATAAAGTTTATGATACTAAAAATATAAAAAATAGTAATGTATAATAATCAAATGTATTTATTATGATAACATCAATTATTGGATGTGAACGTAAATGAGTTGGATCAATTATGTTATTAAATCAATGTATAATTGTAATATACTGTTCATAAAAAAACAACAATACATAATAATAAATATACCAACATAATTGATTTGGATATCTTATGATTAAAATTTAAATTTTAGTTTACAATTATTGTGTTAACAAACTTGATTTTATGTTTTTTTCTAAAGAAACTCTAATCAACTCCTACAATTGAAGAAATAACACTTCCATGGTTATTATAAATACATATGATTATTACATTCTATGTATAATTGATGTTATAAAAACAGTTTAAAATAAATCATTGTATATTAATCACAATGTATTTTTATGATTTCATCAATTATACATTATAATTTGTTAACATAAAAACTCAAGTATTAATACATCCTAACAGATTCCCTTAAAATAGGTTAACATTTTCAAACTGACAATATTCTTGAATTGAAATTGATTCAACTCAAGATGTACTATTTGATTTAATTATGATGTAGTGTAGGTATATTAACATAACTAGGACTGTAATATGAAGAGTATTTCATCCTAATTGATTTGGATTTCTTTTATAGATGTACATATGATTATTTATTTAATATCCAAACAATATATCATAAGTATGGAAATAACATACTAACAGTACATCATAATAAATACATATGAATACACATATATATATATATATATATATATTATTTCTCTCAAAACTCTTTCTCCTCTATATTTTTTTCTCTTATATTTCTATGTAAGCAATAAAATATATGTCTAATATAAATTCACTTACACATATATTGGATTTTTTCCAACATAAATTATTGGAAAACAAGTTCAAGCAGGAAGACACTAATATTAATGCGCTTATTCTCTATATAAGTGCATACTAGTACTCTATAGTGAATCATCAATGCATACAGTAGCTATGTCACACTTATTTTCTATGTGAGTGAAAACTGGTAATGCATACTGGAAATAAGCACATACCTAAATATGTATACTAGAAAAATAAATACAAATATGTAGCTATATAGATAATAATTTCATATAGATCAATGTAGTTACTAGTTATTAATGGCTTAGTCTTTTTCAATATAATGCGGGTGTAGAAATATTTTTCTCCAAAATGGACATTAAAACCCATTTAAATTCACGTGATTATAACATTGGTTTTTAAGAAGGAAGTGGCTTTTTAGACTATTATGGAGCTAAAAAGAATATATTATGAACAGGTGAAAAAACATCAAGTTCTAATTAAGGATGTGTTCATCCCATTTAAACGAATATATCCCAGAATTATAAAAGATTGTGGAACAATGGGATTGAATGCAAGAATTTTAAATGTGATGATTGAAGATGATGACTTGGAGAACAAGAAACAGAATAGAGAATATACCTTGAATTTCAGCATAAATAAAATGGGAACAATGATGAATGAATAAAGTGATAGGATTGAAGTGATTAAAAAAGAACGTTTTTAAGTAAATTTCCATGTATATGGAATTGAAGGCAAGCAGAATTCCATCATGAGGCTATTAAAGACAATGTTTTTTATTCAATGGATATTGTTCCCTATTCTGGTTGAATAAAAATAAAATATTGGAGCCTCCAATTTCCTTATTATTTTGGTTTCATAAATATAGAATATTTAAAAAATGAAATTCCTATGTTTTGATGAGGATGAGTAGAGTGGTGTCGAAGCGAGGTAGTGGTATGTCAATTCAAATTTTTCTGTCTGAGATGTATTCACAAAAAAAATATGATTGGGTTTGAGTTCAAATGGTTGATGGATATTAGTAAAGTGGGTTTTTGGGTGTTTTTTCTTTTGAAAGAATGGATATTGAAATGTGGATAAGCTTGAATTCATATATGATGCTGACAGAGGATGGAAATAATGTTTTGGATGATTAAGATGACTTGTGTAAGTGAGATACATCACGTTAATCATGGTAACCCATGTTACAAGGGCACTATGGAAGGGTACAAAAAATGATTTGAAAACAAAAAAAGCCCTAATTTATAATTTAAAAGTTAATTTTGAGGTAAAGCATTTTATCTTGAGCTAGTGAGTGAAGCTGTTTAATGATTATAGAGATTTATTGAGTTACCTAGAGAATGTTTCGAGCAAGGTAAGTCACGATTGAGATCTGGTTGGATGAATAATCTTGGACTTGGTTATGTGCTTAAGGAAGTTTTCTATGGCTGAATGAATCTGGCATGTTTATTGTTTAGTGATACATGGCATTTTGATCATTGATAGTAGGAGAAGTTTCTTGAATTTTTTGTAGAAGTAAAAGATGTGTGAATTAAGTCAAAATTTTATCCAGGTATATTAGACATAAAGCCTCAGCCAGCAGAAAATGGGGTTTTTTCATTTAGTTATTAGGGATGAGTTCTTATCTCATGATAGTAAGAGTGCCCAGTTAAGACTTCCATGGAGAGGATATTTAGGATGTGTAGTGTTAAGGTGATTTACGAGGCTATGAGCTTGAGAAAATTATTTTAAAGTCGATAACATTAAAATAATGAGGGATAAGAAGGAATCATTAGATAACATGCTAGAACTCAAGAAATTCTACCTGTCAATATTGCCAAATTTTTCCAGATTTCCTAATTAGACAATTTTTATTCATTATATAATTTTAAATTGTGGTTAAACAATTTCCTCTTCATTGATTGAGTGAGAATGATCTTAGAATGATAGCCTTTCTATTCTTCTTGGACATATGTGCTATGTCGTTGTTTAATCTCTTAGATGAAAAAACCAATTGCCATTTTAGTTTACAAAAATGTTTATTTTATTGGTTTTAGATGTGACGTGATATGATATGAAACTATAATAGGGTGAGAATTGTAAAATAAAAACAAAAAAATAGTCATACTTGTCTTGTTGATGTTGACCAGATGATATAATCGTCCAATCAAATCACAGAACAACAGAGTAAAATATAAATCTGTGGTGAATAAAACTATTATCACTTAACAAATAGTTCATCAAATAGAATTTCAATAGTAGAAATTATAAATACAATGATATATAAAAAATAATGTATTTATTAACAACTCAAATATCCCTAATGAATATCAATTAACAAAAAAATGCAACTCTGAAACCCTTAACTTTTAGAACTATTTGGCATGTACTTTGTAACCTAAGCCCAGGTATGTCAATTCTGTCCCCAAGATGTTCTTCGACTGAAAACCCATTGCTATGTATCAACATCCAGTCCTTTTACACTCTATTCTCCAAGAAAAAAAATCCCTTCACCAATCTAGGAAATGAAAAATTTATTACTAACCATGGAATCTATTACTCTGAATGGATCAGCCGTAGCCCTTCATCATGAATTATCATAAAAATCGGGTTCTATACCATATCTATTTGATCTCAATAGTTGGAAAAATATTAATTACAAGAATAAATAATTATATCTTTTACAATGTAAACAACACAAGTGGATTCTCTATGAAAATCTCCCTAATGAAAATAAAATAAAAAGCACTCTTGGAAACAGGCTAGTCAAAACATGAAAACAGGCTATTAGATATCAATGATCGTGATAGTAAAAATTACAACCTGAAAGACATCAGACAATTTACAACGAATATTTCAACATATGTTTAATTTGGTCAGAAATAAATTAATGTAAGATGAGGATTCATATCATTCAAAGAGATATAAGAATTGTGATTACCTACAGGAAGGGGTGAATCACGATAGGAGGGATTCAGAAGGTTTATTACCTTGGCAAGAAGGGTTCATCCATGAGAGCAGGGAGCAGGTACTGTTCCTTTAACATATCGAGAGAGGGTAGTGTTCCTTCTCCTGAGCTGATGTCACGAGAGCAGGGAGCGACGGAGCGGGTAGGGTTCCATTGTGTGGGACAATGTCATGAGATCAGGGAGCTGATCGAGTCATTCACAAGAGTAACAGGTTGGGAAGGGAAGTTCGGTCGGGCGGAGGATAGGGAGCTCAATCTCGGAGAGGGGAAGCATCGGTTGATGCACCAGATAGAGGAGGTACACCCGAAGAAGGGTACGTGGGAGGAGAGGAACATGTGAGAGGTAGAAGAACTGCGAATGGAGATGTAGCGAATGGATGAGCTGTGAATAGAGAAGCTGGTGAGGGTGAAGGAGATTCAGGCAAGGATCAGTTGAGGGGGAAATCACTGGGGAGATGATCGAAGGAGAACTATTTCGAGGGAGAGTTTGGGGAGTGGGAAAGTGGAGAAGAAAGCCTCGACGGAGGATAAAAAACGAAGAATCTATTCCCACAGGGAATGATCTACTTGTGGCTATATCTAATCTCTATCCACATACCATTTATACTGTGTCTATAAATGGGTGTCTATATGTCATTTTTTTAGTAGTGGACATCTGCGGGGAAGCATCTTCCGGCCATGAGCGAATGGAGCGGGAGGAGCCTGGAATGTTGGTGGAAGGGGGGCTGTTGCGGGCTGGAATGTTGGTGGCAGCGAGCTGAAATGAAGGTGGAAGGGGGTTGTGTGGGCTGTATGTGGCTCGAGCAAGGCAAAATCACGGCATTACCACGGCGTGACTGCGGCGTGACCGCGACGTGACCGCGGCGTGCCGTGGGGTGACTGGGGCGTGACCGCGGCGTGATTGTGGCGTGTTGGCCCGGTCCATCGACATCTGTAGGGAAGCATCTTCCGTCCAAGAGTGAAGGGAGCGGGAGGAGGCTGGAAAGCTGGTGGAAGGGGGCTGGTTGCAAGTGCTGGGGGGATGGTGCAGGCTGATTCGAAGGTGGAGGGGGGGGGGGGCTGTTGCGGGGTGGAATTTTTGTGGTCGTGGGATGAAATAAAGGTGGCAGGGGGTGGTGTGGGCTGGATGTGGCTGGAGCAGGGCCAAATCACGGAATTACCGTGGCGTGACCGTGGTGTGACTATGGCGTGACCGCGACGTGTTGGCCCGGTCCAGCGACATCTGCGGGGCAACATCTTTCGTCCAGAAGCGAAGGGAGCAGGAGGAGGCGGGGCAACATTCTGGTCGTTGCCTTTCCAGCAAATGATAGAACAGATCAACTATTTAATATTTTTTAATAATGTATCTCTATATATGGTTGTAGCGAGCGGCATAATGACGCAACATCTAAAGGGAAACAAAATGATGGAAAAGAATCATACACCCTACACAAACCATTTTAAAATTCATTCACTTTGCCTAAAAATGGAAATTTTATTTATAATATTCAAAGCGTGAAATGGAAAGTGTCATGGTCAAGGAATATGCCTACTTGGACAATGTCATTTGAGTTAAACGAGTATGATAAGCTAGTTTATCTTATTCAAAGAAAACAAATTATAACTAGCCACAAAACAAACACCAACAAGAGACATATGAAAGACTCAAACCAAATCTAAACATGATACAAATATCTATCCCTACTCTTTGGTTTATAAGACAATGCACCTCCGTTGGAGGGGTTTTATTATAAAATCATGTTATTGCTTTATCACACAATTTATTTAATTATATTTAACATTTATTCTAAAACTCATTCAGCACAAATCAAATGCAATAATTTAAGCAATTAGATCAACATAACTATCACTGTGAGTTTTCGTAGACAGTGCACCTCCGTTGGAGGGGTTTTATTATAAAAACATGACTTTATTTAAAAAATGAAACATTTATATTAAAGAACACTTATTCAAGATATGGTATTCAATATAATTAATAAGAATTAATAAAGACGCTAAATTCAATTTCAAGCATTTTTGAATTAAAGAGGCTAGAAGAGGGATCCTATCTCAAGGTGGAACCAAATCGTCCACTTCGGCTCTTGGAGGTTTCTAACTAAAAGATGATGCTACCCCACTAGATACATAATATAGAGTCAAAAACACTGAAATCCCCATATACATGAGGTGCGAGACAAGTAGTAACCATATAATCATACCTCGGATCAAAGCCGGCAGACTGAATCAATCTGAACCCCATTTCCCCCCCTTCGTAGAATATAATTACCCTTTGTCCATAGAAAGAAGTAAAAGACCTAAGTGGCCAATGCGATAAAGAAAATAATATAAAAACTAAACTAAAACATACCTATCTAAAACATTCAATATTTGACAACATTTTCATTTTCAAATTATAACACTCCAAGAGAGGGCTTCCACATAGGAAAACCTGAGTAATGATAAAAAACACTTCTAAATAAATAATTAATCCCTAAAATGTGTTTAAATCCAAAAAATAAATTGCATATCAACCAAAATAAAGCACCAAAGGAAAGGTATCTTAAAAGAAAATGCAATTAACATTGTTTAAAATATTTCACAATGTGACATGACATATTGTTAGTCTTTGTTGTTAAAATTCCAAAACATTTAATATGTAGCATGTTTTAATTTTAGAAAATAGCCCAGAAACATGTTCAATATTTCATATAAATTCCACTAATTAAAAAACATTATACACCCATATAGCAGTATTTTATTTTTTTAATCAAGAATTAGATATTATGAAATCATAACCTTGCAATAATACCTTTTTCAATCACCTTCCATAATTCAGATTTTGATGATGTGATAATTATAGAAGATTCTTCAAAACCTTCTCTGCTTTTCTAACCTTCAAGGAGACGCTGTAGTTTTCAAAATTAATAATGATCTAATCGGGGTTTCATTATATTATAGGAAACATTGACCAAGATGGTATGATGATCAAAATTCAGCTTCTGAAGAGTGGTGCTGGAGATAGTGTTCCATAAATCTATAGCAGGGACATTCATGAAGTCTCTATTCAATTTGGAGGCAACCATTTTGTTGTAATGTCTTCTTTACCAACTATATTTTACACTGGTGAGATTAATTTCAATGATATTAGTGTCTTCAATCGAGGCTTCAAATTATTTCATTGAAATTGAAGCATGAGAAGGTCAAATTTTATTGCTTGAGTTAAGAATGGCATTAAAGTCGCCAATTAAAAACTAGGGGTAGATATGTTAGTGCCTAGGGATGAGAGATAATTCCAAATAGTTATTCTTTCTTGATATTTATTTTTGGAATTGATAGTGGAGAAGAAAGTATGTGTTCCATAAATGTTAAAGTTGCAAGTAAATATCTGGACAGAGATATTGAAAACACTAAAATTATGTAAATAAAAGTGTGAAAAAATCTATAAAGAATCAGCATTGAGTGTATTATTGATTGCACCAGTAAAAACATAATTATGTTGGCAGAAATGTGATTATACAGAGGAAAACAAAATTTTAGGTTTAGCGATGGAAAATAATAAAGGATGATGGTCTTTTTAAAACAATGAACATGTCATAGTTAGTGATACCCTGACAATTCCAAAAGGGGATCATAATTTAAACATGAATTTGGAGTTAGAACACGCTTTTCTCTTTATTCTAGAGCATTTTTTTTCTAGTAGTCCTTCTAACCTCAAGGTTATTTTTAGGGGCATATTCTTGTTCATTCATATATGTGACTAGAATCTTCATTGTAGGTTTGCTAATTGGATCATTCATAGGTGAGTCTACAGAATTATTAGAACAGATCGAAAAAGAATTGATATTATGATTAGAATTCAAGTTTCCATATTTCATAAAGAAATCATCATTAATTAAAGATGTAGAAATAGGAGTACCTGAAAACATTGAAGTATACACTATCTGTTGTTAGGTAGTATCCAAAACTGTTGGATGGTACAGATTAAATGGAAAGGAAATATTACATTCCTACATATGTTAAGGGTCTTGTACCAGGGAGGTGCAAGTAGGTTTGATAGGTTATAAATCATTTTTAATATTTTTGCAAGTCATTGTATGTGTCTCAGTTGAAACAACCTTAAAAATACTCATCTGACTCCCTAATTCTACATAACTGGTAATAGATTTAGAGTGCACAAGGGGAGAAGGAGCTAAATCCTTCTCTAAATTTATGGTTACAAACTTCATTTCAAGAGTATTATTATTATTAGATATGATAAAGAAGTGATTAACAGATCTCATAGTAGCATGAGTTAATGAAGTTTTAATGGTTGGGTCTGTAGGATTCAAATTACAAATCATCAGAGAACTAATGACATCAACACTATTAGCAGGTTGTGAACCATAAAAAGAATATAATGTAGAATAAGAAGTTGTAACTAGATCCTTTTTTTATCCACCCCATTATCCTTAAAGTATTCAATCCACACTCGGCGGATGACATAATGTTATACATATAAAATTCTACATGTGATAGCTAGAAATAAAAATCATTAATATTGTATGGTATCCTATAATCATAGAATAACTAGAAATAAAAATATGTGACAACATGTTACATGATATAATAACCCAAGAAGGTCCAAGGAATGGGTTAGAATACCTATTCCCATCAAATTTATTAAAAATAAAGTGGAGAGACAATAAATAGAATTTAGAGATTTGTGTTGACATCACCCTTTACATTAGAGTGATAAAGGTGAAGGAATTCATCATTGAGATAAAAAACCAAAAATAAAGTCCCATTCTCTAAAAAATTCTTAGATAGTGTATCGAACACTATATTAGCCTCCCTACATATGTGAAATTCCATGAAGTGTATCTTCTATAAATGACAACAATAATCCATCCATTCCTTGTAGAGTTGTAGTTGGAACAATGTAGATTTACACCTGAGTATGTTGACCACCAACAAGAAGTCAATTTCAATCCATAACTTATTCCATCCATAATGCTTATATATTTAACTGCATGAATTACTGCCCAAAGTTCAACTTCAAGAGTAATAAAGCTGCCAACCAATTGTTAGAATCATCCCTTGATGAAGCCTCTAATGGTTTTGAAAATTTCACCACAACTTGAGGGACTAGGTTCTCCTAATGCATCACTATCAACATTTATTTTCATTCATGATGGTATTAGAGGAATCCATTTCATGAATTTAGGTTAAGAAGGATTTCTAATCATACCAATGAACCCATGAAGTTTGGTAATGATGAGGTCTCCATATTGTTATTTATGTATCCCACTTGTAGTTTAGATTTCACTTTTATGTCTACCATAATACCTGAAATAGTGTTTTTAATGGGAAGCCTGTTCCCTTTAAATCTGATACTATTTCTTGATTGTCATATATAGTGAAAACCAACAATAATAAAAGTACAGATAAATTTCTTTAGCTGAAAACTCATATTCAAACTTATCAGGTAGCTCATGAATGAATCCAAAATTTACCATTTTTTAACTGATAATGAAATATAGACTCAAAGAGATTCCATATCTTTTTATTAGACACACATTCCAATAAAATATGGTGACAAATCTCCCAACTATTAAGATAGGGAAAGCAGTAGGATCCCACCTATAATCCAACCATTTGAATCCTATCATCTGTTAGAATCCTGTTGATCAACACATTCCAAATAAATAGTTCCCAAGTGGTAGGGACAATGGATTTCCTAAAGAACTACATCCACCGGGTGGGCCGTCATCAACACCACACTGATAATGATAGTGTAGCTTTAGGTTGAGAGTGCCTAGTATATATGGGATTCATAAGACCTTATCATACTCAAAACAAATGAAAGAATCAGTTTCTTATTTGATACCACTGCAGAGGAGTTAATTCATCTACTCAAGATGTTAGGGTTCCTTGTAAATAGAGATTCTATTCAGGTTAGAGGGCAGATAAATTTTTTTAAAAATTGGATAACTATTCCTACTAGAGTTCCAAAAATTTGGAGAACATATACTTCCAATGTGTGTGCATCATTATCTTAGTATACTCATCTCTTATGGGTGGCCAAACTGAGAAGCCCATGTCAAATTGTTTACCCCTATGCAAACAAATCTATTATTTTCCTAATGAATTTAGTTGAAGCTTTGTTTGAAATTAACAAATTCTGGATATAGATGTCTACAAGGGACTTGTTAATGAATTTGAGATTTTTTATACCAATACCTCCCATATCAATAGGCTTCAAAAATTTCATCAAATCCATAGATACAATTTTTCTTTCATGGATATTACTCGACCACACAAAATTATATATTTGAGTGCCCACTATTTAAGTATCTACCTTTTCCATTTATAGAGATGAAAGAAATATACAAACACATATGTAATTAGAGAATTCAGAAGGAATATCCTTCTATCTTGATATAAGGTCTTAAATTCCCCACAAGTGAGTTGTGATTAGATTTTATTTGAAATTCCTTCATTATATCTTACTCCAACTCTTCCTTAAAATAGAAGTCCTCCAAGATAGTTGAAGTTTAGATCCCGTGCTTGACCTTCAAGATATTTATGATGGATCCTTTTTACTAGTTTAAAGTCCCTTCCCAAAAATAACCATTGATTTGTTCCTTGAAATAGATTAATCATATACCTATTCATAATAGGACAATATTTCTCTAATGAAGTTTGTACATCCATTTTTAGCCTCACAGAAGTGGAGAATATCATTGGCATAAAGGATGTGCATTGGAACATTGATATTTTGAGAAAACATAATATGTATAATTTTCCTTTGATCAATAAATTGTAGTAAACATCTACTGAGTTAATCCTCAATTAAAATAAAGAGGAGTGTATAAAGGGTTTCCCCTTGCCTTAACTCCCTAGGGTAATTGATGTAGCGTTTTCGGGAACCATTAAGAAAGAAAAAGAGTTTATCTCAAGAGAATGAAATGACCTATCATTTTTAATGGATTTCCTCTTATTGATAGTGTTATAAAATAAAGTAATCTAATCTTCTAATAGTCTTATATCATTCAAAAAGAACCGATCAGTGAATCTTTGTAAATCTATAGAGGCTACTCTAATAAGGTTTCCTCTAATATTTTCATTTGTATTTAGAACAAAGTTAAATTACTCTATGAAGACTCTATTCACATTGATCTGAGTTGATATTAAATACAATTCCTCCCATAGGCCTCTTATTTTGATATAGCAGTTAAAGGAATATATAAAAGGGACTAGACAAGAGGAGTTACCTAAGTCATGACTGATTATAATATACTGCTTCCCAATTTAGAAAATATTATATTGAACATCCTTTCTTTTAATCACCCAAAGGGTTTCCACATTTTCCGTCTTAATATTATTTATCATCTAAACATATTCTGTTTATTTCTGGTCAAACATTTTTAAAACAATCAAACTTCACCATGGGTTCTATGATACCAATCAACCTAGGCTGATGCTGTGAAATGAAGTACCTAATGGAAAGAGAAGTCTTTGTATTTTTGAGGCCTTTTAATTTTCAGAACAAGATATGCATTTTGTTAATAATCTTCCCCTGTTTGGGGGAAAGAATTTCTTTTCCACCTCCTCTAATGGAATATTTTTCTTTTCGTTGAACATTTTCCTTCTAGTCGGTGCACCCAATTTGGTTTTCCTTCTTTTAGAATTTTTCATATTCATCAATTTCATTTGCCCAACTTTTTCAACAAATGAGACTAAATTTATTGGAAGATATTTCCAAAACAAAGTGGGATTCCTTAGATGGATTATTTGTCGAATCCTTTTTATAGGATACCATAGTGAAGGATCCATCAACTAAATCAAGATACAATTTACCTTATGAGACCTCTAGCATGCCTTTCACCTGACCAGTCCATTAACATATTTTCTGGGAGACACCCACCTGGTCTGTGGTTGTTCTTTCGGGTTTAAAGGTGTCTAGGACTAAAACCATCCCTTTTAAACCCGCCTTAACAATGTTAGAGGACAAACCATAAATATATGCATACGTTTAGAAGGGATGGATTGAAAATATTATAAATATAAAAGTTGTAAAAATATATTAAATGTGGGGATATTAAAATACATACCTTCCATCAATTTTTTGGGACAAGAGCGTGCAAGAGGAAGGTGGAAACAGTTAATGGGATCCATGAGGGAGGGGATCTTTTTGGGAGCTCGATCTGTGATGTGGAGCCAAAATTTGAGTCGAGAAGGGCAGGGAGAACCGATGGATGGGGGGAGGCGGGGAGGCAGGGAGGCGAGGAGGTAGCGAGGTGGAGATGTGGGAAAGACGGGATGGGGATGTGCGGATGTGGATGTAGGAAGGGGGAGGCGGGGAGACCGGAAGGATAAAGTGGATGCGGTGACCTGGTGAGATGTGGAGGAGGCGGGGATGCAGATGCGTGAAGGGGAGGCTCGGAGGAGGCTGGAAGGTGGAGAAGCCTGAGAGAAGGAGCGAGAAACTGACGGGAAGAATGACGATGGAGGGAAGCAAAATAGGGATTGTGGGAGGGGAGAATCGTGATTGAGGGAGGGGGATAAGTGTGAGGGTGTAGGGTACAACCACGACAATCGTGACATTAGGTTTGATATAGCCACGATTTGTATAAACCGTGGCTATAAATCCGTGGAAATATCTCAATATTCTAGTAGTTATCACCCAGATCATCATTCAAGTCTTACATAATTATCAACATTAAAAAACTTTGACTAATTTATGTAATCATGTGAAACAAAGACTTCAAAACAACTCAATATATTAATTTTTAATATTTTAAAATGGTTTTTCAATCATAACATATGATAGATACGAAATAATATATAAAAATCCCTTGTAAAGTAATTATACAAGAGACATAAACATGATATATTCCAAGAGGACCAGTAGGTGTGATCATATCTGAATGATAATCACACATTCACATTATACTTGCATCGTTTGCTGTTGGAATATGGTTGTATCACGAGGTCACATAATCATATCATCACACAGATATCCTCATGCTGCTGCATTACATTGTTTAATCTCTATCATGTGGTTTAAACTTCTCACGTAGTGTTATTATACATATTCCATATTTGGTTTAATTATTCTATCGTGGAAATTAGCAGGATTTATCTTCCCCAAAACCAAGGGTTCTCTAAGATGACCCGTCTCTCCTTATTTACATAAGTATGACTTGTGAGAAGATAAATCAAAAGATATATTGAGATCTGAGGCACCCAACACAGAAGATAGAATCCTAAATACCTTTTTGGGTAAGCGAATTCAGGAGCTGTGACTGGCCGAGATCTGCAAGAAGGAGGAGGATCGCCATGAGGGGGGTGGCCGTGTCGGAGGCGCGCCAGAGGAGGAGGTGGGGTGGAAACCGAGGAGCAACATCGGTAGGGGGAGGTGAGGTGTCAGTGTTTAGTGGCAGCGTCTGGGGAGGAGGGTCGAAGATGAGAGTTAGTGGTGGGGTTGCAACGAGGGGCAGCGTCGCGAGGGCACCGTTGGGGGAGGAGGATCGGGGGAGAAGAGAGATCATCAGGGCATTGTTGGGGGAGGAGGTTCGGGGGAGAAGAGAGCTTGCGAGGGGTACCTTCGGGGAAGGAGGTCCACACAGAGGTGAGGTTAATGTGATGGGGTCACGTGGAGAAGAGGAAATGCCCGAGGATCAAAACATTACTGCTGCAGGTTTTATGTTATGCTTGGCAATAAATTAACCTATAGCCACAGATTTATAAAATTGTTGCTATAGCTCCATGGCTATAGGTCATTTTTCTAGTAGTGTATCAGTGATTCATGCATAAAATCAGTAGGATTTCCCTCCCACTCACTTTGTTGATCCAGAATGATTTCACTTTCCATTTCGATGAGGTTTTCAAGAGAGCCTTCTTTGAACTCAATAGTTCTCTTACATGTAACCCAATAATCCAACCCCCAGATTAGTACTTACCCTCTTAGTTGATGTGTGATGCTTACGATAGAGCTTTTGGGGATGTTCTTGGTCAAAGAAGAGAAAACATTCCTCATGTCATCTATTATGCCTCAAAAACATTGGATGAAACTCAATCTCACTACACTGTGACTGAAAAGGAAATTTTAGCAGTGGTTTTTTACTTAGATAAATTTTGGCCCTATCTCTTAGTTACCAAAATCATCATCTTCACAGACCATTCTACTATAATGTTCTTACTCAAGAAAAGTGATTCCAATCCACAGATAATAATATGGATCCAAATTCCCCTAGAGTTTGACCATGAAATCAAATATGGACCAGGAAAAGAAAACCATGTGGCTGATCACATGGGTATAATTGGTAAATCATCTCATTATGAAATAATTGATCAGATGATTTCAGAGGATGTTTTAGAAGAATTTGGGAACAACTATTCATTCTATAGAACATAGATCATAATACGACTATTGATATCACACTGTGACCATGTTGTGTGAACTATTGGTTAGCTTCATAAGATGGTGTTCATGACATGAAGAAAACATATAAATATACAACACTATATTGTCTGTAGATGTTTGAGTCGGTATTTCCATGATTGTTGATGTATTTTTTTGAAGTATAAATACATGTTATTGAAAGAATAAAAAGGTCGTAAAATATACAAGGTCCTCCACCCCATGTTTCATATTTTTTAGTTAGTTTATTAGGATATATAATTTTTCATTTTTAAAGAGTATTTATTCATTGTATGGGAGTGATGGTCTCACTTTGATTGGAATATATGACAACCAAGTTAATACATAAGGGTTATTCACATTTTGGTTTATAATGTTGTGTTGTGAGGTGTCCATATATTTTTTAGGTTCTATAAATTTAATGGTACCAAAACTATTCAAAAAAATCATTTCATGAGGAATATATGTGTATTTGATAATATTTTTGGATTATAGGCGACTAATCTTGGATAAGTGAAGTCACATCATGGTGAGATAGTCAAAATGTAATTCTATATTTATCATAATGACATGTTTGGTGTAGAGTGATCCATGTTGTTCAAAGGAAGATTTTCACATGCCATAATGTTGAGTGTCCTGCAGTGAAAGTGATTTTTCATGATGAACTTTTGAGATTGTAGTCTTAGTAGAGGATGACTATCACACTATGGTAGTAATGATAACACTGTAAATGGATTAAGAAATTAGGGTTTCATATTCACATCTCCTATTATTGAGAGAATAATTAGGGTAATTAAATGGGAAATTTTGATTCAGTTTTAAAAGTGTCAATTGGTTGAATTTTCCATTTTTTTAGTATGATTTAATGAACAATCAAAAGGGTAACTTGAATTTTTTCTAAAGGTGTGGGAAATATCAATATAATGAATGGATTTATAGACACATATCTGAGACTCAGTATGGAAGGATAGACTAGAGACATCCCAAACTTGTAGTATTAATTTGGAGAAGAACAATATGTTCTTGGAGGATATGTCACTCAATGTTCGTGAATGCAGTGTTAATTTCCATGCCATCAGAGGTATAGATTTTATTTATTGTTCAAGGAATAATTAAGAAAATTATATGAAGTATAATTGTTTCCATCATGTAAGAAGATTATAAATTTATTCAATATTATTTGAAGGTTATAAATTGGAGGTTCAGTGTGGATACTCAAAACAATAATAAAAGCTTGGTTAATAGTGTTTTAGGTGCATTACATCACCTCCATTGCATGATCCTCATATTAGGCTAGTTTGGGAAAACCAAGAAAATTGTTTATATTCACCTTTTACTACTTCAATGATTCTTATCAACTATACGAGAGAGAGTTTTCTTAATAACCATCAAACAAGATCATTTGAAGGGTTGATTTAAAAATAGACATACACTAATTCACCCACCTCTTATGGTATTCACATTTATTGTGGATAATAATCAAATAAGATAAGAAATTTATGGATGATGACATTGAATTCATCTTGTAATAAAGAGAATATTATGAAAATTATTCCACATAAAACTCCATAAATTATGAAATTATATTTTCACTAGATTTTATTACAAGGAAAGATAAAGTATAGTTGTGATTATTCTTAAAAAATATCATGGTCCATTAAGGAATTTGATTTAAAATAAGAGGAATGAAGAGATTGTTTTAAAGATTTATCAACTTCCGGAAATATAATTAAAAACATAGTTAAATTATACTAATTTGGAGTTTATTTGGAATCACAATTAAGAGATTCATTAGTTTAAAGGGTTTATATAGATTCTATATTGGCGAGAAGATGAACAATGAAAACAACCTCATGGAACTCACTTGTGAGATTTTTGGAGGTGATGACTTTGTGGTAACTCTTGGAGGAGTTTTTAAATCCAATTTATACTTTATTTGATAGAGAATTTTCTTCATATAAAATCCTTATTCTAGAGAGAGAGAGATAGCATAATAGTGGTGAAAAAATAGTAGGGTATTCTTACATGGTTAGCCATATCCTACAAAACTAGTTACGATGACTGGCTATTGGAGATCAATGATGAAATATTTTAATTAATATTCTTATTTCACATATTTAGTGTATTTTCATCATTTAATATACCTATTGAATGGTTTTGGTTGTATTATTATTCGATTATAGTACTCATTGGTTATATTTAAAAAATTATTTATCAATTGTTTGATATGTATAATTTATTTTATTAAATTACTGAAAATGTTGTGTGACTTATCCTTTTAAATTCATTCGTTCTTTCTATTTATGATCATACTAATATTGATTTAATTTTATTATGTAGTGGTCATTAGATTAATAAATTCATATATTTAAATAATATCACTCACATACTAAGTTCTTAGTGTGATCTCTCAAAGCATAATTAGATGCACATGTTATATTTTTGTATTTAATAATTTTTATGTAAGATTAACACATTTTGAGAATGAGGCAGATGGAAACCAAATGTTGAAACTAATTCATATCATATATTCATCGGTTTTTCATAAACATTCATTTATTTTTTATCTATTTTAATTTTTACCCAAACATTCAAACCAAATCCCTATTAAATGTAAAATAAAATTGAAATAAAAATAATTAAAATGAAAAATTAGAAAATATTATAACATAAATGTTATCTAATAATGGGAAACACCCTATTTCATTTCATCAGGTATAAAACATGAATGAATAATTCATGGAAAATGTTTCTTCATTATTCACATTGTTTTTTAGGTTATTTATGACTAGGGAATTTAATTTGTTTTCATTGAAAGTGTCTTATACCTATACTACATTATGCTTTATCTGAAATTTATAAAATGATAATTTTTTATGCACATATTTTTTTTTCATTTTGCATTAATGTACTTTTTATGGTCATGGGTTTATATTATTCTATTTTATTTTAGGAGAATCATCTTTCCCGTTATTTTATTCCATTTTTTCATCTTAGGTAATCTTTTAATTTAATGTTATTTATTCACATGCTATGGGTTTGGGTCATCCAACTAAAAACTCATTCTTTTTCAGGTTAATTAGATCTTTTTTTGTTAAAAATTAAAAATTAATAATGAAAAAAAATGTATAAAGAATAATAGTTACAGACAAGTAGTAGTTAGAAAATATTTATTATTAATAATAATGTATTATTTATTTTTAATTATATATTAATTATTAAATATCATATATGAATAGTTATTAATTATTCAAAATAGTTGATTAATTATAAATTATAAATTTTAAAAATAATTAATAAGTTTTTTTAAAATAGAAGATATTAATTATTAATTATTAATTAATTATTTACGAGTGTATATTAATTATAACATATTTCTTAATTATTAATAAGAAATATTAATTCTTATATACTTATAATTAGCGATTTCTTATGAATTTTTAATTATAATAAATTAATTAATAATTAATAATAATTTATTATTTTTGAATTATCAATTACTAGTTTATAACTAAATTTTAATAATTAATAATTAACAATTATCAATTAATTATTTATTTCATATTATTAATTATCAATTTAGAATAAAACTATTAGTTATTAAGTATTTATTATTTTTTAATTAGTGAATATAAATTATTAATTATTAATTAAAGATTTTTTAGTATTATTAAGTTTTAAATGATTTAATAAAAATCTTAAATCATCAATTAGAAAATAGTAAATGTTTATAACCTATTAACTAATTATCATTTATTAATTATTATTTTTTATTTATTAATAAAAATTATGAATTGTAAATAATAAATAATAAATTATAACTTACAAACTATAACTTATAAATTATAAATTATAAATTATAAATTATAAATTATAATAAATTATAAATTATAAATTATAAATTATAAATTATTACCTATCAATTTTTATTAATTTTTAGTTTTTTATAGATAATTATTGAAAATTTAATATTATTAATTTTTTTTAATAAATTATCAATTTATAATTAATATCAATCATTATAAAGCAGTTAATAATTAAATATAAATAATTATAAATTTTCATTTTCAATTTATAATTTTTAGTTTTTAAATTATAAATATTGAAATTTTATATATTCATTTATAAATATTATAAATACCTGATTAATATTTAATTATGAATTTTCAATTAATGTCGATTAAAAATTAGAAATTAAAATTAAAATTATTTCATATTTAATAATAAGTAATTTAAAAAAAAATTATTAATAATTAATTTTGTACTTATAGTTTGAATTATTACTAATTTGAGTTACTTTTTTTGGTTTTAAATAAGTTAATAACATTTATTATTATGAAATTATTACTAAATTTCTTTAGATATGTTTCTAAGAGCATATGATGTTATGATTTCTTGGGTGAGAGTAGTGTAAGGATGACTCTGTTACTATAAAGTTATTGTGTAGTACACTAAAAAATGTGTTTATAAATTTTTAGTAAAAAATATATATTTTTAATAATTAAGAATTTATAAATTATTTTATTTAATTCATAATAAAACAATTATATTTTAGATAAAAATGTACACTGGGGGAGAGATGGGAAGCACTACCTGGTGATATCCCGTTGATTCTTGGGAAATCTTCTTCTGATGGAAGGTCTCCAATGATACATTGATCCAAAGGATATCTTTGTCCTACCCATGAAGAAGGTGAGTGAGTTGTTAATGAGGTGAAGGTGCGATCATTACCATCTGGGAGAGAAGTGGTGATTGAGAAGAAGGTAAGTCTCCTAGGTTCTCCAAAACCTAAGGCCTCATTTAGACCTTGTTTAGAAGGAGTGATAAGTATAGAAAAGAAATGATATTGAGGGAAGAAATTTGTTTCTCGTGTTTGGGGAAATAATTTTAAGGGGAGAAATGGAGAGAAATAGATTTCTGTCCTCCTATTGTTTTTAAATCACCTCAAAATTGGGATTATTTGGAAATAAATGATGGTGAAGGGTTGTTAAAATTTTAAAATTCCAGTTTTATCCCTTTTTTCTACATGTATCACAAAAGAATTTCATTTCTTTTCCTTTAAAAATATTCACCAAAAAAGATGGAGATAAATCCAAATCATTAATTTTATTTTTATAAGTTATTGATCCAAACACAAGGAGAGAAATCAAAATCATTTCATTTCATTTATTTTCTTTTATAAACTATCAAATCATTTCTTTTCTTTTACTAAAATCTCACCAAACACAGTGTTATATTTTTCTTTGATTCGAATGATAATTTAGAGTCTTTATGCAAAAGAATAACATAGAATGGTTCCATTGCTTTTGTGTAAGCCAACCCTGAATTATTAGAAGACTAGATTGAGGCATGTCACCACTTTGTTTTGGATAGATTATTGGTGATGTGGAAGAACTCAACATGGAATCTTGATGACCTAAAGTCTTGGCTCCAACAATACTGGGGGTTTTAAAATTAATGATTGACTCCAATCATTAAGGGACTATATCATGCTATTTTCCCGTCAGAGGGAAAAAAATTCTTGCTTGGGGTTTCGGTCCAATTCCTCTGAAGCCCGGTTATATCTCCCTGGAATAAAGGGATCATATTTTATATCCTCATTATTCTAGGAATACTATTTTATAATCTTGGATTAGAATAGGTTTAATGAATTGGTTCATCTGGAACCCTTCAATATTGTGTGATGTATCTGCTATAGTGGGATGACCAATCAAGATGGACAAGGAGACCGAGAGGGCTCAATATGGTCACTATGCCAGAGATTTTGTTGAATTTTATTTGTCACATGATCTTATTGAAATAATTTTTTAGCTTCCAGTGATTACAAGCTCAAACTATCAATCCATTTTGCATGATTGCTAGATTTCTGTTCTTATTGTCTTCAAATTGGACACTCCTTTGAGAACTATTACAAGAACCCACAGGTCTCTATTTTCATGAACTATGGGGATACTCCTACTACATGTAGAAATATTCACTTTATTGGTACTAATCAACTAAGATGGTGTGGTCTCATGAAGGAAAGACATGTGTACTAGATTCAGGAGGGAACTGTTTCTACTGATAAATCCCAGATTGTTGTGAGTGCCTCCTTCGCAGATATTGTCAAGAAAGGGGATGGAAATGGGGATCCAGTCCTTGGTATGATCTTTACCCATACAAATGTGACTCATGAATGTGATTGTTCTCATTTAATGCATGGTAATGGGGTTGTAAAAAATCCTCCTGGTGAACATGTTACAGAATAGGGAAAAGAAGCAGGTGATCACTCATCTTATTATCCTACTTTATAGGCTGAAATAGCTTTGGAGGAATAGGAAAATCAATATAATTTAGTGGTTGAAGTTAAAAAAGGAGGATATTTTGAAATGAGGTATGAAATTAATTTCTATGATAAAAGTAAAGGTATGAACGAGGTGATTAATAGTGAAGGTTTTCAGATGGTTATTTTGAAAAAGCCCAAATCTACCGTGCATTCGTTGGGCGCACAAAGTGATTTCTTAGTTACAGGTGAATCCAAAAAAATGGATATGTCTTTGATTTGTATGGACATAGGATATTACTACCCTATTGAGTAGGAAACTAAAATGGAAGCTCCTATACAAGCCTTTTCTATTATTCCAACCCCTAGCAAGGTTCTGGTTCCACATCAAATAATTAATTCCAATCTTCTCACTACTATAATTCACAATAAGAACCAATTGAATGTGAATGAATCATCCTAAATACATTCTAATACTAGATTCCCAATAGATGTGGAGGTTTTACCACAATTTCTTCACGAAACCATGGGATATTCCCACTCTCCAAATCATTATGGCATGCTCAACCCCCTTCCTGATATGAAAGACACAAGAAACAATGTTCAAGAAGGTAAACTGCCTTTGACAGAACATGGAATTGACGCATTGAGGGACAAAGAGGAGCTTGAAAAAATTTGAATATTCCCTTTGAGAAGGATGTATCGGACTCATAAAAGGAACAATTGGAAGGACCTTGGAAACAAATAAATTCTTGGAAATTCTATAGTCATACACAGAGTCATGGTCGAGGATGTGAGCGTTTGAATTAGGTTTCTCAAAAGGATGAATTACAACCATCGATTTAATTTTACTTTGAAGGAATGGAAATTGAAATCAACCTTCAACTTTCAAGGATATTAGAAGAGAGTTATTCTAGAGTTTGGGGTTATGGGCATGGAAGAGGTAGAAATTGGAATGACTTATGAGAATAAGAGATAAAAATTGGATATAAGATTAGGAAAAGACACGGTCCTTGATTTATTGGATGAGGGCAGTGATGTTCTGTCTGAACCCATCCTTTTGCTCCTTTGTATTGTTTTTATTTTCTATTTAAGGGGATCGTACTCTAAATTTTTAAAAAATTATATTTTATTAATATCTTTGACCGCAGTTTCCTCAGAATATAGTCATAGGCTTGCTAACATGCCAAAATTGGAAACATGTGTAATTTATATGATAATAAACTATAGAAACTTCTATGGGGAATATTTCCTTGGTTTGGAATCCTGGGTGTATAACATTTTTCTAGTTGAAAAATCCAACATATATTTCATTGATGGAAAATTTCATTATACATGGAATAGTCATTAACTACACATACCAATATGTAAATAATGGGTTGAAGAGTGAAATATAAGCTTAGTATTTAAGATTCATCATGTTATGGTCAAATTATGAGTAAATACAATTAAAATACATAAATTCCTAAAATATTGAAATATTGGAAACTTCTTTCCATAATGAATTAATGAAAGCTTCATTATTATAAAAATCATATTTTGAATAACCACATCATGTTTTTTTGAGTTATCAATTTTTTATTTAAATTTATTATATCAAATTTAGGGGGTGGATAATATAGGGTTTAAGTATCAAATTTTTAATTAAATTGAGTATATTACTACCTTGGTGCATTTTACCTTTGATTGGTTATAGGATACTTGATTAGGGTATCTTGGTGATGGATTGAAGGCTTAAAGAGGAATAAAAAACTAAGCTGGTAACCATATTATTTTTTTGGTTTCTTATTTTTTTATTAAAAATTGTGATACCTAGGTCATAGAATGTTTTAAAATTTTAATTTTTATTATTATTCATAATATATAATATATTATTCAAATTTTGGATTATATTTTGTTTTTTTTGAAAAAAATATTTGTATTTGGATGTTATTTTGGAAAAGAAGTAATTTTTTAATTTTTCTATTCCTTATTATTGAATAATATAAAATAAATTATTTTAGATCCTTTAATCTATAATGTTTTCCCTACTCATATTTTACAATCAATCAAGAAAGAATAACTAAATACATATTAGTAAGAAGGATCTATTAAAGAAGATGTGTATACAATTGTTTGTTTCTAAATTCATATGATCATGAAATTAAATAAATATTATCATATTGTAACAAATGAATTTTTTTTCATTCATCATGATGTCTATGATAAAAAAACATAATGATAATGGTTCTTCAAAATATAAAATGGAATTTATTTTTGAATAATATTTCATATTTTTTTCATTTTGTAGTTCAATATTAACACACTTTATGTTATTTAAATTCATTTATTGATAAAGAGTTCAGATAGTTAATGTAGTGATGATAAAATGTGAATATAATGATATCAATTACATTAATAGTCCTTAAACAATTAAATTCAACAAATTTCACAAGTGGGATAATATTTTAATCTTTAACGAAAAAATCATTGAATATTAATTCTAATTTCTACAATGTTTATTCTTATTAAGTTTTTAGAATATTTAAAATCTGAATTAAAGTTAACTTGTTTCAATATAATAGTAGGTTTAAAAAATTATATAATATTCATTGTTCCTTATAGGATCAACCCTTTTAATTCGCCATATTATGTATTTTTCATTTAGTTATATTTTGGTCAATAAATTTATAAACATCACACAAATCTATGGGAGTTGACGACACTAACGAATGTGTCACCTAACTATACTAGGTCTAGGGCATCATGGAATAGTCCTCGGTGTGTGAAAAAACACAGCCATGTTCCCATAGTTTCTTCTCTCACATGGCATTCACTGAGATTCATGATTCCACTCTCATATTCCACAAGGAACACATTGGGTCCCCCAAGTGGTCTTATCTGTTAATAAATTTAATCTATCATCAATTTTTTCTCCAATGTCAAATTTTTATAATTAATATTTAAATCTATTTAATTTATATCTTGATACAAATTTCAATATTATTAAATATTATAGAGGTCATTTAATTAGTATATTTTTTATTTTTATTTTTTAACAAAAAAATAAAAATAAATAAACTTAAGAAAATTTGGAGGGAAATGTTTTTTTTTCAATTGAGTAGAATACAAATGTTTTTTTTGATTTTATAATTTAGATATCTTGTGATATAGTTTAACAAAAATTAGATTTAATACATGGACACACATGAGTGTTGTTTGATGATAGTTCTAGTGGTGATGCATCATGATGAACTATTAATTGGAGCGATGATTAATATTAAAACCAAGATAACTCTTTAATTTTAATTATTAAATATTGCATGAGTTTATCATGATTATGGGTAATGAATTAATTTTTAAAAAATTGACAAGGTGATGAATTATTATTGAAAACTTTCATGACTAGTAGTGTGGTTAGATTTGTTATTTTAATGATATATTTATAAAGTTCTACATATTTTTTACTATATGTGGGTAGTGTGATTTAAGCAAGTCTTCATACAAGGTAATAGTTATATGATGAATCTTCTCATAGCCATGACAAAATAATTGAAGTCACATATGCAAAATTATTTCCATAAAAATATATTTACCATAAATATGGATTATTAGGGATGATCTAGTGGGTTATGAATTTCTATGTGGATGATGCTAATGATATGATTACATATTTATCAACATAATTCTATTGATTATTAATTCCATTAGATTTCTTTCCAATAAATTACACTATTAATGACATAGATCATGGATTTTGTTTTGTGACCATCAAGATAATATTGTGATATATATTTTTCGGTTTTCCACCCTAGAGATATAGATTTCAATAAAAATGTATTTTATTGAGGTTATGTAGATGTCGAATGATGATTATTGTTAGGTATTTTCTTCTTATACACATATTCATAAATGTTTTTCGATATGATTAATTTTATAGATTCATATTATTTAAAAACTACACTTTAATGGACCCCTATATCGATGTATCCCTATAGTCACCCTTAAATTGAAGCACTATATCCGATGTCTATATATTGAGATATGATTGTCATGGATTTTCATTATTCTTATACCACTATGAAATAACACAGTTTATGATGAACCGTTGAATGGAATATAGAGTTGTCTATTCCATTTCTATATCTTTAAACAACATCATCTTCCATTAGTTAGAATATGTATTTATTTTTTCCTTTAAATTATGTGGAGCTATGAATTGTGGTATCATCTATTTTTGGGTCGTAGTATCAATTTTCAATCATTAAAGGTAAAAATTTCTTATCCATGAGTTCCATAATTTAATTTTTCTAATGGATAATAATTTGGCCATTTTGGGTCTTTTTTTGTGTATATAAGATATCAATATTTAATATTTAGAGATTTATTATTTTTATAATTCATTGGAATATATTATGAGTTGAGTTAGAATTTAATGTGATATGTTTTGATTTTCGTAAGACATGGTAGCCTATTAGAATGTGTATAAACTACTTTTCCATCCCATATTTGTGAACTATACTATCCCAACTATTTTTTATGACTTCATATTCTTATATTATTATTCATGTGAATTCATGGATTTGGAAGTGGTAAACAATTGAAATTTATTACTGCATTGTTAATCAAAAACATGTATAAACACTTTTTTTCTGATGTATTTATGGTTATGTGGGGAGATATCTTTTTTGGAGATCTATATTTCTATGGATCATATAGTGTTAGTTAGTAGAGATCATCTTATTGTGGTCTTAATATATTTCTATGTATGGGTTCCAACATTCACTAATCATGGATTTTACATTAGAGTTTCAATTTAATTCAATTTGGGGTATTACCTTATATACTGGATACACATTTCAAAACATATAGTTATATAAATAATTTGTTTTTTATTTGTACATTTTATAAATATTGTTTAATATAATCATACATTCGAACATAAAATTATTTAGGATTATTATATATATATATTTTCTAGTGGTGTACAAGTTTTTATTATGTAAGGCCCTACCTCATTTAAAAACAAGGTTGTGTGTTCCTCTACATGCAATATTCTAATATTAATTGTCCTAGTGACTAGTAGAGTATGAGTATATGCACATAATGTTTTTCATTCCCAAAGTAACATGTTACATAATAAATACTTGTACACCACTAGAAAAATAATTTAACCATGTATATATGAAGGAAAGAAGAGCTATTAGAAAGTCTATATGGAATCATTTGGTGTGAAAATATAATGTAAATGTTAGTGATTTTCAAATTATTATAGTCCAGTAATTTAATATATACATGAGAAAATATAAATCCTCATAGAATCAGTATTGGGTGGGATACATGATATTATCAAGCAGCTATTAAATGAATGAAAATGAAAAAATAGTTACCATGAGTGGTTTTATTTATTTTCATTATTAGATCCCCATTGATCAAAGACAATTCTTGGTTTGATATTTTCAGCCTAACTGATTGAAATGAATAAAATATAGTGTTTGATAAACTGGTAATGGAGAAATGTTTTAGAAGTGACGTAAAGTGATGTATTGTAAAATATTTCATGAATAATTATAAGGATGAAAATTTTTATGGATAAACCATAAGTAGTTTGATGTTCATAACACATAATAAATCCAAAACATAGTTGGTATGATGGGAATAGTATATAAAAAATCAGGTGGTATAGGTAGAGCATAGAAAACTCTTCATGGATTGGACTGCTTATGATAAAAGCATTGATAGTGCCTCAAGATTAATAAAATTTAGAACATGGATGAATTAACCATTTATCTCTTAATATTTAACTTAAATATGCAGCTTATTGAAAATTTCATTATAATCCTTGCAGTCTCCCCATTATAGGAGAATGAATTTCATGTCTATTATATGAGTGGATCACATGAAATATTTAAGTATTAACATAGAACCTATGTTGGTGTATGACATATTGTGAAGAATATGTCGTTTTTAATTCTATTGCAGTTATAACTCCCATTTTAGTGTGAATATTATATGAATTCACAAAAAAGGAAATGAAAAGGGAAATAACTAGTCACATGTTCATAAATAAATGAATTGAGTGGATAATACTACCATTTATAGTGAAATAAAAAAATGTGATTAACTTAATAAATTTGCAGTGGAATTTACTATGTAAATTTTAATTATATATTGAGTTTTTAGAATTCCATTCCTAATATAAGAAGAAGATGAATTTAGTTTGCTTTTGAAATTTTTTTATTTCATCTTTTGGATATATTCTTCAATTAACAGAACCATAGAGATCATTGATAGTTTTTATAGATGTTTGAGGAAGTATTTCAATTCTAATGGATAGATAGTGGAGTAAATTTTTTTATCTCATTCAATTAATAATTATTTTAGAGGCCATGGTATAAGTGGTAATTCATAGAGATCATTAAATAGTTGGTTTTAAAAAAATGGGAAAAATGATTGGTGATTTATATAAAAGAATTCATGATGCAAGGAATCCAAATCATGATTTCCAAGGGACACAAAATAATTATGTGAGACCCATGGAGTGTATAAATGGGGTAATAAAATTATTGTTACCAAATAATATAGGATGAAATTTTAAAAATAAGAAAACTTGAGAGACAATGAGGGACATTTAGACCATAAAGATAATAATGAAACTTCTCAATTAAAACCTCACTATTATGTCTTTCAATGGGATTGATGACAAGTTTATTCTAATAGATGAACCTATAGTGTGAATGTATTTTCCATATTTTTTACTATCATTGTTTATATGGTTAGTGTGAATTAAGTGATCTGCTTATGTTAAAAATAGTGAGCTTAACATGGCATTAGTAGAGAGGCTTCCAATATTTTTGTACTTTTTTCAATGGAAATGTAATGAAATATAGAAATGAGTAGTGAGGTACCTTAGAACAAGGATATATCATATATTAATTGAAATAAGTAAATATTTGTGATCTTTTAGTGTTCATGTATATTTCTGAAAAATCATTTGAGTTTAAGGAGGATGGTCTATCCTAATAAAATACATGATCTATTGGTAAATCATATATTAATCGAAAATATATAGTGTAAATTTAATAACCTGATTCACTTCTCTCTCATTCCATCTAGTTTCTTAGGAAGATTCAGTTTATACCTAAAATGTTTTATGGCATCCCTTGTTAAAATACATTTATTATTACCTTATACCCATGGTCGGTGTTTTTAAAATTATGGGAACATATATGAGTCATAAAGGGCGAAAATTTATTAATGGGAATAATAGCCTTCTTCTAAAGAGTAGGATGTGTCTCCAATTGATATAAGTATGAAATGAGATGTTACCTATTGGAAGACACATGGAATGTTTTTTTCTAAATAAGCATATACTTAATTATAAAAAAATAATAAGTCGGTTCTTTTGATTTACGTAAAGGATGATAATACACATATAAGAGAACCAAGAAAATTAGTTTAAAAAAAATTGGTGGGCTATGAATATTTTAAATACATGTTTGTTATATTGATCAATATTTATAAAGATGATTATAAATTCAATGCTGGTGAAATTTAATTTATTCAAAATACTATTGAGAACCTCATAAATGGTTGTAGATGAGTTTGTAGACTTATTTTTTTAATAGTGTAGATGATGCAATTAGATCTGTGAGTGGTATTCGAGGAGATATAACTAATATATATATTTTATAGATAATATTATTAATATTACATGCTCATTTAAAACAAAAGGTCTATATAGTTAAAAATAACGACCTTAACATTATTTCATTTGATGACTTATAATCAATACTTATGGATTATGAAATGAGTAAGTTTGATATTTTTCAACAAATAAATATTTATTCTATAGAATAAATATAGAAATCAATGGATAAATTAATTTTTATGATAATTTAGAAGAATAAGATAATTATATGCTTGGATTACTTTTAAATAGACTTGTAAGAGGCAAGAGGATTTCTAAAGAAAATATATATATGGATTTTATTAGGAGTAAAAATGTTTTAAATATTAAATAATTAAGTACAATTATATTTTATATATAATAATTTCATTATTTCATTCTAAATAGTGAAAAAGATAGTTATTATGGGAACATCTAAAATAATTACTAGTATGTTCCAATTAATGATTACCATGTCTATGAAGAATGGGTTTGATGGGATTGATCAATATAAATAATAAGATGAATGAAATGAAAATTTCAATTAATATTCACTTCTCTCATCTATGGATCTGTATCATGTAAAAAACGATGCTAGTTATTATGAAGTTCAATATAATGGATAATTTGATGTGTATTACAAGAATGATTGTTCCTTAGTGGAGATTGAAGACCATAGAAATAAATTTAAATGATCCAATGATGATTTTAGAGATTAAAAGACGGTTTTTTCTAGAAAATATTGAAGTAATGAAGGATATAGATGTTTATCTTAGATTATTCATGATTATAAAAATAGATTAATGCATTATTAACTTTATAGTGAAATTAAGGATCAATCCAAAACATTGATGATACAAGGGATTTTTTATAATATAATAGCTAAATATAATGTTGTGGATACTAAAATAAATACTCATATTGTAGGAAAAATTGTCATACCCAAGAAATATCTTAAGAATGGGAGAGTCAATAATGAAAAAACACTATCACCATTGTGTGAATCCGCTAAGATGATATAAAAATATAATTATAATTACATATATATTTTCTATGAGTAAATAAGGAATATTATTTGATATATATGGTACTCAATAAAAGAATTAGGATAATCGATTCATGGATTTTAAGAATCACGATGTTATTTAGAGAAAAATAATTTAACTAACCATAAAGAAATTTTTTATAAAAAATATGCCCCTTTTATTTATTAATGGGTATATAATGAGCATTTTAATAGAATATTTATGATGTAAAAATCAATATGGTGTCAATATAAGAAAATAAAATGTTATAATTCATTCATATCAAGGATAATGTTTTTTTATGTTAAGATTTTTTTTAAAAATATATATAATTTTTGGAAGAGGCCATGGAAGAATAATTTCGAAAATAACTTATACATCATTAATTCCTATAAATAATGAATCTTAGAATCATTTATAATCATATAAAAATATTATTTTATAGATAAAAAAGACTACATCCCATATGATAGAATTCACTAAAGGGTTATAAAAAATAAAAGGAACATGTTGTGTGGTATAAAGAGGTAAAGTAAAGACAAGGGTGAGAGGTATATAACTTTGTTGAAGATTTATTAAATGAAAGTGATAATGAAGGGATATTTTTTTTTGATCATGGTTATTCCTATTATATGAGAATGAACATCAAACTATTGATAAATATTAAATTAAATGTTAATTGAAAAGTGTTTTTAGTATTATTTTTTCCTTAGAAATCATGGGTATAAGGAGGGTAAATCTTGGTTTCATGGAGTTATTTAGTTTTGAAATGTTATCATTAGAAGGTATAAAACATACCTGGAAATGTATCATTCTACTGTATGTTTTAGAAAATGTTATTAAATCTATTAGATTTTTTTTTCATAATTAAAGGAAGAGATGTGGATGGTTTCGTGAGTGCTATGAATTCTAATTGAAACATATATCCAATAAATTGATATGTAGAATTACATAATCTATCAAAAGAGGATTTTTTTTCTTTCAAAATTATAGTCTATATATATCAGTAGACCATAGAGAAACATTAAAGATAATAATATTCCACTGACGTAACCCAATTCATAATAAATAAGGAGAATACATGAAAAGAATTCCAAGATGGTAAAATTGTAAAGAAGTTATTCAAATCCACGATAAGGAGAGATTTTAAATTACATGATTTTGAATTAATTTATTTTTTTGGACCTATGATATATAATTAAATTGAATATAAACTATATTATATTATCTCTATGAAATATTACAGAATGATCGGTTGTATAGTTCATACAATCCATAAGAAACAATTCTTTCCGTATCTGAATAGATATATTATAATAGTTAACAATTTACTAGAAAATAAGTTCAATGTGTTAAAATTTAATTTTAATACTATGTTAATAAATCAATTTGTGAAGAAATTTATATAAAATCATGGGATTTTATATCAAGTGGTATCTATAAGGAAACATCAGATAAATGTAGTAGTATAAATGAGAAATATTAAAACTAAACAACATTTACACAGTTATTGTTATCCCTAGGGGTGTTATAATATAATATTGGTAGTATGGTGTTCAAAAGAATGAGTAAATATTGAATATAACTCTTCATTGTCTTGATGAGAAAGTAACTTCTTTGAAACGTTTTTAAAAATAATAATAAATGTAATATTTTTTTAGTTCCTTTTGAAGTAATTTTTTTATAGTATGTAAGGAGTTTAATAAATTTAAATTTGAAAATATTTTTAATGATTTAATATTTTATGGAAACTATTTAAATAAAAATACATATATATGATTCAATATTAGACTCAAAAAGTTATTATAAATTGAAAATGATATAGTTGAAGAAGGAGAACATGTGATGTGTGAAAAAAGATAAAGACGATGAAGAGCTTAAAAAATCTATATATGAGCCTAAAATTTCTCTTAGGTATGGTGGAGTATCTAATTTGGACACTAATGTTCATGATGAAAAGTGAACAGATAACAAAGTTACATTTTCTTATAAAAGTTAGTCTTGGAGTAAACATATTTTGAGGAGGAAATTATGGGAGATAAATTAGATCCATTTAAAATATAAATTATGTATAATTACAAGGTAATGCCCAAAAATTATTATTTAAAACTAAATAATTAGTTAAATCATTAATGGATGATAAATGACTTAAATAAATTAATGTGTGCTAAACCACATGGAGAAGAATAATACATGGGATTTAGATTCATGAAATGTTAAGGAAATATTTATAGACAATAAATAAGTGTATAAGAATAATGTGAACGAAAAAGGATAAGTTGTGAGGATAAAGGAAATCCTTTTTTTCACTTGTCATAAAAAAATTAACTATATTGATATAAAATGGATATTATCTTCAGTTTTTATATTAGAATCCATTTGATTATTTTATTGATTGTTAAAAAAAATAAATTCAATATATACCATATAGTGGTGAAGAAATAATTTTTATATGGATGGAAATAGATGGAATCCCACATTGATAAACTATATTGATTTTAAATATATTAAGATAATAATATGTTTTGAATGTTTATGAAACATTTTTATGGATTAATGTAAGTATGAATGGAATGGTATTAAAGACATGATGCATATCCATGAATATTGGATTTTACTCATGGTAGAGATTATCAAACCCAATATTAAAAGGTTCACTTTTATAGTTAGATGATTATTATAGTTTACATGGATGAAATAATATTTTGAGAATCAATAAGTGATGATAGTGAAGTGTTTCTAGTCCTTATATATATGTATATAGAGTTTTATAAGTTCCAAATTTGTAATTAATTTTTTTATAATTTTTTTTATACCAAATAATAAAGGGACATTTATATCATTGTAAAAATACAAAAGGATGATACTTAATAGGTTCCAAATGGAATATATTCAAACAATGATCACACAAAACACTATTGGCAATAAACTTAAGAATGATGAGTATGGTAAGGGATAATATGTAATTGGATTTAGGAAAATGACTAAGATATTAGTATATGTTATTATATATAGTCCATATATTATGGTTTCTTCTTGTCTAGATGTAATATTTCATACTTAAAAGGTTAAGGATATAGGAAAATATTATCCAAAAATTTAAAATAAAAATGTAAGACAAGAAGATCAGTCATAACATGGGGATTTATAATGTCAAGAGTGCATCAAACCCCACATACCCACATCATCCAATTATGACAAATAGTTAATAGTCCTAAATGACCACATTGAGATCATAGACAATACATATATCAGTGGTAGTGAACCCACAACATGGTTAGCCTTTCTATATGCATGTGATACCATGAAGTTGATATGATTTGTGGCATGAATAAATTTAACCCAGTATTGTAGAAATTTCTATTGAAAATTCACGGTTCATACACCTAAGTCTTCAATGTCAATCTTGGAGTGAAACTCAATCCAAAGACAATCCTAGTACTGATGAAAAACATGCTTGAAAACCTGAATCATGGCCCAATTTTTATCCTTGAATGCAATACCATTCCCAATATAATTATAGAATTGGCCCTTGATGAATCCAATATGATTTTGTAAGACACCCTAGCACACCCTTACTTCATATTCTTTTTTTATTCTTTTCTGGGTGTTAGGTATTTTGGTCGAGGTTTGGGTTTGAGACATGGTTTAAATTTTTTGTTTTTAGAAATATTTCTGGGTTTTAGGCCAATGCACGGGAACCACATGGTTAGTGGTAACCATGGGGTCAGCCCAAGTATATGTGCATCCACTTCTAGAATGGATAGAAATTACTGCACAATTTTCACACATTTTATTAGTCGTAGGGGTTGACTATTCAATTTCTCGGTATTTAAAATAAAAAATCTAATGAAAATAAAATGAAAAATATAATAAAATAAGAATGTTGAAATAAAGTTAAGTGAATATTTTAGTAATAATAATAGTGATAATAAAATTATTATTAAAATTTAAATGATGATGATGATGATTATTATTATAATGTTATTATTAATAATAATTTTATTATTATTATTATTATTATGAAAATGGTTAGTAATATTTTTATAAACAATAATATTATTAATATAATGATGATGATGACGATGATGATGATTATTATTATTATTAGTATTGTTATTATAATTAATTTCTATTTTTTTGAAACCCTAATCTCTCTACCCCTCTCCCATACGGCACAACTCCCCCGCCCCTTCTCCCTCATAAGAGACCAAACCCCCTCCCCACTCTCCCTCCTCTCCGACATCCCCCAACGGTTGGCCATATCCCTTCAGCCACACCCCTCTCTCGGGCCAGTTCTCCCTCTGGTGTCTGCACCTCCCTCCGACCCTTCCTCATGTGGTGCCCCTCCCTCACATTTCCTCCTACTCACACATGAATGGCCTATCCGAACCCTCCTCTCTGGCATACCTCCCTTGTCGGTGCCCTCCTTCTCCCACATTGGATTTCCCCTCTAGTGAGTTCTCCCCTATTTTGGCTGATTTTAATCCTCCACATTATCCCATTCAGTCCAGATGAACCCTAGGGTTTTAGGTATGTCATTTTTTATTTTTCTCTTATGTTTAGGGTCTGCAGTTTGTTCTTCGAGGTGTATCCTATTTTCTTATAAGGTTTTGTCACATTCACATGCCTTTGAAGTATGTATTTATATCCCTTTTTCTTTTTGAAGGAACATATTGATGCTTGAGTTTTTTCAATTAAATTTTAAACTTAATCCACAACTTTATAATGTATGTAGTTAATTATATATGGTTTTTTCTCATTGGCATAAATTGTTAAAAATAGTCTTTGAAATGATTCATTGATTATGCCTATTTATATGTGCACCCATTGCGTTTGATTAAATGTTATGTGTTCTTAGAAGTGAAATTGAGAATTGTTGTGATATTTCTCCTTTGTGGAGTTTTGGGTAAATTGTATTTAGTGCATGAACTCTAGAGGATATGTGATTTGGTTAGAATTTATAGATTTGTAATTGGGGTGGTATTATTTTAGAAAGAAAATGGTGTTTTTTTGAAAATTATTTCAAAAATTGTTCTTATAGTTTCAAAATAAAGTTATTTACACCATTTTAATTTTTTGGAATGGTTGGTTTTGGTTCTAAATTTAATATGTGGGTTGAGAATGGTTTTTTTTGTGCTTTCATGGGTATTTAGAGAGTTATATTGGATGATGAAACATCAATAGGTGAACAATATGAACACATTGATGTGCACTCAAGTCAAGATGGCACCTCAAAGTGATGTTTTCCTGAAAGCTTGGTTTCTCAAATGGTGTGTTGGTTCCTTTGTGTATGATTTATAATAAATGCACTAAAATTTATTGTTTCAAATATGAACTTGTTTGATAATTGAGATGTGTTTTGGTTGTGTTTTTGGCATAGGGACCATTTGGAATATTTTATAAAGCAGCATGTTTTAGTCAAATTTTGGGAAAAGTTTTGTTAAGGTGATGAGATTTAAAAATATTAAGGGAACATTTGGATATGTTAACATAAAACAGGTATTAGGTTTTTTTGGAAATTCATTGGAACTATTGTGCGGTACATTAAGATTGAAAGTACTGAAGGCTCGAATAGAAATTTACATTGTGTTTGGAAATGGAATGTGCTTTTTGAAAGGGTAACATTCGATTGGAACATTGAAATGTTTTATGGTATTATTTGTAAGATAGACCAGTTGGAACCTTATGTGATGTGATGTGTTTATGTATATATATTTTATGGGAACCTCTATAAAATGGATTTCCCTTTATGGTTTATTTTATAGGGTGTCCATGTTTGGGGTAGGTGTGTGAGATGACAACATGTAAGGTGAGTCACACATGTGAGGGCCTCCTACATACAATGTTTATGTATATTTACCATGGGTTCTTGGGTGTCTTCTAGGTGATCGAGTGATAGTTGCTGAACATCACCAATTAGATTGGTTGGTTACCAACCATGTGGGATATGCCACTGGATTTTCTAGTTGAGGGTGTCCAGTTGGTTATAAACTTAGGGGATTCACCATACTCCGATAGGTGGTTCCAAAATGAGTACGTACAGGGGTCTTTTAGGGATGTTTAGGATCTCCCATGGTTATTATCTTTATCTTCTTGTTTCTATCTCTATGTACCTAGTTTTCTAATTATAATACTGGTCCATTTTCAATATCTAGTAGTTTATTTTTAGTTTTACCTGTTTATTTACTTTTCACATAGCTGGGTTTTCTGTATTTGGAGTTGATTTGAGTTTTATTTATGAAATATAACTCAGTTTTGAAAATGGTCTGTGGTGTGGGTTGGATTCTAAAATTTGAGAGAAATGTTTGATTAATAAATGATTAAATATATATTTTTCTTTTTTAAATGTATTTCAAACTATCATTAATGGACTATTTTTGGGAAAGGAAATGTTTGGAATATTTGGAGGCTTCCTATTGAGAAACCATAATCTCATTCATACATTATTTTTTAGTTTCATGATTCTATAGTTTGGATCGATCTTGAAGAGAGCATGGTTCTGTGATTGGGGGTGACCTACGAAGTCTTTTTAGGTATGTATTGTTTTTTATATTAGTTATTTTTCCCACTTCTAGTTCATTCAGTTTTTTAACTATCTTTTTATTTATGCTTAAAAATGTTACCGATCATTTTGTTTTGATACCTGACACTGGTTTTCAGCTAGTATGGATCAAGAACGCCCTTCGAGCCATGCCACGGGTCGGCATGGGTGACAGGTTTAGGTTAGACCCAGGCTGGTTCGTGACAAAATGGTACCAATGGGGGCCCTAGTTATTTGGGGTTTCTGGTAGATAGAGATTATGGCTATTGGAACTTAGGAGGCAGGTCATGGGTTTGTTCCTAATCACCACCACTCATGATAAAACCTAAGTTATTAGGTTTAGTTTTGGAATTGTGTCCTTGGCTTATCTTGGCTTGTTTTGGATTGAAGGATGACAACAAAGGCAAGCCAGTGTAATGTGATGATTTCACATGGAGTGGTGACCCATGTGGAGTCTGAGTATGCGGTTTAAGTTCCTCCTAGTTGTTGATTCGTACTTGGGGCATGGATCACTACCATGGAATCTAGTTAAGTATAAATTCTAGTTACTCATTCCGATGGTTCATTTTATATTCTGATCTATTTGGTTCAAATGGGCATGAATGTAATTTGAAAATGGAAATGGTTTTAGAATTACAAATTATTTCTTTAGAGTGGTTTCAAATTGGTAAGGTGGATTTTTAAATGAAAATGGATTTTGAAAAGGAAATTGGTTTATTCCAAGTGGTTTTGAAATTAGTAAGATGGGTTATAAAATTTAAATTGTTTTGGTTTGAGAATTTGCTAAATGTTTGGACCTGCTAAGAAACTGGATTGGTTATGAGCCTTGGTTTTCTTTATATATATTTTTACATATGAGGGTATGTGTGGGGAATGTGTGTGTTGGCACATATAGATAGAAATATAGGGGTACATGTGCGATGGTTCATGCAATGCCATGGGTGTTTATTTAAAACCAAAGGCTTGGCCTTGATTTTCTAAAGGTGGTTTTAGAAATAGATGTGTTTAGATGTGTTTATATTTTTGGTTTTTGATTGAGTTATTTTTGGATTGAGGTTATCTTTTTGATTTTGCTTCATCTTGATATCTAATTTGGTTTTGTGTTTTATTTACTATTCAGAAAATACTACACAAAAAGGTCCCCAAATTGTTTGATGAGTCTTGCCCAGTTTCTGATCCTTCTCTAGTGTTGCCTATCTTTTATAATGATTCGTGTCCATTAGATCCTTTGAGGTGGCTTGAAGAGGTTGAACACATCTTCAGGGCGTTGGGAACCCCCGAATCTATTAGAGTGTGTGCTGTATTGGGTCTGTTCAAAGGTCCATCTTTCGTCAAATGGTAGTTGTTCACCCCACCATCATTGCAAGTCGGAAAGACATGGAATGTTATTAATTCTGTCTTCACCTGATGGTTGATACCCGAAGAGGTGAAGACAAATAAAAGGGAATAACTCATGCGTATTCAACAAGGCCAACAGACAGTGAAGGCCTACGTTGAACATTTCAAGGAGATGGCTTCCTTTTCTTCAGAGGTGGTTTCACAAGATCTGATGAAGATATCTATTTTCCTTTAGGGTCTTCATCTAGTGATCATGGAGTGTGTCCTACCTTCTAAGGACATTTGTTTTTAAAAGATTGTGGATGAAGCTTTCCTTGCTGAGTTGGTTCCCAGAAGACATATGGTTGGTGATACGATGCCTCTCATCATTAGTGAAGTTTCCCTAAGTGTCGAGGAGCATAATCCATAGGAACCTATTCTTATGGAGTTATCCTCATGGGTTTTGTCTTACACTCATTAGATAATTCTGTTGTGTGCCACAAGTGTGTCCAGTTTGTGAATTCAAATCCATATTTTTGTATCCCTCGGAAGATGTGTCATCATTGAGGCTTTCTAGGTCATATGGAGAAGTTTTACAGGAAGCGCTACCTAAATAAGGTATTATGACTGAAGGCGTATCGTGCCTAATTGTGAGGAGGGAGATTCTTTGGCCATCAGATCCCATCCACAGGTCTTGGGGGAAGATCAGACACAGTCAGGACTTTCTGGGGGTGTGTGAAACCTCGTTCTAGGTTTTTTTTTCCGTGTTGGGGTGGAGATATTAAAATTTTCATAATCTTTTTTCTCCCTTCTATTATAAGTTATTGTTCTATTTTGGTAGTGAAATGAACTTGTTATTTTTTAATTCATGAATTTATTTTATTTGAATGTGTCTTATAGAATCCATCATTTTTCTTGAGTGTGTTTAACCCTGGTGTGGGTTGATCTCGGTTTATGTTTGCTCATTTGGAGATGTTTTTGTTTTATGTAATTGGAGGGGGGGGGATTTCCATTTTTCAGTTTGTGTTAAGTTGTTCTCATGGGTTTTCCCTAGTGTTGGGGGTTTTTAGATGGGGTCGAGAGTTCTAGGTTTCAACAGAGATGTTTTCTCACCTGTTCTGAATATGTTTAATGTGTTTGTGTTGGGGGTTTTAGATTAGTTTGGAAAATTCTTAGTTTTTTTCAGTGTTGTTTTGGTGATTTTCCTTGTTCCAGTTCCCCAATATGAAGAGTGGACTTATATTATTTTTTTATTTATGTCTCAGTGGAATTGATCAGCTCATGTGGATATGTTAGGAATGTTTGGGTTGAGAGCTCCCGCTTAGGCCCCTCCCTGGGGAGGAGTGTTTGGGTTTCATGTTCATGTACTAGTGGTGTTCTTATGGTGGGGAGAACCCCCACACGTCCTCCCCTATTTCTTATGATATGGCTCCTTCTTGATTGGTTGGGTGTGACATGTGGAGTGAATAGTCACTTCGAGGTTCTTGTTTCCTCTCTCAGTTTTGTTTGGGCATCGTCTCGAGTTTTGATTATCCTTTGGCTAGGTGACTTTCTGGGAGAATAAAGTGTTTCTGGTGGGGAGAATTTTCACATAATGACCTTACATTCTCTATTATTTTTATTCTTTTCTAGGTATCTGGTCTTTTGGATGAGGTTTGGGTTTGAGACCCGATTTAAAATTTTGAAGTTTGGACATTTTTGTGGGTTTTAGGAAAGTGATAAGGCAACTTACGGTTAGTGGAACCCATGGGGTCAACCCAGGTGCCCAAGCAACCACTTCTATAATGGATAGAAGCTACCATGCGGTTCGCGCGTGGTTTCTTGAGCAGTGAGGGGAGAAAATGTGGTTTCTCGATATTTAAAATAAATAAATTTAATGAAAATAAAATTAAAGCATTAAATAAAATAATAATGGTGAAATAATATTAACAGAATGTTTTAATAATAATAATAACAATAATATTTTTTTTATAAAAAATGAAATGATAATGATGATTATTATTTTTATTGTTATGTTATTATTATTTTTATTGTTATTAATATTTTTTAAATATTTATTAATATTATTACAAATAATATTATTATTAATATGATTATGATTATGATTATTATTTTTAGTATTATTATTATTATTATAATTAATTTTTCCATTCTTTGAAACCATAATCCCTCTACCCCTCTCCCTCACGGCGCATCTCACCCTCCCATTCTCTCTCCTACATGACCCAACCCCCCTATACTCCATCCTATCCAACCACCTCCACTGGCCGACGCTCTCCCTTTTCCCGCAACCCATATCCTATTACCACCCCCAGTTGTCTCACCTCCCTCCATCTCTCCCTCACACGGATCCCTCTACCTTGTACAACCTTCTGCTCATGCGCGACCTCCCCTTCTAAACCCTCCTCTCGGACGGACCTCCCTCACTGTAACCCTCCTCCTCGGGTGGTAGATTCCCCCTCTAGTGAGTTCTCCCCTATTTCGGATGATATTACTCCACCGCATCACCCCATTAAGTTTGGCCAAACCATAGGGTTTTTGGTATATTGATTTTTAAATTTTCTCTTGTGTGTAGGGTGTGCTGTTTGTTCTTCTGGGCATATACACACTTCTCTAAAGGTTTCGTTACATTCTTACACCTCCGAGTTATGAGTATCCATCCCTTTTCCTTTCCTAAGAAACATTTTTATGCTCTAGTAATTTCAATTAATTTTTAAACTTGATTCAAACCTTCATAATGTATGTAGTTAATTTGTTATGGTTTTTTCAAATTGGTAGAAATTGTTAAAAATTTCATTTGGAATGATTCTTTGATTATGTATATGTATATTTGCACCCATTATGTTTGAGAAAATGTTATGTGTTCCTTAATAGTGAAATTGAGCATTGTTGTGATATTTCTCCTTTGTTTCATTCTGGTTAAATTTGATTTAGTGAACATACTCTAAAGTATGTATGATTTGGTTGGATTTTATGGCTTGAGAATTAGGGTGGGGTTGTTTTTGAAAAAAATTGTGTTTTTGAAAATTATTTTAAAAATGTTTCTTATGGTTTCAAAAGAATTTTATTTATGCCCTTGATTTTTTTGGAATGGTTGGGTTCGGTTCTAAATTCCTAGGGTGGTTTGAAAATGGTTTTGGGGTATTATCATAGAGATTTAGAGATTTTCATTGGATGATTTCACAAAAAATAAGTGTACGAGGTATACACATTGATGTGCAGTCAAGTGAATATGGAAACTCAAAGTGATGTTTTCATGATCTTTGGATTCTCAAATGGTGCATTGGTTCCTTTGTGTGTGATTTCTAAAAAATGGTTTAAAATGAAGTTTTTTTAAGTTTGACTCATTTGATAATTAATATGTGCTTTGGGTGTGTGTTTGGAATTGTAACACCCAAAGCTTATATGGTATGCTTCTCTTTGAATAATGCAATAGCATGTGTTGTACACAACATCGAGTTCCAACCCACACCACAACTGATCAAACTAGCCATTATGAATAGTAATACCTACTTTTTAAAATTTTAGAGATTTTATCTCACAAAATGGACTTAATTTTTGGATTCGGAGTATCGGATTTAGCGAAAGGTGAAATTTTGGTACTTTTCAGATAACTTTAATATTTTGATGAATAGTGAAAATTACTAAATTTTAATTTAAAACAACTTTTTTAATCAAAATATTTAATAGTGATAAATTATGAATTTGAGTGGTTTTAAATTATATTTATAATATGTTTTTACCACTTAATATAATGTTGGTCATTGGAAATAATTTTACAATTAAACCGAACATAAACAAGTATCAATCTTTTGATAGTTATTTTATCTTAAAAACATGCTTTTTGTTTTGAAAGCGGGAATTAATTTTAAATTAATTTCTGCATTTTTTGTGTTTTGAATTTGAAAAAATGGATTCCATATTTGGAATCAGGATGTTCAAATTGTGTAAATAGGTAACTTTTATTTTAGACATTTTGAATTATTACTTCGGTAAAAAGTTTATTTACCATGGTTAAAGGGTAAATCCTGTAAATAAGGGTTAAAAAATAATATTATAATAATAAAAAATTACCCTAAAACGTGTATTAACCTTATTGGTTGATAAATTTCCGACTATGGTCATATTTGGGTTGATTTTGGGAGCCCATGGTGCCACTTGTAAGTGATAGGGACACTTTATTTTAATTAAGTTAAAATAAATAAAAAAATGACACAAGCATATATCTTTTAGAAACACAATTTTTACATAGGGTTATATATGTTTTATTTTCTACTATAAATATTAATTATAAATATAAAAATATTTCCGACATAATTGTATTTTATTTATAATTTTTAGACATTAAATAATTTAATTTATTTATGAAACAATGGTGATGCAGTAATTACCATAATAGTGAAAAATTAAAATGATTGATATTGTAGATATCCGAATAAATATAATTTGAGACTTTTTATTAATTAAACTAATTTTATAGGTTAATATGACATGTTAGGAATGATTTAATTAACTTTTTTCAAAGTAATCATTCTGTTATGATTTTTACAAAAATCAATTATTGAATAGTGTCAAAATTGACATAAAAGTATTTTTTAAAAAAATATTATATTATTAATTGATATTAAATTTCTAAAAATCTAATGTCCGGCCAAGAGACTTATATAATGATAGGTGTATCATTAATGGACCACTTTGGGGTCTCTTGGATGTATATAGTACGTTTATTAACCATATAATATAAAAATACAAAGAGATATTGTAAAAGTGAAACTAATTAACTAAGAGTTAATAATTAATGATAAGATTTATATAGTAACCCAAACCTCTCTAAATTCTATTGGTTTAGTGGTTTTAGATGCATCTCTACCTTAACCTTTAAATAATCCACTTTTGAGCCATTAGAAACTGAATATAAATTTATTATAAAATAATATTTCTAGTTTTCCAAAGGTGCCCCTCACCCCTCTTATAAAAGGGAACCCCCTCTTCTCATTAATTCACACCTTCAAAACTTTTGGCTTAGCCAAACTCTACCGAAATACTCTCTAAACTTCTCTCAATTCATCCTAGTGGAATTACTTTAGTCAGAAAGCCAACCTAAGAGCCCTTTTGATCAAATGAAAAGGAAGAACCCGAAGAAGAGGTAATGATTTCACAACCCTTTTCCAAGTTCCTTTCTTCTTCCACTTCTTCCTTCTTTGTTATTAACATTATAAAATAATAACTCCAGTATCTTATATATACTGTGATGTTATTATAAAAATTTTACAACCATATTCAGTATTCTATCCATCCTTTTAATAACATGTCACCATACGTGCGTACGTACGGATTACCGTCTCCACGTCGTGGTGTAATTGTTATTCAATAAATTATTATTTGGATGGGTATAATAATGATGTGTAACTCATGTAAATAATAAATATAAAATGATAATGATTCTTTATATATGATATACCATCCAATTATATATTATTTTAATATCAAAATAATGATATTGTCGCTCGTGCGTACGTACGGACTACCGTCTCCACGAATGTGATGAGATTCATTCTCCATCGTATCCATTCAAGTATAATTCTCATTTGATGATTAATAACAATATCTAAGGACTTGATATCATTCTGTATATGATTAAGATACAACCTATCCATGACAAACACAGCTTACGTAACAAAATATATAAAATAAAATGAGTAAGTTAACACCCGAAACAATGATAATACTAAGATATTATTAGCAAATCAATGTTAAAAGATCATATAAGATATCATATTAATGCATATGATTCTTGTATAATTTAATAACAATTATTTCCCCATTATATAGGAGGTTAATCTACCCCAACCAAGGAAAAGTACAAGGTAAGGGTTTATTTCACAATTTCTTCATTATCCGAGGTTGTTTATACGTAATAATCTACTAGGATTTCTTTGTCATCCACATCCATGTTTCTTAAAAATGTATTTCAAAACATTTTTACTATTTACAAGAATATGGTTTAATGTCATTTGTAACCTTGTTTGACTTTTTATAATTGGTTTATAAGGGAATCTTTCCGTCGTTTTCCAAATAAGGTGCTTTTTAACCTTTTCAACAGAATTAAGGTAAGAATGTTTTTTTAACTTATACGGCGGGTGCAGTTATTTTCCGCCATTATAAAATCTTCAAAGCTTCCCTTACAAGCTTATAAGAATATTTTCAAATAAAATGTTTTATTTTATAAATATATGACTCTTAAATGATTTCAAAATAGAAATAGATATTTCTCTAAAAAGAGTTTTGATTTCATCTATGTCAACATCCTTTGATGGATTTTACACTTATTTGAAGTTGATTTATTATGATAAAAAACTTCTATATTTTATTGAAGGTTTTATGATATGTTTGACTATTGATGTGTTATTTTTATACCATTCCTGGTTTATGGATGAATTATTTACATTTCATATGCTAGTTTTAATACGAATGTTTATGTTATGTTTAAACCTTTTCATATGGGAATGCATTGGACATAATATGTGATGGGTGGAGCTCGCTATAGCTCCTCAATGCATCGGTAGGTCTCATGAGACACACTAGTGTCTTGGCACAAGGCCATGGAAAAATCATATTTGTAGTCTTGGCACGAGGCCTTGGCTATGTGGTTATGATAGTCTGGAATTATGCATTCCATCATTATGAAAGTGGTTATTGATATTGCATGTGATTATTCGATTAGTATAATATCCATGTGAATAAGTAAATGGAATTATTTTATTTTTCCATACTATGTTTAAGTTCAAGTTTAAAAAGCTTTTGTTTTAGTTATACATTGCCTTAAATGTTTATTTTTATTTATGAAAGTTTTTGCTATATTGTTATCCTTACTGGGCATTTGAACTCACCCCTTTCAATGTTTTATTTTTCCCAGGACATGAAGAAGTAATTTATGAATGAACTGCAGGGATAGTATGTGGGGGTATGAGTTTGGACTATGAAAAAATATGTTGTTGTAGTTTTCATTTTTATGATGTAATGTAAGACTTATGAATATATGTAGTGTTTCCAAGGATACTAAACTAATCGGTCTTTCGAGACTTTATCTTTCTTGTGATCATGCCAATGTTATGTAATAATGCACCGACTATAGGTAACTGGGGTCGGGGCATTATAGTTGGTATCAGAGGAAGTTTAATACAAACCTTGGAAGCTAGATTTAGATAAACTCTGATTAGAGCACATAGACCTAAGATGGACATTGAGGATTCGTATAGAATAACTTACTAGAATTTTGGTATTGTAGAGAATTTGTGAGTTTTCCGAGGAATACATCCCTGTCTGGATACGAGTAGGTAGAGGCGGCTCTGGCACAGATGTACCTATGGGTTAAACCTGAAAACACCGCTTTGAGCTAGACTCGAACGGGAACTGGTGCACGACAACGGGCCTTGCTGCACTCTTGGTTACGACACTCCCGGGGGATATGCTTAAGACAACTCTCATTTTCTTTACAAATCACTATGAAGGGTTTATGAGTATATAATTACTCAAAGAAATTTTTTTTATTATTATAGATTATATCTATAAATATTTCAATTTATGTTAAGTGTTTTATAAGTATGTAATTATGTATTTTGATTCACAAATTGATCTAGTTTATGCCATTGTTTAGAAATGGCACCTAGTGGAAGAAATGGAAACCGTATCAATGCACGAACTCCATGTAGGGATTTCCCTCCTGCTCAAGATAATTATAGTGGAGCTAGTGATACAACTGGTGCCGATTAGCTAATCACCATACTGGGACAACTCACTCAGGTTATGAATAATAACCTTACCCATATGAAGCACCCTGATCCACAGTATGGAGGATCAATGTTAGATCGATTCATGAGGCAAAAACCACCAACGTTCAATGGGAGTATGAATCCCTTAGTAGATGAGCAATGGATAAATTCCCTAGAGAAAATATTTCAGGCTTTGGGGAGTAGTGAAAGGTAAAAAGTTATCATGGCAGTTTACCGCCTCACTGGAGATGCTGATCAATGGTGGTCATTGATTCAAAACCCGAAGGAAGATGATGAATTATCAAATATTAAATGTAGGGAGTTCAAAGATCTATATTTAGAAAAATACTTTCCTCGTGACCATCAAGCAGATATGGAAAGGCAATTTCTGAGTCTGAGACAAAAGTAGGATGAGAATGTTGCAATGTATGAGGCTAACTTTACAAGGTTAGAATGGTATTCTGGAGATTATATACGTAACCAAAGAAGTAATATTGATCATTTCTTTGATGGGTTAAAACCATTTCTCCGTCGAGAATTAGTCTCACAATCCTTCTCGTCGTACGAAGACATTGTCTCATTTGCTATCAAGACAGAAAATGAATTTTCTAAGTCTTATGACATTAAAGAAAAGCAAGAGAAGAATAGATTTTCTGATCAATTTTGGAATTAAAATAAGGGGAAGAAGGGAAAGGTTGAATATCCATCCTGTGGTAAATGTGGGAAGAAACACCCCGGTACTTACTTTAAGGGAATGGGTGTCTGTTACAACTGTGGTGAAAAAGGCCACCAAGCTCGTGATTGAAAAGTGAAGAAGGAAGCTACCAATGTTCAGTGCTACAATTTCAGGGAGATGGGACATTATGCAAATGAATTTCCTAATAGTCAGGGGAACTTACCTCATAAAAGGCCAAGGGATCAATACCAAGCTTTTGCTATCACTACTACTGAGGTAGGAGCTCCAAAAGACGTGGTGGCAGGTAATTTAATGGTTTCCTCAAGTTTAGAAAATGCATTATTCGATTCTAGATCATTACATTATTTCATATCTTCCAAGTTTGCTAAGAAAATTATATATTTTCAATTTGATTTAACATGGGAGTTGTCAGTTAACACTCCTAAGGGAAGTATCATTGCAACAATGTTTTGGGAATCAGTCCCCATTAGAGCACATAAATTTTCTTTATCTACTCATCTCATCGTCATACCTATTATTGAGTTTGATATAATCTTCGGTATGGATTTGATTTCATACTATGATGTGAAGATTTATTGTAAGAAGAAGGAGGTTACAATTTTTGATGGTGATGATAAGGAACACCTTATCTTTAGAGCAGAATCATCACCACCTAATTCTTATCTAGATCCACCCCCAGTAGCTCAACTAAATTCAATTATTGGGGAGGAAGAGAATGAAATGAATATGGATGAGGAAAGGAATGTTCAAATAGAGGATGTACCTGTTGTGAAAGAATATGTAGATGTATTTCCAGATGATTTACCTGGACATACTCCAGAATGAGAAGTTGAGTTTTTCATTGATTTAATTCCTGGATCAAGGCCTATATCGAAGCCCCCTTATAGAATGGACACTGTAGAATTAGTTGAACTAAATAAACAACTAGAGGAATTGAGTAATAAGGGATTTATTCTCCCTAGTGTTTCTCCATGGGGAGCCCCTGTTCTTTTTGTTAAAAAGAAAGATGGATCTATGAGGTTATGTATCGACTATAGGGAGATCAATGCTATAACAATGAAGAACAAGTATCCCCTATCTCGCATTGATGATTTATTTGACCAACTGCATGGAGCTCAATAATTTTCAAAGATTGACCTTCGATCTGGATACCATCAGTTGTGTGTAAAGAAGGAAGACATTTAGAAGACAACATTTCGAACCAGGTACGAGCATTACAAGTTTACTGCAACACCTTTTGGATTGACTAATGAATCCTCTGTATTCATGGATCGGATGAATATAGTTTTCAAGGAATATCTCGATGAATTTGTTGTGGTATTTATTGATGATATCTTGGTATACTCTAAAAGCTACGAAGATCATGAAAGTCACTTGCGCATTATCCTGAAGACTCTGAGAAGACATGAATTATATGGGAAGTTTAGCAAGTCTGAGTTCTGGATTCATGAGATTTCATTTATTGGCCATATTGCCACTAAAGATGGAATCTCTGTTGATGCTTCTAAGACCAAGGCAATACAAGAATGTCCAACACCTATGAGTATAACTGAGGTACATTTTTTTATTGGTTTGGCAGGTTATTATCGACGTTTCGTCCAGAATTTTGCCCGATTGGCTAACCCATTAACGAAGCTCACACGTAAATGGGTTAAATTTGTTTGGAAAAAAGGGTGTGAAGAATTTTTTGAAGAACTGAAGAGAATATTAGTCAATGCTCCTATATTGACTCTACCATCGAGGAATTAGGGGCTCTTTATTTATAGTGATGCATCGAAGAAAGGACTTGGTTGTGTCCTTATGCAGAATGATAGGGTTATTTCCTATGCATCACGACAGTTGAAAATTCATGATCAAAACTATCCTACTCATGGTCTCAAGTTAGCAGCTGTGATCTTTTCTTTGATGATATGGATGCACTACCTCTATGGTGAAAAATGTGAGATTTATACTGATCACAAGAGTTTCAAGTATATTTTCTCACAAAAAGAACTCAACATGAGACAAAGGAGATGGATTGAATTACTCAAGAATTATGATTGCACGATACACTACCACCCGGGGAAGGCAAACAAGGTGGCAGATGCTTTGATAAGAAAAGACCATGGAGTTTTGAACAATATGAGAATTGAAAGGGATAAAATTTTCATGGATCTAGTGAAGATGGACATGGGAATAACCAGGGAAGGTGAAACATCAATTCTTTTTCAAATGGTTTCCAAACCATCTTTACTAGTAATGATTAAGTGTTCTCAGACCGATGATGAAGAATTTCAAAAAAAGATTAAAGCTGTGAATGATGGGAGATTGAGAGACTTTGTGTATGAAGATGGAATTTTGAAATTCGAGAAGATAATTTGTGTTCTCGATATACCTGATCTAAAAAGGGAATTGCTGGATGATTCTCATAGTTCCAATTTCTCTATACACCCTGGGAGCAACAAAATGTATATAGATTTGAAGGAACATTTTTGGTGGGACAACATGAAGAGGGAGAGTGCTGATTTTGTGTCAAGATGTATGGTTTGTCAACAAGTGAAAGCTGGAAGGCAACAACGTAGAGGTGTCATGCAACCTCTTCCCATACCAGAGTGGAAATGGGACAATATTACGATGGAATTTTTCATGGGGATACCAAAGACACCTAGAAGGAATGATGCAATATAGGTCATCGTTGATCGTCTTACCAAGTCAGCACATTTTCTTTCTATAAGAAAAGATCTACCCATGGAACGTCTAGAAAGACTATATATTGATTTAGTTGCAAGACTTCATGGAGTACCCCTATCAATTGTTTCTGATCGTGATCTCTGTTTTATTTCAAGATTCTGGAAAAGTCTTTAGAAAGCCTTGGATACTGAACTTCATTTGAGCACTGCATACAACCCTCAAACAGATGGACAATCAGAATGAACTATTCAAACCTTAGAAGACATGTTGAGATCCTGCTCACTTGACTTTCAGGGTATGTGGGATCACTATTTACCTCTGGTAGAATTTTCTTATAACAATAGCTTCCATTCGAGTATTCAGATGGCACCATATGAAGCATTATATGGAAAGAGTTTTCGTACACCAACCTGTTGGGATGATGTTGGTGAAAGAAAACCTGTAGGCCCAGAACTGGTGGAGGAAACGATGGAAATGGTGAAGGTAATCCAAAATCACATCAAAGCAGCTCAAAGTAGGGTGAAGAGCTATGCTGATAATCGAAGGAAGGAGTTGGAATTTCATGTCGGTGGTCATGTTTTCCTGAAGGTATCTCCATGGAAGGGAGTCATACGTTTTGGTAAGAAAGATAAATTGAGTCCCAGGTACATCAGACCTTTTGAAATTCTAGAACGAATTGGGGCTGTAGCTTACCAATTGGAAATGCTGCCAAGTCTCTCAAAAGTTCACGATGTGTTCCACGTATCTCTATTGGGGAAATAAATGACTGACCCAACGCATGTAATCACCTATGAGGAATTAGAACTGGAACCCAATCTGTCTTATTGTGAAGAGCCCGTCAGGATTCTTGATACGAGAGAACAAGTACTGAGAAACCGGACGACTTGTCTGGTAAAAGTCTTGTGGAGAAACCATACGATGGAAGAGGCAATGTGGGAACCCGAGGAACTTATGATGATGAACCACCTGAGCCTTTTCATGCAGTAGTATTCTAGAAATTTCAAGGATGAAATTATTTGAAGGAGGGGAGAATGTAACACCGCAAGCTTCTACAGTACGATTCTCTTTGAATAATGCAATAGCGTGTGTTGTACGCAACATCGTGTTCTAACACACACCACAACCGATCAAACTAGACGTTATGAATAGTAATACCTACTTTTTAAAATTTTAGAGATTTTACCTCTCAAAATGGACTTCATTTTTGGATTCGGAGTATCGAATTTAGCCTAAGGTGAAATTTTGGTACTTTTTGAATAACTTTAATATTTTGATGAATAGTGAAAATTACCAAATTTTAATTAAAAACAACTTTTTTAATCAAAATAATTAATAGTGATAAATTATGAATTTGATTGGTTTTAAAGTATATTTAGAATATATTTTTACCCTTTAATACAATGTTGTAAATTGGACATAATTTCACAATTAAACCGAACATAAACAAGTATCAATCTTTTGATAGTTATTATATCTTAAAAACACGCTTTTTGTTTTGACAGCGGAAATTACTTTTAAATTACTTTCTGCCACTTCGGTGTTTTGAATTTTAAAAAATGGATTCCGTATTTGGAATCAGTATGTTCATATTGTGTAAATAGGTAACTTTTATTTTTAGACATTTTGAATAATTACTTCGGTAAATATTTTATTTACCATGGTTAATGGGTAAATCCAGTAAATAAGGGTTAAAAAATAATATTATAATAATAAAAAATTACCCTAAACGTGTCCAAACTTATTAGTTGATACATGTCTGACTATGGGAATATTTGGGCCGATTTTGGGACCCCATGGTGCCACATGTAAGTGATAGGGACACTTTATTTTAATTTAGTTAAAATGAATACAAAAATGACACAAGCATATATCCTTTAGAAAAACAATTTTTACATAGGGTTATATATGTTGGATTTTCGACTATAAATATTCATTAGAAATATAAAACAATTTCCTAAATAATCATATTTTATTTATAATTTTTAGACATTAAATAATTTAATTTATGTATGACACAATGGTGATGGAATAATTACCATAATAGTGAAAAATTAAAATGATTGATATTGTAGATACCCAAATAAATATAATTTGAGACTTTTTAGGAATTACACTAATTTTATAGATTAATATGACATGTTAGTAATGATATAATTAACTTTTTCGAAGTAATAATTCTGTTAAGATTTTTACAAATATCAATTATTGAATAGTGTCAAAATTGACATAAAAGAGTTTTTAAAATAAATATTATATTATTAATTGATATTAAATTCATAAAAATATAAGTATCATCCAAGAGACGTATATCATGATAGGTGTATAATTAATGCACCACTTGGGGGTCTCTTGGATGTATATAGTAAGTTTATTAACCATATAATATAAAAATAAAAAGAGACTTTGTAAAAGTGAAACTAAGTAACTAAGAGTTAATACTTAATGATAAGATTAATATATTAACCCAAACCTATCTAAATTCTATTGGTAGAGTGGTTTTAGACCCATCCCACCTTAATATTTAAATAATCCACTTTGGAGCCATTATAAACCGAATATGAATTTATTATATAATAATATTTCTAGCTTTTCCAAAGGTGCCTTTCACCCCTCTTAGAAAAGGGCACTCCCCCTTCTCATTAATTCACACCTTCAAAGCCTTTTGGCTCGGCCAAAATATTCCCAAATACTCTCTAAACTTCCCTAAAATCATCCTAGAGGCATTACTTTAGTTAGAAATCCAACCTAAGATCCCTTTTGATCAAATCAAAAGGAAGAAACCGAAGAAGAGGTAATGATTTCACCAACCTTTTCCAAGTTCCTTTCTTCTTCCACTTCGTTCTTCTTTGTTATTACCATTCTAAAATAATAACCCTATTATCTTATATATACTGTGATGTTATTATAAATATGGTACAACCATATTCAGTATTCTATCCATCCTTTTAATAACATGTCACCATACGTGCATACGTACGACTTACCGTCTCCACGTCGTGCTGTAATTGTTATTCAATAAATTATTATTTGGATGAGTATAATAATGATGTGTAACTCATGTAAATAATAAATATAACATGATAAAGATTCTGTATATATGATATACCATCCAATTATATATTATTTTAATATTAAAAGTATGATATTGTCGCTCGTGTGGACGTACGGACTACCGTCTCCACGAATACGATGAGATTCATTCTCCATCGTATCCATTCAAGTATAATTCTCATTTGATGATTAATAATAGTATCTAAGGACTTTATATCATTCTGGATATGATTAAGATACAACCTATCCATGAAAAACATAGCTTACGTAACAAAATATATAAAAGAAAATGAGTAAGTTAACACCCGAAACAATGATAATACTAAGATATTATTAACAAATAAATGTTAAAAGATCATATATGATATTATATTAATATATATGATTATTGTATAATTTAATAACAATTATTTCACCATTATACAGGAGGTCAACCTACCCCAACCAATAAAAAGTACAAGGTATGGGTTTATTTCAAAATCTCTTCATTATCGGAGGTTGTTTATACGTAATAATCTAATAGGATTTCTTTATCATCCACATCCATGTTTCTTAAAAATTTATTTCAAAACATTTTTAATATTTACAAGAATATGAGTTAAAGTCATTTATAACCTTGTTTGAATTTTTATAAGTGGTTTATAAGGGAATATTTCCGTCATTTTCCAAACAAGGTGCTTTTTAACCTTTTCGACAGAATTAAGGTAAGAAAGTTTTTTTAACTTATATGGCGGGTGCAGATATTTTCCACCATTATAAAATCATAGAATCTTACATTACAAGATTATAAGAATATTTTCAAAGAAAATTTTTTATTTTATAAATATATGACTCTTAAATGATTACAAAATATAAATAGATATTTCTCTAAAAAGAGTTTTGATTTCATCTATGTCAACATGTTTTGATGGATTTTATGCTTATTTGAAGTTGATTTATTATGATACAAAACTTCTATATTGTATTGAAGGTTTTGTGATATGTTTGACTGTGGATGTGTTATTTTTATACTATTCATGGTTTATGGATGAATTATTTACATTTCTTATGCTAGTTTTAATACGAATGTTTATGTTATGTTTAAACCTTTTCATATGGGAATGAATTGGACTTAATATGTGACGGGTGGAGCCCTCTATAGCTCCTCGATGCATCGGTAGGTCTCATGAGACAAACTAGTGCCTTGGCACAAGGCCTTGGAAAAACCATATTTGTAGTCTTGGCACGAGGCCTTGGCTATGTGGTTATGATAGTCTGGCATTATGCATTCCATCATTATGAAAGTGGTTGTTGATATTGAATGTGATTATTCGATTAGTAGAATATCCATGTGAATAAGTAAATGGAATTATTTCATTTTTTCCATACTATGTTGAAGTTCAAGTTTAAAAGGCTTTTGTTTTAGTTACACATTGCCATAAATGTTTATTCTTATTTATGAAAGTTTTCGCTATATTGTTATCCTTAATGGGCATTTGAGCTCACCCCTTTCAATGTTTTATTTTTCCCAGGATGTGAAGAAGTAATTTATGAATGACCTGCAGGGATACTATATGGGGATATGAGTGTGGACTATGAAGAAAAGTTGTTGTTTTAGTTTTCATTTTTTTGATGTAATGTATGACTTATTAATATATCTAGTGTTTCCAAGGATACTAAACTAATCGGTCTTTCGAGATTTGATCTTTCTTGTGAGCATGCCAATGTTATGTAATAATGCACTGACTCTAGGAAACTGGGGTCGGGGCGTTACAGGAATGCGGCCCATTTAACATATTTTATAAAGTGGCATGTTTTACTAAAGGTTTTGGAAATTTTTTGTAAAGGTGATATGATTTAGAATTCTTAAGGGCCCTTTTGTCTTTGCTAACATGAAAGCAGTATTAGGTTGTTTTTTAAATACTTTGGAACTATTTTTTGGTAACTTGGGATTGAATGTACTAAGGTCCTAATTGGAACTTTACATAGTGTTTGGAAATAGAATCTGTTTTGAAAGGGTAATGCCCAATTAGCACATTGGAATGATTTATGAAATTATTTATGGTATTATATGTATGGAGGACCGATTGGAACCATGTTTGATGTGATGTTTATATATATATATATATATATATATATTATGGGGACCTCTATATGAGGAAATACCCTTTATGGGTTATCGTACATGGTGTCCGTGTTTGTGGTAGGTAAGTGCAGTGGCATTAGGTATGGTGAGTCATGATTGTAAGGGCCTCATACATACATAGTTTATGTACATTTACCATAGATTATTGGGCATATTTTAGGGGGTCAAGTGATAGTTTCTGACCAACCCCGATTAGAAGGGTTTGTTCCCCCTGGATTGGAGATAGGCCAAGTGGGATGTGACACTGGATTGGCTAGTTGAGGGCGACATATTTGTTATAGACTTTTGGGATTCATGATACACTGACAGGTGGTTCCAAACCAAGTATGTGTAGTGTTATTATAGGGATATTTAGGATCACCGATGGTTATTATCTGTATCTTCTTGTTTGTATCTCTCTAGACTTGGTTTTCTGATAACATTACTAGTCTATTTTCCACATATTCTAGTTTATTTTTAGTTTTCCCTATTTATTTATTGCTTTTATATCTATATTTTCCTTGATTAAAGTTGATTTGAGTTTTGGTTATGAAATTTCACTCAGTTTTGAAAATGGAGTGTAGAGTGCATTGAATTTTAAAATGGAAGAGCTATGTTTTCTTAATAAATGTGGAAAAATCTATTTTTATTTTATAATTTTATCTCAAAATTGCATTAATGGATTATTTTTATGAAAGAAAAGGTATGGAATATTTGGAAGTTTCCTACCGAGCATCTCGATGCCCATTCCTACTTTAATTTTCATTTTAGGCTCCTCTAGTCTTGATCATTCTTGAAGCGTGCATGGTTCTATTATTGGGGGTGACCCATTAGGTCACTTGAGGTATGTTTCATTTCTTAGTTTAGTTATTTTTCCACTACCAGTACATTTAGTCTATTTTTATTTTTTTATATTTCTTTTATTTATAGGAAAAAATATTCCCAACCATTTATTTTTGATGCTCGACACTAGTTTTCAGCCCATGGTGATTTTGAACGCCCTTCAGGCCATGTCGTGGGTCAGCTCGGGTGACTGGTTTAGGGTTGACCATGGCTGGTTCATGAAACACCTACACACCCGAAGGGTCATGTTGTACTAGAATACATGCCATCAACTTTTACATTGATCTAAGAAGGTATCATGGGAATCCGTAAAATGTATTTTAACATCGATGGCCTTCTTTTCCTCTTATCCACACAAAGTAGATGAAGTGTTTTGAGACCAGAAATGCAATTTTCCAGTGAACCTATTTGAAATATGAAGATAGGAAGGACACACAATGCATGGAAATGGATCCCACATGAAGGGAGGGTATATTTTTTCCCCAAAAATATTGAATTTATATCTTCTTAGGTGTATGCGATGATAGATGACGATGCTGCGAGTAATAGGTTATATATCTAATCACCGTGGACAACACCAGTGATGGACATGAGTAGGTCCTCACTTTAATCTTTCTAACATATTTTTATGCAAAAAATTCATTTAGGGAGTCCCAATGAATGGATATACAACCAAAATTGATAAATAGGTGATGAATGTTTTCTTCACCCCCATGAAAAGATGGAAGGCTAAGGTCATCTGGAATACACCCCTCTACATTTAATCATGGGTGGGTGTACGACATCTCCAATTTTTCCAAAGGAGTAATAAACTCATTTTATGGATAAATGAGACTCTAAATTTGATAATCCAAGAGGATATATTATAATTTCCTTCACATATGGTTTTTTAGTAATATCTAACATTGAAATGGGAATTTTGGTTTGGAGTCCATATGATTGTGTCCCTATCAGTGAAGAAATATCTCTTTATTTTAAGAGAGATGTGTGGAGGAAAAATCAAATAATGTCTGGAGTTTCTGAAGATGAATTCTACTATAGAAAAGTATTTCCTATTTTTAGGTACAAACATAGTGTCTTCTAAGGGTTTTTGAAGAAATAGGGTGGTCTATAAATTTAAGAAAAACTACATGAAGACAAAACATTTATAGGTTCCCATTAGGCCATTAAAAGAGTGCATGATGGTAGGCTAAATAGATGAGGCAAGGTATATGATTACCATTTTAACAAATTTTTATTGAACATGATGGAAATAAATTTAACAGAAAAATCATTACATGTTATAAGAATCTAAATAAATTTGAAGAGAAGTGCATCAATGATAATTATGAGATCTTTGATTCCAATCCCCACATATTAGTAGGCTTAATGAAATCCTAATACTCCATATTAATGTGTTTTCTTTCATGGAAATATCAAGTATAGATAAATCTTATGATTATACATGGAATATTATAGATTTTCGAACTAGGACATCTATAAATGGAGAACACATTGATTTGAGGTGATTACCAAGTTAACCATGAACACTCTCACATCTCTAGCCATAAATTTTCCTTTCCATCTTGAAAACAAATTAGTTATTATATAGAATATAATTTCAAGATAAAATATTGTAAATTTTCCATAAAATAATTCAAAACCAAGTTAAATAATGGGTAGGTCCTCCGTTCTTTAGTCTTATTGTTTTAGAAATCCAATTTTTTCCTTTTCATAGAAATTCCTTCTCCAATGAAAATGAAATATTTTTTTTATGTTGATGGATTTCCTAGATACTCCCTCATTAAAAATAAAAAATTTATTAGCAAGTTGAAAGGGTTTATTAGGGGCCTAACCATAAAGGATGATCACATCAACCTAGAGGATATGTGAGGGAGTGAGAATCCCTTTACTAGCCATGATCTATTTCTATAAACTATTATAAACAATATCATCAATATGTATGCTTATATATTCATCTACAATGGAAAAATTGGAGGATTAAGAGATGATATTCCTTCTTGAAACATCTATATAATTTTAATAAACATATGGGTTATCCATTTATGAAAATTAGAAGCCATTATGTACAATAAATGGTGTTGATAAGCCTGATAAAATCATTGAAAAATCTATATTTTTTATGAACAACCATAATAAAGAACCATTTCTGATGTAAAAAGTGTTCGAGATATTAGTTTTGAGAGTGATGTTCCCAAAACATTCTTTACTCTTCATTATTTTGACACTTTCTAAATAATTAAATAGATATTATTGTATACCTGATCAAAATATAAAACTAAACTAGTTTAGTGTGATTATGTACCTGAGAAAACCTCCCATCCGATTCGCAATGGCATTGGTAATGATTTTAGTGATATTATTCCAAATTGAATCATATTCAATGTCCCCAATGCTAATTAATTTTTTTCCTGGGTTTAATGAATTGAAATTAGAGTTGATTATATTTGGAATAAAATAATGATTAATAAAATTCCCTATGGAATTCATCTTCTCATCATGTAAAATGTCCCAGTGTAACATAAAAAATTTATTTATGAATCTATCTGGACTAGCTTCACTATCAAATTTTAGATGGAAACGACCTAACTTTATATCCTATTTAGAAGGATCTAATGTGATTTCTCAGTTATGGTTATCCTCAATACAATGTGGAATATTATCAACCATATTTTGAGTGATGTAATTCCCATCATTATAGTTAATCCCTTTGAAATATTAAACCACTACATTAGAAATTACACTTTTGGTGTTGAAAGGATGTCTATTAGATATAAAGGAATTAATATCTCCTTTGAACCTTTTCTATTTATGCATTTGGTGAAGGATTTTTCAGTCCCTGTCACACTTTTGTAACCATATAACATTTAGTTGACTTCTAGTCAGAATATCCTTGATGACATGAATCAAATATAACTTGAAAAGAGATTGAAATTCATACTTAGAGGGAATATCCTAATTCAGGTTTCTATCTTGATAGAAATCAGTGGGACATTTAGAAGCATTTCTATCAATATCAATATTGGATACAAATTTTTACTCCACTATAATAAGAGGACATTTTTAACTTTTATTTTTTTATGTAAACATTAATGTGGGATTCTAAGGGAACCCATCTCACAATCCTCCAAAAAGTTTCCCTAAATCTTGGTGTAACAATCATACCATTGGTGAATTTTAAAGGAATATTGGACGACCTAGGAAGAAACAGGAGGATATAAATCATGATGGGATTATTATTTGAGTTATATTTGTGGTGGGTGAATTTAGAGACCATAGTAGAATTAATTTTATCATAAACCTGGATAAATAATCTATCAGGATTTCAAGCCTGCCTTGCATTAATGATATATCTACTCTAGGTGAACTTAGATACAACAATTGGTACCTCTATAGTGATTCATTGGTCTTTGAATAGTGATATATCAAATAAGGAAATCCTACTAAAGTTTTATATAGTTTTATCATTAGGACATAAAAAATTATTGAAATACCCAATAATAATCCATTTGTGATTCATGTGATTAGATTTTATTCTCAACTCCTTCCAATGATATATTCACCTAATATAGTACATGGATTCATTAATAAATGTGATGGTGAAATTATATCAATGTATGTTGAAGAAATTTGAGACATTTTGGGGGCCAATACTACATGACGTGATCTGAATGCTATCATGATTAAGAACCCATAAGCGATAAAGATCATTGTTATATGAATTTTAATAGAAAAATGTTTATCCAAGAGATTAATAATTTAGTTCTATTCACTCTTAAATCATAATTTTTAGTTTATTAAGGCCAATTTGGGGGAGGGGGTTTGGTCATAATAAAATTTCTATCAACTATGAAAGTGTGAGAATTCCAAATCCCTTGACAGTTATAGTAAAGGAGCCTCATTATTTAATAGAACATCCTCATGTTAGAGTTCCTCACTACAATGGAATATCCAAGTTTATATTATTCATTTTTACCTTTCCTTTCTTGTTCCTTCCCTTGGGGGTTGCAATCAAGCCAAATAATTCACTATATTTAAGAGACCTGGTCCCATCCTAATTGTGTTTGGGAGGCTTCAGGTCCTCATCCTCATCAAACTAAAAATGAAATTAAGGGGGGGGGGGGTTGAAATTTTAACTATATTAAACTAATTCAATTGGGTTATCCTCATATATGTTTCCTAATGAATCTTTAGAGGAGGACACCTATATAAAGGGGTTTTCCAGTTTAGAATGAGTGGATATGTATTCAGGTTGGTATTAATTTGTGGTGAAATCATGATAAAAAAGAGATGGTTTCGAATGATTTAATATCAGTGCATTCATATCAGGTGTTACATCTAATTCTAGTGATTTATCAACCATGTCAGTCCTACACTATGAATCTATACTAGAGATGACTACCTCCACATGGTCTAGTTTTGGTTCACTATGCTCAGGTCCCCACTTTTCACTTTCCTCTATAAAGATATCATCTGTTGAAGGGGTTTCAACTTATTATAAGTGAAGATATCTTATGGCCTCCTTAAATAAAATAATTCCAAAATGTGTAGAAATTTAAATATCCATCTCCTTCTACACAACCTCATCATTTATGGGGCCCTATGAAGAGGTTGTGTGATCAGGGGTATACTGAGGGGATTAATCCCCCTATACTTATCCATACATGTATGTTACCTATTGTTTTCTCTATAATATGAGGGGTTAATTGATTAATTTGAAGTGAAAATAGAGTCTATGTACTTATCATTTCCTTTTATCTATCAAATTGTAGCATTATTGCCCCCTCTCTTTATAGAAGATGCAAACCCTGTTTCTATTACACTATGAGTAAAAGTGACCAAATAAGCTACAATTCATGAATAATTTAAGCTTCCTCTCATATGAGATGTCAATATTTTTTCTATCATCTCTAGTGATTAGAAAAACGTATTCATCCATGGTGGTATACATGTCAACTTCCACCAGAAACCTATCATAGTTCCCAAAACATGGGCTACTGATTTTTCTGTTCATCATAATTGGATACATAACTGAAAATTCTATGTCCTAGAGGATTCATGCGAGACACTATATCCATTTGATCTTATATATTCATATCCAAAGTTGTGTTTCAGTGTTCTAGACATTTTCATTATCAAAGGTGTATATCCACTCCTATATTCTCAGGAATCTAGCCTTCAAAGAGATAAAACCAAAACACAATAGGCTCCTTTTTCAATCATTCTGTTGGAAGAAAACATGGTAGTAGCCTCCTCTCATGGATATTATTTTCCATTCAATAAGTATCTATATCTTTGTAATCCGTCATGCAATGTGTTGAACATCCAAATTTTCCCCCCTTTTGGAATTATAACCTTAACCATAATATAATGATTGATAAGTCTAACCCTTTCTCAATGACATATTGGTTTACTGAAACATGGGTAGTACTCCCATTCATGATGAATCTCCTAGGAGATGAAATATAAAAATTAGAGAATAAAAGTTTAGCAGTTTATTTGAATACTTATATAAACTATTTCACTATGCGAGATGCGTGTGGTGTGACACAATCCTTAATGGTTGGTTTGTTGGTCACACAGAACTAGAATAACTACTCGTGTTTAATGTGATCTGGTTGATTGATGTTTGAATCTATTCTGATAATATTTTTATTCTACTCATCAAACATTCTTTTTCTATGGTTTTTAGATTTCCACCATTTCCATTATATCTTTCCATATTGTAAGATTTCATAGTGTACAAAAGTAGAATCAATTGTTTTTCTGAAATTAATTCTCATGTACATCATGTGTAGTGATGATTATGGTTTTTATTATACCATATAAGAATTTTTTATTTCATAGATTATAATTTTTTATTTAAAAAAATGTTAATAATTCAACATTATTTGAAGATTTCATCCTTAGTAATAAGTTTATTAATGGGAGTTTGATAAGGGGTAAATTTTATTTACCATAAAATGAAAAAAATACATTTTTCATACACATATATAAATTATGTTGCTGTGGATAATGAAAAAATAGGTATATTAGTTTGAGACAATGTAGAGACCTATATATATCCTTATTGGTAATAGTTGAGGTAATAAGTCGAGAAATAATATAGTAAAATTACCTAGGATAACTCATGTAAACAATAAGTATAATTTCATCTAGGGTAATGTTGAGAATAAACTATTTATTTCTGAGAAGATACCCACTAATAATCATGTAACTGATATCATAGCAAATATTATTTTGAAATAATAATACTAAATATATTTTCATAACCCTATGATTCAACCACCATGTAATTTCTAATCTATTCAAACACTGGTTATCTCAATATTTCTCATTTAGATTGAATCTTATTTATTAACATTTAAGTAGTTGGGGGATTTTTAAATTAAATTTATTCTTGATGATTTAGAAGATTTATTTAAAAAACTAACTCTTAATTATAATACATTGTTTCATACAAAAAATAATTGATCATGTAGGATTAAGTGCTATTGGTTATGATTTATAAATAATTCCCTTTGGATTTATTATTATAGGGGTAGATTTTCAATCATTGATATCTTTAGATATTTGTTTATGTGTTGGGTGGTACTATGTTGGTGGATGACTACTATAATGTGATAACAATGAATCCAAAGGGGTTATAATACCAGATCCCAACCTATTATGGAATATGTTTTTCTATTTATGTAATGGAATTGATTGTTGAATATTATTGTACAAGTCAAAAAATGGATAATAATATTAAATGTGAAGTGAATTGGTGATTGGAACTATGTAATATGTACCACTTGACCCCAGATTCCCCATCTTGAGTAGAGTCACTACTAGCCTCAGTCATTCCACCCTTAATTTTTAGAGGCAACTAACTAGTGGGGAAGGACTAATATATTCCATGGGGGGAATGGTTTAAATCTTAAATTTCCATCAATAAAATGTATATCATATTTTTAGTAATATTAAAAAAGTAAAAATGGGTATTATAACCAACACGAACGAAAGAATACAAAACATTTTTAAAAAATTACAATAATAGTTATACTAAATCAATTCAATAACAATAATTATAAAATGTTATAGGATAATATATATAATTATAAGTTGGATGATATAAAATATTCTCGAAAATAACTAAAGAATATTTCTGAACTCTTACCATAGGTAGCATCCTACCATTGACCATAACATTGAGTGAAACCCATATGTATATTTTTATGCCTGGAAATAGAAATAATGGAAATAAAATTGCATGTGGAACAAAGTAAACATGGAAGGTTTGAGTATAACCACATAAAGTCTTTAAATCCCATAAATTTAATGACGCTTTTTAGTAAATATAAACCATTAAGAATGAAAAAAATAGCGTGGGATAAACATTTTATATACTTAATTTAAATTTAATTAAAAGGAATAAGTAAAATTAACACCTTCTATAAATCCAAGGATACCCCCAGTAACTATTTATTTCATAAAAATTTATAGCTCATAAAATAATAATAGTCTAAAATATGACAATATGTCACTATTGAAATTAATGAACCCACCAAATATATATTTCATTTCCTAGAAGGTTATAATATTAGGCCACTATAAAATTATTACTTGAACACACATGAAATGGTAAATATACCCAACCCCATATGGAATATTGGTTATACTATAATCAATGAATGGTTAGGTTAAGATACCCCATCATTTAAAAAATGTGGTCCACCTCACACAAGGAATTTGAATCATATATTTTAGGAGGCTATATTAGTTTTAATTATAAGCACACTCCTGTCAATAAAATTTATAAAACTCTAAAAAATTATTGAATATAGAAATACATGGGACATATCATAAAGAGGTATTATTATCAATAATTTTTTTTTTCATTTTCATTAATTATATATTTTATTTTATAATGAAATAAAACATGATAAATGTGTATTTGGTTATGAAAAAAATGAAATTAAGAAACAGTGAAAGATAATGTGATTTAATAGCAATCCATAGAATATTTTCAGCTACATTCCATCTTATTTCTTCTAAATGATTGTACAGTTGTAATCCCCACTCAATTAATCAACTCAATGTAATTTGTTCAATGAACTTTCAATGTTTCTCTCATGAAATAATTGAAACAATATAATTATAGAGTGAAATGATCCTTTTATAATCATAGATTATGCTAGATTAGTTAATAATGATCAAGTGATTATGTGGAATCTATGATCCCACTATATGAAATATCCTCACTGAAAAGATATTTTTATCATGTAATAGATTCACTAGTAATGTTCCTGAACAAACATAGCCATAATAACACACTAATAATCCCATGATTCACCCATCAAGATCATATAATGAATAAAATAGTGTAATAATTTATTTATAATAATTAAAAAAATATATACTTTTTAAAAAGTGAAAAAAATAAAAATATCAACCAACCTAATAAGTCCAGTCATGGTAAATTCATAGAGTAAAAATTATAAGAAAACAAAATTAACATAATATGAAATTAAGAATTAAAACCACAGTTAGCCCCCCTTAGATCAACCACTTATGGATATAATTCTATAGTAATGGGTGTCTCTACCAACTTTAACATACAAGTAGAAGAGGTTGTTGTATTACATATAGGAATCAAATCTACAGGGATAGAAGAAATAAACTTGATACACTCAAATTTGTTGAGGTTTTTGGATATGAAGAGGAAAAATAATAATCATCAATAATTTTTAAAACTAGTTTGTTGATTTCAATAACAAGAAAATAACTCCAATACATGAAATAAAACAACTAATGAAAACCATTCAATACTAGGTTGTTTCTAGGGCTATATTGGATATATATTTTTTATTTTAAAATATATATCTCACTTATTCCTGAAGTATCAAAACAATGAAATAATTCCCCAATTTCATTCATGAATTCAATTATAATAAAATAATAATACTAATCCACAATGATCTTATATGATCAACTTAATAATCAATCCAAGGAATTTTATCATACTACAATTCAAAATGTATCATCTTTAAAATTTATGATGATGAAAAAGAAAATAATTCATCAAATATAATTCTTAAAAAATGAATTATTTTAAATTTTAAATCACATGAAATAAAATCAAATATATCCCCAAAAAACTCCCTATGATCATCCAACAAAATATTTATCCTTCTATTGAAGCAAATATCTCAATAGAAGAAAAAATAAACTTAAATAGGAAGGATAAAAGAATAGAAATAAAAAAAATAACATTGAAATTAATGGTTATGTGAATGTATTAATAACATGAAACGAATGAAATTATAGTGATAAGGATAAGAATAATGAGGATTAATATGATATAAGAACTATAATTAGTAAAAAATAATGAGTTTTGAAAACATATAAATCAAGAACAAAGATAAGACATAAAAATGGAACCAAAACATCTCAATTAAAGACTATACAAATTATACATATATTATCATCCCAAAATATAGCTTAAATAGATATTCAGAGTTCCTTTGGAATATAAAAACCTTTAAAATTTCAATAATTAAATAGGAAGTCAAAATTTTTGTGAAAGGTGGGATGAGTAATAATGTTTCATCATTTCCAAAGAAACATGCATGATTTCCCTCTCTCTTCATTGATTCACCAAAAAACTTTATTTTGAGGGAATTGTGTTTTTATATATAATATAAAATATACGTATATAAGTATCCTAACTTATTTAAAAAATTTCACCCAATTGTATCATTATTTAAAAAGTTATCCTCAAAATGTTGAGATGAGTCTTTTTGGAGTTAGAATCCACCCCATAATTTATTCTTCAAATTGGGACACCCATATATTTATTCAAATGACAAAATTAGCCTCAAATCCTATTTAATGAACTATTCTAAATTAAGTCACTTATTTTTTTTTTGAATTTTAGATTAATTTAATGACCATTATTTGATCTATAAACATTTTAATAGTCTTATTAAAAATATGATTTTCCATAAAAATTTATATATTAGAGGCCTAATATGATCAAAATCTATTATGAATATCCATGAAGAAAAAATGTTCCTGAAATAAAAATATTGAGGATCCTGATATTTTAAATTAAAATAATAAATACATAGTGTTCCTCAATATGACGTAAAAATGGACCATGATTAATAAAATTTAAATAGGAATTACATAAATCAGGAGACATGAAGTTATAATTGAAAAATCAATTAACAATAGATTTTTGGAATAATGAATAGCATGAATATGCATAAATATTTAATCAAAATTATTTACTTTAAATTTCTAATCACACCCAAATGGGAATTTTTCTAGTCCCTATACAATAATTTTGCACAAAAATTCAATTACCCACTCCCAAAACACTTTATTATATAATTTTTGACATAATCACATCACGTCAAATAATCATCAATCCCATCAAAATCCAATAAAAAATATCCAAGTACACAATCACATCCCAATAAAAATTCCCTTCATTTGTTTGATTTTAATGTTACCCTTCATTCCATTATAATTAAGCATGATTATTTTTTTATCACAAAATACATTAGGGTATATTTTTGTTCAAGGGGTAAAATGGAAGTAGTAGGTTGTAATTACATTCTAATTTAAGATGAGAACTCAATTTTTTTAAATCACAATAGAGATGATAATACCAACTACAAGCAATATAACTACATATTCATGACCCCCAAGTGCTGAAAGCCATACATTTTCAATAATATTATCTACAATAAATATATAGTGTATAACTCTATTAAATAAAATAATAGAGTTACGACCCCAAGTGATGAACACCAAATTTTTTTTCAAAAAAATTTCTCTATGTGGTGTTTTTTTCCTATTTTTTAATTTTTGTCTAAGGAATTTTTTAGGTAATAAAATTAAACAAAATGTGATCCTAACTCATATTCTATAAAAATGGATCTTATTAAGTCATTATCACACACAAAAATCCAAATAAGGTGCACTATATCATTTTTATTAAAAATGATAAAAACTTAGATTGTAAAAAACACATTGTATGAGCATTATTTCTAAAAAAAATTAAAAAAAATACATCAATAATTATAAGAATCAAGAAATGGAAAATAATTTATTGTTCAATTTTTATATAATAAAACTAGACTGTCACATTGAAGGAAAAACAAATTAAAATTTCTTAAAAATCCAAATTTTATTTCTCAAAATTTCATATTTCTACAATCCCAACATATAATTTTACTTCTGTCAATGATGATGGAGAATATGAGAGAGATTTTATAATTTTGTGTAATTAATTGTAGATAAGTGAAATAATGATATTTGAAACCAAATCATGAAAAAAATATCCCAGTTTGAAGAAAAAGATCCATCAATAAGAAATTTATCTTTCCATTTCCATGTTATATATATAAATATCATGGTTGATTTATGATTGGGATTTGAATACTAGAAGACATATGTGACTCAATTTAAAATCATCAACTTCTTTAGTTCCAAAATCTCACAAAAATATAACATCATAGAACCATGTAAACCCCATGATGGTCCCAAAACTAATAAAAACCAAATCCAAATTTATGATTAAAAACTAACACCATTTTAATTTTTTAGGCCAATTTAAAAAATGAAAACAGATGAAAACACCAAAAGATTCATGTTTGGATCATGATAGGCTCTTATTTTAATTTTTTCATCTTGACATGGATTCCCCCCAACCGACACAATACCAGCTTTCAATATCCTATGTATTTTACTTGATACCAATTCAAGTATATTTTTATTGCACCATTATTTACAACCTGAAATATATAAAATCCTATGTTATTTAATGAGTGATACAAACCAAGTAATATTAGATATAATTGATCCAATTTCATCCATAATCTTTCCAAAGACATCAAGGATCATTCCCTCTTTATTTTTCTTCGGAGAAGAAATAATAAAATATCATCTTCTTGGTTATCCTCTATTAAAATATACTTGATTGAGGAAGTAAATACCATAAGTTTTAGTTAGGGATAATTGAAATATAAATTTGAATCAAAATTATTTTAAATTCTAAAAAATTTAGAATTTATTTGAACATTTATAAAATATTTTTCATCTACCAAACGGGTCTATTTATTGACAATGATTCATATAAAATTATACTTCGTGATTTCAGAAATGAGTTTAGTAATTTAGGGTCATGATAATTCCTTGATGGAGATAAAATTTGGGATTAAATCCAAGAATAAAAAAATATTTATCATGTAAATATATGAAACATTTTTATTATTGACATAAACATCCATCAATAATTATTTGATGTTCTTCATGTTTCCTAGATTCAATGTATGTTTCTTTATTATTTTCATGAGAGCTTCACTGGAATATGGAATATCCTCAAATTTTTATGGATGGGATATTCATTGTGGGGATGTGTCATTCAATTTTTTTAATGTTTTTAGTTATAATCTGAAAGATAAAACCTTAGAATTAATTCTCTCCAATTGATTACAGAATTTCTCAAATATATGTTGTGGAGAAAATTGAACAAAGATTCTATCTATATGGTAAAATTTAACTCAAGGATGTTTGGATTGTGATTCATGGTTTTGAAACTATTTGAGAGTTTAAAAACATTACAAATGGTATATATCTTGACATTTTAGTCGGTTGGGTTGTTGATTATCACACCAATAGAAGGTAGGATAGTATTTATATGTTTGATTGATTTTATTTGAGTTTTTAGGTTTTAATTATTTTTAAAAATGACCATTGTGTAATTTATACCTAGAATAAACTCTTTTATTGATGGAATCATTTCTAAATAATTACTCCATTGGTCATATTTTTCATAAAATTTTGAAAAATTCCCAAAAGTTTGATCAATATAGACATTCTTAAGACTTATCTCTTCAACCACCCTTGAGAGGGATAAAAATTTATCCTATATTAATTAATCATAAAAAATATTTTACATATTATAAGGTATGGTCTATGATAATGACTTTAATGGTGTATGGTGTAGGTGGACATGCATTGAAAATTGGAAAAGAAAATGAAAAAGGAAAATATTAGATAATGGAAGTGATAAAAGAAAAATTAGACAAGAATAGAATGTGAGTATTTCAAATAACTAAACTTAGGTACCCTAAAATGATTACATAACCTGGCCTCACATAAATTTACCATATAGTTATAAATGATCATTTTAGTGCATATAGGGGTCAAATGAATAGGGATTGAAGAAGTAAACTTGAGATACTCAGATTTATTGAGGTTTATGGCTATGAAGTGGCCATCTTTTTAAGTATTAATTATTTTAAAACTAGTGAGATGATTTAAATTATAAAAAAAAACACAAACAAACATAAACTAAACCAACTAGTGGAAATGAATTAATCTTATGTTGTTTCTAGGGATATATTTTTGTGTTTTTTTCATAGAAAAAATAAAAAAACTAATTCAGTAAGTATTTAAACAATTATATAATTAACCAAAAGAATTACACAATTTAAATACTAAAAAATTTATTAAATAATCACCAATTCACTTATAGGACCCCTCTAATAATATTTAAAAGGAATTGGATAATAATAGCGCTCAAAACGTTTCGTCATTATAATTGGAAATAATGAAGAAGAAAATAAACCATTGAACAAAACTCTAAAAAAATGAATGTAATTAAACTTTAAATCGCATGAAATAATATCAAATAAAACCGCAAACAAATTTCATGAATCAGCCCAGAAAATTTTTAGTCTTCAATTAGTATAAAAATATCAATGGAAGGTGGAAGTCATATTAAATAATAAGTATTGGAGAAGAGAAAAAAATATCAATAAAATCCATTAATTTTTGAATGATTTTACTCTAGGAAATTAATTGAATTATAATCATGTGGATGAAATTATTAAGGATTCAAAATAATAAAAAACATTAATTATAAATATAGAATACTTTTTTTGAACATTCGAATGAAGAATAATATTAAGACAAAAAATTGACATCATAACATTATAATGAAATATATGAAACAAAATAATCCTATTTCCATAATAAAATACACCATAAATATATTTTTTGGATCCCTTTGTTCATGCTAGAAAATTAAAATTATATTCATTCAATAGGTAGTCTAAAGGGTTGTGAATTGTTTTTGGAGAAATAACTTTTACTCATTTCCAAGGTAGATATCACGATTTTCTCTATCTCTTCATTTATTTTCCATAAATACATTTATTTTTAGTGAATTAAGATTGTTCTTACATTAAAAAATTTAAATATTTTAGTATGATAATATATTTAAAAAACTTATCCCAATTGGATCATATATTAAATTGTTATGCCCAAAATCGTGAGTTGAATTTTTGGGACTCAAAATTTAGATCAAAATTTATTATTCAATTTTGTGCACCTATATGTCCCTATAAATGACTAAATTAGCCTTGGAATAAGTTTAATCAAACGTTCCAAAATAATTCCCCTAAATGAAATAAAATTCTAAGCTTTATTATATGAATTTTTTTGGGATCCAAATCTATTTCAATGGGATGAGTTCAATTAATTATTTCCCAAAAATTTGCGTATTAGAGGCCCAATATGACCAACATATTTTATGAATCACCATAAAGTCAAAATTTTCCTTAGATAATGATATTCATGATCATGAAATTCCAAAATAAAAAAATATAGTGTTTTCGAAAATATAATGTAACAATTAGTTGAGATTAATATATTTTATTCATGAATTGAACAAAATATGAGAAATTAACATTAAATTGTAAAATGAATAATCCAAAGTTTTTAGGAACAATGAGGCACATGAAATAACTTAAAAAGTAATGAAAATAATGTAATTTTAATTGCTCATGAAATGGAGTATAACCCCTTGGAATGATTTTTCCATAAGATAATAAAATAATGGGTTTAGATTAATATATTTCCACCATGAACTGCACAAATGATGAGAAATGAAGCTCAAATTTTAGAATGAATAACCTACGGATTTTAAGAATAATAAATAACAAAAAATCCATAAAAATATCTTCCCTCTATCATAATTGAGGCTCCATAAATACCTTTATTTTTAGTGAATTATGAAGGAAAATATAAGAAAAACATAAATCTTATAGTACTATAAAATATTTTAAAATTTTATCCAAATTGGACAATCCATTGTAATGTTATGACAAAAATGGTGGGATGAATTTTTAGGACATGGAATATTGACCAAAAATTATTATTCAATTTGTTGCACCTATATCTCATTAAAAAAGACTGAATTATCCTTAGTCTTAATTTGATAAAATTTTAAAAACTAATTCCCCTAAATGTTGGTAAATTGTAAGCTTCATTAGATGAACATTTTGGGATCCATGTTTGTTTTAATGGGTTTAGTTTAATTCAACTTTACCTAAATATTTCTGTATTGGAGGCCCAATATGATCAATATCACTTATGAATATATATGAATTCATTATTTTCCATATATAAGTATATTCATGATCGTGGAATTTCAAAAATAAAATAATAAATATAGATTTTTCTACAAGCTAATTTAATAGGAGGTTTTGAGATTAATATGATTTAAATATCAATTACAAAAATGACCAGAAACATAGTTCAAATTGTAAAATGAATAATCCATGAATATTAATAATAAATAAGAAAATTAAATACATAAAAATTTAATGAATTTTTTTTAATATTAGTGTCTCATAAAATGGAGTATAGCATAAGGGAATAATAGAGAATAACATAGAAAAAATATAAAGAAAAATCAATTTAAAACAAAGTTATATTCTGGTATTTGGAGTCCCAAAATTTTCTTCCAATGACCTATCTATTGATTTTATATTTCCAAAAAACAATAAATAATATCTTCTGGATATTATTAGTTAAAAATTATTGAATTTCTATTCCATTTTTCTACATGGGTATTAATTATTTGATTAACTATACCCTCCAAACTAATAATCCCATTTTCATATACCTTTTTCACTAATAACTTTTTATTTCATTTCCTATGTAATAAATATTCCCCCCATTAACTTTTTTTTGTAATTTGTTAAAGAAGTCATATATGTATATTATTCTTCCATTTGGAATCATGAATTTCTTTCACAGGGAAATTTTAATCATCAACTGATATGGTTCATCTATGGTTTTTGTATTCCTCAATTTTATATAATGAGCCTAAATATTTTTCATGAGATAGAATTTACAATAGATCGTTTAGTATTTATTACATTCTAACATGTTTTGTGATTTAATTTTTAGTTTTATAGCATATGATATCATATTTGATGATTTATATGCTGTGTAGTAATAAACCAATTTATCATCTTTAATATAATCTAATTGTTATCATTAATATATACATTATTCAATGTTGTGTGAAGAGACATATCATTATCCCTACCATTTATGTAATTATGGATGTTGATATCATGTATAAGAAATTATGATATCCTAGTTATCTTCATTTACATATAAATAAAATGTCATGCCATATTGATGACTTCTCATACTATAGCCAGATAAATCAATCATGCTAGCTAATAACCCATATCATATTCCATGGTATTATGCATGAGAAATTTATGCCCAAAAATATATGTAAATGAATGTTTAATTATATTGAAATATAATATTGTCAAAATATAACATAGTCTATCATATGTAATAAATGTACATATCATATTTTCCATTGGTGTTATCTTATCACAACTGTTGATATTCATGTTCATGTTCAAAAAAATCACATATAAATTAGTATATATTCATATAATATATGATAATTAAATCAAATTTTGTGAAAATTTAATTTAATTAATCAAAATATTTATTCTCTTTAGTAGTATGAGTTTTTTTAGGTAGAATAACCTATTCAGTTCATTACAAAATCCATGAATGTAATATACACATCCAATCTCCAGTAGCATTATCCTCTAGTCATCATTATCATTATGTACCAATAAAATACAAGCCATTTAGTATTCAATGTACTATTTGTCAGACTCAACCTTTAAACACTATATAATTTCATACCAAAGAAATCGGGGTTCTCTCATATTCAATGAATTTATAAAAATTATAAATAAATTATTTTTCCCCTTATGTTCTAATTTCATTATTAATAAAAATGAAACTTACAAAATTAAAAAATTCATAATTGAAAATATTATGTTAATTGTGGTAGATAATATTAAATTTATTAATAAAATATAAAAATTAATTTTTAACTCTGTCAAGAATTCAATTTATTATAAGAAATTATATGATACAAGTTCAATTTAAACCTCAATTCAAGGTATAATTAACTCGTATAATATTTCCAACCATGTTTCATTCCAAACACGACTTAATTATTTTAAATCACACTTACACATAGAAATATGAAATAATAATTATAAATCAATATAACGACCCATACTTTACATACATTGTTAATACTTCAAAATTGAAGCACACTTATTATAACATATGACAAAACCACAAAGGACCGTATAGGTATAGTGTCTTTAGAAACTGGGAAACATAAACAACTGGTTCATAAATCTTCTACAGTGTCTCCCAATTATTTCAGCATATCTAGGGTCCCTTTTAGCATATTCTACTTAATATCCATCTTCCTGACCTGGGGAAAAGAAAACATAAAAGGGTGAGCTCAAATGCTCATCAAGGGAAAATAAAGGAAATAAAAATCATATAATATCTTTTTGAAAATCAAAACCTGCAAAAGAGATCATAATATCATAACATGGAATAAATCATAGAAGTGAAAACGAGATCCCCATAATCATAACATAAAACTTGAAACTTTGTGGCATGCACACATAATCATGGAAAATCATTTCTTGTTAGTCATGACTCATTTCCAAGACTATCTTAGTGGACAAAGTCCCTTTCTGAACCGAGTCACCCTCGTTCCAGTCCTGTTTCACTGAACCGGTATAACCTACCGTTCCAGCCATGTCTATCTCATGAGATATAAAATCTTTACCCAATGCATTGGAGGGAGATATAGGTCCCACCCATCTTATAATGAATCCTTTCTTATGTGTGCCACATAATCATAAATCATACATCATCGCATAACCCAGGTAATAAAAAATGGGATTCTTAAACAACATGACATCATAAAACAATTCATATAAGATAAAGGAATTCATAAAAATGATTCCATCACAACATAATGAAATCCATGTAATAATAGGGATAAAAACAGAACCCTTTATTATCTTAGATGGAAAATAATTTTGATAAAACACTTGAACTCCATTCTTGAGGAAAATATCCTTTCTTCTTCAAAAACATTTTTCGTTTCATAACATGTCATACAACTTTAAAATAAAAGAAGTTGATTAAAAATAAACTTGAAAACTTGTAAAGGAAGCTTCTTGGAAATAATGTTTTAAAAGTCCATTCATGTCGTATAAGTTAAAAAAAACATTCTTCGTACTTTTGTCGGAAAAGTCAAAAAGTACCTCGTACGAAAAACGACAAAAGATTCCTTTCATATTACTAAAAACTCACCGAAGGGTAAAAATGGATTTAAACAATTGTAGGTGGATGGAAATAATATTACATATTGATGAAACATGGATGTGGATGATAAAATACACCCCAGTAAATACTTACGAATAAACAATCTCGGATAAAAATGAGATTGTGATATTTCCCTTACCTTAGGTCCGATTAGCTTTGTACGTGTCCGAAGCTCCTGTATAATGGTTTAAATAATGTTATTGACTTATTCCATAATCATACATATTGATATGTTATCATATATGGTCATATTCTTAGCTTCTTGTTAGTAATATTTCATTGTTACTTGTTACTCGGGTCTTTATTGCCTTTTGTTCTTATGCGTGTTTTTCCGAATACATTCTTATTCTTCTTTTAAGGTTATAGATACCTTATATCCAGAATGGTATTAGTGTAACATATATCATATTTATTCATTCAATTCATTTATATAATTACTATGTAATGATGATCATGTAGAACGAGTCGCATCACATCGTGGAGACGGTATTCCGTACGTACGCACGAGTGATGATATCGTTCGTATGATCGTGGAACTGTATTGGAGTATATATATATTATTTCAGTATCAATATTACTTTATAATAATAATAAATAGTTACTAATTACACCATTATACTCATCCTTGTAAAGTGATGGTGGAAAAATAGATTACACCACGGCGTGGAGACGGTATTCCGTACGTAGGCACGCACGGTGATTTCATTTTTCCGTAGGATGGATAGAAGGTGAATTAGGGTAGTTTCATATTTATAATAACATATCAGTATGTAAGTAATACTGATATTATTACTTTATCATGAAACAACTAAAGAAGAAGAAGTTGAAGAAGAAAGAAATTGAAAAGATCGGTAATGGATATTACCTCTTCTTTGAAACGCCTCTTTGAATCCTCCACTTAGGGAACTAAGATTGGTCTTTGAAGAAGACCAGGACCTCTAGGATTATTCTAGGGAAGCGGAGAGGAGAAAATGGTAGGGGTTGGCCGAGCTTGAGTGCTCAAATTGGTGTGAGGAGGAGGGGGAGGAGGTGCCCTTTTATAAGAGAGGAGAGGGGTACCTTAGGAATATCTCAAAATAGTATTTTATATTAAAGTCAAAATCAGTTTATTATGGTTCCAAAGGGTCTTATTTCGAAGCTAAAGTGGGGATGGGTCGAAATCCTATCAACCAATAGGACTTAGAAAAGTTTAGGGTATTATTTTAACCTTATCAATTAGATTTAACTCTTAGTTAAATAATTTAACTTTTACCATGTCTTTTTGTTTTCTTTCACTATATGGTTAATACACTTACTATAACATGCCAAACGAACCCCAAATTTTTTATTATTAATATATATATCCTTATCTAAGTCATTTGGCCGAACCTTAGATTTTTAGGAATAAAATAACAATTAATAATATAATATTTGATTTAAAAACTATTTTGTGTCAATTTTGACACTATTTGATTTATGATTTTTGTGAAAGTCATAAAAGAATTATATGTTCGAACAAAGTTGATTAAATCAATACTAATATATCATAGTAACCTAGAAATTTAGTGGAATTCATAAAAAGTCTTAAAATACATTTATTTTGGTATTTATATTATCAATTATGTCAATATTTCATTAATAAGATAATTACTGCATCATCTTTGTGTCATAAATAAATTAAATTATATGATGTATAAAAATTACAAATAAAATACCATAATGTAGTAAATCATTTTAGATTTCTAATATATATTTACAATATAATTTATCTTATATATAACCCCATATTAAAAATGATTTACTTATTAAACTTTGATTTTAACTATTTTAACCCTTCTTTAAATAAATTAATAATAAATGTCCTAATCTAATCCAAGTGGGCCTAAATGGTCATATTTTATTCCTAAGTTTGTTTTTGGTCGAATTACACTTGTCCAATAGAATTAGGACATGTGTTAGGGTAATAGTAATATCATATTTACCCTTAGTTACCCTATTTACTATTAACTGTGGTAAAAAAAAGTAAAAAGTTACTATTCACAAAAAAATATTTTCATCTCATTGAACCACATTTTAGTCCTTGATATTAACCGTGTCTGTCGGATTTTCGAAATTCCATTCACAGAAGCGGTAAAATTAAGTTTTATGCAAAATTCATTTTTTAACCTACCACTTAGTGGTTTCACTATTCATCAAAAATTGAAAGTTTTCAGAAAAATACCAAAATTTCACCCTAGGACAATTTCGGTATTCCGAATCCAAAAATGAAGTCCATTTTAAAAATAAAATTTATAAAATTTCAAAAAGTGGTTATTACTATTCATAATGGCTAGTTTTAATAATATTTTAATAGCATATCGTTGTTTAGTGAAACTCGGTATTGCGTACGACGCAAGCTACCGAGGAAGGTCGCGATTGCGTGTAAAGCAAGTCAAGCAAGTGTTGTGTAGAAAAATATTCCTTTAATGATTTATATAACATAAAAGTCTCGGGTGTTACAATCAATATAAATAAATCAATATAAATAAATCAAAATTCATTGAAAAATAATCATATGAGAATTTAAATCCTAAAATTACTTCTTAATCAAAATATTATGAACAAAACAAGTCTTAAACCCAAAAATTATATTTTAAAATTATTAATTCAAAATACTAATTTAAAACATTAATAATCAATATTGAAACATTGTAAATTAAAAGAGATTAAAAATTTATATAAAAAACAAATAAATTAACTTATTCAAAATATAATTTCAAATTATGACCTTAATGACATCAAATTAATATTTTAATAATCCTAGAGGGAACTCATTAAACATATCATGTTTGGTATGATTTTATAGAGACTATATTGAAATACCAAAATTTTTCCACTTTAAAAGAATAACATTTTCATTTAATGACAATAAATATCTACTTAAATATTAGTGTATGAAACAAAATTGTATTCTACAATAAAAATGTTTAGATTATTTATAGAGCCTCAATCCACTAACCAAAAACAAAAGCCTCAATTTTATTTCAAGAACCAAATCAACAAAAATATTGAAAACATAATTAAAAAAATAAAAAACTATCGAATGATGAAACAATTTTTAAAAAATAATTGTTGTTTATTAATCCCTATCATAATCATATATAACATTTATAAGTAAAATACCCATTAAATTTTGGAATCGTCACCAAAAAATTATAAATCCCCTCAAATAAAAATCTCCAAACATGCATAAAACTGAATGTACAAAGCTAGATAGGTTGGAGAAGAGTAATGAGAAGAATAATAAGATTATGATGGTGAAGAAAATGATTATAAACTATACCCTTAAATATCTACAGTGATGTTATATGAAAAAGTAGAGTAAAATGAATAAGGTGATCTTAAATTTCAAGACACTAAATCATGGTTGACTTAACCCTGTCAAATTGCATTCCCCATTATTGAAATATAATTAACAAAATGTAAATAAAAATCAATATGTTAATAATAATACAAATAATTTCTTATAAACACCTGATAGAGTAAAGTTATGTGCAATTATTTTAACAAAATCGAATGATTTATTGATTATTTTCAATGATTAAACCCTTGATTTTAAATATTTTAATTAAATATGGGAATTTTTAGTAGAATTAATTAAAGTGGTTTAATAGAATGATATAAGGTTGATATTTTTTTAGTTAGTATTTATTTAAGAATTTTTTATAAGAACTTTACTCCATAGTTTTTTTCTAACTCTTTTTGTTACCTTTGTTTAAAAAATAGGCCGGACCCACTAGGACTACAACACAGAACCCCATGCCACTTAGGTGACCCATATGGGGGTCTCTAAACCTTGAGGCCCATCAAGAAGACCAACCTGTGCACTAGGGTAGACAAGGAATCAAACTGAGCACCAACTTATTGGCGGTGAAATCCCATGGGTGCATAGTTAGGCTGAGAAGTTCACAAGTGTGCAATGGTCATGCCCACACGGTCATGGGAGGAGATCTTCATTGTGTCAATGTGGACCATGATGGAAACAAACGTCCTCTAACACCCACTGACTTTATTATGGTAGTGGACCCATACTAAGGCCTATAAGAGATGAACTTCCATATGCCAGATTCGATGTGGGACACATTCTTAGTTGGAATTTTTTATTTTTTTACCAAAACAAAGTCAACCCAATATATCTTGTGCATGATCTTCTCAGACATAATCCATCGCTACACCGTCCGCTCATCACCACATAAAGGTTTTTGGACTCCCCTTCCAATACAGATATCAACCATGGATGACTACCCAGAGAACATGATCAGGTACCATCACCCACAATCATACCTCCACACCAGAGTAGATGACCTCGAAATCTATGGTTGACCCCCCATGCAAAATATTTTGAAGATTATTAGACCACTTCAAATGTTTGGGGATTATAGGAGGAGTCGATACTCAAATTCCTCACTGCCACGTGATCCGACCTTGGTTTCATGCACAATTATCTAGTACAACTCTGCCATACCTTCACCATGTCACCGCGACTTCAAAGCCTAGTGTTTCCACCCAATGTACCTCACCAATGTGCAACCATGGATGCATGCATAAAACCACCACCAACCATCCCATATAGGAACTCTTTTGGCCACATATATTTCTTCCCAATCTCTACTAGACATGCCAATATTGATGATCCCTATATCACTCACTTCAGGGCCTCTGGCATGACTTCACTGCTCAACATCGATGGAAGACCAACACCATCACCCGTAGGCAGCAATGCTCAAACAATCACTCCTGAGCTCAAGATCCTCAGAACATTATGATAGCCAGAGGATAAAGAGGGGCCTCCACCTTCTCATACACCACCACAGAACACTATCATATATAATGAGGGGTTTTTCCTCATGTGAATCCCACACAAACATTTCCTAAACATCCATGGATGCTGGTGTTTCCTCCACCAAAAAGTAGGTCTTAGGGGATTTTTTAATTTAAACCCCCTAATTCGTGCACTTCCTTCACAGTATAAAGAGGTGAGCCCCTCCTTCCTCAATAATAAAAGGATACAATCTTGTCCTTTCCCAAGAGGTGGAGACCATACTTACACTTTGTTTTACTTTTCTTCATCCCTTTTTACTATGTTTCATCATTAATCATCTTGAAGAACCCCTTCTTACATGAAAAAGTAGAACCCATTTTGATTTGGTGAAGGGAAGGGGATCCCATTTTACAATGTCTGAGTATTGATAATTTTCTAATAAAATAATTATTCACTTTTAAATTGATGTTTTTATATTTAATCAATATTTTAATTTAAATAAATAAAACTGCATTTTAAATTTATTCATAAATATTAAATTGGTGTGATTTAAATATTATTCTAACCTTGTTTGATTTATTTACTTTTTCCCCAATTGGTTAATTTTCAAGAAAATAATGTAAGGGAGTGGTTTAGTGATTAATAATTCATGTGAAGAAATTAAGATATACTAATTTTATTTTTTAGGTAAATTCAATACCAAATTTTGTATTTCATGAAAAATTCATATTTAGTCCATTGATATTTCTACACATTAAAAAATATAAAACAATGGCTAATTGAATATAAAATTATTACTCAATTCATTAAATTATTTTAATTCAAAAGCAAAAAAAACATTTTTCTCAAAAACTACGATGACTTCCCAAAATTTAAAACCAAACCTAAATCCAATCACCCATATTTATTTTGAATTTCACCAAACATAAAATAATCCTATCTTATAAATCTATTAAATCTTATTAGTTTTTATTTACTACCACACAAGTGAAAAATAGATTAAAAGACATCACTTTGGGGATGATTGTTTTGGTTATTACTCAACTATACCCTTAGTGGGATTAAAATTTCTTTTCCAACACCCCACAATAGCTGTGTTTCAAAACTAGCATAGTTTCCGGTAGAAAGTGTAAATATAAAACTTAAAAAATTGAATAACTAGGCCCTCAATTGAGGAACTACTCAATCGTGATCCTTATATAGAGAGAACTTTGTTAACTAAGAATATGATACTTAATCCTGAATTTTTTTGAAGAAATTAATTTTGAAGAATTGAGTGTCCATTTGGAACCACACATTATGAAAATTAACCCACAAAAAAACATGAGGGACCTTTGTGATCCATAATTCTTTAAACAATAGAATTATTTAAACATGACTTCATAAAAAGATTTTGAGTTACATGTTAACATGATTCCAATGCTACCCAAATTTCATGTCCTTGAAGGTAAAGATCCCAATCAACGTATTCAATAATTTAGCTATGTTGGTTCAAGTTTTAAACCAAGAGGTTTATAGTAGGAGAAATTCAAGTGGAAGGAATTCCGATTTTCACATGAGGGAGTAACTAAAGAGTGGTTATATAACTTACAACCTGGAGAGATCCATGACAAAATGATCTTTGAAAAAGTTTCATGAAAAGGTTCATCCCAAATTCCAAGAGAACAACAATTAGAAATGTGATATAATCTATTAGAAAAGATATTAGTGAGGCTATTTATGAGCACCAGGAATGATTCAAGAATATTTTTGCAAGTTACCCACAAGAAATAGTGTAACATCACAACTTCATTGTCTTATTCTACCAACAATTGATAGAAAATGATAGGAATATCCTGGATGAATACTCTAGAGGATCTTTGATTGAAAATTCACTCACAGAAGCCTAAAATATCATTGAGAAGATAGCTCAGAATTCACCAAAATTCACAATAAGAGACACTGGTAGAAGAGTTATACATGAGGCAAGGACTTCCGACTCATCAAATCTCCTTGAAGGAAAAATTGATTAATTGGAAATTACGATGAGACAAATGGATATTAAGAAAGTGAGTGAGAAACCATCTCCACAATAGGTATATGTATTATGTTCATCACCAAGTTGTTACACTGCTCAATGTACTGAGATTTAGGGTACAAAATGTTGTCTGACTATATTCCAACAAAGGAAACGTCCATAGATTCAACAGTATAGAGAAGGTCAAACCCAACAAGGATCCAGATGTCAAAAAACTAATCCAAAACCCCTTTTTATGATTATCTTCCTTCCTAGGAATAATATCAAAATTATACACCTTTACATCAGACCAACAAACAACCATGCCAAAATGAAAAACCCATCAAATACCACAATTTCAATAATTTTTTTTGAACATCCTTTAACTAGGGTACCGTTAGCTGAGAACGAATAACTAGAATCTGAGTTTGAAGGGGTAAAAGAAAATTTCAAATATCTATCCAACCCGATAAAGACTATTTTGGATAGCGAAACAAATACTCCTTGAATGATTCCATCCTAGAGAGTCCCAAATCTAAATGAGAATGTTACTTATATCAATAATCAATGCAATAAAGAGTATCCATAACCTATACCAAGTATGTTGGATGATTATAAGTAAAAACCTGAAGATAAACCCATCCACCCAAAAAAGAAACTAAAAAAAAGTACAAAGACAAAAAAGGGAGAAAAAATGATACAAGGTACCATTCCCTTCTATATTGAATCAATCATTAAAGGTTGGAGAAGAAGAAAATTAATGAGAGATCGAGAAACCATCCAAAAAGCTAAAATAAACATTCCTTTGCTACAGTTAACTTACCGAATCCCAAAATTTGTAAATTTTCTTAATGAAATATTCACCACGAAAATGCAGTGTGACCGGGATGAAACAATCAGCTTTGGAAGGAGTGTCTCAACCATCACTACTATAAAACTGGGGTTTTCCAGTGATATGGATTTAACAACACTATCTAAAAGCACTATTAAAGACCCCCTTTATCCATGGAAGAATAAGTGCTGTTAAAGGGGGGCCTTTAACAAATTTTTTAGAACTATTAAAGGGGTCTTTAACAGTGCTAAAAAAGAACTAATAAAGGCCCCCTTTGTCAGTGCTTCTAAAAAAGTGGTAATAAAGACCCCCTTTATTAACGCTAATAAAAAAGAACCGATAAAGGGAATATTTCAAAAAAAAATTATGGACTTTAAAAAAGTTATTTCATAAAAAATACATTAATATCAAAATATATAATTATATTTATATTGATATAAATATAATATATATATTTTTAAATATTATTTAAACAAGTCTAAATAAATATTTACAATTAATATATAAGTTATTTAGTGAAAATGACTTATAAAATAATTACTTTTTTAAATTAGTAAATATATAATTACCGTATAATAATATCCATTTAATAATAATTTTATTAAAAAAATGAAAACATTAATAAAAGATCTAAAATAAGTTTAAAACACAAATCGAACTTCAAACGACCATAAATGTTGATCGAGGTGTCTTTTTGGGCACTACCACATATCAAAATGAAGCTAGTGATGATCTCTATTCCACATTTATTTGGGGATGACCCTGATTACTATTTGTCATGGCCCAAAAGGCCCAAAAGTCATCCAAAACTGATTTTTTAGTAAGGGTACCCCATGTTTTTAACATTTAACGGATTTTTAGCCGTGTTTAAGGGGGTTTATTGATTTTTTTTGTATGGATTGAATTTATTCCCATGTATTATATTCATATTTATTCTATGGTTTTGAAATTTTATCATTTTTTATAATGCAGTTTTATTTATATTTAAACATATGCATATTTTAATATATTTACTTCTAATAAATCACTTGTATAAATACATATATCCAAATATTTATTAATAAATTATTTTTTAAATATATAAAAATAAATATTTATTTTTAATTATAGTTAATGTAAAGAAGAATCCATTTATTACCTTATAAAAATGGAATAATATACATAATATATATATATATATATCTGTGTGTGTGTGTGTGTGTCTGTATTAATAAATACACACACACAATTATATTCTTATATTTTTATATATATTTTTATATTTGAATATGTATAAATTAATATTAATATATAATATATTAAAATAAATATAATTGTATATATATATATCACACATTTCAAAATATATATAAATAAATAGAAAAAGTCATTAAATATAAAACAAAACATGAATTTTATAGTGGTAACGAGCTTAAATCAAATAAGGGATGTCCTAGGATTGAATCTGGGCATGTGTAGGAAGTAAGGGCATCCTTCTAGCACTGAGGAAGGGGTGGGGTGAATATTGGAATGTGTGTAGGTGAAGGCGCTGATAAATGGGGTTGTAATCATAGAGAATTGTGGGTGTCCATGTGCATGAAAAATTATTATTATTTCCTTAATTTTTAACAGCACTTTTTTTGTGTTGTTAAAATCCATCATTTAAAAATGCTAAAAATAGAACTGTTAAAATAACCCTTTAACAGGGCTAAAAAAATCATTGTTAAAGACACCTTTAATTAGTGTTGAAAAAGCACCGACAAAGGGTGTCTTTATCAATTAATTTTAGAATTGGTAAAGAACCCCCATTTTTTAGTTTCTCACAATATCAACAATCTTTATGTTATGAGAAAGCCCCTTAACATACACTATTAAATCCCTAATTTTTAGTTGTACAAAATCACCACACCAGTACCCCAACAACATCAAGATCCAGGGACATTTTATATTCCCTGCACTATGGGTTATTTAAAATGTTCTAATGATTTGTGTGATCTTGGTGCTTCCATAAATGGTGAACCTAATTTTGTCTATTCATATTTTGAAATAGGTGACCTAAATCCCACAAGAGAATTTGTCTAACTAGAAAAAAGATCCAGTATTTTTTTTGTCGGAGTTGTGAAAGATGTGCAAGTAGGAGTTGAAGAACCCATTTTTTCAGTAGACTTTTACATACTCACCATGTAGGAAGAAAACACACCATGGAATTCACCCATTATTTTGGAAATACCATTCCAAAAAATATCCAAACAATCATTAAAGTTCATGAAGTAACTATGACTATGGAGTTGGGAGATAGAAAGTGAACATCAATGTTTTTGAAAAAAAAGAAACTGTTCAAATAATCATTCCCTCTTTTCAATTTTTCACTAAGAAGGTCTTAATCCCATCTAAGACTTAGGTATCATTTTATAATTATTAGATTTATAAGATCAAACCATAGATGGATAAAGTACTAAAAAATATGAATGCTATGTCTTTTTTCATCAAAAATAAATCACCTATGAATTTTATGATAAATTTTTGGAAGAAACTAATATGATACCCTTTTTAAAGAAAATTAATTTTTTTAAAATGGGATATGTGAATTCATTATCATACATTGAACAACCCCTAAGTGTTGAATTAGAACCCCTCCCATGTGATTTAAAATACGTGTATCAATTAGAGGGAGACAAGTTGCCACTATCATTGATAATAATGTATCTGGGACCCAATAGAAAACATTGATTGAACTTATAAAAAGAAATTCCCAAACCATAGGATGGAGTCTAGGAGATATAAATATAATCAAACCCATGGTGTTCTCGTATAGAATATTTTTAGAAAAGGAAACTCGATTTGTTAGGAATTCGCAGAGGATACTAAAACCCATGATCATGGAATTTGAAAATAATGAAATGGAAAAATTGTTGGAATTCGACATTATTTACACAAAATATTACTCTTAATGGTTTAGCCCCATCCATTTGATTCTAAAGAAAAGAGGCTTGACCATTTTGTAAAATGACAATACTGAATTAATTATCACAAGAGTATAGAACCATTGGAGGGTACACATTGATTATAGAAGTCTAAATGAAGTCACCCAAAAAGATCATTTTCCAATCCCATTAACTTATCAAATTATTGAAATGATAGGAGGTAGGACATGTAACTATTTTTTTGATGGGATTTCTGGTTATTTTTATGTACCAATATCCCAAGAAGACCAAGAGAAAACAACCTTCACTTGCCTTTTGGTTACCTTTTCACACATGAGAATGCCTTTCAGATTGAGAAATTCCCCAGGTACATTCCTACAATGTATAGAAATCATTTAATATGATCACATTGATGACTACTAGAAGGTATTTCTCAATGAAATTACTTTTTTTAAGAATTATTTTGATCATTTATTGGGGAATCATGGGAATGTTTTGAAAACATGCGTCACGAAATGTATTGTTTTAATCATTGAAAAGTGTCACTTACTTGTTTAAAAAATAATAGTTTTAGGACATATCATTTCAGAAATGGTCTTTTAAGTGGATAAATCTAAAAATGGAGTCATCAATTATTTTCCATACCCCACCAGTGTGATGCACATAAGATCATTTCTGTGGAATTTGGGATTTTATAAAAGATTCAACAATGATTTATATAATTTTTCTCACCCACATTCAAGGATTCTATTAAAATAAGATTATTTTTTAAGTGATAATTTAAGGAAATCATTTGATGTGATGAATTAAAATTTGATTACTCCACCAATAATATAGCCACAAAATTGGGAACATCCATTTGAGTTTCTTTGTGATGTATCAAACCAAGCTATAGGTAATGTTCTATCTCATATAATTAAAGGAAAAATCCAAGCCATAAAATACTCTTTTAGAACCCTATATTCCACTCAGATGAATTATATAACAACTAAAAAAGAGTTTCTTGATTTTTTATTTTCATTACAATATTATAGTCATATTTAAATGGAACTAAAGTAGTTTTATTTTCTGATCATGAATCATTTAGGTATTTTATGAAGAAGGTTGATTCCAAAACAAGGATGGTGATATTGATACTATAATAATAATAATTTAATCTAGATATTAAAGAAAAAATGGAGCTAAAATTTAAGTGGAAGATCACCTCAGTAGGCTAACCAACTCTAATAAAATATAAATTCTAGAGCTGATCCCACTCAATGATCACATACTCGAAGAGCAGCTCTATATCATAGAAGGAGAGGTACCATGATATACAGACATAATAAATTACATGGCCACATCTCAAGTACCTTCTTCCTAAACTCCCATCAGAATCATAAAATAAAAGCTGAATCTTGATTTTATATATTGAAGTATCCCTTTATTTGGAAAATTTGTAATAACCAAGTCATAAGAAGATACTCACTGACAAGTTAAATATAATCTATGTTTTATTTTTAAGATACACTTTCTCATGGTGGCCACTTTTGAACTCAAAAAATGGATATAAATGTATTGGAATCAAGAATCTATTCTCCTAGCCTGCTTAAATATGGTCATTATTATTGTAAAAAATGTTGAAAGTGTCAATTTTCTAGGAATATTTTAAAGGGAAAAGAAATTAACCAAACATATATCATGTTTTTTGAAATATTTGATGTTTTTGGAATTAATTTTATGATACCATTTCCCATTTATATTGGGAAATCATATATTTTACATGATTTTATTTATGTCTCAAAATGGGTGGAATCAAAATCCATAAAGACTAATGATTCAAAAGTTGTTTGTGATTTTTGCAGGGAATTATTTTTGGGTTTGGAATGCCTATAGACATCATTAGTGACCAGGGGACACATTTTTTCAATAGAAGAATTAAGGATATGCTGAAAAAGTTTGGGGTGGACCTAAAAATATATAAACCTTATCCTCCCCCAAAAAACTGGCCAAGCTAAAGTGCCCAACAGATAGATTAAAGGTCTTTTTGAGAAAATAGTCAGACCAAACTGAATAAATTGGAGCAAAAGAATTGAATATGATTTATGGGAATTTCATAGAGCATAGAAAAAACACATAGTTATGAGTCCATATTGGTTGATTTATTAAAAAATTTGTCACCTACCAGTAGAATTGGAGAACCAACCATTCTTGGATGTGAAAAAGGTGAATTTGGATTTGGAGAGTGCTGTAAAAGAGAGAAAACTTTAGTTACAAGATCGAGAATAATTTAGAAGAGAATGTTTGTAAAATCAATGAATATAAAAAGAATGTACCATGGTGGAACATGTCAAACTGATTCAACCAAAGTCCTGCAAACTTGGAGGAAAACTTCTTATCTATAATTCCATACCGATGTTAATTCATGGTAATATTCATTATAGGATGTAAGGAACATTTCTTACTTCTAATTTCTATCATTTTGGTGCCACCCAGATCAAGAAATAAGAGATAGGAAACACATTCACTATAAATAGGAAAAGGTTGAAAAATTCCCATTGAAGATTACCTTAAGAACCAGTAGAGGAACTCACAATTATCCAAACCGTCTATTGATTACATTTTATGAGGTGAGTTTAAAATAAAAACATTAATCAAGGGATATTATGGTAGGAAACCTAATTTTTATATTTTTCATATGATTTAGGATTCAGTTACCCCTTACAACACCCCTTTGAGATTTAATGGATTGGTTCTTACACTAGTGTGAGTATTTTTTAATTTTTCAAAAGACATCATGGAAAGAAATCATAAAGCAGCCCCAAGAAGTGGAGGAAGAGGACCAAATCATTATATCATAATGTTGTTAACTTTTATTTTTATATTTTAATGTACCAAAATTTATTGTCAAACAAAAACTTTTTTAACATTAATGTTAAAATTTCATGCCCACACATGAATTCATGGTTACTTGACTAATATAGAATACATGATTTTCATGGGAATCCAGTGATTCCATGTTTTTTATTTTAAATGTCAAAGAGATTGAATTTGAAAAATAGAAAAATAAATGATTAAAGTAAAGCATGAAAATTGAACTGAGGTCTCATTAATAAAAGAAATTAATTGATTCATGTAAATAAAATTTCATAACCATTTTTCATAGTTTCAATTTGTAAATTTTTTATAAATTGAATTTTTATTGTTAATAATGCCTTGAGTGATTATCCGAAATCATATATTCTCATTCCTAATATGATTTCTAGATCATGTACTTTATATTTTTTATTGATCATATTTCTTTAGTTATCTTGGGACATGTAACCAACTAGAACATGAATTTGAACTTGTCAAAGAAATGAATATGAAAAAAAAAATTTAAAATGATCAAGGAGTCTTTTAAATAAAACTTTTCTATAAAAGACAACCTTTAGATAAATAATTAATTATCCCATAGAAACCATGAATTACCTTTATAATAATGATCCATATTTCAAACCACTATTTATTTAATAATTTTTGATAAGAACATTTATTCATATATATTTTTTCTAACTCATTTTTATTTTACTTTATAAAAAAAACAGGTCATTCCTAGAAGTCCTTCATCCATGGAACCCCACACCACATAGGAAACCTACAAGGGGTCACCCAACCATGAATCCCCTCAGGAGGGATAGATTGGTCACTAGGGTGAAAGAATAATCAAGCCACGCACCAAATCATAGGTGGTGAAATCTTGTGAGTGCATAGGTATGTTGAGAAGTGCACGAGCATGAAGTGGTCAGGTCCACTCAGTGATGAGAGGAGGGATTCATTGGGTTGGTGCAGAATACGATGGCAATGAGCATCCTCTAACACTTGAATGACTTTATTACCGTAGTGCACCCACTGCAAGGATTATAAGTGATCGACTTCCCTCTGTCATATTCAATGTGGGACACATTTTCACTAGGAACTATTCATTTTTTTCCAGAATGTTTTTTCCTTCTTTATATCTCATGCCCTCTCCTCAAACAGAAGCCATCACCACCCTTTCCACATCGATATTGCTAGCTTCCCCTTCCAATGCCAATATTTCGCATGGATGACCACTCAAAGGTTGAGATCAATCTTCATCACACACTTACGTACCTCTACGCCACACTAGATCACATCGAGATACATAGAAGTACCCCATGCATCATATTTTGTATATCATATGTGGAATTAGTTTATTTCGGCTTTCAAATGATTTAATTTTGTTTATTTTTTAAAATTTAGGAAAAGGTTTATTTGATTTATTTTGATTAAAAAATTAATGAAGAAAACAAAGTGTAATAGATTGGTCAGGTTGTGATCAGATGTTGAAATCGTTCTATGGTTTTGTAAATTTCGGGTTGAGGTAAAATTGGATTTTAGAAAATATGTTGATCAATTCATTATTTGGCATCAGAATCAAGACAATGTAGATCTAATGCTCATGGTATCCCATCCTCAATACAGCAATACACTATTTCCCTTGGTCCAGTAATATAGGATTTCAACGAATCGAGTTTGTCTTGATACCTTATTTAATCATGATTTTCGCTAATGTTGACAATGGTAATGCCTAATTTAGGTTTATCAGTTTCACAATTTTAATTTTTTTTTAATTATATTATCAATTGTTATGACAAAATAAAAATAATTGGATTTGGAAGATGAATATTAAAATGCGGCAAACCAAATAAATGAATAAAAATAAATAAATTAAACCAATGCACCTTCCCCCTTTGGTTACATCACCCAAACACATTATGGGATTACCCCCTGATCCTAGAAATGAGAGAATAAGAGGTAAGGAGGAATGAAAATAAAAACATAAAGAAAATAAAGAACTCGAGGAGGGACCTGCTCAATGTAGATTCTCTCTCTGAACATAGTGTCCTATGGAACTCCTCAAAGAAGAAACCAACCTGCCTATTTATACGCACCAATTGGGTTATACCTGACCCCGGTCATACCATGTACTTGAACTACACAACATTTAATGAATATCTATTTATTGTGAATCTATGCGACACATGTGAGTTTCTTGGATGAGATTTTGGAAATTTGACCCCTTACATGTCATGTACATGGGTTACACATCGTGTACTAGTTATCCATGTTGCCTCTTTGTCTATGAAAATATTGTGCAAATCTCATTCCTTAAATTTGAACATTGACTACTATCACATCATGTACTTAAGGAACATGATGTGTACTGGTCATTCATAGCATTTATGATCATTATGAATTGTTCTACGCGGTATGCATTATGTCATGAACAATATTTACACATCTTGTACTCTTAGTACATGACGTGTACCAGTTATGCTCTATAATTTCTAGCATCCTTCAACCTCAAAAATCCGGTGTCACGCCATTTCACTTTCCTCATGGATAGAAGTGTATTTTAACTAAAAAAAGCATCTCTTTTCATTCTATAAAGGATGTTTATCTTAAGATGATTTAAATTCAGTTACAACAAATGAAATTGATCAAATTGAAAATTAAATGTTCATAATTTACATATAAAAATTAATTAAGACCTCAATCTTGAAATAATACAAGTCAATAATGTATTTTACATTTTTTCTTTTGAAATGGACTAGTTTTTTCATTCATCCATTTATAGTTTTCAATTCATTACTAATATGCATGCCACTTTCAATATACCACACAATATTTTTTACACTAATTATCATGGTAAAAATGTAAATAGCATGATGCACATACCTCAAGAACATGTAATTTACCATAGGCTTTCAAGGCATCTAACATCTTGAACACATAAAGATAGATATCACAATTAATCACTATGACTTCACCATTAAATTTCAAATGACTCTAAGTCATCAGGGTAGGTGGGTAAAAGATATAAAAAGTAAATATAAAAAAGGATGCTCTAATATAAAAATTTTCATGATAAAAAAGAATACGCTTAATGATTTTATCCCTCTAAAAATGTCATCTCACTCTTATCCCTAAAAATATCAAAGTGGGCCCATGATACATGAAAGTGCAATGATAGAATAAACCACACATTCTTTTTCTTTTTGTATTTTTTTTAAAATGTATGCTAAGTAAAAATATCACATCTACTACTTAACCACATACGATCAAAAAATTTCGGTCTATAAAATAGTTATTTTTTATCTTCCCAAGACACAACCTAATTTTTTCATCATTTTTTAGCAAGATAAATGATCAACCCATATCATAATCAAGAATACCTCAGAAAAATATCCACAGTAAAGTATATCCTGGTACACCCATAAGAATTCTTCCCCCACACTTATTCTTTTAAATGATAAGAACAATTATATATAGGAAGTTAGGAATGCATAAAATATACTTGAAAAATGGTTCAATTCCAAACAAGGCAATTAATGGGTTCTATGGGCATAAATAGGATCAATGCTTGGTGGGTCTTAAGATAAGGGATAAAAAAAGATTACCTAAATCATATTTAAAGTGATTCTGTTTAGTCATAGCTTCAATAAGATGAAATTCACGTTCTAGAAGAAAACATGCCAGAGTATCTCATGAAATATAATATAAAAACAATAAAAAAATTAGGCTCAATGTATGTCAGGAATGAGACAAATAGTTAGGACAATACTCATGAAAATGAATATGAATAATTAAATTAATTAATGAAAATTTTAAAATTTCAAAGCATGGGCAAATATTATAAAATTTCATACAAAAGTGTTAAAATCCTCCCCGGAATCATAATTTCTGAAATCCTAATCCTCATGCTTATCTCAACTCATTATTGTTTTTCCATTTTTTCTCATTAAAATTTATTTTTAATGAAATTTAAAATTCATGGCATGGTAAATATCCTAAGTAGTTTATTTATTCTAGTTCATTTGAGTAATGTGTGGTTCAAGTGAGGGCATGTAATTGGTAATTTTAAAACAACTTTTTATGTGAGAAATACAATATAACAAATTCTAAATTTGAAACTCTTACTCCCATTACAGTTGGTTGTCCAAAGTTGGGATGTACATGTTCTTGCTGCCTGCTACCGTCTTGGTCCTTGATGGTCATAAAAATTAAAAATAATCAAGTGAAAATACATGCCTTATCCATTAAATTTTTGAAATGTTTATAGAATGATTATTATGCCTCTAAAATAGAAAATAAATAAGGAAAACAAAAAACCCGGGTTTCCTATCAGAAAAACTTTTGTTTAGCATCGTTTGCTTGACCTTACATATTTCATAATTAGATCATGTAATGGGTGATTGAATTTTTTTTACCTATTTGGGGTCCATAAATGGACTTAGTTGTGTCCTATCCACATAGGTTTTCACCTACCATTCTTCTATAAACAACTCTATTATTCCAGATGGCAGTACTTTATTAATATCCTTTGGAATGATCTATAATTTATTCCTTAATCTTGATAAACTAAATAGAAGTTCATCTACCATCTATACCCATTGTCCTTTATCAAATTTAGTGGATTCAGTCTCTCTTCTAGTGTCATTGGTCTTCAGATTCTCTTTGTTATTCTATTCATTATCGTCTTCAATAGCATCTTACTCGTGTACCTATTCAATCTCAAGAACATGCTCAACTTTAGTTGTTTATCTTTATCCAAACTCATTTTCCTCATGCACATTATAGTTCCTCATTGATTGGTAGATTTTTAAGCATACATGATCAATTACAACTCTCAAATAGGGTTCTCCAATCTATATATCAATCATCACACACCCTGTGGCTAAAAATGGTCTTCCCAGAATGAGTGGATTTCTCTCCTCTTCCATATCGATCACTAAAAATTTGATGGGGAAGTATAATTTTTCAACTTTTTGATCAGGATGTCCTCGATGAATCCTCTTGGGGATTTCATAATTGAGTATGCTAGTTTAATAAGAACTCTTGTATACTTTAGTCCATCCAGTCCCAAACTCTTGAATGTCATGTACGACATGATATTTATACTCACAACTAAGTCACACAAAGATTTACACATTTCTTAGCTCTGATAAATATGATAAGTGAAATGATACCCATATCACTTTTTATATTTGGTATGTCATTTGATTCCACTACAGAACACTATCGTGTGAGTGGAATAGTTCCAATATCCTCCAGATTATTCTTTTTTTCTTACCATATCATTCATTATTTTTTAAATGTTGGCATGTTTTTGAGGGCCTCTACAAAAGGTATATTAATATGTAATTTTTTAAAGTGATAAAGAAACATACCTCTCTATATGTTGTTTTTTGTTTGTGCCGTATACTTTGGAAAAGACATCATTGGATTTTACTAAGGTGGTTTTTATTATTATTCTTCAGCTACTTCTTCCTTGTCAGTTTCCTCTTCCCTTTCTTCCCCTGATGGACGTCCTGAAAACTCCATACCACTTACTTTTGTTTCCCCCCCACTTATAAGATTAATAACATTAAAATGTTTATGTAGGCAGTTCCAAGTGAATCTTAGAAGCTCTACTCTTTTTATCCCTTTATGTTGATTGTAAATTTATCCAACTTGAAACTCTTGATTCTGAAATGTGGCCATTTGGTATGATTCTTCTTCTTTTATTTCTTTATGTGAAACCTGAGAAGAAGTCATGAATTTTTTCAGCGTCTCTTCAAAATAGTGGAATTCTCTTATCAATGTGGGATCTGGTGGATTCTTCTATTTGTACCCTTATGGTTTTGCTGAAATACTTGGATTTAATGTTGTTGAGGCCTCCATCCCCTAAATTTATTACCCCTATTATAATCAACATAATTTGCATCTTACACACACTTACCTTGGAGGTTTTGATATTGGCCCATTATTAAATCCATTTTCTTGGTCGGTGAATATAATTATAAGTCTATCTTGTCATTATTATTGATTTAATTAACTACTTTACATTGTGACCATTCTCCTTTCCACTGGAAGATGTTGCCTTCCATATTGTCTATCAGGTTGTAACTTTCTTTAGGTGATTTATTTAACAGTGATCCTATAGATGCAGTATCGAGAATTGACATGTTTTCCTATGAAGAACCATTATAAAATGTTTGTATTTGTATACATAGTCATATTCCATGATGAGGGAATTTTTGATTCATACCCTTAAACTATTTACAAGAAGAATACAATGATTAATCTTTTAATTGAAAAATGATGAGAATGCATACCCTTATATCCATTGATTTGAAAGGTCAGAAGAAGTTGGTGAGGAAGTTTCTATCCATATTATCCCTTTTAGTGATGGAATGAGTAGGTAGGCTCCGAATCTAGTCTTGAGCTTGATCACATAAGTAAAATTGGAAAAGACAAAGTCTTACCACATCGTTTGAGATGTTTTGAAATTGAAATGTGCCACAGAGCTCAAGAAAATCTCCCAGATTATTGTTTGGATCATTATGAAGAAGTTTGGTGAATTGCATAGTGTTTTAGATCATTTAGATGATTATTTCCTTTATCTTGAAGTGGTTTTCATCTATGGGGAGTTATATTATTCTTGGTTTCAATCCTATGTTTGTTGGGCCCCTGTAGATAGCAAGCGTCTGAATCCCCTGATCTATCTGAATAAATTGACTTTGTTCATCTCCTTCTATGGTTGTATTTATATTTATCTCCCAGAATGGATTATAATGGTTTGATGAATCAATGACATATTTTCCCTTGACCACATGTTTTAATTATGCATTAAATATTTTAAAACCTAAAAACTAACAACAAAAAATACCCGACATAAAAAGAGAAATTGAAGTAAAACAATAAATTTGAAATCCTAAAAACTAAAAGGATACTATCCCTATAAATGACTCCAGTTTTATTTCCCTACATGGTGTCATTTATTCCTTACAGTAAAATGAAAAAAATGTATAAAACTGAAACTATCCTACCCAATTAAGTAAGAATGCAGTAAAGAAGAAGTTTGAGGTTGAACCCACAGAGATGGAGAATTAGTTTATTTAGTATTTAAAATGATTTAATTTTACTAATTTATTAAAAATGAGGAAAATGGTGATTTGATTTATTTTTATTGAGATATGATATAAGAAAATAAACTGTAACTGATTGGTTGGGTTGTGATTAAATGTTGAATGCATGCTTGGGTTTTTTAATTTATGAGTTCAGGTGAAATTGGATTTTAGAAAATATGTTGATTAATTCATGATTTGGTGTTGGAGTTGAGACAAAGTAGATCCAATGGTTATAGTATACCCTCATAAATGCGGCAATACCATATTTCCCTGGGTCTGGTAATATAGGATTTCACTGAGTTGAGTTTGTGTCGATACCATATTTAAACATCATTTCCCCTAATGTTGAAAATGGTCATGGATCATTTAGGGTTATTATTTGTGAAATTTTTATTTTCCTCTTAATTAGATCATCAATGACGATGAAAAAATAAAAATAAAGGGATTTTTATGTTCAATATTAAATTGCGGCAAATCAAATACATGAATAAAAATTAATAAATTAATCTAACACAACTTCCCCCTTCGGTTACATGACCCTATAACATGGCGAGATTAGCCCCTCATCCCAGTAATGATAGAATAAGAGGGAAGGAGGAAATACAATAAAAACATAAATAAAATAAAGAAGAAATTAGGGAGGGCGCTACTCAATGCAGCTTCTTGCTCTGAGTTTGATCTCCGATGGAATTCCTCAAAGTAGAAGTCAACACCACTGTTTATATGCTTCCATTGGGTTCTACCCGACCACGGTCATGATGTGTACTTGAACTACATGTTGTGTAATGATGATCCAATTTTTTTTCTGAATCCACATGACACATGAATGAATATTGGATGAGATTTTGGAAAATTGAGCAATAAAATGACGTTTACTTTGGTTACACTTTATGTAATCCTTATCCATGTTGCATCTGCGTCCACGAGAATCTTGCAAAAATCTCTTTCATTGATTTTGAACTATGACTTCCATCACATCGTGTACTTAAGGTACATGACATGTAGTAGTTGTTTACAACATGTATGCTCATCATCAATTGTTCTATGCGGTCTGTAGCATTTCATGAACTGAAACTACACATCCTGTACTCTCAATAAACGATGTGTACAGGTTATACTCCATAATTTTTTGCATCCTTCTCTCTCAAAAATCTAGTGTCACTCTCTTTCACTTCACTCATGGTGAAAAGTGTCTTTTAGCTCCAAAAACCATCTCTTTTCATTCTTTTTTCATAAACACATCATTTCCTGTCAAAAATCATAAAAAAACCCAATATGACCGCAAACTGGAAAAATTATTCTTATAAATAAAAAAATACATCTATTAAAACACCTAAAATTATATGTATGAAACAGAATTAAAAAATCCCCCAACATTTGAATTCATCATTGTCCTCAAGGATGGAATCTGATCATATTACAAAGAATATTTTACTTACCATGATTTAATTTAAATTTCAACAAAAAAAATAGATTAAATATAAAATTAAATGTTTAAGATCCACACAGAAAAACTTATTAACACCCCAATATTCAAAGAATATAATTCAAACGATTATTTTACTTTTCCTCTTTTTAAATAGCCTTGTTTATTCATTCATCCATTTTTATTTTTCAATTCATTATTAATATACATGCCACTTGTAATCTACCACACATGATTTTTTATGATAATAAGATGGGTACAAATATAAATAGAACGATTCACATACCTAAAGAACATGTAACTTACCATAGGAATTCAAGGCATCTAACATCTCCACCATGTAAATACATATATCACAATTAATCATGAGGGATTCACCATTTATGTTCAAATGACTCTATGGATTCAGGGTAGGAGGGTAAATGATATAAAAAGTATTACTCAAAAAAGTTGTTCTACTCTAAATCATTTTTCATGATAAAAAAAGAATAAGATCGATGATTTTCTCACTTTAAAAATTTCACCTCACTCTTCCCCCCCAAAAAGATCAATGTGGGCCCATGATACATGTAAGTGAAATGATATAATCATCCTCTGTTTCTTTTTTTTTGTATTTTTTTTTTCGAAATCTATGCTCAGGAAAAATATCACATCGATTACCTAACCACATACGATAAAAAATCATCAGTCTAGATAATGGTGATTTTTTATCTTCCCAAGACACAACCCAAAATTTTTCATCATTCATTAGTAGGAGAGGTGAAAAATATAATACAATGATAGGTGTCATGTCTTATCCCCACATCATAATCAATAACCCCTCAACAGAATATCCACAATGAATTATATCGAGGTACACCCATAAGAATTCCTCCCCCAGACTTCTTCTTTTAAATATCATGAAAAATTATTTTGAGGAAGGTAGGAATGGATAAAATAGTCTTGAAACTTGCATAAATTTCTAACAAGGTAATTCATGGATTCTACGAGCTTAAAACTAATTAATTCTAGGTGGGAATCAGGATAAGGGATACCAAAAAAGAATGGATCCATCATATTAAAAGTGATTCTATTCCTTCATAGATTTTAATAATATTCAATTAAAGTTATAGATGAAAAAATGCCCTAGTTTCTCATGAAATATACTATATAAAGAATTGGAAAATGAGGTCTAGTGTATGTCTCATGAATGAGACTAATGGTTGGGACAATTACTAATGGAAATGCATACACATAATTAAATCAAATAATGAAAATTTAATAATTTCAAATCATGGAAAAATATCATAAAAATTTCATCTAAAATGGAAAAAATTATCCCCTATATCATAATTTTTCAAATCATAATCCTCATTCTTATCTCTACTCATTCTTTTTTCCATTTTTCTCATTCAAATTTCTTGAAAAATAAATTTAAAATTCAGGGCATGGTAAATATCCTGAGCAGTTTATGTCTCCTAGTTAATTTGTGTAATGTGTAATTCAAGTGCGGGCATAAAATTAGTAATTTAAAAACATCTTTTAATTTGATAAATAAAATCGAAAAAATTCTGAATTTGAAACTCTTACCCCCCTTGCAGTTAGTTGTCCCAAGTTGGGTTGTACATGTTCTTACTGCTAGCTGTTTCCTTGGGCCTTGATGGTCTTGAAAATTAAAAATAAAAAAGTGAAAAATTCATGCCCTATAAATGAAATTTTCTAAATGTTTGGAGTGATAGAATCATTCCACTAAAATAAAAAATAAATAAGGTAAAAAACTTGGGTTTCCTCTTAGAAGAGCTTTTGTTTACCATGGTTGGCTTGATCTTAAATATTTTTGTTTTATCTCATTTAATATGTGATTGAAAACACTTTACCTCTTCGAGGTCTATAAATGGTCTCAATTGTGACTTTTCCATGTAGGTTGGCCCCTTTACTTTTTCTCTGAATAACTTTATTTTTCTAGACAGTAGTACTTTATTGATCTCCATTTTACCAATCCACCATTTCTTCCTTAATCCTTATGAACTAAAAAGATTTTCATGTACCATCCATACCCATTGCCCTTTCTCAAATGTAGTGGATTCAGTATCTCTTCTTGTGTCATTGATCTTTAGCTCATCAATAATTTTCCATTCATTATATTATTTACTAAACTCTAACTCATTTACCTCTTCAATCTTAGAGACATCCTTAACTTTGACTATTCTCATTCTCCAAACTCATTTTCCTCATGCACATCATAGTTCTTCATTACATGGTGGATGTTAAAGCTTAATTGGTCACTTATAACTCTCATACATAGTTCACCATTATAAACATCAATCAACTCACACCCTTTGGATAAAAATGGTCTTCTTATAATTAGTGTATATCTCTCCTCTTCCATATCTATCACTAAATATTTGATGGGGAAGAAGATTTTTTCTACTTTGATCAGGATGTCCTCGATGAATCATCTTGGGAATTTCAATGTTGAGTGTGCTAGAAGGAGAAACAATCTTGTAGGATTTAGTCCATATAGTCCCAAACTCTTGAATTTCATGTACAACATGATATTGACACTTGTACTTAAGTCACAAAAAGCTTTCCCACATTTTTGTAGCTATGATAAAGATAGGAATTAAAAATCTACCCAGATATCTTAGCTTCTTAGATAGGTCATTTGATACCACTTCTGAACCCTCTCATGTGATTGGAATAGTTCCAATATCCTCTAGCTTCTTCTTATTTCTTACCAAATCTTTTATGAATTTGGAATATGTCGACATGTTCATGAGAGCCTCTAAAAATGGTATATCGATATGTAATTTTTTAAATTGATCAAGAAACCTACTGATCTGCACCTTGTACTTTGTTTATGACATATACATTGGAAAAATCATCCTTAGATTATACTGAGGTGGTTCTTCTTCTTCTTCGGATACTTATTCCCTGTTAGTGTCCTCTTCTCTTTCTTCCACTGGTGGGCATCCTAAAAACTCTACACCACTTCCATTTTTTCCTCCCACTTCTATGCTCCATATATTCCAAATCTTCATGAAGTCATTATTCAGTAAATCCTAGAAGATATCCTCATTTTCTCTCTCTATGTTGATTGGCTATTTGGCCAACTTGATGCCCCAGATTATGAAATGCGGCCATTTGGTATGATTCTTCTTCTTTTATTTCCTTGAGTGTGAACCCAGAAGCAGTCATGAATGTTTCAAGTGTCTCTTACAAAGAGTGGACCTAGCTTGTCAATGTGGGATATTGGGGTGCCTTCTATTAGTACCATTGTGGTCTATTTTTAAATCCTTGGCCTTGTAATTTTGTAGGTGTACATCCCTAAAATTTATTACCCCTATTGTAATTAGCATAATTTTCATCTTCTATACACATACCTTGGCGGTTCTACTATTGGCCCATCATGAATTCCATATTCTTGGTTAGCGACTCCAGTTGTGCTGCCATCTAGTAATTATTATTGATTGCATGAACTCTTTTTCTTTGTGTCCCTTATTCTTTCCACTAGAATCTGTTTCTCTCCATCTCTTCTAGAAGGTTGTATCACACTTCAGGTGATTTATTTATCTATGATCCTCCAGCTACAATGTTTAGAATCAACCTATTTTCCTATTGTAAACCCTTATAAAATGTTTGTATTAGTAGAAACATTTATATTCCATGATGAGGGAAATTTCAAGTCATATCATTATACCGTTCCCAGGAAGAATACAATGATTCATCTTCAAATTGATGAAAGTTGAGAATGTGTACCCATATATCCATTGAATTGGAAGGTTCAAAGATGTGGGTGCGGAAGTTTCTATCCAGCACATCCCTTATTGTGATTTAATGTGTAGGTAGTCTTTGAATCCATTACTGAGCTCGATCACGAAAGGAAAATCATAAAATATGTTGTTTTACTACATCACTGGAGATGTTTCGAAATTGAAATGTGTCGTAGAGCTAGATAAAATTTCCTAGAAGCGTGTTTGGATCTTCATGCATAAGTATAGTAAATTTCACATTTTTTTCAATCATTGAGATGATTGAAGGCTTTATATCGAGGAGATTTGAAGCTATTTTTGAGTTCTAGGATGCCTGGTTGCAATCCTATGTTTTGAGGGCACCCGTAGCTAGAAAGCATCTAAAGCCCCATATCTCTCTAAAGAATTTGATTTTTTTTTCATCCCCTTCCATGGTTTTATTGATATTTATCTCCCTTAATGGATCATAATGGTTTTCTAAATCAATGAAGTCTTTATTATTTGACCTCGTGGGGTAATTTTTTATTAACGATTTAAAAACCTGAAAACTAAGAACGGAAAATACCGAGTGTAAAAAGAGAAATTGAAATAAAACAGTAAAATTGATATCCTAAAAACTGAAAGACTACATCCCTAGCAAAGGTTCCAGTTTGATTTCCTTGTAGTACGTCATTAATTACCTACAATACTATGAAAAAATAAATGTATAAAACTAAAAATATACCATTCAATTAATTAAGAATGTAGTAAAGTGGAAGTTCGAGGTCAAACCCACATAGATGATGAATTTTTTTATTTAGGATTTCAAAAGATTTAATTTTATTGATTTAATAAAATTGAGGAAAAGGGTGATATTATTTCTCTTGATTGAAAAATATGAAGAAAAAAAAAGCGCAAAATATTGGTTCGGTTTCAATATGATGTTAAAATCGTACTAGGGTTTTATAATTTTTGGGTTCAGGTGTAAGTGGATTTTAGAAAATATGTTGATTAATTCATTATTTGGTGTCAAAGTCAATACAAGGTAGATCCAATGGTCATGGTGTCCCCTCCTCAACATGACAATAACCTATTTCCTTTGGTTTGGTAATAAAGTGTTTCACTGAATCAAGTTTATCTCGATACTGTATTTAAACCTAATTTCCCCTAATGTTGAAAATGGTCATTCCTCCTTTAGGGTTATTAGTTTCAAAATTTTATTTTTCCTTTAAATTAGAATATAAATGGTAATGATAATTAAAAAATAAAGGGATTTGGAAGATAAATATTAAATTATAGAAAATCAAATACATGAATAAAAATAAAGAAATCAATCTAACGCACATTCAACCTTTAGTTATGTCACTATAGCACATGGAAGGATTAACCGATCATCCTAGAGATGAGAGAATAATAGTCATGGATGATATAAAATTAAAACCTAATGAAAGTAAAGAAGAACTCAAGGATCCCCCAATGTAATATAGCTTCTTGCTCTGAGTTTGGTCTCCAATGGAAAGCCTCAAAGTAGCAGCCATCACCTCTATTTATATGCTTTAATTGGGTTCTTCCTGACCTGAGTCATGACATGTACTTGAACTACACATTTTGTAATGATAATATTATTTTTTTGAATCCACGTGATGCATGCATGGATATTAGTATAGATTTTTGAAATTTGACCCCTTTCATGACCTATACTTGGGTTACACACTATTTACTTCTTATCCGTGTTGTCATTGCATATGTAAGAATATTGAGTAAATATCTTTCATTAATTTTGACCTGTGACTATCATCACATCCTATACTTAAGGTACAAAATGTTTACTGGTCATTCATAGATGTATGATCTTCATGAATTTTTCTATGCAGTCTGCCGCATGTCATGAACTAAAACTACACATTGTGTACTCTAATTACACAACATGTACAAGTTATACTCCAGAATTCCTAGAATCCTTCTCTCTCAAAAATCCAATGTCACATCATTTCACTTCACTCATGGAACAAAGTTTTTTTATCTCTAAAAACCATCCCATTTCATTCATTCTTCATAAAATCATTTTTTCCTCCCAAAAATCATAAAAGAACACAATATGACCCAAAATTGGAAATATTAATCATTTAAACACAAAAATCCATTAATTAAAACATCTAAAATTATATGCATGAAACAGACTTATCAAATCCACTACACTTGAATTCAACCTTGTCCACAAGGATAGAATATCAACATACTATAATGAATGTTTACCATACCATGATTTAAATTCAATTTCAACAAAATAAATTGATCAAATATAAAATTAATTGTTCAATATTCACACACAAAAACTCATTAACACCACAATATTCAAATAATACAAGTCACCCAAGAATTTAAATTTACTTTTTTGAAATATACTTGTTTCTTCAATCATCCATTTTTATTTTTCAACTCATTATTAATATGCATGCCACTTGAAACCTACCACGCCTGAATTTTTAAACTAATCATCATGGTAAAAATGTAAATAGCATGATACACATACCTCAAGAACATGTAACTTACCATATGATTGCGAGGAATATAACAACTCCACTGTCTAAATACATAGATCACAATTAATCATGAGGGATTCACCATTAATGTTCAAATTAATATGAGGCTTCAAGGTAAGTGGGTTAATGATATAAAAAGTAATGATCAAAATGGTCAATCTACACTAAATCATTTTTCATGATAACTAAATAATAAGTTCAATGACTATCTCCCTTTCCAAATTTCATTTCACTCTTCCCCCAAAAAGTCTCAATGTGGGCCCATGATACATATATGCTCAATGATAGAATCAACCTATATTTTTTTGTATTTTTCTTAAAGATATGATCATGAAAAATCTCACATGTATCACCTAACCACATATGATAAAAAATCACCGGTCTGTAAAATAGTTATTTTTGATCTTCTCAAGACACAAAATGTTTTTGTAATCATTTTTCAGCAAGACAGGTGAAAAATATATTACAATGATTGGTTTCATGGCCTCTCCCCATATTGTAATCACGAATCCCTCAGTAAAATTTTTGGATTGATGTATATCCCAATACACCAATAAGAATTACTCCCCCACACTTATTAATTTAAATGTCATTAAAAATTTATTAGAGGAAGGTGGGAATGTTGTGGATTATTCCTTAATCTTGATGAAATAAATGGACGTTCATGTACCACCCATACATGTTTCACTTTCTCAAATGTCATGGATTTGGTCTCGCGTCTAGTATTAGCAGTCTTTAGCTTCTCTTTCTTCTTCCATTTAGTATATTCTTCAACAACATCTAACTAATATAGCTCTTTAATCTCAAAAACATCCTAAACCTCGACTGTTTCTATTTCTCCAAACTAATTTTCCTCATGCACGTCGTAGTTATTCCATGATTTGTGAAATTTGAAGCTTAGTAGATTAATTTAAACTCTCAAAAAGAGTTCACCATTATAAAAACCAATCAGCACACATCCTATGTATAAAAATGAGCTTTCCAGAATGAGTTTATTTCTCTCTTCTTTTATATCCAACAATAAAAAGACAATGGGGAAGTAGAATTTGTCAACTTTGATCAAGACATCCTCGATGAATCCTCTTGGGGGTTTCATAGTTGAATATGAAAATTGAAGAAGTACTCTTGTACACTTTTGTCCATCTAGATCCAAACTCTTTAATGGAATTTACGACATGATATTGACATTTTCACCTAAGTCACACAAATCTTCCCCACAGTTTTTAGCTGCGATAAAGATGGAAACTGAAAAGATACCTAGATATTCTTACATCTTCAGTATGTCATTTGATACCACTATCGAACACTCTTATGTGAGTGGAATAGTTCCAATCTCCTCCATCTTCTTCTCATTTTTTACCATCACGTTCATGAATTTATCATATGTTGGCATGTTTGTGAGATCCTATTCAAAAAGTATATTAATATGATATTTTTAATGTGATCATGAAACTTACCTCTCTGCACATTATTCATTGTTTGTGCAATTTTATTTGGAAAATACATCCTTTCCTTTTACTGAGGTGGTTCTTCTTATTCTTCAGATACTTCTTCCTTTTCAGTTTCCTCTTCTATTTTTTCATTGGTGGAAGTCCTGAAAACTCTATACCACTTCCTTTTTCTTTCCTACCACTTCTGATCTCCATAGACCTCAAATCTTCATGTTTTAATTCTTAAGTGAATCCTAGAATCTCTATTCTTTTTATCTATCTAGTTTTATTCGTTATTTGGCCAACATGATGCTTCAGATTCTGAAATGTGTCCTTTTGGTATAAGGATTCATGTTTTATTTCTTTGAAGGAAATATGAGAAGTAGTTATGAATGTTGTGAGTACCTCTTCCAAAGAGTGGACCTGGCTTTTAAAAATGGGCCCTTGATGTGCCTATTGTTGGTACTCTTGTGATCTCGGTTTAATATTTTTCCTTGTTATTGTTGAGGCCTCTATCTATGAAATTGATTAACCCCATTGTAATCAGCATATTTTTCATATTATACCAACATACCTTGGGAGTTTTCCTATTGGCCCATTATGATATCCATATTCTTGTTTAGTGACTCTAATTGTGGTACCATCCATACATTATTGTTTATTTCATGAACACCATTCCTTTATGTCCCATATCTTTCCCACTAGAAGTTGTTTCTCACCATCTCATCCTATAGGTTATAGCTCACTTCATGTGATTTCTTCATTAGTGATCCTCCAGTTGTAGTGTCTATAATTAACCAGTTTTCCTATAACAAACCCTTATAAAATGTTTGTATTAGTATCCATAGTTCTTTTCCATGATGAGATAATTTTATTGTCATATAATTATACCATTCCCATGAATAATACAATGATTCATCTTATAATAGAGAAAAGTTGAGAATGTTTACCCATATATCCATTTTTTTGGAAGATGGAAATAAGAAGGTGGCAAAGTTTATAGCCAGATCATCTCATGTAGTGATATAATGTGTAGGTAGACATTGAATCTAGTCCCAATCTTGATCACACAAGGAAAATCGGAAAATATAGAGTCTTACGTTAATTCTTGATATGATTTGAAATTGAAATGTGCTGCAGATCTAGAGAAAATCTCTTAGATGCCTCTTTGGATATTCATGCTAAAGCCTGATGAATTGCACAATGTTTGTGATTATCAAGATGATTGTTGGATTTATCTCAAAGTTATTTGAATATATGGGAGGTACTTTCATGCTTGGTTTCAATCTAGTGTTGGACTAGCACTCGTAGTCGGTGAGAATCCAAAGCCCTTGATGTCTCTGAATAATTTTATTTTTTTCATCCCCTTCCATGTTTGTATTGATATTTATCTCCTAAATTGGCTCAGAATGGTTTTACGAATCAATGATATCTTTATCCTTTGACCTCATTTTGTAATTATGCATTAGAGATTAAAAAACATCAAAACTATTAACAAAAAACACCCGACGTAAAAAAGAGAATGTTAAATAAAACAATAAAATTGAAATACTAAAACTAAAATGGTACCCTCACCGAGAACAGTGCCATTTTGATAGCCATGTAGGGTGTTGTTAACTTCCTATGGTACTACGAAAACAACAAATGTATAAAACTCAAACTATCCTAGTTTATTAATTAAGAATATTAAAGTGAAAGTTTGAGGTCAAACCCACAGGGATGGTGAATTGGTTCATTTAGTATTTTAAATGATTTAATTTTATTGATTTATTAAAATATAGGAAAAGGGTGATTTTATTTCTTTTGATTGAAAAATGAAAGAAGAAAAAAATCACAATATATTGGTTAGGTTGTGATCAGATGCTAAAAGTGTGCCTGGGTTTTGTAATTTCCAGGTTCTGGTGAAATTGGATTTTAAAAAATATATTTATTAATTCATGATTTGGGGTTAGATTCAAGATAATGAAGATCCAATGGTGCTGGTATCCTCTACTCAATGTGGTAATTCTCTATTTCTCTTGTTCAAGTATTACAATATTTCACCAAATCAAGTTTGTCTCAATACCGTATTCAAACATGATTTCCCCTAAAGTTAAAAATATGCCTCCTTTAGTGATATCAATTACACTATTTTAATTTTCCATTTAATTAGATTATCAACGGTCATGATAATGTAAAAATAAAGGGATTTAGAAGATGAGTATTAAATTTATGAAAACCAAATACATGAGTAATAATAAAGAAATTAATCCAACACACCTTTCTCGTTCAATTACATCACCCTAGAACATGGAGGGATTACCCCCTCATCCTAGTGATGAAATAATAAGAGGGAAGAAGGAATGAAAATAAAAACATAAAGAAAATAAAGAATAACTTTGGGAGGCCCCTATGTAATGAAACTTTTCGATTTGAAATTGGTCTCTGATTAAATGCCTCAAAGCAGTAGCCAACACCTCTATTTAGAGGATTCAATTGGGTTTTTCTCAACCTTGGTCATGACATGTACTTGAACTATATGTCTTTTAATTCTGATCCACCTTTTGTGAATCCACATGATGCATGCGCGGATCTTGGATTATATTTTGGTTGTTTGAACCCTTACATGACATGTAATTGGGTTATACATCATGTACTCCTTATTTGTGTAGCCTCTATATCTATGAGAATCTTATGAAAATCTCATTCAATAATTTTGAACTTTGACTTTCGTCACGCCATGTAATTAAGGTACAAAACATGCAATTGACATTTACTGCATGTATGCTCTTCATGACTTGCTATACATGGTCTATAGCATGTCATTAACTGAAAGTACACGTCTTGTTCTCTTAGTACACAAGTTGTACCAATTCTACTTCAGAATTTCTAACATCATTCTATCTCAAAAATCTGGTGTTACACCGTTTCACTTCGATCATGGTGCAAAGTGTCTATTATCTCCAAACCAACTCTTTTCATTCCTTTTTCATGAAATCATTTTTTCCTATAAAAACTATAAAATAGATCAATATGACCTAGAAATTGGAAAGATTATTATTTTAAATACAAAAATCCATTTAACAAAACACCTAAAATTATATGCATGAAATAGAATAATCAAATACCCCACACTTGAATTCATCCTTGTAATTAAGAATGGAATCTCAACATACTACAAAGTACGTTTACCTTACCATGATATAAATTTAGTTTCAGCAAAATAAATTGATCAAATGGATAATTAATTGTTCAAGATTCACACATAAAAATTCATTAACACCACACTATTCAATTAATAAAAGGCAACCAAGTATTTTAATTATTATCTTATGAAATATCCATGTTTCTTAATTAATCCATTTTTATTTTTCAATTAATTATTAATATGCAAGACACTTCCAATCTACCACACATGAATTTTTCTGCTAATCATCAGGGTACAAATTTAAATAGCATGATTCACATACCATAAGAACATGTAACATAAAATAGGCTTGAAAATAAGCTTACATGTTCACTGTGTAAAGATAGATATCACAATTAATCCTTAGGGCTTCACTATTAATGTTCAAATTACTCTAAGGGTTTAGGGTTGGTGGGTAAATGATATAAAAATTAAGTCTAAAAAAGAAGGTTCAAATCTAAATAATTTTCATGATAACAAAAGAACAAGTGCAATGATTGTCTCCATTTACAAATATCCTCTCACTCTTCCCCCCAAAAAATATCAAAGTGGGCCCATGATACATGTAGGTGTAATGATAAAATCCATATATCTTGATTTTTTTTTGTATATTTTTTAAATATATTCTTAGAAAAAATATCACATTCATCACCTAACCTCATATAATTAAAAATATTTAGTCTAGAAAATGGTGATTTTTGATATTCCTAAGACACAGCCTAATTTTTTTCACCATTGTTTTAAAAATATAGGTGAAAAATATAATACAATGATAGGAATCCTAGACTCTCCCCATATCCTTATAAATAATCCCACAAAAAAATATCCACAATGATTTATATCTCTGTACACCCATAATAATTCCTCCCCCACACTTATTCCTTTAAATATAATGAATAATTATATAGATTAATGTTGGAATGAATAAAATAGGCTTGAAACATGGATCAATTCATAACAAGGCAATTCATGGCTTCTACGAGCTAAAAAAGGATTAATTCTAGGTGGGTCTCATGAGAAGGGCGAACAAAAAAGAATAACACAATCATATTAAATGTTATTCTGTTCAGTCATAGATTTGATAAGATGCAATGAAAGTTATAGAATAAAACATGCCCATGTTTCTCAAGAAATATACTTTAGAATGGATGAAAAAATTAGGCTCAATGGATGTCTTGGGAATGAGATCAATGGTTTGGAAAATTACTCATAGAAATAGATATTAATAATTAAATTAATTAATTAAAATTTTATAATTTCAAGAATGGCCAAATATCAGAGAAATTTCACCTACATGGGTCAAAATACTACCCTAAATCGCAAATTTTCAATTCTTGATTCTCATGCTTATCTCTACTAATTATATTTTCCATTTTCTCATTAAAATTTATTAAAAATGGAATTAAAAATTCATGACATGGTAAATATCTGGAGCAGTTTATGCCTCCTAGTTCCTTTGAGTAAAGTGTCATTCAAGTGAAGAAATTCAATTGGTAATTTTAAAAACATCTTTTAATGTGTTGAATACAATAGAAAAAATTCTGAATTTTAAACTCTAACTCCCCTTGCAGTTTGTTTTCTAATGTTGGGTTGTACATGTTCTTATTGCCTGCTACCACCTTGGGCCTTACTTGTACTAAAAATTAAAAAGAATTAATTGAAAATAAACGCCTTATCCATGAATTTTTTTGAATTTTTTGGTGTGAGAGAATCATTCCAATAAAACAAAAAATAAATAAAGAAAACAAAATAATCATCTTGCCTCTTGGATGTTATTTTGTTTTCCATAATTGGCTCAACCTTACCTATTTTAGCTTTATTTCATGTATCATATGATTGAAAACTTTGTACCTCTTTGAGATATATAAATGGTCTCAATTGTGTCCTATCCATGTAGGTTGGCCCATATCCTTCTTCTCTGAATAGATTGATTCTTCCAGACGGTAGTAACTACATGATCTCTATTGGACTGATCCAACATTTCTTAATTAATCCCAATGAACTAAATATAAGTTCATGTACCATCTATACCTATTTATTGTTATAAAATTTAGTGGATTTAGTATCTATTTTAGTGTCAGATGTCTTCAATATCTTTTTATTCTACCATTTAGTATCTTCTTCAAAATAATCTAACTCATGTACCTCTTTAATCTTAGGAACATCCTCAACTTAACTAGTTTCCCTTTCACCAAACTCATTTCCTCATGCACATCATAGTTATTCATTTCTTGTTGGATGTTGAATATTACATGATAATTTCCAACTTGAAAATATATTTCTCTATTCTGAACATCAATTAGCACATTCCCTATGGCTAAAAAACCTCTTCCCAAAATGAGTGGATTTATCTTATCTTCCATGTACAACATTAATAAGTCAATGAGGTTGTATAATTTGTAGTATTTGATCAGGGTGTCATCAATGACTCCTCTTGTGGATTTCACAGTTGAGTTTACTAGTTGAAGAAGTAATCTTGTAGGATTTACTCCATCTGGTCCCAGACTCTTGAATTTCATGTATGACATTATATTAACACTCACAACTAAGTCACATAGATCATTCCCATATTTTTTATCTCTGATAAATATTAGAACTAAATATATAAATAGATCTATATTCTTTTTAGGTAGGTCATTTGATACCACTACCAAACACTCTCGTGTGAGTAGAATGGTCCCAATCTTCTCCATCTTATTCTTGTTACTTTTTAGATATTTCATGAATTTTTCATATGTAGTCATCTTATAGAGAGCCTCCACAAAAGGAATATTAATATGTAATTTTTTAAAGTGATCAAGAAACTTACCTCTCTATAGGTAGTTCCCTGTTTGCACTATCTTCTCTAGAAATAGAATCCTTGATTTGTACTGTGGTGGTTATTGTTTTTATTATTCCGCTACTTCTTCTTTATCAGTTTACTCTTCTCTTGATTGCACTAGTGGATGTCCTAATAACTCTATACCACTTTTGTTTTCCTCGCACTTTCGAGCTCCATAGATTTCAAATTATTAGGTGGGAATTATTTTGAGAATTCTAGAAGCTCTCCTCTTTCTCTCTCTTTATGTTTATTGGTGATTTGGCCAAGTTGATGCTTTATATTATGAAATGTGTCCTTCTGGTATGATTCATCTTCTTTTCTTTCCTTGAGTGATACCCCAGAAGTAGTCATGAATATTGCTAGCGTCTCTTCCAATGAGTGGATACAACTTGTCAATGTGGGCCCTTAGAGTACTTTCTATTGGTAATCTTATGGTCACTATAGTAAATCTTGGCCTTATTGTTGTAGAGGCCTCCATACCTAAAATTGAATACCCCTTTTGTAACTTACATAATTTACATCTTCTACCCACATACCTTGGGGGTATTCTATAGGCCCATCATGATATCCATCATCTTGGTTAGCGACTCTAGTTGTGCTGCCATCAAGTCATTATTATGGATTGCATGAATGCCTTACCTTTTTGTTCCTTCTCTTTTCCACTAGAAGATGTTTCTTGCCATCTCACCTAGCATGTTGTAGCATGCTTCATGTGATTTCTTAATTAGTGATCTTCCATCTAAAACATCTAGAATTAACCTATTTTCCTATAAAAATCCCTTATAAAATATTTTTATTTGTTGCCACAATTCAATTCCATGACGATAGAATTTTGGAATAGTATCCTTACTTTGTTCCCATGTATAATACAATGATTCATCTTTTAAATGAAAATTTTTTAGAATGTTTAACCATATATTGATTGATTTGGAAGGTGGGAAGAAACCGGTGAGGAAGTTTCGAGCCAGCTCATCCCATGTAGTTAAATAATGCATAGGTAGGATTTGAATCCATTATCAAGCTCAATCACATAAGGAAAATCAGAAAATATGGAGTCTTACCATATCATTTGAGACGTTTTGAAATTGAAATGTGTCTCAGAGCTCGAGATAATATCTTATATTCTTGTTTGGATATTTATGCATAAATACAAATAATTTCATAGTATTTGGGATCATTGAGATGATTATAAGCTTTTTATCGAAGTGATTTTAAGATACAGAGGGTTCCAGGATGTTTTGTTACAATCCATTGTTTTATGGGAACCTATAGTCCGTGAGTATCCAATGCCCCTGATCTCTCTAAAGAATTTGATTTTGTTCATCCCCTTCCTTGGTTGTATTGATATCTATCCCATGGCTTGGAGCAGAATGGTTTACTGAATCAATGATGTCTTTGTAATTTGATCAAGTGTTGTAATTCTGCATTAAAGGTTAAAAACATGAACACTAAAACACAAAATTATCGGTGTAAAAAGTGAAATTTAAATAAAATAGTAAAATTGATATCATAAACACTAAAAGGCTACCGTCCTGAAAATAGATCAAGTTTGATTTTCCTGTAGGGATTCGTTAATTCCTTAAGGTAATATGAAAAAAAAATGTATAAAACTAAAAGTATCTTACTCTATTAATTAAGAATGCTGTAAAGTGGAAGTTCAAGGTTGAACCCACAAAGATGTTTAATTATTTTATTTCATCTTTCAAATGATTTAATTTTATTGATTTATTAAAATTAAGTAAAAGGGTGCTTTGATTTCTTTTGATTGAAAAACAAAAGAAGAAAATAATGCCCCGCAGATTGGTTGGGTTGTGATTAGATGTTGGAAAAGCTCCCATGTTTTGTAATTTCTAGGTTCAGGTGAAATTAAATTTTAGAAAATATGTTGATTAATTCATGATTTGGTGTTAGAGTTGAGACTAGGTAGATCCAATAGTCATGGAATCCCACCCTCAACATGGAAATACCCTATTTCCCTTATTCCGATAATATAGGATTTCACCGAATTGAGTTTTTCTTGATACCATATTCAAACCTAATTTTCCCCTAATGTTGACAATGGTCATGCCTCTTTTACAATTATTAGTTATGAAATTTTAATTTTCCGTTTAATTAGATTATCAATGGCCCTGATAAAATAAAAAGAAAGGGATTTGGAAGATGAATATTAAATTGTGGTAAACCAAATACATGAATAAAAATAGAGAAATTAATCCAACACACCTTTACCCTTTAGTTACATCACTCTAGAACATGGTGGGATTACCCCTTAATCACAGGGAAGATAAAATAAGAGGTAAGGAGGAATTAAAATAAAAACATAAAGAAAATAAAGAAAAACTCTGGGAGGGACCTGTGAAATATAGCTTCTCTCTTCGAGCTTGGCCCTTGATGAAATTCCTCAAAGTAGTAGCCAACACCTATATTTATAGGATTCAATTGGGTTCTACCCGACCTTAGTAATGATGTGTAATTGAACTACACATCGTGTAATGTAGATCTACCTTTTGTGAATCTGTGTGATGCATGCACAGATCTCGGCTAAGATATTGGAAATTGGTCTCCTTACATGACGTGTACTTGGGTTACACATCCTGTACTCTTTATCCATGATTCCTCAGTGTCTGTGATAATCTTTCTCTAATATCATTCATTAATTATGAACTTTTACTACCATCACATCATGTACTTAAGGTACATGACATGTAATTGTTGTTTATAATATGTATGCTCATTAGGAATTATACTACGCATTCTACCACTTGTCATGAACTAAAAATAATTTTCATTTACTCTCAATACACAATGTGTATGGATTCTACTACAGAATTTCCACCATCCTTCTCTTAAAAATATGGTGTTGTTCCATTTCACATCTCTTGGGGTGCAAAGTGTCTTTTAGCTCCAAAAACCAACTATTTTCATTAATTTTTCATAAACTCATTATTTCCTGTCAAAAATCATAAAACAACTCAATATGACCAAAAATTGGAAAGATTATTCTTTTAATTCAATAATCCATTTATTAAAATACCTACAATTTTATGCATGAAATATACTTTTCAGTAATCCATGTCGATGCTTGGTGTAAGAAATTTTTTACTTAGTGTAATCCCTGAAATCAATGAAAACTAATTTATTTGAAAAAAATGTTCATAAAAACTCAGAGTGTTACATTCTATCCCCCTAAAATGAATTTTACCCTCAAAATTCGTCATTCTAGTACAAACAAATGAGGATACTTCAACTTCATAATATCCTCAAGATCCCACTTAGTTTCCTCTAAATGTGATTTTATATAATAAATTGACTAGGTGAGAGGTCTTGTTTTGTAGAACTTTTTCTACAAGATACTGAATTTCAACTCGTTATTCCTCGTAAGAAAGATCCTCCTCTAACAGTAAAACCTCTCAGTTCAGTACATATGAAGTGTAATGTATGTACTTCCTTAGGAGATATATTTAGAACACATCATGGACTTTATAGATATTTTGAAGAAGTTCCATGCAATAGGTTACCATCTAAATATGTTCAATAATTTCAAAGGGACTGATATACGGGTGTCCTAGTTTCCCTTTATTCCCAAATATCATACCCTTATTATAGATAGAGATTCATAGAAACACCCCCTCAAAAACTTCAATTTATATATTATCCTTTTGGTTATCAACATAACATTTCTTCCAACATTGTGTGGCCTTGACATGATGTTGAATGAACCTAAGATTCTCTGCAATTTATTCATCGAACTCAGGTCCCAATAGCTTCCTTTACCTAACTTCATTCTAGAAATTAGGAGCTCAACATTTCTTACCATATAGGGATTTATAAGGTTTTGTCTAAATTCTTGTTTGAACACTATTGTTGTATGAAAAATAAACTAGAGTAAGGTGTTGATACCAACCACCTTTGAAATCTAGAGAACATGATCTCAACATATATTCTAGTGTTTTAATTGTTCATTTAGAATGACCATCTATTTAGGGATGATAAGTAGTGTTTAAACTCAATTCCATATCAAGTGCTTTCTTAAGACTTCTCCCAATCATTAAGGTAAACCTCAGATCCCAATATGATACAATAGAATGAGGTATTCCATGAGACCTTAACACTATCTTAATGTATATCATGGAAATATGATCTAGAGAGAAGTATTATATGATAACAAGGTATTACAAGTGACCTTACCACTTTCATAATGTATATAATGGAAAGATGATCTAGAGATAAGTCTTCTATGATTGTAAGGAAGTGTTCTGACTGAGTAGAGAGATCGACTACCACCCTTATAGAATTAAACCCTTAGGAGGTGTTCGGTAGTACAATCACTATATCCATAGTGATGTTATACTATTTTCATTATGATACGGGTAATGGATGAAACATCCCCTTACAATTTTCTATTTCAGTCTTAACTTGATAGAATACTAAGAAGAGAGATACAAAATCTTTGATATCCCTCTTATGCCATCCCACCAATAGTATTCCTTCAAGTATCTATACATCTTCATACATCCAGAATGAATAGAGAATGAAGAACCATAAGGGGATGTTTAAATCCTTCTTTAAATCCCTTATGGAATAAACACATACACAGTTCCAAAACTTATAATTCCATCATGATCAGGGTTAAACTCGTGATCATTTATATCATTCTTTTGTATCTCTATAACTTCATTCAATGCCACTTTAATATTTACTTGGATAGAGTGTTGAATATTCAATAGAGAAAGAAAAGATTTCTCCCCTTTCTTCACGATTTCTAGATCCATACATTGCAAATCTATAAATATGGGATCTTTTGGGATCCTCATAATGGATTAGATAACATGATCCTTTCGACTCAAAGCATAGGCCTCCTTTTTCAAATTCCAAGGGTGGTAATGTATTGAGCAGTCATAATCATTTATCAACTCTAACCATGTTGTTTTGTTCCTATTCAACTCATTCTAGGTGAATATATATTTAAAAATTGTATGAGCAGTATATATATCACAGTTTTACCCATAAAGACAATTCCTCTACAACTTTAAGGAAATAATTACCACTTCCAACTCTAAATCATGAGTTGGGTAATTTTTATATTTATTATTCAATTTATGTGAGGCATATGATATAAACATGTTGTTATTCATAAGAACTCATCCAAATCCTTTCTTCGATGCATCACTATAGATTACAAACCCTTCTCCACTAGAGGGAAATGTAATCACAATTGATCTAGCTAACCATCTCTTAAATTTTTTGAAATTTTTCTAACACTCATCTATCCAGTGGAACATAGCACCCTTCTAAATTGAATTGGTGAGAGGATTATATATTAATGATAAATTATCAACAAAAATTCAATAATATCAATCTAAACCAAGATAAATACTGATCAAAGTCACTATAGTTGGTCTAGGACAACATTAAATAGCTTATGCATTTGATGGATGTACTTCTATACTATCTTTTGCGATTATGTGACCCAAAAACGAATCCTTTGGCATCATAAATTCACACTTTGGAATTTTTTCATTCAATTTACCCTTCCTTAGGACCTGTAGTAAAATTATCAAGTGTTATTCATGGTATTCATTTCTCATTGAATAGATTAGAATATCATTTATAAAGACTACCACAAACTGGTTGAGGAGATATCTAAAGATTCGATTCATTAAATTCATGAATGTATCAGGTAAATTAGTAAGACCAAAAGGCATCAATATATATTAATAGTGTCCAGTACTTTTTTAGAATTCCAAATTTGGTATATCCTATTTCTTAAAACTCAATTGATGATACCTAGAATGAAGGTCAATATTGGAAAAGTATTGAGATCCACACAGTTGATCAAAAAATTTATCAATACAGGGAATAAGATACTTGTTCTTGATTGTGTACTTGTTCAAATCTCAATAATCAATAAAGAGTTCTATTGATCCATTTTTTATTTTACAAAATGAATTAGTGAACCCCATGGTGAAACACATGGACAAATGATCATATATCAAGGATTTCTTGGAGTTTCTTATACAATTCTAGAAACTCAATTAGGTCCATTCTATAAGGAGTCCTTGAAATTTTAGTGAAACTTGGTATGATTTCTATTAAGAACTCAACTTTAAATTTTGGAGGAAGGATAAAAAACTCCTATAGAAATTCATCCAAAAATTTCCTAAAAATAGGAAAATAATTGATGTCAATTTACCTCAACCATTTTAGATAAAAGACCCTTATAAATGGGAATTAATACCCTTACAGAAGATGTTATCATCACAAGAAGTTCATGCTTGTCATCACATTGATATATGATCATAGAAGGGTTTGAAATATCAAATGTAACATTTTATCATCATCAATTAATCTAGGATTTATGAAGAGAAATCCAATCCATGAGTAATATGAAATAAAATTAAACCAAACGAAGAATGAAAATATTTTCATGAAGCGCATTCCAACAAACATCAACTGAAGATGAATCATAGACTTGAGATGCCATCATCATACTAGTAGGATTTTTCATAGATAATTCGATATCTAATCATTTTGGTCTAATCTTAACACCCGTAGAAAATTATTTAGATATTAAATAGTGGGTAGATAAAAAATAAAATAAGGTATTAGTAGTTCTAGAGTGGATGGTAAGTGCACCTTTCACTAAATTTTTATTGAACCCCTTGTTAGAAATATTGATTACATGAGATTTCCCCTTATCCCTTGGAATAACAGGTTGCTGATATTAGTGGTTATCACCAGCCCTTGGGTTTGGGAACTTGTTATCATTCTGTACATTCTCCTTACACTTTTAGTATGGAAGAAAGTGTGGTTTATTTTTTATACCTCTCTCTCCATTCACATTGTTGGCTAACACTCTCCCATCACTTTGGAAATTAAAAGTGTGATAAACATCCTTTTCACACTTAAGACAATTATTAGAACCCTTAAGAAAATTTCCTTCATGCTTATTCCAAAATATAGGGCATAAAATAAATTATGATCTACTTCTCTTCATGGTTTATAGATTTCCCTTTAAACTCCATATTCCATTTCTTGTCAGAACCATGAGATTGGTACATGACTCCTACCTCTATTTAAACCTTGATCTAAAAACACAAAATATCATAGTATCTACTAAAGTATATTATGTACAACACTATTCTATGAATTTCCTTTATGACATTGAATAAACTATCAACTTTACTTTTGGTTTGGATGATAATTCCTGAAGCATTCCTCACAATTCTCGTGAAATTAACCTCGTAGGTAGTGACAAATTCATCATCCCTTCACATCAATTAATGTACCTCTTTCCCTACATCTTTATGAATAATCCAATAAATGTAATTATTGTAAAATAATTTCTTGAACTCATCCCATTCCATGGAATTAATTTCACCTTTCTTACTTGTATTCTTGATTAGATTCCACCAATAGTCCTTGTTACATTCTAAATGATAAACCACTAGAATATCTATCTCATATTCTGAAAATTTTTGGATAGAAAATATATTTTCAGTGGTACTAATCCATTATTTTTTAGCAAGTAGATCAAAAAACCAACTGAAATAGGGTGTACGTTGCCTCATGAAGGACTTGATAGAATTTTGTTCCCTACTTTGATCATTTGGAAGTCACTATGATTAAAATCTTGAGAAAGATGTGTGATCCTAAAAAAAGATTTTTCATTCTTTCTCCCATAGAATTCAGTTGCATCGGGGGAAAATTGTTACATTTTCAATCACAATCACCATTAAAATGGTTCCTTCTGGTTCTATCCATTATATGAAACCAGAATCATAGAGTAAAAAATAGTTATCATAATGTGGAACTACATTATCATGGAAAGTAACTTATAAGATGTCTAAATTATGAAACCTTCATTAATCTATGACACCTTAGGTTTATCAAAGGTGATTCATAGGCAAAAAATCTTTAATTATTTCATGATGGTTCATGAGAAGATTGTGAATTTTGAAAGCACATCCAATGGGGGTTTCAAACTAGGTGTGAAACAAGGTCTATTGTTGTTTACCCAGTTATGATGAATTTGGATCGAAACACCTTGTTAGAGTTGTTACTACTAAGTATATCTATTTTAGATCCACATACACTTATAGTTTCTAGACATGAATGTATTTCTAGGAAACCACTCACTCCATCCTTTACCAAGATTCAATGACATTTTCCTGCAATTTTTCTTATTCTTAGACTTATCCTTAGACAATTCCTTAGGGTTCTTACTAAGGTTTTCTCTTACAAGATTCCAAAGGTAAAGTAATACCTTACTATTATACCAACTACATAGACCATTTCTTTTCATACATCAATATTACATTAATTATGCAGAATACTTAATACATGACATAAACATAAACCAATATACTATACTAGTCTAGTTACTTTTAGAATAAGGAAACATAATCACTATTAAATAATAGAGATACATCATCTCCCAATAGCTTCTTCTTGACTACAAAACTTCTTAGAAACATAAAAAATTAATACATATCTTCATAATCTAGGGAAGGAAACATAAAAAGGGGTGATCACATATGATCGGTCAGGTTAAACAATGGAGATATGTAAGAATAACCACAAGCATAAGGGAATTGAAAATGATAACAAAAATAGATGTTTATACCTTGTGTATCAAATATCCTAAAGATGAATCATATAATAAATTTTTGTTGTTACTTATATATGAATAAAGAAGAAATAACGAACATAATCTATGAAATAATAACATATGAATAAGGAATATAATTGTAGTGGACACATAAGCATATAATATGAGTTCCATAATATTAAAGGAATATCTACCAAGTCCATCTTAGTAGTATAGGTTCGCTTCCTATACCATCTTGGTAGTTATGGTTCCCTCCCATGGCCATATTAGTAGTATAAGTTCACTCACCATACCATCTTGGTAGTAATGGTTCACTCACATTTCTATATTAGAAGAAAATTTTCGCTCCCAAGAACATCTTAGTCAATCTCATGAGATATAAATATTTACCCAATTCATCATATGAAGATATATGACTCACACATCTCATAATGAAATCATACATAGATGTTCCACAAGATCATAAAAATAAATATCACAACCCATGAAATGAAATGAGAATTGTAAACATTTAATATTATCCTAACACATGGATAAGGGAAATGTTTCATAATCATTTCATCAAAATCATAACCGGATAAAAGAAGTGGGTTTCAAAAGAATACTACCCATGAAAGATAAATGGGTTTCATAAAAACTGTTCCATAAAAACATAAACCATTTATGGAAATAATAAGAATATAAACATTGAATAATTTCTCTATAGAGGCATGAGTAACACCAAATTATGTCATATTATATGTGAAATAACTTTGAACGATCTATTTAAAACATTTCATGAGGAAAATAACTTTTTTTCCTTGAAAAACTTTTTTTAAAACATAAAACATTTTTGAAAAAATTTTATTTTGAAAATAGATTTAAAAGTCATAAATAATGCTTGGAAAATCATGAAACATTTTTATATTCCTTTTTCTATGAAAATGAGATTAAAATATCATTTTAAAACAATTATGAAAACAATTTTAAAAACATGGCTTTTGAAATAAACCATACTTTCGAATAAAGAGAGAAGTAAGGTCAGATTTTCATAATAAAATTTTAATAAATATATTAAGTAAAAAAGAGTGTAAAAATGGTAATAAAACATTAATACAACATTAATAACCATATTATATTAAAATTCATTAGTGTTCTTGAGAGATTTATAATACAATTTCATCAATGAAAACATAATCATAAATAATCTCGATAAACAATGTGATTGTTTCAATAAACTCTTACCACATGGTAACTTAGAATCATACTCCCCACGAAAGAAATGGAAATAACATGATTCTTATAATATAATTAAAATAATAGGATTAATGATATAACATGTCAATTGTAATTATAAACACCTTGTAAAGGAGCATAGGTGCACATCAAATCATGTGTCTTAAAGAATAAAAATTGAGAAAAAGATGCTTTACTAATTTGGTGACTATTGAACGATAAAACCCCATTAAGTATATATAATATAATTTATATGTAAATACACATAATAAAATTATAATTATCATATAATACATTCATGGGATGTAAATACACCACACAAAATGAGTGAGTGGTGATTAAGGCATATATCTCACAGAAATAAAAAGTGATATGAAATTCCCTTACCTTATGTCTTAACATTCTCCGTACACGTACAAGCCTCTTGTATAATAAATTTAAGTTTATTATAAATATTTTAGAGAACCATATTATTATATATAATAATATATATGGTTTTATTTTCACATTATATAACCCCTTTATTAAAAACTCCATGTGAAGGTTTCAATTGAGGTAATATCTGCATTGTTTTTCACATGCGTCTTAATTTTTTATATATTTAGTCCTTAAAATTATATAATTATTTATATAATGTCAAAAATGATATAAATATCATCTATATTAATTATATGATATTATAATAATATATATAATATAGAATTATGAAATTTAATACACCGTTCATGGAGATGGTAGACAATACAAACGCATGAATGCTATATCTGTTTTAATTTTGAATTGAAGGAAATATGGTAAATGTAATATATGTATATATAAGTACATAATTATTAAAATATAATTATTATATAATATATATCATATATTTTTACTAAACCCATCCTTAATACATTTCATGTTGTATGTCAAAAAATCACATCACTTTGAGGAGGCGGTAGTCCACACATCCACAAACGATGTTATCATATTTAAACAATATGTAAAGTATTGTCACGAACCGGATCTGGTCGCCACCATTAACGGCACCAAACCCGGCCCGTGGCAAGGCCCGAAGGGCGTTCCCTATCCCCACGGGCTGGCACAAGTGCCCGTGTATCAAACAAATCTGGTTTGGGAACGATTTACCCGAGTATGACAACATAAATCATAAAAAAATAATCAATTATTAAAATCTGAAATTTTCATGCTAAACAATTCTTAACAAAACCAGATATGAATACATAAGTTTAAAGACAATACAAGTGGTCTAAAAACAAATAATGACAACATAATGACATCCCCATGGACTCCACATGACAAGGGGATCATCACCCGCAAGCCGTCCCCGCAACTCCGCCCCAACGATGGGGACTAACATCCCGAACCGCCATCACCCTTAGCCTTCCCTTTACCTGAGTCAAGCATGAGCAGGTCTACTTACACCCAAGGGGTGTAAGTAGGGTGTGATCCTAAGCCCAATAGGATACCACCAGTTGATTCCAAAGAGTATGCAATACAATGTGAACAAAACAAGCAATTTTAATACACAAGGTGAAACAATGTTAAAATTCAAAGAAATGCAACATTCAAATGAAAACAGTTTTCAATCCGAGAATTTCAGAATGTTAGCACATTTAATAGACATGTGAGATACTGTAATGTAATGCCAAAAACAACCCACAACAAGGGTATATACCACAAATCCTATGAGCATCAAAATCAGGAACACCCCTAAGCACTAGGTTGTCTCGGGCCCTATGTACCACGTACCTCGTTGTAGAGTAACCATAGGAAAATCCATTCTTGTGCACGAGCCACTAGTAGGGAACATACCCATAACCTAGTGGTCCCCAATAATCATCCAAATAGTTTAGTTAGAGTTGTCGTTATCCATATGCTAAGTGGAACAGGGACAAAACCCATCCGATCCACTAGCCGTACTAGTACAAATCCGCCCCACCTAAGTACCCGGGCTTCCCCTTTTTGTGCTCAAACAATTTCAGCAAACAACACACATAATTTTTCATATAAAATATCACTACTGGTCACAAACAAATTTTACAGTAGCTACACACATTTTATACCATTTAAAACACACAATAAAATAATTTTATTTCCAATAAAACAACTTCTCAAAACATCACATTGTTTTTCACCCAAAGCTCTTTAAGATATCCACCTTTCACACTATGATAACACTTTTAAGTTATTAAAACAAAATTTCAGTTCAAAACCCTTTAATTAAACAAAAAATTCAGTTATGGGGCATCCCAAAATAGACCAATAAAATATTTGAATGGAAACCCCTCAATTTCACCAAAAATTGGAACTTAAAATTCATTTGCATTATAAATCCAACTAAAACCAATTTTTACAGAAAAATTCAAGTGAAATAAACATTAGAGTACCATGAAAACAGCATGATTATTCAAAAAAATTGCACACACAATGGAATCACCTACCAAATTAACAAAACCCCTTGAATCTCCGTGCGAAATCAAATCGCACCCCCGCCGCACCAAGAGAGAACTAGATCAAACCTAAAACCACACACATTGGCCAAGAAATCCCAAAGTTAAACCCTATGTTCGAAATCCTAGTTTTTGGACATTATTAAACTCAATTATAACCGAAGAAACCCTAAGAACAATGAGTTAAACCCAAAGTAATTTTAAAGAGGAAATAAAAGGGCTCATTTACTTGAAGTATCTTGAAGTAATCACTCCAAAACTCCAGTATCTGAAATTTAAAAGAGCCCAAATTTAGGGTACGTTCTAAAAAGATGTATTATCTCATTTAGGAACTGGAATGGGGGAAAAAGATTGAGAATTGAGAGAGTTATGAAAGAAATACTTTACCTCTTCAAATCTGGGCGATTTGAGGAACCCTATGAATATCGGCACAAAATCGCGATTCTACAGAGCTCCAAATGGGTGGGAGAGAGTTCAGGCGCGCGGCTGGGTTACTTGTCTTGAGTGAGACTTGGAATCACTGAAAAAGCCCAAATATGGAATAAGTTATAACAAAATCAAATTTTATTTTTAAAATAGGAATTGTGCTTTCGGGCAGGCCCAACCCCTTAGACAAAAACCCAAATAACCCCTGGTTATGGATTTCTAAAAGCTCTAAATTACCTTGGTGGTGTTAATAGGTTAGGGTAGGTCAATTAGGAATTTTAATGGATGAAAAATATTGAAAAATGAAAACGTTATAAAATATACAAAATTTATTTTTTAATCTGGAATTGGGCTCACGGCTTGGCCCAATTCATGAATACTCATCTATTCCTCCCTAAAACCAAGGGAAACCCCCAAAACAAAGAAAGGATGTAAATTAAATGAAAAATACCTTTAAAATATGTCTTGTATGTGACAATTCTCCCCACCATGAAGGACTTTCCGCTCCGGAAAGTCAACATGAATCTCGGTTGGAAAATAAGAATGGGTACTCTTCCTTGACCCATGACTTTCGCTCCCATGTCTCATGTGTATCATTCCCATGCTTCCATAAAACCCGGACTAAAGGAATAGACATTCCTCGAAGTATCTTCTCCTGGGAGTCCACTATTTTCACCGGCCTCTCAATGATAGACAAGTCAGGCTCTATCTCTAGTTCTTCCCAACTCAACACATGGGATGGATCTGGATTGTATTTCTTCAACTGGGAGACGTGGAAGACATCATGGATAGATGTCAACTGAGAAGGTAAGGCCAACCTGTATGCCACCTTACCAATACGCTCGATGATCTCAAAGGGTCCGACATACCATGGCATCAGGTTACCTTGCTTCCCCAATCGACGATGGCCCAGACGAGGGGCCACTTTTAAGAATACCCTGTCACCCACAGAAAACTCTAGGGCTCGACGCCTCCGGTCAGCATAAGATTTATGACGACTCTGAGCTGTCAATAAGCGCTGCCTGATCAACTTGACCTTCTCAGAAGTCTCCTGCACAAGGCTCGGCCCCAACAGTGAAGTCTCTCCTACCTCAGCCCAACATAGGGGGGACCGACAAGGCTGACCATAGAGCTCCTCAAAAGGGGCCATTCGAATCGTGGATTGGTAACTATTATTATAAGCAAACTCTACCAATCCCAAATGGCTATCCCAAGAACCTCCAAAGTCCAGGACACATGCACGAAGCATGTCCTCCAATATCTGATTCGCCCGCTCTGTCTGACCATCCGTCTGTGGGTGGTATGCTGTGCTGATCTTAATCTGAGACCCCAAGGACTTATGAAGGCCTTCCCAAAATCGAGAAGTGAAGCGGGGGTCTCTATCCGAGACAACAGCTGATGGTACACCATGGAGTCTCACCACTTCTTGAAGATACAAATGGCCCAACTCATCTACTTTAGTTGTATCTTTAATCGGAATGAAGTGGGCTGATTTGGTCAAGCGATCAATCACCACCAAAATAGCATTCTTACCCAGAGGTGTACGAGGTAACCCAACAATGAAGTCCATGGAAACCTCTTCCCACTTCCAGGTAGGAATGGGTAGTGGTTGGAGAAAACCGGATGGCCTTTGGTGCTCTTCTTTCACCTGCTGACATGTGTAGCATTTCGAAACAAAGTCTGCTATGTCATGTCTCATACCAGGCCACCAAAACTGCCGACGAACATCATAATACATCTTAGTGGCACCCGGATGGACAGCTCACTGAGAATGGTGGCTATCTTGCATCACCACCTTCCATAGAGATAATGGCACTACTGAACGGCCCTTGAAGCACAAGATGCCCTCGGGAGATGACGAACAATCAGAGGATGTCTCCCCACCATGAAGGAACTTCTTAGACCGCTGACAAAGATCATCACTGGGCTGTTCCTGCTGAATCAACTCTAATAGAGAATGAGTCAACTGGACACTTGCCAAGAATTCCCCTCCACTGTATTCCCTGGCCTCCACATGCATCTGAGAAAAGAGACCCATCAATGCCCACTCATCACTAGACTTCCTCAAAGCCTGCACTGGAACTCTTCTGCTCAAAGTGTCGGCCACTACATTACCCTTGCCTGGGGTATATACAATGTCAAAGTCAAACCCCTGCAAGTACTCGATCCAGCGACGTTGCCTCAAGTTGAGGTCCTTCTGCGAGAAGATATAAGCCAAGCTTTTGTGATCAGAGTATACCACAAACTTCTCCCCAAAGAGGTAGTGACGCCAAGTCTTCAAAGCATGCATCACTGCTGCCAACTCCAAGTCATGGGTTGGGTAGTTATTTTCATGTGGTCGAAGTTGGCGAGATCCATACGCGACCACATGATCATCTTGAATAAGCACGCACCCAAGACCCATACCTGAAGCATCACAATAGACCACATATCCCTTTCCAGCCTCTGGAAAAATTAGCACGGGGGCAGTAGTCAGCCGCCTCTTCAGCTCCTCGAACGATGCCTGAAATTCTGGACCCCATACAAACTTCACCCCTTTCCGGGTGAGGGAAGTCATCGGTGAAGCAAGCCGAGAGAAATCACGAACGAATCGCCTGTAATAACCGGCCAAGCCAAGAAAACTCCTGATCTCAAACACATTCTTCGGTTTCTCCCATGACATGACTGCACTAATTTTCTCAGGGTCCACTGAAACTCCATACTCTGAGATCACATGCCCCAGAAATCTCACCTCTCTGATCCAGAAAGTGCACTTTGACAACTTTGCATAGAGGCGGTGATCTCGTAATGTACCCAAAACGATCCTCAAGTGATGTTCGTGTTCCTCCTCAGAGCAAGAGTATACCAGAATGTCATCCACGAACACCACAACAAAGGAATCAAGATACTGATGGAACACCCTATTCATTAGTTCCATAAATACCGCTGGAGCATTGGTGAATCCGAAGGGCATGACCAAATACTCAAAGTGGCCGTACCTGCTTCAGAAGGCTGTGTTGGGGATATCTGACTCCTTCACCCTGAGTTGATGATACCCTGAACGCAGGTCTATCTTCGAGAACCACTTTTCCCCTTCAACTGATCAAACAAATCATCTATTCTGGGCAAAGGGTATTTGTTTTTAATTGTTACCTTATTCAGCTTCCGGTAATCAATGCACAACCGGAGGGATCCATCAGCCTTTTTTGCAAACAACACAGGAGCGGCCCAAGGAGAGACGCTCGGGCGAATGAATACTTTGGATTCTAAGTCGTCCAGCTGTATCTTTAATTCCCTCAACTCGGTGGGGGCCATGAGATAGGAGGGAAGAGATATCGGGTGTGTTCCCGGCACCAGATCAATCGAAAACTCCACATCCCGCTCCGGGGGAAAACCAGAAAAATCATCAGGGAATACCTCAGGAAACTCATTCACTACACGAGGTAGTGCACCTTCAGGGGAAATACCATCCTCTAGCACAATCGATGATAACTGGAAGATAACACTTCCCAACTCTGGGAGTGGAGGCCCTGCGCGACTTGATCGTGGATCCCATTCTCCATGAAAAACCTGACGACTCCCATCAGGTGATGTGAAACTCACCCGCCGTCTGTAGCAATCGATGTGTGCCTAGAAGTTTACTATCCAATCCATCCCGAGTATAACATCAAAAAGGTCCATATCTAAGACCAAGAGGTCCCACTCCATCTCGACCCCTGACACAGAAAGTGCACACGAGGGGCACCTAAGGCCCTGCTCCTTCTTCTTTCCCAATGGTGTCACCAACTCCATCGCAAAAGACATCAACTCAGTTGGCAAATTCAGCATGTCCACAAAATGTCCAGAAATGAATGAAACAGAGGCACCAGTAACAAAAAGAGCAGTAGCTATAGAAGATGCGACCAGAACGGTACCTCGAACTATCGACGGTCCCGCCTCTGATCCTGCTGGTGACTAATCCACTGCATGGAGATGTCCAGTATCTGCCTGAGGACGACCGCTAGTATGTGGTTGTGCCCTGAACTGGATCTGCCCAGAAGATGATCCAGCCCTACCACCATGACCACCAAATCGAGATCCCCCAGTCCTCGATGGCTCGGACTATGCTGGCACTCCTTTTGAAGCCACTGACCCTGCCCCACTTGGGAGTGGACGTGCCACACCGCAGAAGCGCTGCAAATGCCCTATACCTCCACACTGGTAACAAGGCTTCGGAGGAAGAGGACATGCTAGTCGGATATGCCCAGGCCTCCCACATTGGTGGCACACGACCGATCTCGCATCCGAAGCTGTAGAAGAAAACTGCCTGGAAGAGTGGCCTAAACTGCCCCCTCCTTTCTTCACATGATCCTCCTGCTTCCTTTTCTTCTCTGAGGAGCTGCCACTACCCACTGCTGATACTGAACCATAGAAACCATCCCTGCCTTTCCTATCAATCTCCACCATGCACGCCCGATCAACAACTTCAGCATAGGTCCTCAGCTTAAACAAGAACACATGTGAGTATATATCTGGTCGCAAGCCTTTCTCAAACCTCTGGGCCTTCGCTTGCTCATTAGAGACAATTTCTGGAGCATACCGAACCAATTCAGCGAAACTGTTGGCATACTCCATCACAGATAGATTCCCCTGAACAAGTTCCATGAACTCTCTAGACCTGGCATAAGCCAACACCTCAGGGCAATAATGTTCATTGAAGACAGCCTTGAAATCTCCCCAGCGCATCTGCTCATCCTTCCCAGACTGAAGCACTGACTCCCACCATTTACGGCTGGGACCCTCCAACATAAAGGAGGCACACTTCACCCTGAGCTCCTCGGGTGTTTCCAGGAACTCAAACATACGCTCGATCTTCTCGAGCCATTCTTCTGCTTCCTGGGGTTCTGAGCTGCCTCAGAAGGTTGGAGGCTTATTTTTCAGGAACTCCTGGGCCTTGTCCTTTCTAGGACCATTATAATCCTCTCTAACAGGAGCTGGAGCTGGAGCTGGTCCATATCCTAGAGCCTAGACAGCCCGGACCACGACCTCGACTAGCCTCTGATCAATCGGCGTGGGAGAACTCTCTCCAGCTTCCTCCTGTGGGTGCGTGGGAGCTTTCTGGGGAGGCATGTTGCTACAAAATGCAACAGTCACAAAACAATGGTCAATATCACAATTCTGAAAATTGTAAACAAATACATCAAATATAAACAAACTAAACACATTCTTGTAATAAAAGAAACAACTACTCCTCATCTGCCTGATGTCCACATGTGGTCTGCAGCCCACACGTCTCACCTGGAAGTGAAGTCAATCAGTAAATTCCAACATCCTCTGGTGACTCAAGGTCTGCCATGAGAGGTGCGGGCTAGGCACCCTACTCACAACCAATACCCCGAGCCCGGACAGTCCTAGCTCCTGTTTATCCCGACTCATCTCAAAATAACAATATAACCCAAAAACATTAACCTCCTCTGATACCATTTTGTCACGAACCAGATCTGGTCGCCACCATTAACGGCACCAAACCCGGCCCGTGGCAAGGCCCGAAGGGCGTTCCCTATCCCCACGGGCTGGCACAAGTGCCCGGGTATCAAACAAATCTGGTTTGGGAACGATTTACCCGAGTATGACAGCATAAATCATAAAAAAACAATCAATTATTAAAATCTGAAATTTTCATTCTAAACAATTCTCAACAAAACCAGATCTGAATAAATAAGTTTTAGACAATAAAAGTGGTCTAAAAACAAATAATGACAACATAAAGACATCCCCATGGACTCCAAATTACAAGGGGATCATCACCCGCAAGCCGTCCCCGCAACTCCGCCCCAACGATGGGGACTAACATCCCGAACCGCCATCACCCTTAGCCTTCCCTTTACCTGAGTCAAGCATGAGCAGGTCTACTTACACCCAAGGGGTGTAAGTAGGGTGTGAGCCTAAGCCCAATAGGATACCACCAGTTGATTCCAAAGAGTATGCAATACAATGTGAACAAAACAAGCAATTTTAATACACAAGGTGAAACAGTGTTAAAATTCAAAGAAATGCAACTTTCAAATGAAAACAGTTTTCAATCCGAGAATTTCAGAATGTTAGCACATTTAATAGACATGTGAGATACTGTAATGTACTGCCAAAAAAAATCCACAACAAGGGTATATACCACAAATCCTATGAGAATCAAAATCAGGAACACCCCTAAGCACTAGGTTGTCTCAGGCCCTATGTACCTCGTACCTCGGTGTAGAGTAACCATAGAAAAATCCATTCTCGTGCACGAGCCACTAGTAGGGAACATACCCATAACCTAGTGGTCCCCAATCATCATCCAAATAGTTTAGTTAGAGTTGTCGTTATCCATATGCTAAGTGGAACAGGGACAAAACCCATCTGATCCACTAGCCGTACTAGTACAAATCCGCCCCACCTAAGTACCCGGGCTTCCCCTTTTTGTGCTCAAACAATTTCAGCAAACAACACACATACTTTTTCATATAAAATATCACTACTGGTCACAAACAAATTTTACAGTAGCTACACACATTTTATACCATTTAAAACACACAATAAAATAATTTTATTTCCAATAAAACAGCTTCTCAAAACATCACATTGTTTTTCACCCAAAGCTCTTTAAGATATCCACCGTTCACACTATGATAACACTTTTAAGTTATTAAAACAAAATTTCAGTTCAAAACCCTTTAATTAAACAAAAAATTCAGTTATGGGGCATCCCAAAATAGACCAATAAAAGATTTGAATGGAAACCCCTCAATTTCACCAAAAATTGGAACTTAAAATTCATTTGCATTATAAATGCAACTAAAACCAATTTTTACAGAAACATTCAAGTGAAATAAACATTAGAGTACCATGAAAACAGAAAGATTATTCACAAAAATTGTACACACAATGGAATCACCTACCAAATTAACAAAACCCCTTGAATCTCCGTGCGAAATCAAATCGCACCCCCGCCGCACCAAGGGAGAACTAGATCAAACCTAAAACCACACAAATTGGCCAAGAAATCCCAAAGTTAAACCCTAGGTTCTAAATCCTAGTTTCTGGACATTAGTAAACTCAATTATAACCTATGAAACCCTAAGAACAATGAGTTAAACCCAAAATAATTTGAAAGAGGAAATAAAAGGGCTCATTTACTTGAAGTATCTTGAAGTAATCACTCCAAAACTCCAGTATCTGAAATTTAAAAGAGCCCAAATTTAGGGTAAGTTTGAACAAGATGTATTATCCCATTTAGGAACTGGAATGGAGGAAAAATATTGAGAATTGAGAGATTTATGAAAGAAATACTTTACCTCTTCAAATCTGGGATATTTGAGCAACCCTATGACGATCGGCACAAAATCGCAATACTACAGAGCTCCAAATGGGTGGGAGAGAGTTCAGGCGCGCGGATGGGTTACTGGGGCTTGAGTGAGACTTGGAATCACCGAAAAATCCCAAATATTGAATAAGTTATAACAAAATCAAATTTTATTTTTCAAACAGGAATTGGGCTTTCGGGCAGGCCCAACCCCTTAGACAAAAACCCAAATAACCCCTGGTTATGGATTTATAAAAGCTCTAAATTACCATGGTGGTGTTAATAGGTTAGGGTAGATCAATTAGGAATTTTAATGGATGAAAAATATTGAAAAATGAAAATGTTATAAAAGATACAAAATTTATTTTTTAATCTGGAATTGGGCTCACGGCTTGGCCCAATTCATGAATACTCATCTATTCCTCCCTAAAACCTAGGGAAACCCCCCAAACAAAGAAAGGGTGTAAATTAAATGAAAAATATCTTTAAAATATTTCTTGTATGTGACAAGTATAAAGTAATGTTATATAAAAAAATTCAAAAAGAATTAATACATAATGAATTAAATATATATAATATATAGACAATGTTTACATAATAATAACAAACCATTAACGGTGGTAAAGGAAAAATGGACAACATCGTTTCCTAAGGTGTTAGTTTGCTCTATACAGAAATAGTAAGATTGTTACCGCTTAGATGGATGTGTGTGTATGTTAAGGCCATAAAATTAACATAAAAACGTCTAAGTATATTTTTTATAATTATTATATTATTTTTTCATGGAATAAGATGAATTTATGGGGTGTATAAAGAAAATAAAAGAAAGAAGCTTGAGGGAGGGTATTACCTCTTATTGAGGCAACTCATTCTGGTTTGCATCAAAGGCATTACATGGACGAATTTATTCCTAAAGGGAGGCTTCAAAGAATAATTGAAAGATTTTGGGTAATTTATTGGGTATATCTTGGTGAAACCTATTTATTTTTAGTGGTGTTAAGATGTTGGTGGAGAAGAAACTTTTTTATAGTGGAGGAGGAGTGACACTCTTGTAAGTCATTCGAAAAGGAATTCCACCCATGTTTTCCCATGTCATGTGGATCCAAAAATAATTTCAAGTATATAAAAGGGAGGATATTGACTAAATATTAACATAAAATGGTTTTTGGAAAAGTTTATAGGTAATTTGGCTCTTATGTTTAAGGCTTAGTACTTTGTTAAGCTTAATTTTTCCTTAATCGCTATAATTAATTTTAAATTCATTAACTAATATCTTTAGAAAGAACTATGTTGAAATTATTAGAAAATATAAATTATGAATATTCCAAATATCGAATACATTTTTCTAAAGTATAATCATATTAGTGGTAGAAATTAATTTAAAATTAATCCCACAGATTGGACGACACTACATGTTTTTAAAGTAAAAATGATCAAATGTTTTCTAGTTTTATTTATCCAATATGAAAGTAAAATTTATTCCAATGAAATAAATTTTATTAATTGATAATTTTTTTTATCTAAGTAAAATTTAAAATCAAATTAGAACATAATTTATCCTTAAAAATAAACTATGTGAAAAAGAAGTTTTGAATTAAAGTTTAGTATTTTCACTATTCATAAAAAAACAAGGATTCTTAGAAAAATTCAAAAAATCCACCATAAGATAATTTAGACATTAGAAATTATAAAATTATGTTTAAATTATCAAATTATATTTCTAAATTTGTCTATTTTTTTTATTTTTTATACAGAATGACATGAAAAGAAACTCATTTGAGAAAATAGTAATAATCATATAAAGACTATAAAAAACAATATTTCTCATTATCAATATGTTTTTTTAATAAACACATTACAAAAAATATTTCAAAATTAATTATTACTATTTATATTACAATATTTAACAACTAGGTTGTAACTATCTTTTTTTAAGTAATTATAATAATAAAATTATGTCTCATAGAAACTTGGTGTTGTATATAATGCATGCCAAGTCAGTGTTCCATGTAGTGTAATAAAATTCAATTCCATGTGTATGGAAATTTTGAGATAGTGAAATGTAATTCTTCAATGAAAACTAATTTTTTCAAAATGAAGTGCATAAAAACTCATGGTGTTACAGATATTACCGAATTCCTTATATATATATATGATATATATATATATAGCATGAAAATTATAATTTTCATGCATTATATATCATTCTGTGAAACTTAAATCTTATTCCTTTAACATTTATTATTCTGGTATATCATATATCATATATTATACCATTTAATAATATGAAACATGTGAGGGAGTATATGATTACGATACATGAATGTGCCATGGAATTTATAATTTTATTTAAAACACATGAGTTAATATGTACACCACCTAGGTGCATCATAACGTTTTATATAAATCCTAATTCCATGTGATATAATTGTGTGTGGATTGTGACCCAATGGACCCAATTCACTGCTAGGTAGCCAAACCTGATTTCCCATATGGCCCCAAGCATGCATCCACAGACCCTAGATGCTGAAGACTACTAGAAAGGGATTACGGTGTGTCCATGGGGAGATAATGACCTCTGATCAGAGTGGAGAAAAACCATGATATAACATGAAAAAGTAAGTTAAAGAAGTATAATAATAAATAAGGCATAAGAAATAGGATAAGCATCCATAAAAAAATTGAGATCATAAAAATATATCATATACAAAGGATGATGTAATGTCATGTCTCTAAAATAAGGAAAAACTAAAAACATGGAATAAAATAGGCAGTGCAATACATAATATACAAAAAATTAAAAAAGGGAAGAATCAATCTATGAATACTAAGCTCATAATCAATCTTCTATATCTTGGCTCCCATCCTAATATAACCAAGTGAAGTGTATAAAGGAGACAGTTACCTCTTTCCACATGTGTGATCATATAATATACCCATGCACCAAAAGATGGAAAAAATAGTGTGTGAGATAAATCTCAATAGGCTACCACTGTAGAGACACGAAACTTGACGTACATTGACATTACATTACATTTGCGGAATACTTAGTACATAACAAAAACACACACACAAGGATCGTAATAGTTTAGTGTCTTTGGAAACTCGGAATATAATCTTATAATCATGGTGAAAGATCTTCAACATCTCCCATAAAGATCTTCTTTTTTTACCTAAAACCTTTCTTTATATCCTGGGGAAAATAAAACATATAAGGGTGAGCTCAAATTCTCAGTAAGGGTAAACAAAATAAATTTCATTCACATCATATACATAAGAACATAACTTTTGGAAATCGTAACCTGAAAAAGAAATCATAATTTCATAACATGGGATAAATCATAGTAGTGAAATGTAATCACAATAATCATAACTTAAAACATGAAACTTTGTGGCATACACACATAATCATATAGAATCATTTCTTGTTAGTCAAGACTTATTGCCAAGACTATCTTAGTGGACAAAGTCCCTTTCTGAACAGAGTCACCCTCGTTTCAGTCCTGTTTCACTGAACCGGTATAACCTACCGTTCCAGCCATTCCTATCTCATGAGATATAAAATCTATACCAAATGCATTGGAGGGAGATATAGGTCCCACCCATCTCATAATGATACCATTCTTATGTGTGCTACAAAATCATAAATCATACATCATTGCATAACCCATGTAATAAAAATGGGAATCTTTAAACATTGTGGCATCATAAAACAATTCATATAAGATAAAAGATTTCATAAAAATATTTCCATCACAACATAATCAAATCCATGTAATAATATGTATATAAACAGAACCCTTTATTATCTTAGATGGAAAATAAGTTTGATAAAACACTTGAACTTCATTCTTGAGGAAAATATCCTTTCTACTTCAAAAACACTTTTCCTTTCTTAACATGTCATAAAATTTTAAACTAAAAGAAGTTGATTAAAAATAAAATTGAAAAATTTAAAAGGAATCTTCTTGGAAATAATGTTTTAAAAATCCATTCATGCCGTATAAGTTAAAAAAAACATTCTTCGTACTTTTGTCGGAAAAGTCAAAAAGTACCTCGTACGAAAAACGACAAAAGATTCCTTTGAAATATTTTAATAAAAATTCACCGAAGGGTAAAATTGGATTTAAACAGTTGTACGTGGATGGAAATAATATTACATATTGAGGAAACATGGATGTGGATGACAAAATACACACCAGTAAATACCAAAGTATAAACAATCTCGGATAAAATTAGATTGTGATATATTCCCTTACCATAGGTCCGACTTGCTTTGTAAGTGTCCGAACCTCCTGTATAAGGATTTAAATAACGACATTGACTTATTAAAGAATCATATTCTTTGTTATTATATCATATATGGTTCACTTATGACTTTATATTACCCGATCTTTTGTAAATTCATGTTAAAGTAGCGTTTTGGGTAAAATCGTCTCATTTGTCATTTCTGTTTAAACTTGTAATTATTCATATGATTAATTAGATCATTATTACTTAATTATAGAATATAAAACATGAATTATATATAATATATATTCAGAATATACATATATTTAATGGATCGATAAATGGAATGAAATACACTGTTAATGGAGACGGTAGGCCGTACGTACGCATGAACGCTGTTTTCGTTTCCTTATTGAATTGAGTGGAATTAAGTAGATGACATACATATATATAAACATAAATACAGTAGCTTTATAATGTCATATATTTCATTATTATTTCTTATATATACTTTATAATAATTCTCAAATGGTTAACATGGAGAATGAATCTCATCGCGTCGTCGAGACGGTAGTCCGTACGTACGCACGAGCGATGATATCATTTCCATAATTATTGAATTGAATTGGAGTGGATGATACAATATATCAGAATAATTATGATGTTATAATAACTATGTATAGTTTTTCTTTACACCATAATACCCATCCATGTAAGGTGTTGGTGGAAAAACAGATTACACCACGACGTGGAGACGGTATTCCGTACGTACGCACGCGCGGTGATTTTTTTTCCGTAGGATGGATAGATGGTGAAATAGGGTTGTTTAATACTTATAATAACATATAAGTATGTGAGTTATACTTATGTTATTACTTCATAATGAAAAAACTTAAGAAGAAGAAGTGGAAGAAGAAATAAAGTTGAAAGAATCGGTAACGGAAATTACCTCTTCCTTGAAGTGCCTCTTTGAGACCTCCTCTTAGGGCACTAAAATTGGTCTTTGAGGAAGACCAGAACCTCTAGGATATTTCTAGAGAAGTGGAGAGGAGAATTTGGCAGGTTTTGGCCGAGCTTGAAGGCTCAAAGTTGTGTGAGGAAGAGAGGGAGGAGGTGCCCTTTTATAAGGGAGGAGAGGGGAACCTTTGGAATAACTAAAACTATTATTTTATTATAAAGTCAAATTCGGTTTTAAATAGCTCAAAATTGTTTTATTTCTAGGCTAAGGTGGGGACGGTTCTAAATCCTCTCATCCAATAGAATTTAGACAAGTTTAGGTTCCTATTTTAACCTTATCATTTAGATTTAACGTTAAGTTAAATAATTTTACTTTTACCGTGTCTTCTTGTGTTCTTACACTATAAGGTTAATAAACTTACTATAACAAGCCAAAATAACCCCAAGTTGTTAATTATCAATATATATAACCTTATCTAAGTCATTTGGCCGAACCTTAGATTTTTAAGAATAAAATAACAATTAATAATATAATATTTGTTTTAAAAACTATTTTATGTCAATTTTGACACTCTTTAGTAATTGATTTTTTTAAAACTCATAACAGAATGATAGGTTCAAAAAAATTTAATTAAATCAATACTAACATGTTCTATTAACCTATAAAATTAGTGTAATTTATAAAAAGTCTCAAATTATATTTATTTGAGTATTCATAACATCAATTATGTCAATATTTCATTAATAAGATAATTACTGCATCATTGTTGTGTCATAAATAAATTAAATTATTTAATTTATAAAAATTACAAATAAAATACCATTATGTATGAAATTTTTTTAGCTTTATAATGAATATTTACAATCGAATTTATCTTATGTATAACCCTATATTAAAAAAGTTTTTGTAAATAAACATTGATTTTAACTCTTTTAACTCTTCTTTGAATTAAATAATAATAAATGTCCTAATCTAATCCAAGTGGGCCTAAATGGTCATATTTTATTACTAAGATTGTTTTTGGTCGAATTACACTTATCCAATAGAATTAGGTCATGTGTTAGGGTAATAATAATATCATTTTTACCCTTAATTACCCTATTTACTTTTAACCGTGGTAAATAAAAGTAAAAAGTTACTATTCACCAAAAAATATTTTCATCTCATTGAACGACATTTTACTTACTGACATCAACCGTGTCTGTAGGATTTTTGAAATTCCACTCACAGAAGAGGTAAAATTATGTTTTATGAAAAATTCAATTTTTTTAACTATCACTTAGTGGTTTCACTATTCATCAAAAATTGAAAGTTTTTAGAAAAATACCAAAAATTAGGCCTAAGCTATATTTGATATTATGAACTCAAGAATGATTTCTATTTTACCAAATTCAAAACATATCAGTTGCATTAATTAATTTAAAAATTAATTCCCGTCGTCAAAACAAATAGCGTGTTCTTAAGAGATAATAACTATCAAAAGATTGACACTTGTTTATGTCTGGTTTAAATGTGAAATTACATACAATGACCAACATTGTATTAAATTGTAAAAATATATTCTAAATATACTTTAAAACCACTCAAATTAATAATTTATCACTATTAATTATTTCGATTGAAAAAGTTGTTTTTAATTAAAATTTAGTAGTTTTCACTATTCATCAAAATATGAAAGTTATCCGAAAATCACCAAAATTTCACCATAAGATATTTTCGATATTACGAATCCAAAAATGAAGTCCATTTTGAAAAATAGAATTTACAAAATTTCAAAAAGTGGTTATTACTATTCATAACGGCTAGTTTTAATAATATTTTAATAGCATATCATTGTTTAGTGAAACTCGGTATTGCATACTACACACGGTTTCAAGGAAGGTCGCGATTACGTGTAATGAAAGGCATGTCAAGGATGCGTGTTGAGAAAGCTCCTTTTGGTGTAGCGTACAACAGAAGACATTAATGAAATTAAAAAGAATATTTTTCATAAAATCTCGGGGTGTTACATTCTACCCCCCTTAAAATGAATTTCGCCCGCGAAATTCGTCGTGGTTATAAATGGTTTACTATTCGAAAGTTTCTTTGATAGAAACCCACATCGTAAAAAGGAATACCAAAACTAATCTTTAAAAACAAAAGTATGAAACTTAACGGTTACCCAAATAAACTAATCAATGGGTTTCCACGTAGGTGAAAATATGGATATGGGAGAGAAATCTAACCATCATGTTTTGATGGAGATTGGTAGAGAACATGGCTATGGAAAAGCCATCAATCACAAAGCCATAAATTTTTTATGATTTAGGGTACCATCTGATTCATCAGATATAAGAGCACTAGGACAACATTTTTCATTTTTAAGATCATTTCCCTAAAGTTGATGAAATTGGAATTAGAAGAAATACTTTTGTGATTTTGGTATAGTCTCACCGTTTGTCGTTCTTTGGACAATTTCCACTTCATCTCTTAAAGAAATGAAGTTGAATTTGTCATTCGTGATGTGTTGCAGATCATGTGATAGAATGATGGTTCATTCCATCTATCTCAAACAAAATGTTAGAAAAGTTATCAAAAAATACATAAGTCCATCTATAGTGAGATTAATCGTATATAGTTCCTAAAATGGACTTATAATTCATATATCATACTTCTTAATATAATAAAACTAGTTTCTACTAAACAGGGACTTCCTGTAGGCCAGTGGTAGGCGATAAAGGCCAGTCGCACTTCGGTTGTCGGTTCGATTCCAACAGCCTTGTCCGACGCGATGGGATGTCGCCCGTCCTGCAGGTTGTCCTTTTTCTAAAACTATATTACTATAACATCCCATCAATAATATCAAAAAAAACAAACAATACTAACTAATGTCCAACATAATCCATTCCAATATTTTGGCTTATCCATAATACTGCAGTCCACTCTAAGAGATTTAATACCATCGTTGATCCCCATATATCATAAGATATATCTTGTTGGTCACATTCCAAACATTCAAAGGCCTTAATCTTGTACTCTCTTGAATACCCATTGAACCATAGTGAAAACTTGAATGCAGTTAAAAGTTAACACTTTTCACATACCAAAATCCTCAAAATTCTATATACTCAAACCATGATATCACATAGTCCTTATATCAATCATGAGCTCATGAATACTGTTAAACATTTCGTTTTCTCGTTTTCCCTTCATTATGTGCATATCATCTTATTTCCAAAAATATCTCAATCACTTTGAATACCACATTAGACCAATACATAAATATTACAATACTTTATGATACAACATTATTTTGGAATCCCATAAACACTTAATCATTGCACCACATCGTTGTCATATTCAACATCACCAATAGTGATCGCATGTGACTTCCCTTTGTCCTTTGCCTTAAGCAGTTGCTCATGTCGATCATCACTAACCCTTGGATTAGGGCATTTATTAGCATAATGCCCCATTTCCCTACACTTGAAGCATTGAAGTGTTGGTGGTGCGTTCTCTACAGTCTTTTCATTATTCACATCATTAGAAAACCTTTTTCCATTACTTCGACACTCAGCTGCTCGATGACCTTCTTTTCCACACGTAAAACATTTTCTAGTCCCTTAAAGACAATCTCCACCATGCTTCTTTCCACAAATTGAGCATAAGGAAACATTCATCTTCTTTTCACCATTATTCTGAGATTTCTCCTTGAACTCCATTTTTCGTTTCTTGTCAAAACCATGAGATGGATATGTAACACCAACTTTCATTTCTACCTTGATAGCACAACGCAGAATTTCTTCATAGCTATTGAAGTCTCTTATGGCTAATTCCCTTCTAAGACTTGGTTTTAAGCCACTGAAAAATCGATCAACTTTACTTTCAGGTTGGATGATAATGCCAGATGCATACCTTGCAAGTCTTGTAAAATTCACTTCGTATATACCAACAGATTCATCATCCTTATGCTTCAGCTCAAGAAACTCCTTTTCCATCTTTGTTCGAAGAATACGAGGGAAGTACTTACTGGAAAACAAGTTCTTGAACTCACCCCATTCCATGGACTCAATGTCATCTCTTGGCCTCGTATTCTTGATAAGATTCCACCATTGATCAGCTTCACCTTCCAAACGATATACTGCTAAGATGACTTTATCATCTTCAGAACATTGAAGAACTGAAAATATCTTTTCAGTGGTACTGATCCATTGTTCAGCAACAAGTGGATCGGAAGACCCACTGAAAGAAGGTGGACGTTGCCTCATGAAGAACTCAATAGAATATTGTTCCCTTCTCTTCTCATTTGGAAGTCCAGAATGATTCATAGCTTGTGTATGTATAGCAATAAGATTTTTCACTCCAACTCCCATAACATTTGTTTGTTTAGGAGGAAAATCATTGCATTGTCCATTGCATTGGTCAACACGGTTCCTTCGGGTTCCAGCCATCATCTAAAACCCAAAAAGAATTGTGTGAGAGGCAAAAATAATGCTAGGGAAAACGACATAACAAAGGGGGAGTACCTTCAATATCTAACATCTTAGGTTTAATTCTATGATCGTTAGCGTAATTCTAGTACTATAACCTATACATATACTTAACCTTAGTGACATACCTAGACATACCTTAGAAATATATCTAGGGATCTCACTAACGTTTTCGTATCCTAGTTTCCAAAGGTTGACTAAACCTTTCCTCTGATACCAACTGTAGAAACCCAAAGCTTGATGTACATTGACATTACATTACATTTGCGGAATACTTAGTACATAACAAAAACACATACACAAGGATCGTAATAGTTTAGTGTCTTTGGAAACTCGGAATATAATCATCTAATCATGGTGAAAGATTTTCAACATCTCCCATAAAGATCTTATTTTTTTTACCTAAAACCTTTCTTTATATCCTGGGGAAAAGAAAACATAAAAGGGTGAGCACAAATGCTCAGTAAGGGTAAACAAAATAAATGTCATTCACATCATATACATAAGTACATAACTTTTGGAAATCGTAACCTGCAAAAGAAATCATAATTTCATAACATGGGATAAATCATAGTAGTGAAATGTAATCACAATAATCATAACTTAAAACATGAAACTTAGTAACATACACACATAATCATAGAGAATCATTTCTTGTTAGTCAAGACTCATTGCCAAGACTATATTAGTGGACAAAGTCCCTTTCTGAACCGAGTCACCCTCGTTTCAGTCCTGTTTCACTGAACCGGTATAACCTACCGTTCCAGCCATGTCTATCTCATGAGATATAAAATCTTTACCCAATGCATTTGAGGGAGATATAGGTCCCACCCATCTCATAATGATACAATTCTTATGTGTGCCACAAAATCATAAATCATACATCATTGCATAACCCATGTAATAAAAATGGGAATCTTTAAACATCGTGACATCATAAAACAATTCATATATGATAAAAGATTTCATAAAAATATTTCCATAACAACATAATCAAATCCATGTAATAATAGGGATAGAAACGGAACCCTTTATTATCTTTGATGGAAAATAATTTTGATAAAACACTTGAACTTCATTCTTGAGGAAAATATCCTTTCTACTTCAAAAACACTTTTCCTTTCTTAACATGTCATAAAATTTTAAACTAAAAGAATTTGATTAAAAATAAACATGAAAACTTTAAAAGTAAGCTTCTTGGAAATAATGTTTTAAAAATCCATTCATGCCATATAAGTTAAAAAAAACATTCTTCGTACTTTTTTCGGAAAAGTTAAAAAGTACCTCGTACGAAAAACGACAAAAGATTCCTTTCAAATATTTTACTAAAAACTCGCCGAAGGGTAAAATTGGATTTAAACAATTGTACGTGGATAGAATAAATATTCCATATTGAGGAAACATGGATGTGGATGACAAAATACACCCCATTAAATACCAATGTATATACAATCTCGGATAAAATGATATTGTGCTATATTCCCTTACCTTAGGTCCGACTTTCTTTGTAAGTATCAAAACCTCCTGTATAATGATTTAAATAATGTCATTGACTTATTAATGAATCATGTTCATTTTTATTATATCATATATGGTTCACTTATGACTTTATATTACCCGATCTTTTGTAAATTCATGTTAAAGTAGCGTTTTGGGTAAAATCGTCTCATTTGTCGTCTGTGTTTAAACTTGTAGTTATTAATATGATTACTTAGATCATTAATACTTAATTATAAAATATAAAACATGATTTATATATAATATATATTCAGAATATACATATATATAATGGATCGATAAATGGAAAGAAATACACCATTCATGGAGACGGTAGGCCGTACGTACGCGTGAACGCTGTTTTCGTTTCCTTATTGAATTGAGTGGAATTAAGTAGATGACATACATATATATATACACATAAATCCAGTAGCTTTATAATGTCATATATTTAATTATTATTGCTTATATATACTTTATAATAATTCTCAAATGGTTAACATGGAGAATGAATCTCATCGCGTCGTGGAGACGGTAGTCCGTACGTACGCACGAGCGATGATATCATTTCCATAATTATTGAATTAAATTGAAGTGGATGATACAATATATCAGAATCATTATGATTTTATAATAACTATGTATAGTTATTCTTTACACCATAATGCCCATCCATGTAAGGTGTTGGTGGAAAAACAGATTACACCACGGCGTGGAGACGGTATTCCGTACGTACGCACGCGCGGTGATTTTGTTTTCCGTAGGATGGATAGATGGTGAAATAGGGTTGTCTCATACTTATAATAACATATAAGTATGTGCGTTATTTTGATGTTATTACTTCATAATGAAACAACTTAAGAAGAAGAAGTGGAAGAAGAAATAAAGTTGAAAGAATCAGTAACGAAAATTACCTCTTCTTTGAAGTGCCTCTTTGAGACCTCCTCTTAGGGCACTAAAATTGGTCTTTGAGGAAGACCAGAACCACTAGGATGTTTCTATGGATGTGGAGAGGAGAATTTGGCAGGGTTTGGCCGATCATGAAGGCTCAAAGTTGTGTGAGGGAGAGTGGAAGGAGGTACCCTTTTATAAGGGAGGAGAGGGGCACCTTTGGAATAACTAAAACTATTATTTTATTATAAAGTCAAATTCGGTTTTAAATATCTCCAAATTGATTTATTTAGAGGATAAGGTGGGGATGGGTATAAATCCTCTCATCCAATAGAATTTAGACAAGTTTTGGTTCCTATTTTAACCCTATCATTTAGATTTAACATTAAGTTAAATAATTTTACTTTTACCGTGTCTTCTTGTGTTATTACACTATAAGGTTAATAAACTTACTATAACTAGCCAAAAGAACCCCAAGTTGTTAATTATTAATATATATAACCTTATATAAGTTATTTGGCCTAACCTTATATTTTTATGAATAAAATAACAATTAATAATATAATATTTGTTTTAAAAACTATTTTATGTCAATTTTGACACTATTTAGTAATTGATTTTTGTAAAAATCATATCAGAATAATAGGTTCGAAAATATTTAATTAAATCAATACTAACATTTCATATTAACCTATAAAATTAGTGTAATTAATAAAAAGTCTCAAATTATATTTATTTGAGTATTTATAACATCAATTATGTCAATCTTTCATTAATAAGATAATTACTCCATCATCGTTGTGTCATAAATAAATTAACTTATTTAATGTCTAAAAATTACAAATAAAATACCATTATGTAGGAAATCGTTTTATATTTCTAATGAATATTTACAATCGAATTTATCTTATGTATAACCCTATATTAAAAATGTTTTAGTAAATAAACATTGATTTTAACTCTTTTAACTCTTCTTTGAATTAAATAATAATAAATGTCCTAATCTAATCCAAGTGGGCCTAAATGGTCATATTTTATTCCTAAGCTTGTTTTTGGTCGAATTAAACTTACACAATAGAATTAGGACATGTTTTAGGGTAATAATAATATCATTTTATCCTTAATTACCCTATTTACTTTTAACTGTGGTAAATAAAAGTAAAAAGTTACTATTCAGCAAAAATTATTTTCATCTCATTGAATGAAATTTTACTTACTGAAATCAACCGGGTCTCTTGGATTTTTGAAATTCCACTCACAGAAGAGGTAAAATTATGTTTTATGAAAAATTCAATTTTTTTAACTACCACTTAGTGGTTTCACTATTCATCAAAAATTGAAAGTTTTTAGAAAAATACCAAAAATTAGGCCTAAGCTATATTTGATATTATGAACTCAAAAATGATTTCTATTTTACCAAATTCAAAAATATCAGTTGCATTAATTAATTTAAAAATTAATTCCCGTCGTCAAAACAAATAGCGTGTTCTTAAGAGATAATAACTATCAAAAGATTGACAATTGTTTATGTCTGGTTTAAATGTGAAATTACATCCAATGAACAACATTGTATTAAATTGTAAAAATATATTCTAAATATACTTTAAAACCACTCAAATTAATAATTTGTCACTATTAATTATTTCGATTGAAAAAGTTGTTTTTAATTAAAATTTAGTAATTTTCACTATTCATCAAAATATGAAATTTATCCGAAAATCACAAAAATTTCACCCTAAGATAATTTCGATATTCCAAATCCAAAAATGAAGTCCATTTTGAAAAATAAAATTTACAAAATTTCAAAAGTGGTTATTACTATTCATAACGGCTAGTTTTAATAATATTTTAATAGCATATCGTTGTTTAGTGAAACTCGGTATTGCGTACTACACACGCTATCAAGGAAGGTCGTGATTGCGTGTAATGAAAGGCAAGTCAAGGATGCATGTTGAGCAAGCTCCTTTTGCTGTAGCGTACAACACAAGATATTAATGAAATTAAAAAGAATATTTTTCATAAAATCTCGGGGTGTAACATTCTACCCCCCTTAAAATGAATTTCTCCCTCGAAATTCGTCGGGGTTATAAATGGTTTACTATTCGAAAGTTTCTTTGATAGAAACCCACATCGTAAAAAGGAATACCAAATCTAATATTCAAAAAAAATGTATGAAACTTAACGGTTACCCAAATAAACTAATCACTGGGTTTCCACATAGGTGAAAATATGGATATGGGAGAGAAATCTAACCATCATGTTCTGATGGAGAGTGGTAGAGAACATGGCTATGGAAAAGCCAGCAATCACAAAGCCATAAATTTGTGATGATCTAGGGTACCATCTGATTCATCAGATATAAGAGCTCTAGGACATCATTTTTGGTTTTTAAGATCATTTCCCTAAAGTTGATGAAATTGGAATTAGAAGAAATACTTTTGTGATTTTGGTATAGTCTCACCGTTTGTCGTTCTTTGGACAATTTCCACTTCATCTCTTATAGAAATGAAGTTGAATTTTTCATTTGTGATGTGTTAGCAGATCATGTGATAGAATGATGGTTCATTCCATCTGTCTCAAACAAAAGGTTAGAAAAGTTATCAAAAAATACATAAGTCCATCTATAGTGAGATTAATCGGATATAGTTCCTAAAATTGACTTATAATTCATATATCATACTGCTTAATATAATAAAACTAGTTTCTACTAAACAGGGACTTCCTATAGGCCAGTGGTAGGTGATAAAGGCCAGTCGCACTTCGGTTGTGGGTTCGATTCCCACAGCCTTGTCCGACGTGATGGGATGTCTCCCGTCCTACAGGTTGTCCTTTTTCTAAAACTATATTACTATAACATCCCATCAATAATATCAAACAAACAGACAATACTAACTTATGTCCAACATAATCCATTCCAATCTTTAGGCTTATCCATAATACTGCAGTCTAGTCTCAGATATTTAATACCATCATTGATCCCCATATATCATAAGATATATCTTGTTGGTCACATTCCAAACATTCAAATGCCTTAATCATGTACTCTCTTGAATACACATTGAACCATAGTGAAAACATGAATCCAGTTAAAAGTTAACACTTTTCACATACCAAAATCCTCAAAATTCTATATACTCAAACCATGATATCACTTAGTCCTTATATCAATCATGAGCTCATGAATACTGTTAAACATTTTGTTTTCTCGTTTTCCCTTCATTATGCGCATATCATCTTATTTCCAAAAATATCTCAATCACTTTGAATACCACATTATACCAATACATAAATATTCCAATACTTTATGATACAACATTATTTTGGAATCCCATAAACACTTAATCATTCCACCACATCGTTGTCATATTCAACATCACCAATAGTGATCGCATGTGACTTCACTTTGTCCTTTGACTTAAGCGGTTGCTCATGTCGATCATCACTAACCCTTGGATTAGGGCATTTATTAGCTTAATACCCCATATCCCTATACTTGAAGCATTCAAGTGTTGGTTGTGCGTTCTCTACAGTCTTTTATTTATTCACATCATTAGAAACCCTTTTTCCATTACTTCGACACTCAGCTGCTCGATGACCTTCTTTTGCACACTTAAAACATTTTCTAGTCCCTTTAAGACAATCTCCACCATGCTTCTTTCCACACATTGAGCATAAGGAAACATTCATCTTCTTTTCACCATTATTTTGAGATTTCTCCTTGAACTCCATTTTTCGTTTCTTGTCAAAACCATGAGATGGATATGTAACACCAACTTCCATTTCTACCTTGATAGCACAATGCAGAATTTATTCATAGCTATTGAAGTCTCTTATAGCTAATTCCCTTATAAGACTTGGTTTTAAGCCACTGAAAAATCGATCAACTTTACTTTCAGGTTGGATGATAATGCCAGATGCATACCTTGCAAGTCTTGTAAAATTCGCTTCATATATACCAACAGATTCATCATCCTTCTGCTTCAGCTCATGAAACTCCTTTTCCATATGTGTTCGAAGAATACGAGGGAAGTACTTACTGAAAAACAAGTTCTTGAACTCGACCCATTCCATGGACTCAATGTCATCTCTTGGCCTCGTATTCTTGATAATATTCCACCATTGATCAGCTTCACCTTCCAAACGATATACTGCTAAGATGACTTTATCATGTTTAGAACATTGAAGAACTGAAAATATATTTTCAGTGGTACTGATCCATTGTTCAGCAACAAGTGGATCGGAAGACCCACTGAAAGAAGGTGGACGTTGCCTCATGATGGACTCAATAGAACATTGTTCCCTTCTCTGCTCATTTGGAAGTCCAGAATGATTCATAGCTTGTGCAAGTATAGCAATAAGATTTTGCAATCCAACTCCCATAACATTTGCTTGTTCAGGAGGACAATCATTGCATTGTCCATTGCATTGATCAACACGGTTCCTTTGGGTTCCAGCCATCGTCTAAAACCCAAAAATAACAGTGTGATAGGAAAAAATCATGCTAGGGAAAACAACATAATAAAGGGGGAGTACCTTCAATATCTAACATCTTAGGTTTAATTCTATGATCGTTAGCGTAATTCTAGTACTATAACCTATACGTATACTTAACCTTAGTGACATACCTAGACATACCTTAGAAATATCTCTAGGGATATCACTAACGTTTTCGCATCCTAGTTTCCAAAGGTTGACTAAACCTTTCCTCTGATACCAACTGTAGAGACCCGAAGCTTGAAGTACATTGACATTACATTGCATTTGTGTAATACTTAGTACATAACAAAAACACACACACAAGGATCGTAATAGTTTAGTGTCTTTGGAAACTCAGAATATAATCTTCTAATCGTGGTGAAAGATCTTCAACATCTCCCATAAAGATCTTCTTTTTTTACCTAAAACCTTTCTTTATATCCTGGGGAAAAGAAAACATAAAAGGGTGAGTTCAAATGCTCAGTAAGGGTAATCAAAATAAATGCCATTCACATCATATACATAATAACATAACTTTTGGAACTCTTAACCTGCAAAAGAAATAATAATTTCATAACATGGGATAAATCATAGTAGTGAAATGTAATCACAATAATCATAACTTAAAACATGAAACTTTGTGGCATACACAAATAATCATAGAGAATAATTTCTTGTTAGTCAAGACTCATTGCCAAGACTATCTTAGTGGACAAAGTCCCTTTCTCAACCGAGTCACCCTCGTTTCAGTCGTGTTTCACTGAACCGGTATAACCTACCGTTCCAGCCATGTCTATCTCATGATATATAAAATCTTTACCCAATGCATTGGAGGGAGATATAGGTCCCACCCATCTCATAATGATACCATTCTTATGTGTGCCACAAAATCATAAATCATACATCATTGCATAACCCATGTAATAAAAATGGGAATCTTTAAACATCGTGACATCATAAAACAATTCATATAAGATAAAAGATTTCATAAAAATATTTCCATCACAACATAATCAAATCCATGTAATAATAGGTATAGAAACATAACCCTTCATTATCATTGATGGAAAATAATTTTGATAAAACACTTGAACTTCATTCTTGAGGAAAATATCCTTTATACTTAAAAAACACTTTTCCTTTCTTAACATGTCATAAAATTTTAAACTAAAAGTTGTTGATTAAAAATAAACTTGAAAACTTTAAAAGGAAGCCTCTTGGAAATAATGTTTTAAAAATCCATTCATTCCGTATAAGTTAAAAAAACATTCTTCGTACTTTTGTCGGAAAAGTTAAAAAGTACCTCATACGAAAAATGACAAAAGATTCCTTTCATATCTTTTACTAAAAACTCACCGAAGGGTAAAATTGGATTTAAACAATTGTACGTGGATGGAAATAATATTACATATTGAGGAAACATGGATGTGGATGACAAAATACACCCCAGTAAATACCAAAGTATAAACAATCTCGGATAAAATGAGATTGTGATATATTCCCTTACCTTAGGTCTGACTTGCTTTGTAAGTGTCCGAACCTCCTGTATAATGATATAAATAATGTCATTGACTTATTACAGAATCATATTCATTGTTATTATATCATATATGGTTCACTTATGACTTTATATTACCCGATCTTTTGTAAATTCATGTTAAAGTAGCGTTTTGGGTAAAATCGTCTCATTTGTCGTTTGAGTTTAAACTTGTAATTATTCATATGATTACTTATATCGTTATTACTTAATTATAGAATATAAAACATGATTTATATATAATATATATTCAGAATATACATATATATAATGGATCGATAAATGGAAAGAAATACACCGTTCATGGAGACAGTAGGCCGTACGTACGCATGAACGCTGTTTTCGTTTCCTTATTGAATTGAGTGGAATTAAGTAGATGACATACATATATATAAACATAAATCCAGTATCTTTATAATGTCATATATTTCATTATTATTTCTTATATATACTTTATAATAATTCTCAAATGGTTAACATGGAGAATGAATCTCATCGCGTCGTGGAGACGGTAGTCCGTACGTACGCACGAGCGATGATATCATTTCCATAATTATTGAATTGAAATGGAGTGGATGATAAAATATATCAGAATCATTATGATTTTATAATAACTATTTATAGTTATTCTTTACACCATAATACCCATCCATGTAAGGTGTTGGTGGAAAAACAGATTACACCACGGCGTGGAGACGGTATTCCGTACGTACGCACGCTCGGTGATTTTGTTTTCCGTAGGATGGATAGATGGTGAAATAGGGTTGTTTAATACTTATAATAACATATCAGTATGTGAGTGATACTGATGTTATTACTTCATAATGAAACAACTTAAGAAGAATAAGTGTAAGAAGAAATAAATTTGAAAGAATCGGTAACGAAAATTACCTCTTCTTTGAAGTGCCTCTTTGAGACCTCCTCTTAGGGCACTAAAATTGGTCTTTGAGGAAGACCAGAACCTCTATGATGTTTATAGGGAAGTGGAGAGGAGAATTTGGCAGGGGTTGGCCGAGCTTTAAGGCTCAAAGTTGTGTGAGGAAGAGAGGGAGGAGGTACCCTTTTATAAGGGAGGAGAGGGGCACCTTTGGAATAACTAAAACTATTATTTTATTATAAAGTCAAATTCGGTTTTAAATAGCTTCAAATTGATTTATTTAGAGGATAAGGTGGGTATGGGTCTAAATACTCTCATCCAATAGAATTTAGACAAGTTTAGGTTCCAATTTTAATCTTATCATTTAGATTTAACATTAAGTTAAATAATTTTACTTTTACCGTGTCTTCTTGTGTTCTTACCCTACAAGGTTAATAAACTTACTATAACAAGACAAAAGAACCCCAAGTTGTTAATTATTAATATATAGAACCTTATCTAAGTCATTTGGCCGAACCTTAGATTTTTAGGAAAAAAATAACAATTAATAATATAATATTTGTTTTAAAAACAATTTTATGTCAATTTTGACACTATTTAGTAATTGATTTTTGTAAAAATCATAACAGAATGATAGGTTCGAAAAAAGTTAATTAAATAAATACTTACATGTCATATTAACCTATAAAATTAGTGGAATTCATAAAAAGTCTCAAATTATATTTATTTGAGTATTTATAACATCAATTGTGTTAATATTTCATTAATAAGATAATTACTACATCATCATTGTGTCATAAATAAATTAAATTATTTAATGTATAAAAATTAAAAAAAAATACCATTATGTAGGAAATATTTTTAGATTTCTAATTAATATTTACAGTCGAATTTATCTTATGTATAATCCTATATAAAAAATGTTTTCATAAATAAACATTGATTTTAACTCTTTTAACTCTTCTTTGAATTAAATAACAATAAATGTCCTAATCTAATCCAAGTGGGACTAAATGGTCATATTTTATTCATAAGCTTGTTTTTGGTCGAATTACACTTATCCAATAGAATTAGGACACGTGTTAGGGTAATAATAATATCATTTTTACCCTTAATTACCCTATTTACTTTTAACCGTGGTAAATAAAAGTAAAAAGTTACTATTTACGAAAAATTATTTTCATCTCATTGAACCACATTTTACTTACTGAAATCTACCGTGTCTCTCGGATTTTTGAAATTCCACTCACAGAAGAGGTAAAATTAAGTTTTATGAAAAATTCAATTTTTTTAACTACCACTTAGTGGTTTCACTATTCATCAAAAATTGAAAGTTTTTAGAAAAATACCAAAAATTAGGAATAATATATATTTGATATTATGAACTCAAAAATGATTTCTATTTTACCAAATTCAAAACATATCAGTTTCATTAATTAATTTAAAAATTAATTCCCGTCGTCAAAACAAATAGCGTGTTCTTAAGAGATAATAACTATCAAAAGATTGACACTTGTTTATGTCTGGTTTAAATGTGAAATTACATCCAATGACCAACATTGTATTAAATTGTAAAAACATATTCTAAATATACTTTAAAACCACTCAAATTAATAATTTATCACTATTAATTATTTCGATTGAAAAAGTTGTTTTTAATTAAAATTTAGTAATTTTCACTATTCATCAAAATATGAAAGTTATCCGAAAATCACCAAAATTTCACCCTAAGATAATTTCGATATTCCGAATCCAAAAATGAAGTCCATTTTGAAAAATAAAATTTACAAAATTTCAAAAAGTGGTTATTACTATTCATAACAGCTTGTTTTAATAATATTTTAATAGCATATCGTTGTTTAGTGAAACTCGGTATTGCGTACTACACACGCTATCAAGGAAGGTCACGATTGCATGTAATGAAAGGCAAGTCAAGGATGCATGTTGAGCAAGTTCCTTTTGGTGTAGCGTACAACAAAAGACATTAATGAAATTAAAAAGAATATTTTTCATAAAATCTCAGGGTGTTACATTCTACCCCCCTTAAAATGAATTTCGTCCTCGAAATTCGTCGGGGATATAAATGGTTTACTATTCGAAAGTTTCTTTGATAGAAACCCACATCGTAAATAGGAATACCAAAACTAATCTTTAAAAACAAAAGTATGAAACATAACGGTTACCCAAATAAACTAATCACTGGGTTTCCACATAGGTGAAAATATGGATATGGGAGAGAAATCTAACCATCATGTTCTTATGGAGAGTGGTAGAGAACATGGCTATAGAAAATCCAGCAATCACAAAGCCATAAATTTGTGATGATCTAGGGTACCATCTGATTCATCAGATATAAGAGCACTAGGACAACATTTTTGGTTTTTAAGATCATTTCCCTAAAGTTGATGAAATTGGAATTAGAAGAAATACTTTCGTGATTTTGGTATAGTCTCACCGTTTTTCATTCTTTGGACAATATACACATCATCTCTTAAAGAAATGAAGTTGAATTTGCCATTCGTGATGTGTTAGCAGATCATGTGATAGAATGATAGTTCATTCCATCTGTCTCAAACAAAAGGTTAGAAAAGTCATCAAAAAATACATAAGTCCATTTATAGTGAGATTAATCATATATAGTTCCTAAAATGGACTTATAATTCATATATCATACTTCTTAATATAATAAAACTAGTTTCTACTAAACAGGGACTTTTTGTAGGCCAGTGGTAGGCGATAAAGGCCAGTCGCACTTCGGTTGTGGGTTTGATTCCCACAGCCTTGTCCGACGCGATGGGATGTCGCTCGTCCTGCAGTTTGTCCTTTTTCTAAAACTATATTACTATAACATCCCATCAATAATATAAAAAAAACAAACAATACTAACTTATGTACAACATAATCTATTCCAATATTTTGTCTTATCCATAATACTTCAGTCCACTCTCAGAGATTTAATACTATCGTTGATCCCCATATATCATAAGATATATCTTGTTGGTCACATTCCAAACATTCAAAGGCCTTAATCTTGTACTCTCTTGAATACCCATTGAACCATAGTGAAAACATGAATACAGTTAAAAGTTAGCACTTTTCACATACCAAAATCCTCAAAATTATATATACTCAAACCATGATATCACTTAGTCCTTATATCAATCATGAGCTCATGAATACTATTAAACATTTCATTTTCTCGTTTTCCCTTCATTATGTTCATATCATCTTATTTCCAAAAATATCTCAATTACTTTGAATACCACATTAGACCAATACATAAATATTCCAATACTTTATGATACAACGTTATTTTGGAATCCCATAAACACTTAATCATTCCACCACATCATTGTCATATTCAACATCACCAATAGTGATCGCATGTGACTTCCCTTGGTCCTTTGCCTTAAGCGGTTTCTCATGTCGATCATCACTAACCCTTGGATTAGGGAATTTATTAGCATAATGCCCCATTACCCTACACATGAAGCATTGAAGTGTTGGTGGTGCGTTCTCCGCAGTCTTTTCTTTATTCACATCATTAGAAACCCTTTTTCCATTACTTCGACACTCAGCTGATCGATGACCTTCTTTTCCACACTTAAAACATTTTTTAGTCCATTTAAGACAATCTCCACCATGCTTCTTTCCACACTTTGAGCATAAGGAAACATTCATCTTCTTTTCACCATTATTCTGAGATTTCTCCTTGAACTCCATTTTTCGTTTCTTGTCAAAACCATGAGATGGATATGTAACACCAACTTCCATTTCTACCTTGATAGAACAACGCACAATTTCTTCATAGATACTGAAGTCTCTTATAGCTAATGCCCATCTAAGACTTGGTTTTAAGCCACTGAAAAATCGATCAACTTTACTTTCAGGTTGGATGATAATGCCAGATGCATACCATGCATGTCTGGTAAAATTCGCTTCGTATATACCAACAGATTCATCATCCTTCTGCTTCAGCTCAAGAAACTCCTTTTCCATCTTTGTTCGAAGAATACGAGGGAAGTACTTACTGAAAAACAAGTTCTTGAACTCGCCCCATTCCATGGACTCAATGTCATCTCCTGGCCTCGTATTCTTGATAAGATTCCACCATTGATCAGCTTTACCTTCCAAACGATATACTGCTAAGATGACTTTATCATGTTCAGAACATTGAAGAACTGAAAATATCTTTTCAGTGGTACTGATCCATTGTTTAGCAACAAGTGGATAGGAAGACCCACTGAAAGAAGGTGGACGTTGCCTCATGAAGGACTCAATAGAATATTGTTCCCTTCTCTGCTCATTTGTATGTCCAGAATGATTCATATCTTTTGTAATTATAGAAATAAGATTTTGCACTCCAACTCCCATAACATTTGTTTGTTCATGAGGAAAATCAGTGAATTTTCCTTTGCATTGATCAACACGGTTCCTTCGTGTTCCATCCATCGTCTAAAACCCAAAAAGAATAGTGTGAGAGGCAAAAATCATGATAGGGAAAACAACATAATAAAGTGGGAGTACCTTCAATATCTAACATCATAGGTTTAATTCTATGATCGTTAGCGTAATTCTAGTACTATAACCTATACGTATACTTAACCTTAGTGACATACCTAGACATACCTTAGAAATATCTCTAGGGATCTCACTAAAGTATTCGCATCCTAGTTTCCAAAGGTTGACTAAACCTTTCCTCTGATACCAACTGTAGAGACCCGAAGCTTGACGTACATTGACATTACATTACATTTGCGGAATACTTAGTACATAACAAAAACACACACACAAGTATCGTAATAGTTTAGTGTCTTTGGAAACTCGGAATATAATCTTCTAATCGTGGTGAAAGATCTTCAACATCTCCCATAAAGATCTTCTTTTTTTACCTAAAACCTTTCTTTATATCCTGGGGATAAGAAAACATAAAAGGGTGAGCTCAAATGCTCAGTAAGGGTAAAAAAAATAAATGTCATTCACATCATATACATAAGAACATAACTTTTGGAAATCTTAACCTGCAAAAGAAATCATAATTTCATTACATGGGATAAATCATAGTAGTGAAATGTAATCAAAATAATCATAACCTAAAACATGAAACTTTGTGGCATACACACATAATCATAGAGAATCATTTCTTGTTAGTCAAGACTCATTTCCAAGACTATCTTAGTGGACAAAGTCCATTTCTGAACCGAGTCACCCTCGTTTCAGTCCTGTTTCACTGAACCTGTATAACCTACCGTTCCAACCATGTCTATCTCATGAGATATAAAATCATTACCCAATGCATTGGAGGGAGATATAGGTCCCACCCATCTCATAATGATACCATTCTTATGTGTGCCACAAAATCATAAATCATATTTCATTGCATAACCCATGTAATAAAAATGGGAATCTTTAAACATCGTGACATCATAAAACAATTCATATAAGATAAAAGATTTCATAAAAATATTTCCATCACAACATAATAAAATCCATGTAATAATAGGGATATAAATAGAACCCTTTATTATCTTTGATGGAAAATAATTTTGGTAAAACACTTGAACTTCATTCTTGAGGAAAATATCCTTTCTACTTCAAAAACACTTTTCCTTTCAAAACATGTCATAAAATTTTAAACTAAAAGAAGTTGATTAAAAATAAACTTGAAAACTTTAAAAGGAAGCTTCTTGGAAATAATGTTTTAAAAATCCATTCATGACGTATAAGTTAAAAAAAACATTCTTCGTACTTTTGTCGGAAAAGTTAAAAAGTACCTCGTACAAAAAACGACAAAAGATTCCCTTCATATATTTTACTAAAAACCCACCGAAGGGTAAAATTGGATTTAAACAATTATAAGTGGATGGAAATAATATTACATATTGAGTAAACATGGATGTGGATGATAAAATACACCCCTAGTAAATACCAAAGTATAAACAATCTCGGATAAAATGAGATTGTGATATATTCCCTTACCTTAGGTCCGACTTGCTTTGTAATTGTCCGAACCTCCTGTATAATGATTTAAATAATGTCATTGACTTATTACATAATCATATTCATTGTTATTATATCATATATGGTTTACTTATTACTTTATATTACCTGATCTTTTGTAAATTAATGTTAAAGTAGCGTTTTGGGTAAAATCGTCTCATTTGTCGTTAGTGTTTAAACTTGTACTTATTCATATGATTACTTAGATCATTATTAATTAATTATAGAATATAAAACATGATTTATATATAATATATATTCAGAATATACATATATATAATGGATCGATAAATGGAAAGAAATACACCGTTCATGGAGACGGTAGGCCGTACGTACGGATGAATGCTGTTTTCGTTTCCTTATTGAATTGAGTGGAATTAAGTAGATGACATATATATATATACACATAAATCCAGTAGATTTATAATGTCATATATTTCATTATTATTGCTTATATATACTTTATAATCATTCTTAAATGGTTAGCATGGAGAATGAATCTCATCGCGTCGTGGAGACGGTAGTCCGTACGTACGCACGAGCGATGATATCATTTCCATAATTATTGAATTGAATTGGAGTGGATGATACAATATTTTGGAATCATTATGATGTTATAATAACTATATATAGTTATTATTTACACCATAATATCCATCCATGTAAGGTGTTGGTGGAAAAATAGATTACACCACGGCGTGGAGACGGTATTCCGTACGTACGCACGCGCGGTGATTTTGTTTTCCATAGTATGGATAGATGGTGAAATAGGGTTGTTTCATACATATAATAACATATCAGTATGTGAGTGATACTGATGTTATTACTTCATAATGAAACAACCTAAGAAGAAGAAGTGGAAGAAGAAATAAAGTTGAAAGAATCGGTAACGGAAATTACATCTTCTTTGAAGCGCCTCTTTGAGACCTCCTCTTAGGGCACTAAAATTGGTCTTTTAGGAAGCCCAGAACCTCTAGGATGTTTCTAGGGAAGTGGAGAGGAGAATTTTTCAGGGGTTGGCCGATCTTGAAGGCTAAAAGTTGTGTGAGGAAGAGAGGGAGGAGGTGCCCTTTTATAAGGGAGGAGAGGGGCACCTTTGGAATAACAAAAACTATTATTTTATTATAAAGTCAAATTAGGTTTTAAATAGCTCCAAATTGATTTATTTCTAGGCTAAGGTGGGGATGGGTCGAAATACTCTCAGCCAATAGAATTTAGACAAGTTTAGGTTCCTATTTTAACCTTATCATTTAGATTTAACATTAAGTTAAATAATTTTTCTTTTACCGTGTCTTCTTGTGTTCTTACACTATAAGGTTAATAAACTTACTATAACAAGACAAACGAACCCCAAGTTTTTAATTAATAATATATATAACCTTATCTAAGTTATTCAGCCGAACCTTAGATTTTTAGGAATAAAATAACAATTAATAATATAATATTTGTTTTAAAAAGTATTTTATGTCAATTTTGACAGTATTTAGTAATTGATTTTTGTGAAAATCATAACAGAATGATAGGTTCGAAAAAAGTTAATTAAATCAATAATAACATGTCATATTAACCTAGAAAATTAGTGGAATTCATAAAAAGTCTCATATTATATTTATTTGAGTATTTATAACATCAATTATGTCAATATTTCATTAATAAGATAATTACTGCATCATCGTTGTGTCATAAATAAATTAAATTATTTAATGTCTAAAAATTACAAAAAAATACCATTATGTAGGAAATCTTTTTATCTTTCTAATTAATATTTACAATCGAATTTATCTTATGTATAACCCTATATTAAAAATGTTTTAGTAAATAAACATTGATTTTAACTCTTTTAACTCTTCTTTGAATTAAATAATAATAAATGTCCTAATCTAATCCAGGTGGGCCTAAATGGTAATATTTTATTCCTAATCTTGTTTTTGGTCGATTTACACTTATCCAATAGAATTAGGACATGTGTTAGGGTAATAATAATATCATTTTTACCCTTAATTACCCTATTTACTTTTAACCGTGGTAAATAAAAGTAAAAAGTTACTATTCACGAAAAATTATTTTCATCTCATTGAACCACATTTTACTTACTGACATCCACCGTGTCTCTCGGATTTTTGAAATTCCACTGACAAAAGAGGTAAAATTATGTTTTATGAAAAATTCAATTTTTTAACTACCACTTAGTGGTTTCACTATTCATCAAAAATTGACTGTTTTTAGAAAAATACCAAAAATTAGGACTAAGCTATATTTTATATTATGAACTAAAAAATGATTTCTATTTTTCCAAATTCAAAACATATCAGTTTCATTAATTAATTTAAAAATTAATTCCCGTCGTCAAAACAAATAGCATGTTCTTAAGAGATAATAACTATCAAAAGATTGACACTTGTTTATGTCTGGTTTAAATGTGAAATTACATCCAATGACCAACATTGTATTAAATTGTAAAAATATATTCTAAATATACTTTAAAACCACTCAAATTAATAATTTTTAACTATTAATTATTTTTATTGAAAAAGTTGTTTTTAATTAAAATTTAGTAATTTTCACTATTCATCAAAATATGAAAGTTATCCGAAAATCACCAAAATTTCACCCTAAGATAATTTCGATATTCCAAATCCAAAAATGAAGTCCATTTTGAAAAATAAAATTTACAAAATTTCAAAAAGTGGCTATTACTATTCATAACGGCTAGTTTTAATAATATTTTAATAGCATATCGTTGTTTAGTGAAACTCGGTATTGCGTACTACACACGCTATCAAGGAAGGTCGCGATTGCGTGTAATGAAAGGCAAGTCAAGGATGCATGTTGAGAAAGCTCCATTTGGTGTAGCATAAAAAACAAGACAGTAATGAAATTAAAAAGAATATTTTTCATAAAATCTCGGGGTGTTACATCCTACCCCCCTTAAAATGAATTTCGCCCTCGAAATTCGCCGGGGTTATAAATGGTTTACTATTAGAAAGTTTCTTTGATATAAACCCACATCGTAAAAAGGAATACCAAAACTAATCTTTAATAAAAAAGTATGAAACTTAACAGTTACCCAAATAAACTAATCACTGGGTTTCCACATAGGTCAAAATATGGATATGGGAGAGAAATCTAACCATCATGTTCTGATGGAGAGTGGTAGAGAACATGGCTATGCAAAAACCAGCAATCAAAAAGCCATAAATTTGTGATGATCTAGGGTACCATCTGATTCATCAGATATAAGAGCACTAGGACAACATTTTTGGTTTTTAAGATCATTTCCCTAAAGTTGATTAAATTGGAATTAGAAGAAATACTTTCGTGATTTTGGTATAGTCTCACCGTTTGTCATTCTTGGGACAATTTCCACTTCATCTCTTAAAGAAATGAAGTTGAATTTGTCATTCGTGATGTGTTAGCAGATCATGTGATAGAATTATGGTTCATTCCATCTGTCTCAAACAAAAGGTTAGAAAAGTTATCAAAAAATACATAAGTCCATCTATAGTGAGATTAATCATATATAGTTCCTAAAATGGACTTATAATTCATATATCATACTGCTTAATATAATAAAACTAGTTTCTACTAAACAAGGACTTCCTGTAGGCCAGTGGTAGGCGATAAAGGCCAGTCGCACTTCGGTTGTGGGTTCGATTCCAACAGCCTTGTCCGACGCGATAGGATGTCGCCCGTCCTGCTGGTTGTCCTTTTTCTAAAACTATATTACTATAACATCCCATCAATAAAAAAAAACAATACTAACATATGTCCAGCATAATCCATTCCAATATTTTGGCTTATCCATAATACTGCAGTCCACTCTCAGAGATTTAATACCATCGTTGATCCCCATATATCATTAGATATATCTTGTTGGTCACATTCCAAACATTCAAAGGCCTTAATCTTGTACTCTCTTGAATACCCATTGAACCATAGTAAAAACTTGAATGTAGTTAAAAGTTAACACTTTTCACATACCAAAATCCTCAAAATTCTATATACTCAAACCATGATATCACTTAGTCCTTATATCAATCATGATCTCAAGAATACTGTTAAACATTTCGTTTTCTCGTTTTCCCTTCATTATGCGCATATCATATTATTTCCAAAAATATCTCAATCACTTTGAATACCACATTAGACCAATACATAAATATTCCAACACTTTACGATACAACATTATTTTGGAATCCCATAAACACTTAATCATTCCACCACATCGTTGTCATATTCAACATCACCAATAGTGATCGCATGTGACTTCCCTTTGTCCTTTGCCTTAAGCGGTTGCTCATGTCGATCATCACTAACCCTTGGATTATGGCATTTATTAGCATAATGCCCCATTTTCCTACACTTGAAGCATTGAAGTGTTGGTGGTGCGTTCTCTGCAGTCTTTTCTTTATTCACATCATTAGAAACCCTTTTTCCATTACTTCGACACTCAGCTACTCGATGACCTTCTTTTCCACACTTAAAACATTCTCTAGTACCTTTAAGAAAATCTCCACCATGCTTCTTTCCACACTTTGAGCATAAAGAAACATTCATCTTCTTTTCACCATTATTCTGAGATTTCTCCTTGAACTCAATTTTTCGTTTCATATCAAAACCATGAGATGGATATGTAACACCAACTTCCATTTCTACCTTGATAGCACAACACACAATTTCTTCATAGCTACTGAAGTCTCTTATAGCTAATTCCCTTCTAAGACTTGGTTTTAAGCCACTGAAAAATCGATCAACTTTACTTTCAGGTTGGATGATAATGCCAGATGCATACCTTGCAAGTCTTGTAAAATTCACTTCGTATATAGCAACAGATTCATCATCCTTCCACTTCAGCTCAAGAAACTCCTTTTCCATCTTTGTTCGAAGAATACGAGGGAAGTACTTACTGAAAAACAAGTTCTTGAACTCGTCCCATTCCATGGACTCAATTTCATCTCTTGGCCTCATATTCTTGATAAGATTCCACCATTGATCAGCTTCACCTTCCAAACGATATACTACTAAGATGACTTTATCATGTTCAGAACAATGAAGAACTGAAAATATCTTTTCAGTGGTACTGATCCATTGTTCAGCAACAAGTGGATTGGAAGACCCACTGAAAGAAGGTGGACGTTGCCTCATGAAGGACTCAATAGAATATTGTTCCCTTCTCTGCTCATTTGGAAGTCCGTAATGATTCATAGCTTGTGTATGTATAGAAATAAATTTTGCACTCCATCTCCCATAACATTTGTTTGTTCAGGAGGACAATCATTGCATTTTCCATTGCATTGATCAACAGGGTTCCTTCGGGTTCCAGCCATCATCTAAAACCCATAAAGAATAGTGTGAGAGGAAAAAATCATGCTAGGGAAAACAACATAATAAAGGGGGAGTACCTTCAATATCAAACATCTTAGGTTTAATTCTATGATCGTTTGCGTAATTCTAGTACTATAACCTATACGTATACTTAACCTTAGTGACATACCTAGACATACCTTAGAAATATCTCTAGGGATCTCACTAAAATTTTCGCATCCTAGTTTCCAAAGGTTGACTAAACCTTTCCCCTGATACCAACTGTAGAGACCTGAAGCTTGACATACATTGAAATTACATTACATTTGCGGAATACATAGTACATAACAAAAAAAACACACACAAGGATCATAATAGTTTAGTGTCTTTGGAAACTCGGAATATAATCTTCTAATTGTGGTGAAAGATCTTCAACATCTCCCATAAAGATCTTCTTTTTTTTACCTAAAACCTTTCTTTATATCCTGGGGAAAAGAAAACATAAAAGGGTGAGCACAAATGCTCTGTAAGGGTAAACAAAATAAATGTCATTCACATCATATACATAAGAACATAACTTTTGGAAATCTTAACCTGCAAAAGAAATCATAATTTCATAACATTGGATAAATCATAGTAGTGAAATGTAATCACAATAATAATAACATAAAACATGAAACTTTGTGGCATACACAAATAATCATAGAGAATCATTTCTTGTTAGTCAAGACTCATTGCCAAGACTATCTTAGTGGACAAAGTCCCTTTCTGAACCGAGTCGCCCTCGTTTCAGTCCTATTTCACTGAACCGGTAAAACCTATCATTCCAGCCATGTCTATCTCATGATATATAAAATCTTTACCCAATGCATTCGAGGGAGATATAGGTCCCACCCATCTCATAATGATACCATTCTTATGTGTGCCACAAAATCATAAATCATACATCATTGCATAACCCATGTAATAAAAATGGGAATCTTTAAATATCCTGACATCATAAAAAATTCATATAAGATAAAATATTTCATAAAAATATTTCCATCACAACATAATCAAATCCATGTAATAATAGGGATAGAAACAGAACTCTTTATTATCTTAGATGGAAAATAATTTTGATAAAACACTTGAACTTCATTCTTGAGGAAAATATCCTTTCTACTTCAAAAACACATTTCCTTTCTTAACATGTCATAAAATTTTAAACTAAAAGAAGTTGATTAAAAATAAACTTTAAATCTTTAAAATGAAGATTCTTGGAAATAATATTTTAAAAATCCATTCATGCCGTATAAGTTAAAAAAAACATTCTTCGTACTTCTGTAGGAAAAGTTAAAAAGTACCTCGTACGAAAAACGACAAAAGATTCCTCTCATATCTTTTACTAAAAACTCACCGAAGGGTAAAATTGGATTTAAACAATTGTACGTGGATGGAAATAATATTACATATTGAGGAAACATGGATGTGGATGATAAAATACACCCAAGTAAATACCAAAGTATGAACAATCTCAGATAAAATGAGATTGTGATATATTCCCTTACCTTAGGTCCGACTTTCTTTGTAAGTGTCTGAACCTCCTGTATAATGATTTAAATAATGTCATTGACTTAATAAAGAATCATATTCATTGTTATTATATCATATATGGTTCACTTATGACTTTATATTACCCGATCTTTTGTAAATTCATGTTAAAGTATCGTTTTGGGTAAAATCGTCTCATTTGTCGTTTGTGTTTAAACATGTAATTATTCATATGATTACTTAGATCATTATTACTTAATTATAGAATATAAAACAGGATTTATATATAATATATATTCATAATATACATATATATAATGGATTGATAAATGTAATGAAATACACCGTTCATGGAGACGGTAGGCCGTACGTACGCATGAATCATGTTTTCGTTTCCTTATTGAATTGAGTGGAATTAAGTAGATGACATAAATATATACACACATAAATCCAGTAGCTTTATAATGTCATATATTTCATTATTATTGCTTATATATACTTTATAATCATTCTTAAATGGTTAACAAGGAGAATGAATCTCATCGCGTCGTGGAGACGGTAATCCGTACGTACGCACGAGCGATGATATCATTTACATAATTATTGAATTGAATTGGAGTGGATGATAAAATATATCAGAATCATTATGATGTTATAATAACTATGTATAGTTATTCTTTACACCATAATACCCATCCATGTATGGTGTTGGTGGAAAAACAGATTACACCACGGCGTGGAGACGGTATTCCGTACGTACGCACGCGCGATGATTTTGTTTTCCGTAGGATGGATAGATGGTGAAATAGGGTTGTTTCATACTTATAATAACATATCCTTATGTGAGTTATACTGATGTTATTACTTCATAATGAAACAACCTATGAAGAAGAATTGGAAGAAGAAATAAAGTTGAAAGAATCGGTAACGGAAATTACCTCTTCTTTGAAGTGCCTCTTTGAGACCTCCTCTAAGGGTACTAAAATTGGTCTTTGAAGAAGAACAGAACCTCTAGGAAGTTTATAGGGAAGTGGAGAGGAGAATTTGGCAGGTTTTGGCCGAGATTTAAGGCTCAAATTTGTGTGAGGAAGAGAGGGAGGAGGTGCCCTTTTATAAGGGAGGAGAGGGGCACCTTTGGAATAACTAAAACTATTATTTTATTATAAAGTCAAATTCGGTTTTAAATAGCTCCAAATTGATTTATTTAGAGGCTAAGATGGGGATGGGTCTAAATCCTCTCATAAAATATAATTTAGACAAGTTTAGGTTCCTATTTTAACCTTATCATTTAGATTTAACATTAAGTTAAATAATTTTACTTTTACCGTGTCTTCTTGTGTTCTTACACTATAAGGTTAATAAACTTACTATAACAAGCCAACAGAACCCCATGTTGTTAATTATTAACATATATAACCTTATCTAAGTCATTTGGCCGAACCTTAGATTTTTAGGAATAAAATTACAATTAATAATATAATATTTGTTTTAAAAACTATTTTATGTCAATTTTGACACTATTTAATAATTGATTTTTTTGAAAATCATAACAGAATGATAGGTTCGAAAAAAGTTAATTAAATCAATAATAACATGTCATATTAACCTAGAAAATTAGTTGAATTCATTAAAAGTCTCAAATTATATTTATTTGAGTATTTATAACATCAATTATGTCAATATTTCATTAATAGGATAATTACTGCATCATCGTTGTGCCATAAATAAATTAAATTATTTAATGTCTAAAAATTATAAATAAAATACCATTATGTATGAAATCTTTTTATATTTCTAAAGAATATTTAAAATCGAATTTATCTTATGTATAACCCTATATTAAAAATGTTTTACTAAATAAACTTTGATTTTAACTCTTTTAACTCTTCTTTGAATTAAATAATAATAAATGTCCTAATCTAATCCAAGTGGGCCTAAATGGTCATATTTTATTCCTAAGATTGTTTTTGGTCGAATTAAACTTATCCAATAGAATTAGGACATGTGTTAGGGTAATAATAATATCATTTTTACCCTTAATTACCCTATTTACTTTTAGCCAAGGTAAATAAAAGTAAAAAGTTACTATTCACCAAAAATTATTTTCATCTCATTAAACCACATTTTACTTAATGACATCAACCATGTCTCTCGGATTTTTGAAATTACACTCACAGAAGAGGTAAAATTAAGTTTTATGAAAAATTCAATTTTTTTAACTACCACTTAGTGGTTTCACTATTCATCAAAAATTGAAAGTTTTTAGAAAAATACCAAAAAGTAGGCCTAAGCTATATTTGATATTATGAACTCAAAAATGATTTCTATTTTACCAAATTCAAAACATATCAGTTGCATTAATTAATTTAAAAATTAATTCCTGTCGTCAAAACAAATAGCGTGTTCTTAAGAGATAATAACTATCAAAAGATTGACACTTGTTTATGTCTGGTTTAAATGTGAAATTACATCCAATGACCAACATTGTATTAAATTGTAAAAATATATTATAAATATACTTTAAAACCACTCAAATTAATAATTTATCACTATTAATTATTTCGATTGAAAAAGTTGTTTTTAATTAAAATTTAGTAATTTTCACTATTCATCAAAATATGAAAGTTATCCGAAAATCACCAAAATTTCACCCTAAGATAATTTCGATATTCCGAATCCAAAAATGAAGTCCATTTTGAAAAATAAAATTTACTAAATTTCAAAAAGTGGTTATTACAATTTATAACGGCTAGTTTTAATAATATTTTAATAGCATATCGTTGTTTAGTGAAACTCGGTATTGCGTACTACACACGCTATCAAGGAAGGTCGCGATTGCGTGTAATGAAAGGAAAGTCAAGGATGTGTGTTGAGCAAGCTCCTTTTGGTGTAGCGTACAACACAAGACATTAAGGAAATTAAAAAGAATATTTTCCATAAAATCTCGGGGTGTTACATTCTACCCCCCTTAAAATGAATATCGCCCTCGAAATTCGTCGGGGTTATAAATGGTTTACTATTCGAAAGTTTCTTTGATAGAAACCCACATCGTAAAAAGGAATAACAAAACTAATCTTTAAAAACAAAAGTATGAAACTTAACGGTTACCCAAATAAACTAATCACTGGGTTTCCACATAGGTGAAAATATGGATATGGGAGAGAAATCTAACCATCATGTTCTGATGGAGAGTGGTAGAGAACATGGCTATAGAAAAGCCAGAAATCACAAAGCCATAAATTTGTGATGATCTAGGGTACCATCTGATTCATTAGATATAAGAGCACTAGGACAACATTTTTGGTTTTTATGATCATTTCCCTAATGTTGATGAAATTATAATTAGAAGAAATACTTTCTTGATTTTGGTATAGTCTCACCGTTTGTCGTTCTATGGACAATTTCCACTTCATCACTTAAAGAAATGAAGTTGAATTTGTCCTTCGTGATGTGTTAGCAGATCATGTGATAGAATGATGGTTTATTCCATCTGTCTCAAACAAAAGGTTAGAAATGTTATCAAAAAATACATAAGTCCATCTATAGTGAGATTAATCATATATAGTTCCTAAAATGGACTTATACTTCATATATCATACTGATTAATATAATAAAACTAGTTTATACTAAACAGGGACTTCCTGTAGTCCAGTGGTAGGCGATAAAGTCCAGTCGCACTTTGGTTGTGGGTTCGATTCCCACAGCATTGTCCGACGCGATGGGATGTCGTCCTTCCTGCAGGTTGTCCTTTTTCTAAAACTATATTACTATAACATCCCATCAATAATATCAAAAAAACAAACAATACTAACTTATGTCCAACATAATCCATTCCAATCTTTAGGCTTATCCATAATACTGCAGTCCACTCTCAGAGATTTAATACCATCATTGATCCCCATATATCATAAGATATATCTTGTTGGTCACATTCCAAACATTCAAAGGCCTTAATCTTGTAGTCTCTTGAATACCCATTGAACCATAGTGAAAACTTGAATGTAGTTAAAAGTTAACACTTTTCACATACCAAAATCCTCAAAATTCTATATACTCAAACCATGATATCACTTAGTCCTTATATCAATCATGAGCTCATGAATACTGTTAAACATTTTGTTTTCTCATTTTCCCTTCATTATGCGCATATCATCTTATTTCCAAAAATATCTCAATCACTTTGAATACCACATTAGACCAATACATAAATATTCCAATACTTTATGATACAACATTATTTTGGAATCCCATAAACACTTAATCATTCCACCACATCGTTGTCATATTCAACATCACCAATAGTGATTGCATGTGACTTCCCTTTTTCCTTTGCCTTAAGCGGTTGCTCATGTCGATCATCACTAACCCTTGTATTAGGGAATTTATTAGCATAATGCCCCATTTACCTACACTTGAAGCATTGAAGTGTTGGTGGTGCGTTCTCTGCAGTATTTTCTTTATTCACATCATTGGAAACCCTTTTTCCATTACTTCGACACTCAGCTACTCGATGACCTTCTTTTCCACACTTAAAACATTTTCTAGTCCCTTTAAGACAATCTCCACCATGCTTCTTTCCACACTTTGAGCATAAGGAAACATTCATCTTCTTTTCACCATTATTCTGAGATTTCTCCTTGAACTACATTTTTCGTTTCTTGTCAAAACCATGAGATGGATATGTAACCCCAACTTCCATTTCTACCTTGATAGCACAACACACAATTTCTTCATAGCTACTGATGTCTCTTATAGCTAATGCCCTTCTAAGACTTGGTTTTAAGCCACTGAAAAATCGATCAACTTTACTTTCAGGTTGGATGATAATGCCAGATGCATACCTTGCAAGTCTTGTAAAATTCGCTTCGTATATACCAACAGATTCATCATCCTTCTGCTTCAGCTCAAGAAACTCCTTTTCCATCTTTTTTCGAAGAATACGAGGGAAGTACTTACTGAAAAACAAGTTCTTGAACTCGTCCCATTCCATGGACTCAATTTCATCTCTTGACCTCGTATTCTTGATAAGATTCCACCATTGATCAGCTTCACCTTCCAAACGATATACTGCTAAGATGACTTTATCATGTTCAGAACATTGAAGAACTGAAAATATATTTTCAGTGGTACTGATCCATTGTTCAGCAACAAGTGGATCAGAAGACCCACTGAAAGAAGGTGGACGTTGCCTCATGAAGGACTCAATAGAATATTGTTCCCTTCTCTGCTCATTTGGAAGTCCTGAATGATTCATAGCTTGTGTAAGTATAGCAATAAGATTTTGCACTCCATCTCCCATAACATTTGTTTGTTCAGGAGGACAATCATTGCATTGTCCGTTGCATTGATCAACACGGTTCCTTCGGGTTCCAGCCATCGTCTAAAACCCAAAAAGAATAGTGTGAGAGGCAAAAATCATGCTAGGGAAAACAACATAATATAGGGGGAGTACCTTAAATATCTAACATCTTAGGTTTACTTCTCTGACCGATAGCATAATTCTAGTACTATAACCTATACGTATACTTAACCTTAGTGACATACCTAGACATACCTTAGAAATATCTCTAGGGATCTCACTAACGTTTTCGCATCCTAGTTTCCAAAGGTTGACTAAACCTTTCCTCTGATACCAACTGTAGAGACCCGAAGCTTGACGTACATTGAAATTACATTACATTTGCGGAATACTTAGTACATAACAAAAACACACACAAAAGGATCGTAATAGTTTAGTGTCTTTGGAAACTCGGAATATAATCTTCTACTCGTGGTGAAAGATCTTCAACATCTCCCATACAGATCTTCTTTTTTTTTACCTAAAACCTTTCTTTATATCCTGGGGAAAAGAAAACATAAAAGGGTGAGCTCAAATGCTCAGTAAGGGTAAACAAAATAAATGTCATTCACATCATATACATAAGAACATAACTTTTGGAAATCTTAACCTGCAAAAGAAATCATAATTTCATTACATGGGATAAATCATAGTAGTGAAATGTAATCACAATAATCATAACCTAAAACATGAAAATTTGTGGCATACACACATAATCATAGAGAATCATTTCTTGTTAGTCAAGACTCATTTCCAAGACTATCTTAGTGGACAAAGTCCATTTCTGAACCGAGTCACCCTCGTTTCAGTCCTGTTTCACTGAACCTGTATAACCTACCGTTCCAGCCATGTCTATCTCATGAGATATAAAATCATTACCCAATGCATTTGAGGGAGATATTGGTCCCACCCATCTCATAATGATACCATTCTTATGTGTGCCACAAAATCATAAATCATACATCATTGCATAACCCATGTAATAAAAATGGGAATCTTTAAACATCGTGACATCATAAAACAATTCATATAAGATAAAAGATTTCATAAAAATATTTCCATCACAACATAATCAAATCCATGTAATAATAGGTATAGAAACATAACCCTTCATTATCTTTGATGGAAAATAATTTTGATAAAACACTTGAACTTCATTCTTGAGGAAAATATCCTTTATACTTAAAAAACACTTTTCCTTTCTTAACATGTCATAAAATTTTAAACTAAAAGTAGTTGATTAAAAATAAACTTGAAAACTTTAAAAGGAAGCCTCTTGGAAATAATGTTTTAAAAATCCATTCATTCCGTATAAGTTAAAAAAACATTCTTCGTACTTTTGTCGGAAAAGTTAAAAAGTACCTCATACGAAAAATGACAAAAGATTCCTTTCATATCTTTTACTAAAAACTCACCGAAGGGTAAAATTGGATTTAAAAAATTGTACGTGGATGGAAATAATATTACATATTGAGGAAACATGGATGTGGATGACAAAATACACCCCAGTAAATACCAAAGTATAAACAATCTCGGATAAAATGAGATTGTGATATATTCCCTTACCTTAGGTCTGACTTGCTTTGTAAGTGTCCGAACCTCCTGTATAATGATATAAATAATGTCATTGACTTATTACAGAATCATATTCATTGTTATTATATCATATATGGTTCACTTATGACTTTATATTACCCGAACTTTTGTAAATTCATGTTAAAGTAGCGTTTTGCGTAAAATCATCTCATTTGTCGTTTGTGTTTAAACTTGTAATTATTCATATGATTACTTAGATCATTATTACATAATTATAGAATATAAAACATTATTTATATATAATATATATTCAGAATATATATATATATAATGTATCGATAAATGGAAAGAAATACACCGTTCATGGAGACGGTAGGCCGTACGTACGCATGAACGCTGTTTTCGTTTCCTTATTGAATTGAGTGGAATTAAGTAGATGACATACATATATACACACATAAATCCAGTAGCTTTATAATGTCATATATTTCATTATTATTGCTTATATATACTTTATAATCATTCTTAAATGGTTAACATGGAGAATGAATCTCATCGCGTCGTGGAGACGGTAGTCCGTACGTACGTACGAGCGATGATATCGTTTCCATAATTATTGAATTGAATTGGAGTGGATGATACAATATATCAGAATCATTATGATGTTATAATAACTATGTATAGTTATTCTTTACAGCATAATACCCATCCATTTAAGGTGTTGGTGGAAAAACAGATTACACCACGGCGTGGAGACGATATTCCGTACGTACGCACGCGCGGTGATTTTGTTTTCCGTAGGATGGATAGATGGTGAAATAGGGTTGTTTCATACTTATAATAACATATCAGTATGTGAGTTATACTTATGTTATTACTTCATAATGAAACAACCTAAGAAGAAGAAGTGGAATAAGAAATAAAGTTGAAAGAATCGGTAACGGAAATTACCTCTTCTTTGAAGCGCCTCTTTGAGACCTCCTCTTAGGGCACTAAAATTGGTCTTTGAGGAATAACAGAACCTCTAGGATGTTTTTAGGGAAGTGGAGAGGAGAATTTGGCAGGGTTGGACGAGCTTGAAGGCTCAAAGTTGTGTGAGGAAGAGAGGGAGGAGGTGCCCTTTTATAAGGGAGGAGAGGGGTACCTTTGGAATAACTAAAACTATTATTTTATTATAAAGTCAAATTCGGTTTTAAATAGCTCCAAATTGATTTATTTAGAGGATAAAGTGGGGATGGGTCTAAATCCTCTCATCAAATATAATTTAGACAAGTTTAGGTTCCTATTTGAACCTTATCATTTAGATTTAACATTAAGTTAAATAATTTTACTTTTACCGTGTCTTCTTGTGTTCTTACACTATAAGGTTAATAAACTTACTAGAACAAGCCAAAAGAACCCCAAGTTGTTAATTATTAATATATATAACCTTATCTAAGTCATTTGGCCGAACCTTAAATTTTTATAAATAAAATCAAAATTAATAATATAATATTTGTTTTAAAAACTATTTTATGTCAATTTTGACACTGTTTAGTAATTGATTTTTGTGAAAATCATACCAGAATGATAGGTTCAAAAAAAGATAATTAAATCAATACTAACTTGTCATATTAACCGAGAAAATTAGTGTAATTCATAAAAAGTCTGAAATTATATTTATTGGATTATTTATAACATCAATTATGTCAATATTTCATTAATAAAATAATTACTGTATTATCATTGTGTCATAAATAAATTAAATTATTTAATGTATAAAAATTACAAATAAAATACCATTATGTAGGAAATCTTTTTATCTTTCTAATTAATATTTAAAATCGAATTTATCTTATGTATAACCCTATATTAAAAATGTTTTAGTAAATATACTTTGATTTTAAATCTTTTAACTCTTCTTTGAATTAAATAATAATAAATGTCATAATCTAATCCAAGTGGGCCTAAATGGTCATATTTTATTCCTAAGATTTCTTTTGGTCGAATTAAACTTATCCAATAGAATTAATACATGTGTTAGGGTAATAATAATATCATTTTTACCCTTAATTACCCTATTTACTTTTAACCGTGGTAAATAAAAGTAAAAAGTTACTATTCACCAAAAATTATTTTCATCTCATTGAACCACATTTTACTTACTGAAATCAACCGTGTCTCTCAGATTATTGAAATTCCACTCACAGAAGAGGTAAAATTACGTTTTATGAAAAATTCAATTTTTTTAACTACCACTTATTGGTTTCACTATTCATCAAAATTGAAGTTTTTAGAAAAATACCAAAAATTAGGCCAAAATATATTTAATATTATGAACTCAAAAATGATATCTATTTTACCAAATTCAAAACATATCAGTTTCATTAATTAATTTAAAAATTAATTCTCGTCGTCAAAACAAATAGCGTGTTCTTAAGAGATAATAACTATCAAAAGATTGACACTTGTTTATGTCTCGTTTAAATGTGAAATTACATCCAATGACCAACATTGTATTAAATTGTAAAAATATATTCTAAATATAATTTAAAACCACTCAAATTAATAATTTATCACTATTAATTATTTCGATTGAAAAAGTTGTGTTTAATTAAAATTTAGTAATTATCACTATTCATCAAAATATGAAAGTTATCCGAAAATCACCAAAATTTCACCCTAAGATAATTTCGATATTCCGAATCCAAAAATGAAGTCCATTTTGAAAAATAAAATTTACAAAATTTCAAAAAGTGGTTATTACTATTCATAACGGGTAGTTTTAATAATATTTTAATAGCATATCGTTGTTTAGTGAAACTCGGTATTGCGTACTACACATGCTATTAAGGAAGGTCGCGATTGTGTGTAATGAAAGGCAAGTCAAGGATGCGTGTTGAGAAAGATCCTTTTGGTGTAGCATACAACACAAGACATTAATAAAATTAAAAAGAATATTTTTCATAAAATCTCAGGGTGTTACAGCCACCAATGATGTCTATAAAAATCTTTTCTATGAATATAAACTATAATAGTTTTAAGGTATATAAAATTAAGGTAGTATAAAATAAACAACCCATAATTGATTATCCCTTGGATGGAATCTTAACATGTAATAAATTTTTTAATTATGATTTAGTTTATAATAAATAGTTCACCTATACATGTTATCAGTAGTAATAACAAATGGAATTAATAATAATAGAGGATCTGGGGTAAAACCAAGGAATAATTGACCTCATTGATTGATGAAACTCATAATAGCGACTCACATAGTTTGAATATAAGTGATTCAGTGTAATCCATGACATACAACCAAGGTATCCCACTATAAAATATTGCAATCGAGTTTATGGAGCTCATCTATAGTAATATTGGGCTAAGCATGACTAGGCCTAATCAGGTGAATCCCTGGTGCCATGTGTCTGAATAAATAAATCTGAATCCAAGGAGTATATCCAAGGATTATAATACCCAGATAAGTTTCAATTGAATAATTCGTAAAAATCCAAGGCATTGACATAATAAGAATATGAATAGATGTCATCATGGGTTTATCCCATGGAAATTGACTCAATGATTTAGTATGGTGTCCTATGAGTTCTCAAGTCATTACCTTAGGAATGTATGGATTGATCAATTCATACCATCCATATATAGATAAAAAAATAAAAATAAGTGTGAACATTATATTAATTTCATTGAAATACATATTTCATAATAGGTTATATAATACTTAGGAATATTTCAATTCATTTGGTTCATTATATTACCTTTCATCATACATGACATGTTTAATCCAGTAAATGTAACAAATTATTAGTTAAAGCTTCAAAATAATGTTCTTTTAGATATCTATACACATATACATGCTATTTGAAAATTCATTATACAATAATTTATGTTAAAGAAAAACCATATATTTGGTCAAGTAGAGAACACCCGAACGATGTACAAAATAATATCAAATAGGTTAGTAGAGGAATTAATAATGAAATCACCCTAAATGGGTTGTCTAAATTGTGGTAACAACCTCCAATAATGTCAAGAGGCCACACTAGGTCCATAACGTGAAATTTAGTTGATTAAATTTCTAGTAGATGGATTTAAGGAGTAATGAATAGTGAATCTAGAATATTCAAAATAGAAACAAATTATAAATGGTGAAAAATTGAAGGATAAATTATATACCACCTAGATTCTTCTTGCATTATATTCCTCATCCATTGTTGACCTTTTTTTGGTATGGATCAGAAGAAAATGGAAGAATAGATGAACACCCTGAAAATAGAGAAAATGAAATTTCTATAAAATAGGATCATTGATAGAAACAAAAAATGAAAAAGAAGCTTAATGAGTGGATAAATTACCGATAGTAATCCAGTGAGACAAATATATCATGATTCTATGTTCAAAAGAATAAATGATAGAAAAGACTAGGTGATGGAGGCTTGTGAGCTTCTAAATTGATAAATGGAAGAGGTGCTATTTGATGGAGTAATAAATAAAAATTTGAGTGAGAGTTATAAATACTCAAAAAGGGTCATTTCACCCAATTTTTTAAGAGTCACATAGATTGTTCACACATTTTTCCAAACCATGTGCCATTAACCGCCTCAAGACACACCTCACATGGGTTGGATGCATGGTTTATGTAAAAGTTCACATACAACAAAAAATCCCATTATCACATGTATGATATAAAATACAAAGCAATGTGGCCTAAGACACATGGTTAGGAAAAACTATGTGGACCTCTAATGTGCACTAACCCCCCCCCCATAGTTTCATCAAACTATTTAAACTGAGAAGAACAGTTTCTATTAACCTGGTGACCCAACTGTTTCTTCCACTAGTCTAGGTTTTGATAATTGAATAAGCCCCATTCACCCTCATTGCCTCCATAGAATTATTATTCATTCTTATAAGGATTAAAACATGTGATTAAAATGAAATTTAAAAGGTTCATGCCTCATATTGAATTAGTTTTCTTACATCCTTCCCCACTTAAAGGAACTCATCCTCGAGTTTCCCTTCCAAGGGTGGTGAAACTTCATATGAGAATAAGTTCAACCATTGAGAATGAACATTGGATTCCCACTACCATGTCTCATCTTGTACATGGACATGATTCCATAGCCCCTTTAATAATGTGAACGACCTATATTAGAGAGTCTATGTGCTCTAATCAATGATTTGTATTAGATACTCTTCATCAAAAGAATCAAAATCCAATTCAACATCCTGATGATTTGAAGTATGTGACAGTTCAGGATGGTAACAAAAAATATGTAAAATGTGCGAGATATCACGAATTCCATGATACTACTAAGGTAATAACAACTAATATCCTACTAAAAAGGCTCTATTAAGAATATGAAAAGGACCAAATAAATAGGGTGAAAACTTCCCTTTCCTTTATTTATTCCTATGCCCATGTCTGGGAGATACCTGAAAAAAACTCGATTACTGAGTTTGAACTCTAGAGGTTATCAATGACAGTATGTGTACAAATTTTATCTATACTGACCAGTAGCCATCCATTTTTTGATCATCTACACCTTCTTCAATGTCTCCTGAATGAAGTGAGGACCTAGTAGCAGTACCTACCCTACCTCTATCCAACATAGAGGTGAATGGTATGGCCTACCAAATAAGTCCTCATACAGATCCATATTAATTATTCAATGAAAGATATTATTATAGGAAAAATAAACAAGGGGTATATGTTTCTCTTAATAACCACCAAAATAATGGATTCATGCTTACTGTATTTCATCCAACATCTTTATAGTCCGTTCAAACTAGCTATCAGTCGAAGGGTGAAAAATTGTGATCAGAAGAACCTGTGTACCCAAATATTTCTATAAACCTTTCCATGACCTCTTGGTGAAAAATGTATTCGTATATGAAATGACAGTACAAGGGATATCATGTAGACATATAATCTTATATAAATAAAATCATCCCAGATCATCAATTCATAATGTCTCCATGATATAAAAGAATTGGGATACCTTTATTAAAAGATCCATAACTACAAAAAATGAATCACTACCTCGAGGAAACCTCGGAAAACCATTAACAGAATCAATGAAAACATCACTCCATTTCTATTATGGGACTCGTAATAGCTGTAATAATCCTATGGGACACTGGTGTTCTTCCTTCACCAACTAACTGGTAGAGCACCTAGTGATAAAATCTATGATCTGACTTTTCATACCAAGACACCAATACTGACGATGTTTATCACGATACATCTTGGAGACCCCAAGTTCATTTCCCACTAAGAAATGTGATATAATCACATTATCTCGTCTCACATATCTCTAGGAACCTAGATACTCCCATGTATACATTGGATTTCATATCCATCAATAGAAAAATCCATATGTAGGTCCCTACCTAAAATAATTCCCAATAGGATCAATCTTTCAGTGTCTGAGAACTGCCTTCTCTTCACCCTATATAGATATAAAGAGGATACTACTAAGACCACATGATAATGATTCTCATGAAAATCTTGAAACACAAAATGAATCTTAGAAAGGAGTTCCATAGACTTCCAATCATCACAGGATTCCTGAACATCTTGTTCCTAAGTTTTCTAGGTTAACCCACCAGCTACCGCATTTCCCTTTCTGAAAATTTAGGAAAGCTTAATGAAAATGGGCTGAAGGTATTGGAACCATATTAATTATCTAAGATTAAAGCGATTATATATAAATATATATTTGAGGCTGTTGTGGTCCGTTTACACCACAATGTACTCTCCCATCAGATAATTATTCCAATAACACTAGGCATGTATGAATGCTGTAATGTCATCGTTATGAATCAGTAATTATGCTTGTGAGTCATGAACTTATGAGACCTATATGAAAAAACATGATCCCCTTTATTGAACACTATACATGTTTGAGAAGGATTGAGATGATTCCATAATATTATTCTTCATTAACAATTGAATCATTATAAATAATGGATTAGTAATAATTTTTTTTCAATGAGACTTTCCTTATTATCAATGACATATTAACCCTTTTTAAGGAAGGAGAAAGGCCTAAAAGTTTTCCATCTTATTGAAGGGGGTTATAAAACATAGAGTTACTATCCCACTTTTTGTGCCGTTTTATTAAAAAGGTGTCTTTTGAACCAATTATTTATTGGATAGAGGGGAATTTATCTTGGAGGTTATTTCAATCCCTTGAGAATGATCATTTGCAATGCCATTATTGGAAAAATCATCTAGAAGTTGTGTAAGATAACTCTCAAGGGGTAAAATTTCCCTATCAATACTATCATAAGTGGATTTACACAAGCCTATGAGATTGTGTGTAAGAATTTTCTTCTTCATGATACCATAAAAAACATCATTTCACAATACATAGAATTCCATGACTTAGAAATAAAATTATCACAGTCGATATGGGAAGAATAAGAACCGTTGAATAGGAAAGGATGGGGAAACATTAGGTCTCTAGAAACTAGACTGACATGTATGGATTAGTGTTTAAAATTGAGATTGTAGAGAGTGATTACTCAAACATAGTACAATTTATCAAGTTCTATTACATTAGTAGAATATTGATCATGTTTTTTAGAAACTGTTTTCTTACAATTCCTCATTTATTATGTATATTTGGAACAAAAAAGATTAATATCCACTAGATAATATCCCTTAATGAATGACTTGAAAACACTAGAGGATATTGTGGAATGAACGACACCAATTATTTCAATAGTGCACAATATTGTATTTATTTCCCCAAGGACATTACATATACCAATGATACTTCAAACGATTCTATCAATTTCATTGCAGATATGTCTTCTCTCTTAGTACCATTTCATAACTTAAATGAATGAAAAAATATACATACCTGTATATTCATCCTCACTAATGACCATTTATTCATAAGTGATAAAAGTCCGAACATTACGAAATGGAAAATGAGAAATGAACAAAAAGGTTTCCACAAGATTTATAGTGTTATTGATTCCAACCAGGTTATATCCAATTTTATCAAGGCCAATAAAAGAATGAGAAGAGGATATGTTTGGTTTAGAAAAACCTATGATTTTGGGTTTAATAATCTGTATATACACTTTAAATGAGTTGGTAGTTTTAGAGTTGTCCATTAATTAACAATTCAATAATAAAATATTCATCTTGAACAATATTTTGATATTGATTTTCCTTTTAATTTTTCTTCCCCTCGACTTCTTCATTCAAGAATATTTATTTAATACTATAACAAGTCCTAATGAGATTTTGATTTGTACTTTCCTTATTAGGTTAGAACCGTCCATTCATGTGGAAACAACATTGGTTCTTTTTCCAGGGACAAGAATTACAATTGTAGCTTTTATAGTGGTGGGGGGTCGTGCTGGGGGGCTTTGAGAAACCCAAGGACCAACAAAGAGGGCCTCTCCCCCTTCCCCATTCTAAACCATTTTACTCTATATATTATTTTGGGAGATATAATGCATGCCAAAAATAATGGTAGAATAGGTATCTTAAGGAGACCCTAAAGATCCAGCACTATCCGATCGTCCAGTTTCCCTATCCATAGTATGGGAAATACATTCAGTAATAATATATTGATTAGCATGGTTTTCATGAAATTTATTTTTCAAATCATGTGAAGATACTAAAATAACATCAGTAAGAAAATTATTTAGAGGAACAAGTTTATATCTTCTTACAACGGGTCTTTGTTTCTAATCATTTCCATACTCATACTCCCTAAGAATGACTGGGGAGGATATTTCCATAGAACAATACTTTTCACAAGTGTTAATTTAATTATTAGTGACCATTGTAGACACCAATGTGCATGGAATTTTAACATGGGTGTTGGAGGGTTGGGGTTCTTTTCTCATTATAAATAGTTTCTTTCACATAATTCACCCCTTTTTCCAGATTGACATCCCTTCTTTTTTTACATTCCCTTCCTCTTTTCAAGATTTTCATTGTTAATATATGGGATTTTTAACTTTTATTTGAATGATTTTGTAGTTGAAAATGGAGTTTCCTATAGTTTTCATAGTTAATAAAATGGGGGAAGGTACTCATATTATAAAATTACATCAAAATTTTAATAATTAGAAATAATGATTTATTACATATGGTAGCGTTGAATCCAATTTTTATTTTACAAAATTCTAGAATAAAATCCTAACTCCCCATCAAGGTTGTGTTAATCCTTATTTTTATGTGATCCCACACATGTGGCCCAATTATTAAAGATCATGGGGTTCCATAACTCCCAATTATTCCCATAATGTCTAATAAAAATATAAATTATGGAATGTCTTCGAGTGAATGTGTTGAAGTTGATATACCATTATGAAAGTACAAAAATCCTAGTTTGAGATTTATTTTTTATAATTTCCATGAAATGACGTGATATTACATGATCTAGAAGATGGTATGAAACTAGTATCTACCAATCTAGATAAGATAGAAATTAGTTAGGCCCTTATATTGAGTAATATTTTCCATGAGATAATTGTTACACCAGGGTTTATAATCCTTAGGAATAATCATTTCACATAGAGAAGAGTTCTTATATAGGACTAATCTTTGTTAAAGGGAAACTCCCCCAACCATGACTAAAATGTCACCATCATCTAATTTTCAGATAGTACACAGTCGAGAGGGATATTTCATGATGAGTAAGTGTTACCCTAAAAGAGCATATGTGAAGGCTACACATTTAGAACATATATTATGAAAATAATACAATACCAAGGTCAATTTACCTTTCACCACAATTAAGGGATACAAAGAAATCTCCCACATAGGATTTAAAGAACGAATAAAATGATGCTAAGGTGAGAGAAACAACCGATCTATGATTTCATAGGATCACTATGTTCAGAGATATCTCTCCCAACCACCCTCCAAAACATGTGTTTATGTTATCCTTGGATTTTAGTGGGGGTGGAGAAGGGAGGGGAAACCATTTATTATTCTCCCATATTATCTATCATTTATTACACCATTTCATAAGATTAAATGAATTAGGGAGTAACTTTATATGATGCATGAACATACCATCACTTTTATACATCTATTTATAACATTTGAATTAATGAGTACACCATATAGAGGTGTCCTTAGGATATATATAATCATGAATTACATATTATTTAATTATGTGTGGATATTTTTCTAGTGACTCCTAGAAACCCAAAGCACGTTTATCTTCCCACATTACATATAGTGGTAAAAGAATATAGTGTGGAGAAGATGAATCCCATATGATCATTGGATGACTCATCACAACATTTGGATACAATATAGAGGTGGGATGATTTTTTCACCCATTTTTTATTATCAAACTATATGATGATGAAGAATATTTTTTAGATTCTCTTAGGTTTATGGTATTCAATGTTTTTTAGTGTTATTCAACTTAGTATTTTGTGAATTTTAATATTATCTTACATGGATATCCTCATAAAATGATTTTAATTCCATCTTATTGATCTGATAAATGTTATTAAGAACTATCAAAACCCTACAGTTTTAATACATAATAATTTATATACATACTAACTCAGTTATTAGAACACATTATTATTTGGGAAATTTTTAAAAATTATGTGAATAATGTTATAATATTGTCCTCATGATTTATTAAAGAACATAAATTATGGTAATATGAAATATAAATTATGAATTAATGTTGTGTTTTAAAATTTTTAATGATAACATATATTCATATTAATTAATATAATAAGTATTTTTCATTAATTCAAAAACCACCAAAAGATTAATCTCTTAACGATCATTACAAACCATAACCACAACATCCATAAAAATCATAGAAACATATAACAATAGAAAAAACATATATATCAACTTCATGAACATTATAGAGGCTACAATCATATTATTAATGATTATGTACTGAAAAAAAAAACATAAATAAATGAGGAATGAATGGAATAATTAAATTATTACTATTAATATTTTAAATGAATTATTTGATAGTGAGTAACAAAAAGTTATAAATGAATGGTATTAATGGAAAAAATATAAATAATGTTCTAAAATAGATGTATCATAATATATAATTTTTAATATATGGTTTTATTGAACATCCAACAAAATATAAATCCAAGGTAAGAATCTTTCATCACAATTTCCCTTCATTGAGATATGTTTTATTTTAGAAACTTATTTTACATCATATGATATGTATACTATCCCTTTGAAATATTCTTATCATAGTTCAATTTTGATTAATAGAGTTTACAATTCTATTTGAAGATATATTTTTTATTTTCTTTTTATTCATTCTTCAATATAGTCTTAAGGTTTTTCTTTACTCTATCTCTCTTTACTGGCTTATACTTTGAAATTTTTTAATATGTCTGAAATATTACATCCAATGTCTATATCATATAATATTTTATTTTTTTAATTATCAGGTGATTTATTTTCATTATAAATGTATACTTTTTTATTCTTGATTTATAAATATATATCCTTATTTTGGAAACCAACCACTCTCTATAATAGATATTTCTTATCCACGTAAATATTATTTGTTACCAAAAAGTTTTATTTCCATATTTTGAATGTTAAATAAGTATTCTCTTCCCGATCATGAATACTTCACATTAAATCCATTAAATAAAAAATATTATAATTTTTCTCCAATGTGGATTTATATAAAACAATTAAAAATATATACAAGTAATTTATTTCCGTAAAAATATATTTTTTAATCTTATACAATAGATTTAATATGAATTAAGATATTTATATTTCTAAAGGACTTGTTATTGGGTTGTTTATTATTAATATAATATATTAAAATATTTTATTTTCACCATTTTGAAAATTATATTGAATGCATCCCATAACAATGATTTAATGAAAATGTTACCAAATTTTTGTAAAATTATTTTTATGATTTCTCATCAATTTTACACTTGATCAACTATGATATAGTATGTGGGTATTTATTCATGATATGCAATATTATGACAGTCTCAGTGGTCAAATTTAACAAATATTTTGATTTTATATGTTAGGTTTGTCCAAAATTGTTAGATTATGTGTCCATGGATTATGATTATTATAGAATGATTCTACTTTACCATATAATAGATATTTTCATACTCTTATGAGGATCCAATTGTGGTTTTATATTCATATGAAATGATCTATGTACCTAATAACATGTTATATATCAAATTATAAAATTCCTTGATCTAATTTCATGAATTAATTTTTTTTCTTCCATTTTATTACTTTGTCACATTTTAATGATGTAATGATATGTTCCCCATGACATATTTATCTGATGTTCCTTTACTATGTTTTTTAGGTCACTCATTTATTATATTTACCAATTTTTCGAGGAAATTATATATAAGAATATATCTTGGAAAAAATAAATTTAATATACATTTATGAGAGATGAGGAGGCATTATTGCGTAATAAGAAAGTTATGAAAGAAATACCTAAAGGCGATAAACCTTTTTTCTATTAGAGTGTGTTTTATTTGTAAAAATTAATATATCTATATAGTAAATTATGTAGGATGTTTGAATTTTATTCCCAGGTTATCTCAGTTGTCATTAGAGTGATTTTTAGTTATTTTTATTGATTTTTTTCTAGGAGAATAACACGATAAGAATTAATTTTTTTGTAATATGAAGTTAAATCATTATAATATGAATCATTAGTGTTATAATTTGAATAAAACGACTTATAAGTTTAAAATAATATTGAATTTTTTGAAATAAAGGTGTTATATTGTAATAAACATTATGATTTATTTTCACAATTATGAGAGTGGTTACTCTGAGTTTATTAAAATATTATTATTTGGTACACACATTAACAACTTTTAATTTACATAATGGATTAAACTCATAGGAACCGACTAAAGAATAAATATTATGGAAAATGTGGCATTTTTTAATGATAAACCAAATGAAATTGAATATGGTTTTAAATCCTTCTTGGATATACTCTCTCATGTTATAAGTAATATCCTTATAAAACACCTATAATTCAGTATGAATCTCCATTTAAATAAATATTTCATCTAAAATTTTTATTTACAAATAACATCAAACTAAAATGAACCATGATACATTTTAATAAGATAACATATTACAGTGAATGATAAAAATTAATAAATTATGAGACTTCAATATGAAGCATCATTAATAAATTTATAAGAGGAATAAATATATAAGTAAATAAAAATAGCACAAACAAGAAGTCATTATTGTTGTGTTTTTCTATGAAGATAATCAACACAATTAGAACTATACAAATATAGAGAAAAATAAAAAATATATATTCATGTTGAGAGAGATTTAGATATATTTAATGAATTATTTTAGGAATGTATATATGGATATATATATATATATAATGAAATATAACTATTATAAATATGGTCATTTGAAATATGGTCATTGGAAAATAAGCCCTTATAAATATGGTCATTGGATATATATATTTATTCAATAACTATACTGAATTTGTTTATTATTAGTAAAAAATATAAGATAATAAAATTAATTAATAATGTATAATGAAACAAAAATCTAATATTTAATTAAAATATATTTATGTGTTACATATTAATAATAATAATAATAATATTAAATAAAAATATTAAAAAATAAAAAAATATTTTAATATAAATGTATTGATAAAATTAATTTTTTAGAATATAAATAATTAATTTTACTGGAACCAGGTTGATATTATTTAATATAAATGTGATTGGTTTCAAATGATTATTTTTTCAAACATTTTTTTGTAATTTTTTATAAAACTTAATTACCAATAAAGAATGTTTTTAATGAAATGTTTTGATAATTTGTAAAATAATATAAAATTACATTCATGAAACATTTATATCTTAGCATGGAATGAGAAAATTTTCTTTTTATACTTAAAAAATGCATTTTTCTAAATTTTTTATGCATTTTGATATTAAAAATAATTTTGACAACTCTTAGTGATTTAATCAAATAAAATATACTTAATATTTGTAGTTATAATATTAAATTTATGAAATGATTCTAACATCATATTCAAAAACTCAAATAGGATACATATGTAAAATTTAGATATTGCGGTTAGGCTAAAGAAGTTATTCTCAATGAATTATTTTTTTTAGGGTTGTGTAATTCTTATCACAATAAATTAAGTTAATATATTTTAAATAATAAATATAATATAATGATTATATATATATATATAATTTATTACTAGTGATATAATTACTAATTGAGATTAAATTATTCAAAGAACACTTAATAATTTTAAAAGCCATTAATCTATGAAAAAAGTTTTTATATTTATTATAAGTTTTGAATTATAATTTAAATTTTGTATATATAGAAATAAAATTGGATTAATGAGTCAAAATTTAGAATCATCACATCAAAATTTACTATTATTGGTTATATTATATTTTTAGTAAGTAAATATTTACCATGGTAAAAATTTAATTTAGTTTAACATGGAAAAATCGATAATCTTTCATTTCTAAAATTTTGTTAAATAAACTTGAATCATATAAATTATTATTGAACATTGTTATATGGGAATTTTATACTATCATGTTTCACCAACCATTCTTTATCGCTCACCAAAATTTAGTTTCCAAGGAAAAGTACCTCATTTTAACTTATAAGGGGAGATCATTTTCCCCAATATTAAACCACTATATTCCCTCGAATTAATCTTGAATTCCAACCCATTTTATTTATAGTTGAACTATACTACTTTTTTAGAAGACCCTAGCCTCATAAAGATGGCCTAATTACTTAATTTGTAAGGATTTCATCATTTTAATGGGAACTTTTTCAAAAAATAATGCACTTTTATGGATTTCATGAGTAAAGGTATGAGTTTTTCATCTCAATTACTATCAAATAAAAAATGATTAATATTCACCATTTATTTTATTTTGTGTGTTTTATATATTAATAATAGATGTCCTATTACATAATGTATCATGGAATATAATATATTTACAAATACATATCTTTTTTATTCTTTCATGGTCTTTTGATTCAAAGGTTACTAACCATGTAAGGGTTTATTTTACAATATCTCATTGAAATAATGATTTTATATGTATGAACTTTGATTTTGGGGAAAAATGTTTGTTTTTACTCCCTTAACCCCCATAAATTTTATCTCTCAAGTGTTTTTCCCTGGGTTTACATGTCTTCTTACCATTTCATCTAAATTTCAATCATAATTAAACCAAGATGTTTCTTGTAAGAGAAGATTATATTTTAACTTCTCTTCAATCATGAATCTTTTTCATCTGTGTACATATTCTTTATATTGGTTTATGGATGTTCTTATCTACACTTCAATGATTTCTTAAGTTCACTATTTTTAGGTTCTTTGAATTACATTATAAAATTTTAAAAATATTCCTTTTATTTTTCCCCATAGGATTCATTTTACAATGACATTGACTATGTTTACAAAAGTGTGAAAATTAAACATTTTAAAACATTTTCTATATAAATTCCTCTTCCCACCAAAACTATCTTTTTTATCTAAGAAACATTATCTCTATGTTTTCATGTTTTTGAAGAATAATCTGAATTCCCAAGTTTTAATAAATAATTATATTTTAATATAATGATTACGTGTCACATGGTGACATTATTTTACATTTTATTTTAATTATATAATATGTTTTAAAGTTTACATTGAGTTTTAGGAAGAAATTCATTGTTTTTTTGATGAAATGGGGATTCAAATAATATTTCATGGTTTGTGTACGGTTAGTATAAACTACGTTCTAATCAGGTCAGTAACACCCTAAAATTTTATGGTATGTCCCTTTTTAAACAATTTTAATTTCTTTGATATCTTACATTACATAGAACACTAATCTTAAGAAAATGATTAATTATTATCAATTAATTATGATAGTTATCACATATCCATTGGAATGGTAGGAATGAATGATATTAACTAAATTATGAAAACATATTTTACATGTTTTAAAAAAAATTGATACATTTGTTACAAATTAATTCTAAATATTAATGGGATCCAATTGAACACAAAAGATATATGTTTATAAAAAAATCTTTTTATAAAAAATATTTTTATGCCCACAATGAAATTATATCATAATAAATTAAATTAATCACTATTAATGGAATATTTTAATGTAATATATATTATATATGTATTCAAATATATTTTTAAATTCATCTAATATCTTCTATATACTTAAGATAAAAAAACCAATTTTAAGTGTATGGGGTTATATTTTTTTAAAGAAAGTTTTGTTACTTTTTAATGGCGCCCTTGTTTTAAATATATTTTTTATACTTTAATAAATTTTTTCTAACAAAATAATCATTTTTTTTGAAATTTGAATATCAAAATTTACTTTGGTTGAATTTTATGTATTCTTATGATGCGTTTTATTTTATTTTCAATAGTGTAAAAATATGACATTTTAATTAAAAATTCATCTTCGTCTCATTTAGTTATATAGTTAAATAAAGATATAAATTTGTTTTTAATTATAAATATTTAAATTTTACATCACTTAATCTAATATAGTTCATTTAAATAAATTTCTCATTGAATATATATATAACAACATTTCAATATTTGAACATTTTTACTTTAAAAACTCGATGTTTCATCCCTTATAAAGGAAAAATATCAAATTAATTTAGAAAAATTATGAAAATCGATTAATTAATAATAAAATCCATATTTTTAATCAAAAGGACCAATTTTAGTAAATATTCCCATATTATTTTTTTTGGAAAATATGAATAGTAACCTTTGTAATTTTTTTACCTCAGTTAAGGCTAAATATGGTAATTATGGGTAAAAATAATGTTATATGTATTAAGAAATTTATTAAAACACATGTACTTAATTTTTTTGAGTTACTGTTGACCAAAAATATCAATGGGACTATTTTATGGCCTTCTAGAGCCTCTTGAATGACTTTAAGGTTTTTTAGAGTATTTTATTCTAAGAAAAGTCAAATATGTCCTACCTATATTTTTAATAAGTATTAAAGTTTTAATATGTGGTTATTTAGAACATATATTTAGCTATAAATAGTATTTTGAATTGTAAAGTGTTTTTTTTTCATCATGATAATTTATTTTTAGTTTTTACTTAATTAATAATCATATTAAAGTCTTACACAATGATGATAAACTAATTACTTTATTAATAGGGATATCAAATAAATGATTTTATAAACATTTAAATAAATATAGTTTAAATAATTAATGTCATCCAATAATTTTAATAATTATAATTTAACATGTTTGTGATATATTATAAGTGATTTTTAGAATATATCATGTTTTTTTTATTTTTATAAAAGTCAATGTAATGAATATTATCAAAATTGTTATTAATGTTATATTAAAATAAATAATATATTTTTAAATGATATAATATTCATAAAATTCTAAAATCCAACCAATGTATTGGTATGTGGTATATAATTTCATAAAACACTCTTGGAGGTAGTGGAAGAAAAAAACCACTCTTTCTTGCCAAGCCCACATGTCACTAGATCTTCAAGCAAAGGGGAAATACCTAAAAAGGTTCCCAAGTAGGTGGGGATAAATTCCAAGGAGCATGAACCACCTATAAAGGAACCATCTACCACCGACTTGAAGAATATAGTAAAGTAGACAATGGCACCAAATATCCACCAAAGTGGGAAAGAATTGATAGAATGTGATGAGTGGGAAATTATCCTCGATTGCAACAAAGACTTCTCGGACATGGTATTAGAGGTAATCACTCTGAAAGTGGAGTTTGACAGGTTGGTTGGGATGTGGTTCCAGTTAAACCTCTCTAAAGAGACGGGTTCTTGGGCCGATAAAAAAACTTGGAATTTTGGCACATGGATTCAATGGGAAGAAGATTACTGTGGAAGAGATCATCCAAAATTGAGATAATATGGTTTAAAACTATGAAAAACTTCTCAATAATGTTTTATAAGAGAGGGATACTGGCCTCAAATGGACTCTACTCATAGGTAAAGTCTCTAAAAGGCTTAAATTGGAATTTATAGATTCCACTATTTCATATCATATTGATTGAATGTATCTCTGTGTAAAGGATTGGTTTCCCAATTTTCCCAAAAAAGTGTTTTTATTAATCAAAAATATATTTGGAGATTCAGAAATTATGGATATCTTAGTATTACAAAATTACTATCCCTACATCTCTTATGAAGTGATCTAATGGTAGTCACCCAAAGAAGAGGTAATTGTTTTTACCAACCCATTAATGTTCATTTATTCTTCTAATTCATGTTAAAATGTTTATTTAATTATATAATATTAAATATATTATCATCTATATGATGATATTTTATTATATTTATTATACTATTATATTCTACCTTTTGTCCATCCTATGAAAAGAAAAATTGTCGTGCGTGCGTACGTACAGATTACCTAATCCACACCGTGGTGTAATCTATTTTTCATCACCACTTTACTTGGATGGGTACAATAAGGTAAATAATGGATATATATAATAAATATGGAATGTTATTGATTCTATAAAAATTAATATTTCATAAACATCCTTACCATTCCACCATTAAGGGAATTATACCATCGCTCGTGCAGATGTACGTTCTATCGTCTCCACGATGTGATTCATATTCCATGTTAACCAATCAAGAACGGATATAAAAATTTATATAATGATTTAATATAAACATATGATCTTAATATAATTATGGAGATGATATAACTATATCTTATACAAAATAATCAAGACATACATGAAAAAACATGCATATGAAAATAAATCAGCTAACTCCCGAAACAAGGGTAATAATGAAATTAATAAAGGGGTGATTAAATGATATATTAGAATCATATAAGATATCATAGATATTAAAATGGATATAGAATAAAATAAAAACATGATTTAACCCATTATAAAAGACTTTTAGATATGTATATTGTAAATCAAATATAAGGTAAGGGGTTTGTCGTCTCACTTTTACATCTGTGAGATATATGCCTTATTCACAACTTTTGTTGTTGTTTAGAGGTGTATATAATACAATTTTGAGATGTTATATCATTAATATCCAAATTATAACGATATTATAAGTTTTAATTAATGTTATTCCATTATTTGGATTATAATTCAAATGTTTCAAAGTGGAATGAGACACTTTGGAATGTTTATAGATTATTTTTCTGAGGAATTTTTCATTAGTCTCAATTAAAATTATCTTCATCTATGTCAACATACTTCGTTAAATATTTTAATTCATTGAGTTTTAACTGTTATGATACCAAATAATTTTTTTTAAATGGTTATTTATTAGTTTTACTCGGTATATTTTATTTTGATACCAATCAATATATTACTAAGGATGGGATGTGATTATGTATACTTAATGAAAGTTATTTACATTTTTTATTTGACTTTAAATACCAATGTATATGTTGATTATGTTTCAACTATTTCATATGATAAATGTATTTGACATAGTAAGTGACATGTGTGGACCTATATTTCCCCTGGATGCATTAGTAAATCTAATGAGACAAACTAGTTTGGGTAATAGTTGAGGCCTTACTGATTTATGTATGATGTCTTAGCCAAATTATTGATGGCATGTTTATGATATACGACATTATTAATTACCTAAATATGATAATAATTATTGATATTCCATGTTATTTTTAGATTAGTAGAATATCCATGTGATTGTTTATATGACATTATTTGATTATCCTTAATTCTTTCCATATTATGGTGAAGATTATATTTAAATGGATTGTGTTTCAGTTATTCTTCTTGCCTCAATGTTTATTAATATTTATTCATAATATATTTTATTGTATTATTACCTTACTGAGCATTTGAGCTCCCCAATTTCTTATGTTTTATTTTTTTCCATCATTCCATGATGTTTATTGTGATTGAAAAGAAGTGATAATATAATAGAAAATTAGTGTTCTTAATGGAGTCATTATGTCGTATTCTATAATTTCAATTGAAATATATGTTCCAAGTATATATCTAGTTTAAAAAAACTACTATTTTTTTCTTTGGGATTTGATTCCTTATATCTTTTTCCCATGTAATAATGTAACCACTGACTCTAAGAAACCAAGGTCTCGGTCTTTTTAGTTTGTATCAAATTGTTTTTGTAGAATCCTTGGGAACTTGATTTAGGAAATATCGGATTAGAAAACATAAACCTATTACTGAAATTGAGGATAATTCTAAGTATGATATGTCATCCAATATAGTTTTTAATACTATGGATAACCAAGGGTAAACCTATGGGCACATTTAGTAAGAGAGAGATCTAATGATTTTGATATCCTCTAAATGATTCTTCCTGACTAATCACTATAAATAGAGTTTCCCACATTGTACTTTGGGTTTTTTTCATTGGTTATAATCATCAAGAGTATACATATAATGGTTATACTATTGATGATGATGAGTCTAAAAAATGAAAGGAATGATTTATTAGGGAATAAGATGATAAAAAACTATTAACGGTTTAAGAGTGATGTAAAATGATTAATGATATTGTGTTTATAGATTCAGGAGTTATTTCATAAATGGTTATTTGTTTATAACAATCTTGAAGCACATAATGATTGTATGAATATACTTATTCTCTAAGCATGAATTTATTAATTATGGTTTTGAAGGTGATCATATATTTGGTATATAATAATAAGAGGTACATTTTGATTTTTTGAAGAGTATTATGTAAAGATTGATTTTGTAAATTTAGACACCTTTTTAAAATATAAATTTAGACAAATGTATTTTGGACGAGGCTTAAGTTGAAATGTATTAAGTTGAAAATTGCATATTATTGTTTGATGGAAAATTATGGCTTACTAGATACTATGTGCTAACAATTTTAGTCTTCATAATCATTTAGAGGATAAAGGATTTACTAGTAGACCTTATGGTTTATTAAAATTTATTCAAGAATAAAAATTTATCTTTAATTTCAATTTCATGGAAATGGAGATGATGTTAAAACATAATGAATCACAACCAAATAATTTGATTATTCTTACAACATGGAAATAAATTAAGTAAGTTTATTTTCTCATGTAATTATCTATATAGTAAAATAAACCCTAAACTATAGGAAATGAATTTGGAATGAAAAAGGACAATCCATTAATTGTCTTATTGAGAAATAAATTTTCTCTTTACCCCATCCCAAATATACAAGTTTTTGATGGTAGACTTTCTGATGACCATGATCTCTATCACTCTCCATTAGATTATAATAATTTCATTTCTATTCGATATCCTAGTTTACACTTTACACTAATTTTACACTATTCTAAATCCTAATTTTGCGGCGACCTTCAGATTTCCCATTCCCTCTTGTTAAGGTGATGTTTTATTAACCCTATTTATGATGTGGGTTTCCCAAAAAGGCATTTAAAGTATAAAACATTGATTTTATAAGTGTAATTTCAAATTACGAGGACACAATTTACTGAATTAGGGGTAAATGTAACACCCTAATATTTTACAGTAGGTCCCTTATTAAATAAATCCAATTTTATTGATACCTTAGGTTACACAAAAAAATGGTCTTAAACAATCAATTAATATTATTATTTAATTATGATAGTTATCACATAGCTATTTGAATGGTGGGAATATATTAACTAAATTATAAAAATATAGTTTTCACATTTTTAAAAAATTAATTCATTGGTTCTCAATTAATATGAAATTAAAATGATAACTAATTTAACCTAAAGGACTTTTTTCTATAATAAACTATTTTTATGCCAATAATAGAAATTTATCATAATAAATTAAATTAATCTAGATTAGTGAAGGATATTAATAAAATATATTATATATATCTATATATATTCAAACAAATGTTTTTAAATTAATTCAGCAAGTTTCATATGTATAAGATTAAAATAAAACCAATTTTAAAAATAAAATGTTATATTTTTATAAACGCAGTTTTGCCCCCATTTGATGGAGAACTTATTTTAAATATATTTTTTGACACTTTATTAAATTTTTTTGAAAAGATAAACTTCTTATTTTAAATAGTAGTATTAAAATTTACTTTGGTTTAAGTTTTGGTATTTTTATGATATGTTTCATTTTATTATAAGTAGTGAAAAAATAATTCATTTTAATTGAAAACTAAATTTTCATATCATTTACTTATAAATTAAAATTCTATTTTAAATTGGATTTAATGTTTAAATAGTTCCATTATATATCATTAACATTAATGTGGGTCATCAAATTCAATTTCACAATGAAATTAGACATAAAAACATTTTAATCTTTTCGATAGTTTAAATTTAAAAACTTGTTATCGCATCCCATCTACAAGATTAATTTTAATTTAATTTGTTCAACATATATAAATTTAATAATGAAAAAATTATATCACATTTGGAATCATAAGGTAAAAATTTAGTAAATATGTATCTTTTATTTTTTTAGACAATATGAATAGTAAACTTAGTAATTTTATTTTCATGATTAAGGATAAATAAGGTATTTGAGGGTAAAAATAATATTATAAATATAATAAAATTACTCTAACCCTTGTCCTAATTTTATTGGATGATTTAGTGTCACGAATAAGTTTACTTGAGACAATTTTATGGCCTCTTGGAACTACTTGTAATACATTTTTTCTTTTATTGTATTTTATTATAAGGAAAGTAAAATATGTCATAATCATATTTTAAATGAGTATTACATTTTTAATATGTGGTTATTAAGAGTATATTCTCTACTATAAATATTAATTAAAATGTTTAATTATTTTTATTAATCATTATTATTTATTTATAATTTTTAGGAAATAAATAATTACCTTAAATGCTTACACAACGATGATGCAATAATTATTTAACTAATATGAATATCAAATAAATGATTTTAAATTTTTTAAAATAAATATAATTTAAATAATTAATTTAATACATAAATTTTATAGATATATATGACATTTTAGTGGTATATTATAAGTTTTTTTCAATGATACCTCATTTTTTTATTTTTTTAAAAGTCAATGTAATGAATACTACCAAAATTCGAATTAATTTTATATTAAAATATATAATATATTATTAAATGATATAAAATTAATAAAAATATATAATTAGACGAAATAATTTTTATGTTATTTATAATGTCATAAATAATCCCTCTATGGTTAGTTTTTCATTTTATTATAAATTTATTTAGCCTTAACGAGTAAAAACCCATGTCGTAATGGTAAGAGTTAAAGAGATTAATTAAGGTTTAAAACAAACCTAGAAGGGTAGAAATGTGATCTACACATGCATAAAAATTATTGTATGTGAGGATTTAGACCTATACTAATCTTACCTTATAAATAAATCACATTGAGACCATTTTGATTTAGAAATTAATTTATATTAATTTAATATTTTGAGAGATTCCAAATATTCCCCTTACCTCAATTATAAAGTGAAATATCCCCATTCAATTACTCTCACCACAATGACCCTTATACCTCAGAAAAAACATCAAATTTTATCCTCCCACAATGAATATAGATTTTTGAGAGATCCTAGTCTTTCAAAAAGTGAAATCCTAGATCCCTTAAGTATCAATTTAAATGAAGTCAGCAACAGAAAATGTAATAGTTTCTATCAACTCATTAAACTTCATTTATTATACTATATGATCTTCATGTTTTGATTAAATTATAAATTAATAACTATAGTATCATATATATGATGCGATGCTATTATATTTTTGGTGAAACTATATTCCTCCTTTTATCCATCCAATGAAAAAATAAATTACCGCGCGTGCGTATGTATGGATTACCTCACCACGCAGTGGTGTAATATGTTTTTCAGAACCAATTTACATAGATTTATATAATAATATAAATAATAGATATATTTATAATAATTATTACATTATTTTGATTGTTTAAAAATTTATATACCATACACTTCCTTACCACTTCACCATTAAGGGAAGGATATAATCGCTTGTGCGTACGTATAGTCTACCATCTCCATGACGTGATGTGATTCATTTTTAATGTTAAAAATTCAAGAATGATGATAAAAAAGTTATATATTAAATAAATATGAAATATATGACCTTAATATCTTTCTAGATATGATGCAATTATATCTTATCCACTAGAACCAAGGCTTACTTGACAAAACATGCATAGAAAAATAATGTAGTTAGCACCTGAAAAAAGTATAAAAATGAAATTAACAATTAGGATATAAAATGAACTAATAGGATAATATGAGATATAATAAATATGAAAATAGTTAAGGTATAAAATAATAATATGATTTAAACCATTATAATGTAGGATTATATATGTATAAATAAAAATAGACCTAAAGTATGTGGTTTCTCGTCTCACATTTACGTCTGTAAGATATATTCTTTATTCACCACTAATTTTTGGTATGTGGGGTATATATTGAACCTTTTAAATGTTATATCATTAATATAATTATTTTCATGATATTATATGTTTCATTTAATGTTATAACTTTATTGGGAATAAAATTAAACTATTTTATAGTTGTATAGGGGCACATTGGAATATTTAAAGATCATTTTACTAAATAATTTTTCTAATGGCCTCATTTTAAAGTATCTTAATCCATGTAAACATCCAACGAACATTATGAAATTTTATTATTGGGTTAAAGTCCAAAAAAATTAATGGGGTAAAATATTTTGATACCATTTAACATATTACTCTGGATGGTTTGTGATTATGTCCACTTAATGAAAGTTATTTACATTTTGTATTTCAATTAAAATAAAAATATAAATGTGGATTATGTTTCACCAATTTCATATGATGAATGTATTTGAATTATTACGTTATGGGTGGGGACTATTATAGCCCCTCGATGCGTCGATAGGTTTCATGAGACAAAATAGTTTGGGTATTGGCTGAGGCCTTAACCATTTATATATGGTGTCTTGGTTGAAGCCTTGATGGTAGGTCTATGATGTCTGACGTTATGCATTCCCTAATCATGAGATTAGTTGTTTTTGTTGTAAGAACCCGATTTTTTCACTTAGGTATGGATCCTTTAATTTTCATTCTAAATATTTACTTTGGACCTAATATAGATTCCTAATGAGTTAAAAAAGGTTCGGGGGGTGTCTGGGGATAGTTTGGAGCTAAGAACACCTCTTTTTGGGGAAGCAGGCCACGTCACATGGTTTGCGTACAGTTAGTGCACAAATTTCCTAACCATGTGGACTGTGTTTTTTTATACGGTGGCACTTCGCATGGTTGGCGCATGGCCGTGCAGCCTAATCGTGCGAGCATCCATTTTACTAGGTACCTGTGCTTGACTTGCACACGATTTGATCAAACCATGCAAAGGAAGAGTTTTTGGGAAGAACCGTATCGCACGGATTGAAAATTAGTGCGGACAAACCGTGCAAAGGCTAAAACATGTGTCAAATCTAAAAAACACCCTTAATGATCTTTTAATCCACCCCCTTCCACCATAATATGAGATTATATTGGATTGGCCGATTTCTCTCTCAAATTTGAGGTTTTTGAAGATCATATCATGGAATCAAGAGATATTATTCAGCCGGCTTCTGATCGAGCTTCCGTTCATTATGTTAGATGCACAACGGTAAGTATTCGAGCCCCCTTTATCCGTTGTACTTATAATTCACTCTTGTCCTAGTTATCGCCATGTGATAATTTTTCACCTTTTTTAGATCTACTCCGAGCCGAGGAAAATCAAGGGCCGATACCCAAGGAGGAGGCTCATTCAACCCGAAGGTGGGTGTCCTATAATTATTTCCTAAATTTCGTTGTTTTTGGAATATTTGTGCGGGGCCCACCTTTTTCATTGTAAACCGTTTATTAAATTAACATGCCATGATTATACTAATTAGAATCGTACGGTTATGCTCTTTCCAAGTAGATGATAGTTTCTTATGTATGATGTAGTCCATGAAAGGTGCTGCACGGGTTGCACCTACGATGGCTAATCTTACCAGTGAGTTCCAGCAGCAACATCCTCCTACTTTCTCAGGGGATGGTAGTTCTCAATCTGCTGAGTCTTGGCTAGAGGCCATTATGTCTATCATTGTGCATCTATAAATTCATCCAAAGTGAAGAGTCAAGATTGATACATACATGCATCAGGATTCGGCCAAACGTGAGTGAGATGTCGTTACCCACGTCAGATATCATTAGGGAATGTTATGGGTTGACTTCTAGACTGTCTTCAATGATCATTTATTTCCTCAATCACTAAGATATAACAGAACCCGAGAGTTCATGCATCTCAAGCATGGTTCTATGTCAGTTATGGAATATTCATCCCATTTCACCGACTTACAACACTTTGCACTGCTTCTAGCCAATGATGAGCTTTTGTGTGCTATAAGTTTTGAGGATGGGCACCAGTACTCCATCCAAACATAGGTGAATGTATATCAACTTACTACCTTCTATGAAATAGTTGATAAAGCCCTCATCACTAAGAGTAACTTGAGGGAAATAGCGAGTACAAGGTTTATAGGATTAGTGCTGCATCAGTCCAGTAGTTCTTATGGTGACATGAAACGTTCCCTTGAGGTTTATCATCAAGGAAGTGGCAGCTAGGGTATCTAGTTTAATAGCTCTTTATTATGTCATCAGTGTGGAAAACTAGGGCATAAGAATCCCCAGTGTGATAGAGACCCTATGGAGTTTCGGGCCTGAGGTCGTATGCGTCATCTTAAATTATTTTCCAAGACATTTACACCAGCTTCGAGTGGAAAAAGATCAACTTTAGCTCCAAATTTAAGATTGAGTTCTTTTGCGCCGCCTTAGGCAGGGAGTTGGAGTAGCACTGGAAGGTCTGGACAAAGAGGAGGTCATGGTTGTGGTAGTCTGATCCCTAATCACCAGCAGTGCTAGGAAAGCAGTCATGATTGTGGTCTCCTATCTGTTATAGAAGGCTGCAGATCAGGTCAGTTGCATGCCTTAGATCTGATGCCCGAGGATAAGGCTACAAAATCATCTACAATACAATTTACTATTCTAGTATCCTATACTATTGTCTTTTCTTTATTTGATACAGGTTATTCAAACTCTTTTATTTTTGTATCTATTATGGAACGTCTCAGACAAGAGATATAATATCACTATGGTCTAATGACGCTCGACACACCATTGGGAATACAAATGGAGGAAATATGCTAGTGTAGGGACTATCCCCTTGATGTTGGCAGTTACCCTTTCTTGTGGAATCTATTTATTCTCGAGAGGACATGTTTTTATATCATTCTTAGGATGGACTGGTTAGTCCACCATCACACGTTTGTATATTGTTATAGCTACATGGTTTCTTTTAAATCACCAGATCGCAGCAGTTATATTTTCAAATGTGAGTGGGATGTCTAGGCTAGGAGAGCTAGACCGAAGCATCATGGGCTAGGTTGAGTGACCACCCAGGTTAAAAATCATTTCATGGAGGATTAGGGTTTACTTCATACTAGTTTCCATCTAGTATTTGATCGTTTCAGGGAAGTCTTTCTGGATGACTTTTCTGGATTACCTCCTAAGAGAGAGGCATAGTTTACAACTTAGCTTGTTCTAAGAGCATCACCAGTGTCCATTCCTCCATACAGGATGGAAACTAATGAACTTCAGGAGCTCAAGACACATATAGAGGACCTAGAGGCCAAAGGGTTTATATGGCCTAGTACCTCCTATTAAGGTTCACCCATGCTTTTCACTAAGAAGGAAGATGGAAATATCCATTTATGAATGGATTACAGAAGGTTGAAACAACTTACAGTCAATAACCGATATCAACATCCTCGAATAGATGATATCTTTGACCAAATTCGAGGAGAAATTTGTTATCTAAGATCAACCTGAGATTAGGTTATCATTATGTGCCAGTCAGACCATCAGACATACCTCGTACAACTTTTTATAGTAGGTATGGTCTGTATGAGTATCTTGTTATGCCGTTTGGACATATGAATGTGCCTTCCATTTTAATAGATATTTTGAATAGGGTTTTCCATCCCTATTTGGACTCTTTTTTCGTGGTCTTTTTGGACTAAATCTTGGTGTACTCGCACACTCGTAAAGACCATTCCAAACATCTTGATATTGTTCTGAGTACCATGAGAGAGCATCATATTTATGCCATGCTTGATAAATGTGACTTCTGGATCGACAAGGTCCACTTCTTGGACCATATTATTTCATAATCAGGAGTATCTATTGACCCTAAAAAGTTTAGTGCAGTAGTCTCTAGGGAGTATCCTAAGAATGTGTTTGATATTAGGAGTATCTGAGGGAGGGATGTATATTACCTGAATTTCATACAAGACGTTTCTCTTCTTGCTTAACCCTTTAATAGACTTAAAAATAAGGGTGTAAAGTTTCTATGGTTAGAAGCATTCGAGAAATTCTATGATGAAATGAAAGGGAGGCTTGAATCGACACCTATTCTGATTCTTACAGAAACTGGTAAAGGTTATATCATCTTCTGTGATGCATCGGGCATTGGCCTAAGAGTAGTGTTGATGTAGGAAGACAATGTATTTTCATACATATCTCAGTATTTGAGTCCTCACAAGAGAAATTAAGTAGCACAATACCTCGAGCTAGCAGCTGTTGTCCATAACATGCATGGCTGGAAACATTATCTATTAGGTGAGTGCTTTGTCGTGTATATAGATCACAAGAGACACAAGTATATATTTTATTATCATTAATTTAACCTCCAACAGAGAAGATGGGTCGAATATCTACAATCCATTGATGTTGATCTTGCCTATACGACTGGAAAAGGCAATGTGGTTGCAGATTCACTGAGTCGGAAAACTAAAATGTAGGCCATAGAAGAAGAGAATGGTGAATGGAAGTTAATAGCCCTCATTTCTGAACATTATTTAGTGTTTCATGATAGTCATGTGTAGTCTTACCTATCAGCCTTAATAGTTACCTCTTACCTCTTTGAGAAGGTGAGGAGTAGGCAGTTTTCAGATCCTGACGGTTTGGTTCTCCATGATAGTATATTAGTAGATAACCCAACTATGGATTGGTCTATGGATAGAGATGTCATCCTACGTCTACACAAACGTAACTGGGTTTCTGCAGATGTGATATAGGAGTTGATGAAACAGTCCCATACTTCCCAGTGGGTAGTCCTTCCAGGCATCTCGAAGATGTATCGAGATACTTGACACTGGTTTTGGTGGCCTGGAATGAAACATTAGATTTCAGGCTTTAACACTAGGTGTTTCACCTGTCAGTAGGTGAAGGTAGATAACCAGAGACCTATAGGCTTGTTACAACCACTTCTAGTCCTGGAATGTAAATGGGAAGATGTTGCTATGGATTTTGTAGTTGGCTTAACTAGGTCTCCAAGGGGTAGTGATGATATCTGGTTAGTCATTGAATGACTAACAAAATCATCCCACTTAATTCATATTTGGGATAATTTCTCAGTTGATGAGCTGGGAAGCCTGCATATCCGTGAGATCATAAAACTACATAGAATTCCATGCACTATCATTTCAGATATGGATGCTCATTTCCCTTCACAGTTTTGGAAGGGTTTGCAGAAAGATATGGGAACTCATATGCATCTAAGAACACATTTTCACCCTCAGACCGATTGACAATAAGAATAAACAATATAGGTGTTAGGGGATCTGCTTCGAGCATGCATCATAGATTTCAGATATTCTTGGGAGAATCATATCCCTATTTTCGATTTCACCTATAATAACAGTTTTCAGGTGATGATTCAGATGGGTCCTTTTGAGGCCTTATATGGTAGGCCATTCTATTCAACTTTTTGCTGGCTAGAGGCAGGTAAGGCAGCCCTACTATGTCCTCATATCATTCAGGAGACTTTAAAATAGGTCCAACTAATCAGAAACCGTATGACTACTGCTTAGTGTAGACATAAATCTTATGATGATCATCATTGACAACCTCTTGAGTTCTAGTTTTGGGATTTTGTTTTTCTTTGGGTATCACCCAGGCTTGGGCATAGAAGATTGCAGAAAAAGGGTAAGCTGTCACCTCGTTACGTCGGGCCATTAGAGATTATAGAGAGAGTCAGGCCGGTAGCTTATTGGTTGCTGCTACCTCAGAGGTACCATGCCATGCACGAAGTCTTTCATATCTCACAGCTTCTCTAATATCATTCTGATCCATATCATACCTTTGATCCCTAGGAAGTTGAGTTAGATTCTGATGCTACCTTTGAGGAATATGTAGTATGCATCATTGACTAAAGAATGAAGGATTTATAAGTAAAGTCTTTCCTTCTAGTACAGGTTCTTTGGAAACAAGAACGAGTACAGGATGAGACTTGGGAGAGGGAAGCTGATATACGTGATCAGTGGATAGATTTGTTCTGAGATAGTTTTTCCATACCCTCAGAAAGAGAACTCAGGGGTGAATTCTTTTAAGGGGGGAAGACTGTAAGAACTCTATTTTTCACTCAGGTATGGATCCTTTAATTTTTGGTCCAAATCATTTCTTTGGACCTAATATAGATTCCTAATACGTTAGAAAAGTTTCTGAGGGTGTCTAAGGCTTGTTTGGAGCCCATAACACCTCTTTTTGGGAAAACAGGCCTAATCGCATGGTTTACGCATGGTTAGTGCATAGTTTTCCTAATTGTGCAAATATTATTTTTTAGAAAGTGGAACTTCACATGGTTGGCACATAGCCGTGAGGCCTAACCATGTGGGAAACCATTTTTCCCAGGTACCCATGCATGAATTGCGCACAGTTTGATCAAAACGTATAGAGGAAGACTTTTTGGGCTGAACCATATCACACGGTTTATGTACAGTTTGAAAAACCGTGTGGAAAAACCAAGCACAAGATAAAACATGTGTAAAATGTCTAAAATTAACTTAATGATCTATTAATCTTCTCCTTCCCCCTAATATGATATTATACTAGATTGACCTATTTATATCTCAATTTTTTGTTTTTTGAAGAGAAAATCTTGGAATAAAGATATATTCTTGGTCCGACTTCCGTTCGAGCTTCCATTTATCAAGTTGGATGCACAATGGTATGCACTCAAATCCCCTTTAGCTATTATTCTTCTCTTTCATTCTCAACCTAGTTATTTCAAGGTGATAAATTCTCACATTTTCTTAGATCTACTCTGATCTGAGGTAAATCAAAGGCCGATACCGATGGAGGAGGCTCGTTCAACCGTAAGTTGGGTGGTCTATAACTCATCCCTAAAGTTCGTTGTTTTTGGAATATTCGTGTGGGGACCACCAATTTCTTTAAAAACTGTTTCTTAAATTAAAATTTCATGATCATACTCGTTATAATCGTATGGTTATGCTCTTTCCAAATATGTGATTATTTGTTAGTGGTTACACCGACAATTCAATCCATCTCATGTCAAAAGTTATGCCATAATTGGGTTTTTAGTGTTTCGGCACGTTTGAGACACTGTTCGAGTGTGACTTTGATTGAACATTGTTAAGTTGAGACTCCTTATAATAAATGGATTGTTATTATTGAGAATCACATAATTTCATGTACCATGTATGCTCACTACTTGACCTGCTTAAGGTAAGTGATTGCAAATGACCATTAAATGTGAAATATTAAATGTCAAATGACAAGTATAGTAGGTATATAACTTGCCATTATCAAAAGATATTGAATAAAGGTTACATGTCTGTAGAACCCCATTCCATGTTGATGGAAGTTAGCAGAGTGAACCTCAAAAATGGAATAATCCTTAATGATTAACTAAGATTTGATTAATTGGTTGCAATCCTACATATCACATCCACACTAATGGAAGACAAGTCTTGGACCAATGGTTTCAACTCTACATGACCTATCCAAACTAATGGAAGGTAAGAATTGAACCGAATGAATTATTACATGACTTCTTTACAAAATAGAAATAGACTGACTCGAGCTCACCTTTGATTCTGAGAGGAGAATATCATGGGTCTTGGGAACCCCATTCTGATTCAAGGAAACAATTTTATTAGGTTGATACCCACCTAGATTCCAGTCATTTTATATTCTTGGAAGCCCAATATACTACCATTGGGTACCTTTTTCTTAAAGGATACTTCAGATACACTCCTTGGATCCATCATCGACTAGAATGTTCCATGGTTAAAGCCCATCAGGCCCTATCCTTGATTAGACCTGTTTTACCTTAGTTGATGACCTTGGACTTGGTAGGCGACCTATTGTGGAATTCCTTGAATTACGCTCCTTGTATTACACTATAACCCCTTAGACAGACTTAGATACTTCTGAGATAGCTTTCTGTCAGTGTACATTACTTTGGTTTTTACCCTGAAACTCCCTCACTAGATATCTTTGATGGGTTTCCTTGTTACATCTTGGGACCTTCACAACTTATACTATCACGAGATGATGTTAGTGTTGGATATGCCTCATGTGACCTATTAACATTAAATGGTAATTTATTTATTAATGAACTGGTTATATGTTCAGACACCAACCGAAGGTTGAAGCAGGTACTTGGTTATTTAGTTATTTTGTACTTATTTATTTAGTTTAAATATAAATATGCATGCCTGAACACTATTATATTTCATTACACGGGCCGGATTTTATAGACACCATTAGTGGTGGACCATTGAGATTTATGTCACACCCTCTCTGGGCTCCGTTTGGTACGTGAAGTTGATTACTTGGTTGTAGGTATCGAATAAGGGATGCATGCAGCTTACAATATTTTATTGTGTATTGTTAGGATGGAGCTTGATAACAGATGACCGAGTAGGATCTCAGGATGCTTGAAGTAGTATTATTTTCTTTTATACTATGTCCATGTTTTCCATCTTTCTAGTGACATGACATTACATCGTCATTGTTCCAGTTGATACAGTTACTGTTATTCTTGTTTATCTATTGCATTAGTTTGCTTCCGCTACTTACTTATATTGCATCCACTATTTATTTATATTTCATTCACTATTTATTATTCATTTATATCTCTTCTTCTGTGATACACTCTGCAAATAAGGGAATAGTCTTCCCACAGACTCACCCTAGGAACTCGTTGCTAGTTGGCAGCCTCTAGCATTCGGGAAGATGCGCTTGAGGCCATGTGGCCCATCATGCTCAGGGAACCCGTTAAGTGGCATCCAGGTCCAAGTCATCACATGTATTCCATGTGATTATATGACCAGTAGAATTCCCATGTGTTTCTTTATATGAAAATATTTTATTATAATTTATTCTTGACATATTATTATTAGATTATGTTTAAATGTCTTGTGTTTTAGTTATCCTAACTTGATGAATTTCTATCCTTATTTTTTCATGGTAGATTTAACTGCATGCTTAACCTTTCAAAGAATTTGATCTCATCCCTTTTATATGTTATATTTTTACAAGGATTCCAAGATGTATATTATGATTGACATGCATGGATAATTTAGAAGAATAATAGTGTTCTTAAAGGAGTTATTCTATTGTATTTTACAATTTCAATTTTAATTTATGAATATTTTTTGTATATAGTTTTAAAAAATATTAATCTATTGGGTACTTTGGGATTTTATTCCCTCTATACTATTCAAATGTAAAATTTAACCACTGAATTTGGGAAACTGGGATCTGGGTCTTTACAGTGTCAGTGTGTTATTTGTGTTTTCAGAGTAATTTTTCATGGATGGAAGTTGATTTTGAAAACTATTATGACCACCTCCCTCCAACAGTACCACTTAAAGTTTGAAAATGAAATAATATAGATAATTACCCCTGAATATCACATCCATGTTTTTAGAGGTTCAAGAACATATACAAGGGTATATTAATCAAAAAAATGGGATGCATTACCATCTATAAATTTTTAAATAGTAGAATCTAATATGGGAATGTCAGCAAAAAAAATCATAGATAAATGAAGTAATCCCAATACATGATGTGATATAATACATGACTAGATGAAACTAAAATGAAAAAAACAAAATAGATATATCCTTGGTACTAAAAATGAAACTCCAACAATTCTTGAATAACTCCTCAAGCTACTAATTTTCAACTCAATCACCAAAAATTTTATTCTTTATTGAAAAATAGTTTTTATATGTCGGGTGTGAATAACATGTATACTTAATAAGATCCTCCCTAAAACCTATTTTGAAAAATTAGAATCTAGTATACTAAATGATAGAGAATAAATAAAGGAATCTATATTGTAACCTATGTAGGAATACTACTCTTTTTCCCATACTAACCATGGATCACTCAACAAATAACTCATAGAATTCATTATATGTCACAAGAAAATATATAAATATAGGTTCACCATTACCACTTTTCCATAGTCTTTCCTCCCTCACAAAGCAATGAATATTTCATGTGGTTATCCTTTCTATAGGTCACCCAACAATTCATATAATAGCATGAAAAAAATTACTACTTCATATGTAGATGTTATCACATCATCACCATGTTTCAGTAGTAACCATGTTTAATCCCAACATCCTATACAACCTATATACATTAATTATAACTCAATACCTCACAACCCGTTAACATACACCCTTGAGAAGAAGGAAAACCATATACAGATACAATTTTGTCCAATACGACATGCCATTATTAACAAAAAAAAAGGTATAATAAAACTATAATCCATCACATCCCAACTAAGAACACACCCTATACCACAAACTATTATATCCTAGGATATTCCAACTAATCTACATCTAGTGTGGGATTTGGTGTGAGAGATAATTCAACTATCCATTCACTCACCATCCAAGATGTTGTAGAAAACACCTTCAAATCATTTTTCTATCAGTTTCCCTACCATCATGAGTGAGGAAACATATGAAATTAGAAATATAGATAATATCCTGAATAACCTACTTATAGGAATATTGTCATCCTTAGACTCATCAACTAATATCATCACATTGGAAATACATATTCCAATATAAGGGATTAGATTTTAGATCAACATACATAAATCAATCTCAATAGTAATTAATTCCAAAGACATTAATTTATAGTATTCAATTTTCATTTTCATGATTATAATTTTAAACTACTAAGACATGTGCTGATGAAACTATTTATTTATATTCTCAAGTATGACCTTATCATTTAGAATCACTATTAACCATCTGTTTTCATATATTAATTCAATTATCAATTAAAATACTATATGATTACATTAATAATTATATTAATTCATCAAATAAATTGTTTAGATTTCGTTCATAGAGTCTTACTATGATAAGAATTTGGAAACCAATCATATAAATAACATCCATCCATTGGTCTATAAAAAAAGAAATATTTAGATATCATAATGAGAAATCCCCACTGTGAACTATTCTTAAAAACTAATTTTTATTCCATCACAATTGTGGAATGTAAAATTAGTCCTTCCACAACCTTCATCAACCATAACTATAGACCTGGGAATCCCATCCCATTTCTCAATATAAAATTGACCTTTAATATATCCCTTGTAATCCAACCCAGTTTTAATTAAATCATTTCAACCCAAAAATGTTATTAATAAATTAACCACAAGGATATAAATCCCTAGAATATATATATATATATAGAATTTATTTCTGTATATTAATTAAAAGGAAACTATGTACACCTCGTTGAGGCATTCAATAATCCTAAAAACTATGGTAATATCATATAGCCTCAAATAACTATATTTAATAATCAACCATTTCAATTTCATCTTGAATTTATTGGGTTTTTTCATTGGTTTTCCACAATAAGTAAACCTAAGGTAGTAGATAATAATAGTTATAAAGAAATATAAACTCATGTTAGAAAATATTCTCATGTTTTAAATAATTCAAAAAGATTAGATGTTATTCTTATTCTACCTCATTAATTTTCATAAAATATAACCACATTTATATTTTTATTTGTCTGAATATTTTAAACCATGTTAAATGTCATAAATAAAATAACACATGAAAACACACTATTTATAATATTTAAAGAGGCATCATAAACATACCACAAACACAAGATATCACATGAAACCCAACCATTATTTTAATATCCAATAAGAAATATTAATTATCCAATCATGTGATAATTATCAATTAAATTAATTAATAATATAATTATATAATAATTCCAAACATTCGATAGCACTCTATTTTCATATTATAAGAAAATATTTTAAAACAATATTCTATTTTTATTATTAAGATAATTATAAGGAAAAATAATTATCATTATTCATGTTAATTATTTGAAAATGACTTCATCATTTAATTTTCATAATTGAAAGTCTATATTATAGACTAATTTTATGCTATAAAAATATACAAAAATTCATATCAAATTTAAAAAATATTAAATATTATCTAAACATCAAGTGATTAAAATTTTTATCTCTATATGATAATTTATAGTGTAATTCCCAATACTATACAAAATTGGATAGTCATAAAAAATAAAATCTAACAGTATGAAATTTATAGATTTTTAAACATTACCTAATCTACATATGATAACCCATATATTTCATTAATAAAAAAATTCATTCTAAATCAAGAAATAATTATCCTATCGAAATACCTTGATTTCTAGGATTATAAAATAATTCTTGAAATTATACGAAAAGTTATTTATATATAATAAAACAATATAAAAAAATCCTGAAATTTGATTATACTATTTCTTTCTCATGGATAATTTCTAATATATCATTTACATGAAGTGTTCATGAAAAATTCTACATTATAGAATAATTATAAACAATAGTTATAATATATGATTGTACTAGACATCAAATTACATTATGTGATTATCACTTTTTACCTTGTTTTATTAAATATATATTATAAAATATTATACTCTCATAAATGTATTTCATATTTTGAAGATAATAAAAAATGCATGTTCTAATATTTATAAATTAATTATTCAAAAATAATAAAAAATATTTTATTTTATTTAATAATTATATTCATTCTTATACAAGTGAAAATTTCATATTCTTCATTACATTGAATAATTATATATTTAAAAACTAGAACATAGAATGTGATATTATTTCTTTCATTTATGATAATTTATTATTTATTATATTGTCTGTGGTTAGATCTATCTATCTTTCTAGAAGAATTTAAATTATGATTAGTTCACACATTCACATGAAATAAATAGATATTAAGAAGTCCCATAAATCTTCTATGAAACATCAAGAACATTCCACCAATAATAGGAGAGAAAGTGTTTGTGGAACACATATGATGGGAATTTGGGTGGAAGCCTCACATGACTTTGTGGAAGATGTGAAAGATATTGAATTTGATATTTTGATCACCCATACTCATGAAGAAGAAAGAAAACTAAATTAGGGAAGAAGAGTCTAAGATTATAAGAAATAATAAATCTCATTTATATAATTAATAAATACATTATTGAAACTTATATTTAATTTGTATGTAATTTTAGTTCCCATTTAACTTGTCATGGGGATAGATTTTCTAAAACTCGTGAAATCATTATTGTAAAATATTTTTCTATTTAATTCTCAAAAATATTTGAAACATTTTTTTCAGTTAATAAAATCATTAAAATATTGAAAAACTGTGTAGATATGAAATGATTATTATTTTTTAAAAAAATGGTAAAACATGCTGTCCTTACATGGGGGGTAGTAATATAAGGGTAAATTTGAATTACCATCACACATTTCTCAAATGACCTACCAATATTCGAGAACTAGTTGCCCCTCATCAAACCATTATAATTTGGATGTTACCTTTACAAAAATTTCATTATTTCACATAGAATTTATATAACAAAGGAGAAGACATGACTAACATTACTCGAGCTAGTAAAAATATTTGATACCCTTTAGCAGCCATTAGAAAAATTTCTATACCCTTATGGAACAATAAGGGCATGTATAAGGTGACAAATAAATTCAAAAATAATTTTATTTTCCTTCAACAAGATTAAAAAATATAAATAGTTGAAAATAATTTATAACATCTAAAATAATTTCGAAAATAAATTTTAAGAACGTTTATATTACATTATAGTTCACAACACAATTTTCATTTTTTTGAAAACATAAAAACACTCCCATACCACGAGACAACCTAGAATATTGATGGAATGGTTTAGGAAAATATATTTCCATACATTATAATCCTCTAAAATAGTTCTTATCTACAAGAAACTAAAATAAAAATTTATTGGTGAAAAAGGGGTATAAAAAACCTCATCATGAGATTCCTCTCATGAATATTTATATATCAATAATACATCCAACACACTTGGGGAATGAATTATTAAGATACACAACATAATCAATCAAAATTAAAACACACTTATAGGGGTGATGCCTCCCAAAAAGATAAAGGACATCAAAAAAACATTACATTAAGGATGTTAGTTGATATCATATTTCATCATGCGGTAAAATACATCCCCAAAATAAAAAATTGAAGCATTAAAAAATTTAAATAATGAGCATGTAGCCACAACTATCATTTCAAATTAATGTCACACAATCAAAAAAAGGCTACACATACAACCATATAAAACACAAAAAATCACTGAATACCAATCAATAATTACATCAAATACGAACACTAAAGTAGAAAAATAATTAAAAATAACTTCATATTTATTAAAAAATGACATATAATTTCATTTGGATAATATTATAAAATTTGAAAAATTAAAAATTTACACATGCATTCTATTGAATGAGAATCTGTTAATGATTTCAAATTCATCACTGAATTTAAAAAAAATTCCACTTTTATGCTTTATAGTAAATCAAATAAAGATATAGTTCATATAAAAAATTAAATTCATAATGTTCAAAAAAATCACGTTTCACATTTTATGTATAAAATAAATTATACTTCTTAAAAAAAATTTATTCAAAATAAAAAATATAATGCTCCCAAAAATTTACATTGAACAATATATATATTTCTCATTTTTAAAGTGTATTTTCAAATTTTAATTAATTATTAACTATACATGAATAAAAAAATTCCATATTGAAATTATTTTAATTTGTGAAGAATACTTTATAGGATTTCCCACAAATACCATAACATATAAAATCTAAGAGGTTAGAAAAAATTAAATGAAATCCTTATTTATCCATATTAATTACAATTATTGATAAAAATACATACTTTAAAACATTACCAAAATTATATTCGTAAACCTCATTAAAAAATAAAATCCATGTTTTATGAAAAATTGTTGTTATTTATTCCAGAAACAAAGTTAACATTAAACATATCAGGCAACCATATTAGAATATTTGTACATATTTCATGACACAAAAATGGATGAATTTCACAAAGATAACATACTCACATTTGAAATATTCTTTTACATAATTATTTCATTAATAAATAAATAAACCAAACTAGTTAATATATTATACAAATTAAATAATCATGTATCACATATTTAATTAACCCATCCATTTCATTAATTTAAACATGAACATGTTTAAGGTTAATTTTTTTTGATATTTATGAGGTATTATATTATTCCAAGAATTATTCCTAACATTCGGTATTTAATTTTGTTTCTATAACAACATATGTATATATAAACCTGACATTTCTTCATTAATTTTTTTTATTCAACTAATTTTTTTAACATGATGTTAACAAAGTTAATATCGATCGAAATAATTCAAAATGAGAGGATTAATATAACATTAATAAAAAATCAGGATGTATAAGAAATAAAATTTATCTGGCTTTAAAAATATCCATAATTTTAAAAATAACTTCTTTTACTATGAACAAACTCATGAAGATACAATAAATTTTTTATTGAATACATTTACCATTCACTCTTTATAAGTTGTAATTGTTATTTTCATAAGTTTTTAATTAACACCACATAATATCCCTCAACCAATTTAATCTCATAAATGGACATAAAAAGGAGTTATTGTAAGTCGAAAATCAAGGTATCCTATAATCCAAACCCGGATATTTTCAATATTGGGGAACCCTTCCTCACTCATAACACTTTAAAACACATTATAAAAAATAAAGTTTCATGGTTAGTGTAGTTTCCCCTATATTTATATTCTTGAAACCATAACATTTGTTAGAATCAAAAGATAAATCTAACCAAAATACAGGAAAAATAATTTCATAAACACATCATGAATAGATTTATACACAAAAATCCTAGAAGACAATAATTTATTATAAAACAAAGAGAAAAACAATCTAATATAAAGTAGAGACTAATGGAAATAAGAAAACACACATTATTCCCCTCCCTTAGACTGGGTCCTATATCACATGGACAAAGTGAATATTAAATTTATTAAAACCAAGGAAGACATATAAAGAACCATTACCCAAGACCAATGCTATACCATAATAGGTCCAAGACAAGGGTATAAGATGAATATGATAATAGAAATCACTCCCCTAGACCATATATTTTAAACTTTGAGTCCAAGGATAGAGTTATGGAATGATATGATTAATTTCAGAGAAAACCACATCCCAGAGCATATATCTATCTCAATACCAGGCCTATGGAATGAGCTATACACATCATATATGAAGTAAAATTGGTTTGGGTGGGAAAAAAATAATTTAAGTGACACAAAAAAACAAGGAAAATTTGATTTTATAGGAGGTTTTAAATTGTATAATTCATTGGATTCATTTTACTCATTCTAAATGATTTGGAATGGAAGAATTATGATAATATTGGTCATTCAAATCAAAGAGATAAAAATTAAATGTTTTCAATCTAAACAATTAAAATCAATGGTCTTACAATATAGAAATAGTATAACATTGAAATTCCCAATCAATGGGAAGGTCTCACTACCCAACAAGTCACTTTTTTTAAATAATGAAACTATTCTAAAAATTGATCTAAAAAAATCCACCATAAAAAAAAACAAATCCTTAAAACCCCTGAGGAACATGAACCACCAAAACAAATATTTATTATGTAGAAAAATAATATCCTAAAAATCCATGTTCTCTATTGGAGAACAAGTAAAACTAAAGGCTATCCATGCCTACTCAAAACATCCACTTAATCACTATCTAAAATACTTATCTTAGTATTTTATAGAATATTTCACTAAAAAACTCAGAGTATCCTCTTATATGTGTTTTAATCATGAACACTACTCTTTTTAAATTTTTTAGGAAATTTTGGTAAACATAATCTGTACAAAAATAACAAGGACATTGTACTAGATCTATTCCTGAAAAATAAAATATTTAGGAACTGCTAACTCAAGACAAATGTTTTTAATATTAAAAAATAAATCAATTCATTATATTAGAATCCTAATTTTCTACCCAATTATATCATTGAATAATATAATTATGATTAATAATCCATTATTAGGTATAATCCATGAAAACCAAATCACTTTACATATCATGTTTTTTTAACCTTTAAGGTCATTGCATTAGATCAGAGGGTTTCCTAAAATACCGTATACTATTTGGTATCCCTTGCTTACAATAAATAAAAACCCAAATAATATTGTTCCCTACCAACTAATGAATCCCACCAGGGCCCATCTCTAAAATCCATCATACCTTACAACCATGAGAAATGATAAAACTTTTTAATGACCCCCTCCCTCCAAAGGTACCCCTCCAGTGCTGAAAAATGAAGGAAGATTGAAAATGATCCCTAAATCCCCCTATAATAGGTCTTGGGTTGGAGGCTAGTAGAAAGGATATATCAAAAAAAACATTGGAATATTAAACCAAGAATACAATTTAAGGATTAAGAGATAAGATGAAAACCCCAATAACAAATACAACGTATAAAAATAACCAATTTCAATATAAGGTGTGATTTAAAATGTAACAGGAAACAACTAAAACAGAAAAAGATATAAAAGCTTAACAGTGACCATGAATCTCCAACTAATCCTTAATAACTACTTGAGCTAGTAATGTCTAACTCGGTCACCAACCAACTCATGTTGACCTAACAATTAGTTTGTATATACATTGTGGTAGAATAAAATGTATACTCATCATGAATCTACCCTAAACATATCATTAAAAATGCGAAATATGTATAATAAGGCCTTATGAATAAATCAAATAAAATAAGTTAATATCATAATGGGTGTACTATTCATTTACAATCCTAATAATGGACCACTGACCAAATTACACAGTGATGTAAGTCATTCTATATGAAAAGCATATATACAAATGATGGTACCTCACTTCTATTTCTCCACTAGTTTCTATCTCTCACACACAAATGGAAAAGTATTTTTCTTATCCTGATTATATTTTAGTCTAAACCTCACTAAATATAATCATATCCATTATTATATATTGTGAATCCTAAAATCTAATCATCATCATATCCCAGTAGTGAACAAGTGTTTTCTCATAAGGCACAATAGCCTGTGCACGTGTATTATACATCAAGCCATCACAACCAATTAAAATTTTTTCCACAGGAAGCTGAAGCAACAATGACAGGACACAAGAATGTTTTATTACTCAAGCCAATATGACGCGTACATAAATATATAATAAAATCATGAACCATCATTTCCTTAGTATGAACACACCATATACCTCAAACCATTATATCTTGGGATATGCCTACTCATCTATGTTTTGATAGAGAGTGGGGGACAGGGAGAAGTCAAACATATCCTCCCTCACCATCCTGGATTTTGGAGAACCCCCCCAACCAAAATATCAGGTTGAACGTTTCTATTCCGATGTTAGTGGGGTGATGTATAAAATCAAAAAATATAAATAATATAACAAATAACCAGAATAAAAAAACTACCTAGACTAAGATTAATCTTATTATATTTTCAAACAGGACACCAAGATACAACTACTAAGGACATGATATTAAATAAGAATAAAAGTATAAATATCAATATTAATTAACTCATTAGCTATTAATTAGTATTTTTTAATTTTAATTTCCACATTTATCATTATAATCTTCTATGATAAGTACCAATGGCACTATTTATTACATTATTATATTATCAAGTATGTCATAATAATTTATAATCATATAAAATATCAATTTTCATCTATTAATTCATTTATCATTTTATAAATTATCTAGGTATACTAGGACTCATCCTAATCTACCATATCAAAGATTCACCTTCCATGTTGAGAGTTTAATTAAATCAAACAAATGGGAATCAATCATATAAATAAATTCTATCCATTAGTAAATTAGGGAATCATCAAGTCAGATTAAGGTATATTGATGATATATACTCACTATGAACTCTTTACAATTTCATGATTTCATTCCCATATAATTGTTTATATTGAAATATATTCCACCATCACCAAACTCATCAATAACTATAGACCTCTTCTCCCATAAAATTTCTCAAAAAATAATCAACCACTGATATAGCCCTGATCTTTAAACCTATTACTCATTAAAACATTACATCCACTCAATATTATAAATAAAAACATAAAATTTATCTCTATCCCTAGAGAATACATACATCTTGGATATATTTACACATAAAAATTTAAAGAAAACTATGTTGATCAGATCAAGGTATTAAAATCCCCAAAAAATAAAGATCATAATGTTAAATAGTAAACAAATATATATAGATATCAACCATTTTAATTACATCATGAATTAATTCGTTTATTAGGAACAACTTTTCTATAATAGGGAATGCAAATGAAGTATATAATAATAACTATAACGAAATATAATAATGTTTTGGGCATTATTGTATTGTTTTCAATAATTTGAATATATAATTAGTCATTATTATCACTGGGATTTCATTTAATCAATTAATATAACCATATTAACATTGTTTTACATATTAATATTACAACATAAATAACAATAGATAACACACTATCTAGTAAATTTCAAGAGGTTGCGTAAACATATTATAAAAACAAGAAGTCACATGAAGCGACTGGATTATTTTAATCTCAAAAAATATCTATTAATTATCTATACATGTGACCATTTCCATTTATTATCAATCGAACCCAAAAAAATTATTAAATAAAGGGAAGGATTCTATGTGTAAACTAGGTGTAAAGATATTACACCATATCATAATATAATGAAAAAAACATCAAATCATGAAGATAAATAATAAAGTTAAAAAACAGCCTTAAGATGTTAACCACACATCACTATAATACTAAAACAAATACTCTCTATACTAACTAGTACATGTAAACCAAAAAGACTTCATTGATCCTCCACCATTAAATTCACCTCCCAGTGCACCATGAAATCCCCATGCAATATTATTATCTCAAGATCAAGATAAAAAATTTAACATGAGTAATGGAGAACCCCCATAGTCAATTAGATATCCTCTGACCTATAAATCAGAATCCAGATCGACCATAATAGTAAAAAAATCCATATTAAGTATCAATTGAATATGAGGTACATGACCATCTATGAATGATAGTGTAATAAAAATCTCTAATAAGATAATCCAAAAATTGGTCTATCATCAAATCAAGAAGATAAGGACAATAAATGTAGTCCTTCATGAAAAATCATCTTTAGATGAAAGTAATCACATTGCAGTCATAAATACAGAGTATACTTTATTATATATAGTAAGCACATTTTACTTATCAATATGGTGATAAGAATTTAATGATCTAGCCACCACATATTGGTGATTAAATAATGACTATGTCAGTTTTAAAAAATATATCTTGATCTGATGAGTGCATAAAGTAATAGATTTCACAAGATATAGATACAACCTTTAATAGGTTATTAGAAAAGCACTAGGATTATCTTGATTCATAGGGAGACATAGACCAACATCTGAACCAGTAAATCAACAACACATTCAAAAATTGTATCCAATCATTAAATAAAAAAACACCAAAAGCGTGATACCATTTCTATATTAAATAACTGAAGACATCAATTTGAAAAGTTTAAACCATTGAATCTTTGAAGAAAAAGTCAGAACCACATCAAGTGAATATGTAGATTTCCATAAAGGTGATACAGACTTCATCAAATTTATCAAAAAATTAGATTTTATGTATTATTAGATTCCATCAAGGTCCAACCAATGTTCTAGGACAAATATAAAAGGACAATAAAAAATCTCAAAAATCCATATAGACCGAGTCAACTTTAGAAAAAACCTTTCTTATTAACATAGAAAAAATATTCTAGATAAAAAATCAGTAATAATTACCAAGTTATTATTTCCAAGGGTTTTCCATAAAGTTAAAATTAGGATTTCATTTATTTTATTCCACCCTCATATTGAACATCATTTTTATGATTTAATTAATTGTCTTCATGATAATTTCACCTTCTCTATACTTCTGTTGTATAATATGATCTTTCTCATCTACGTAGGAGTATAATGATTCCCCCAAGTCATCCTTAATCTGGTAAGCATCTCAGTATGCAGGGTCATCCCAGATTATTTTTCATCTCCTTCCTCTAATAAATTCAAGTGGATTTAGAAAGATGTTCAACAATAAACGGATTTGGGGAAATCTTGTTTTTTCTTTTCTTGAGGCTTCAAGTGATATAGTGACAATGTTTCTCTCCAAATTAAGAAATCTCTACAATTTTGTATATTTTTTAGTCAATATAATGAATCCATATGAATCCACCATTGTCTTTCTACCTTTCCTAGAAATCAACATTAATTAATATACCTCAATATAAATATATTGTAACAAATCATCTTATAAGGATTCACTAGAATCAGAGTGGGCCTTTTTTTCTCAATTCATATTGGGGTTGATCTATTTTAGGGACAATGAGATCATTATTGTCGATTCTATCCTTTACTTTAATTAAAACCGGAGCTTTATGTACAAAATTCTCAAAACTAGAGATATCAAGAGGAGTGGGATGAGAATTAAAGGTATAGCTAGATTTTGATTTTCATTCTTATCTACATTATTTCTAGGAAGGATAAAAGATGTTCCCTTTTTCAAAAAAATTTCAACACTAATTTAAATATAGTGTATAAGGGGTTTTTATTAAAGAATATGTTTTTTACACTCTGTTGTGCTCTGTACCATCATAAATCATCTGCTATAATAAACCATCAATTTTTTAATAACAATATTAATTTTAATGCATGAAATTATTTTCCATATTATTAAAAATTTCTTAAACATTATATAAAAAATCTAATATTTATGTAATAACATTATTCATTCTAAAGCATAAAAGAAATTTCCTATTTAAATTCTATGAATTTCAGGATTTTAAAATAATTTATAAAATTATTCAACATGATATTTCTTTATTCAGAAACAATGTAATTTTTTTTTAAAATTTTATTTTCCAATTTCTCTCTCTAAGATAATTTCTATATTATCAGTTAATAGAAAGATTCATATAAAAATATAGATAATAACAAAATAATAAATTATATTGATAATAGGTGATTATCCTATATATCATATAGTACTAGGCAATTATCTCTTCTACAAATTTACATGTTAAATATATATGATCAAATATTATAAAATTATCTTGGTATTTATTATTTTGGGGATGATAAAATTTGAATACTCTAATATTCAAAAAATAATACTAACCAAAACATGGGCATATATATACTTTCCTTTAATAATAATATTCATTCTAAAACATGTGATACTATCTTCTTCTTATTTAAATTTAATAATTCATTATTATGGAACTAGAAAACATGTGATAATAATTCCTTCCTTCTCCAATAATTTCTAGATTATTATCTTGTTGAAGGATAAATACATCTATCTATAAATTGAAATCTAAATCATGATTAGTTATATCTCACACATGAAATAAAAGTAGATATTTATAGGTCCCATATCCCTTGAATGGATATTCAAAAAAGATACACCTTGGATAATATAGATAGAGAGAGATTTACATAGAGAGAGAGAGATGGAGAGATATGGAGAGAGAGGGTAGGTAGAGAAAGTGGCACGCACAGGCTAGGAATTTGCATGGATGCCTTGAATGAATTTTCTAATGACTCAAAATATCATTAAGAAGAGATCGTAATATTTTGAACATGTTTGGTATAATGAAAATTTAATGAGGTTAGAAGAATATATTATTTTAAGGAAAACATATATCACGTAGATATCTTTTAGAAAAACTCCATTGAAGCTTATATTTAATATAAATTTAGTTTCTATATAACACCATGTGTTGATATACTTATTTATACTTATAAAATTTAGTGAGTCATTTATTTTATTAAATATTAGTGAAACATATTTCAGACCCATATTTTTAGTTAATAAACCCATTAAAATCACAAAAAATGTTTAATGTTAAAATAGTGGTTAAAAATTTAGAAACACATAGAGGAAACTGCTACCCATACATAGATGGTTATTTCCACATAAAGGAACATTTGAATTAACACTAAATTTCATATGGGAAAGATACCCAAACATGATAACATGATTAACCTCATGCATACATTATAAATATAAGTCTACCTTTATAAAAATATCATTATTTCCCCAAAACCCAAACATGAATTTGGAAAACATAAGCAAACCATGATGTGAGTTGGTAAAATTCTCTAATATCCATCCATACCATTTAGGAAAATTTTCAAACCATTAAATAATAATAATTCTATGAATAATCATAAGAATAAATCAAAAATTAATTTTATTTCAACTCACAAAAACACACAATGAATTAAAAATTGATGTCTAAAAAATTAAATCTCTTCACAACATCAAATATAATGTCCATAATTAGTTTTTAAAATACTTAAAATACATTATAGACAATAAAAATATTTTTAAAACTAATTTTTAACACAAGAAAAATTTACTAATCCACTAGAAATCCCAAAAATTAAATGTAAAGGCTTAGTGAAATCCTACCCTTTGCACTTCTTTTTAGTCATGAATGTTTTTCCTCTTTGTACATATTCGCTATACTGTATTTTTATGATCTTCTAGATCCTTAAATGATTTACTAAGGAAAATGTATTTCTTTAATTAACATACATTAAAATATATTTAATTAATTATTTTTGAAATTTTTTATATGATACATTTTCTAATGATTTTTACATACATTACAAAAGTTAGAAATGAATCTCTTTTTAAAACATTTTCTAAACAAATGCATTTTCCCACTATTATTATTTGTTTCTATAAATCGTACTCTCTATGTTGTTTTATTTTTTTCTTGAATAATATCAATTAATAATGTTTTATATATATTTTTTTAAATAATGGTTACCTATCAAAAACCAACCTCATTTGTCCCTATTATTATATTTATTCAGTGTATTTTGACATTTTCCTTAAATTTCTTACCGAAATTATTTTATTTTTTTGAATTTCAGAGTTCATAGAATGTTTTATGGGGTTTTCATAACTATTATAGACTCAATAAAACCCATGTGTGTGTTAGTATTTTTACTAGATCTATTTTTTCATAGATGGGACACTATTTCCCAAATCTTGTGGCCAAATATTTTAATGTATACAAGAAATTAAAATAAGATTTTAAACTTATACAACTATATTATTTTCACCCAAATCAACTTCAATCAACCCCCATTCAACTCCAATGACCATTGAACACCACTCAATACGTTTTATATATTTATGTGGTGCAACCCATGGGTTTCATTCAGTTTTTACCTGTGGTTCCTCTTGGGGAGACCTTTTAGACCCCCTTCTCTCCCTCTTGTATTTATTTTAAAAAATTTCATCTAACCCTATAACTGTAACACCACAATATTTTATGAAAATTATTCATTTAATTTCATTAATGTCTTGTGTTGTATTCTACACCAAGATTACCTAGCTCTATACGCAACACCGTATTAGCTTGCAGTATACACAACACTTTTCTTGGATCGTGTTACACAAAATTTTGATAATAGTTATTCTATGCAAAATTGAGTATATATATATATATATTCAATGTATAAATGAAATATTGTTGGATTCTGTTATACGAAACAACGAAGGATTCTTTCACAACACGCAACCCTGACTTGGCTTACATTACACGCAATCACGACCTTCCTCGATAGCATGTGTTGTACGCAATACCGGGTTTTAATAAACAATGATATATTATTATAATATTGTCATGAACTAGCAGTTATGAATAGTATTAAATAAAATTTGAATTTTATAACATTATTATTCATCTTACACATTTTCTAGAACATGGTATAAGAACAAAATAATTTTTTCGGGTAAAATAAGTATTTTTTAAAAAATGCAGTTTTGCCGCCTTTTGATGGAGCACCCAATTTAAATCTAGTTTTTGAAATGTTTATATGTTCAATTTGACAAAATAAAATTCTTATTTTGAATTAGGATATAAAAATTTACATTATATAATGTTTGGATATTTTTCCGATAACTTTCATATTTTAATTAATAGTAAAAACACGCTATATTTTAATTAAAAACAACATTTTTCATCGTAATATATTATGTGGTTAAATTATAATATTGAATGGTTTTAAAGTATAAATAGAATATATTTTTACCATTTAATATAATTTATGTCATTAGAATTGATTTTACCTTGAATTCGTAGGTTAAAACAATTCAATATTTTGCAATGTTTTAAAGGAAAACCTGTTTTCTTTTGACAATGGGATTATTTTTAATTTAATTTCTGAATCTTTTGTGTATTGAATTTGGAAAAATGGATTCCATATTTGGAATCAGTGGGTCCAAAATATGTTAATAATCTACTTTTTATTTTTGGGCATTGTGAATAGTAACTACGGTAAATTTTATTTACTATAGTTAAAGGTAAGTCGGGTAATTAAGGGTAAATATAAGATTATAAAATTACCCTAACACTTGGAAAAAACATATTTTATGGATAAAAGTAGACCCATATAACCTAAGGGTCGGATTAGAATCATTTTATGGACTTTTTTCCATGAAAATAATTTAATTATTATTAAAACCAAAGAATGTGACAACATGTCACTTTCTTAAATCTTATAAGTATAATAATATTAATTTATTGATAAACTTCATGAAACTTCGAATATGAATAGTCTCCAGAAAGATAATACAATTATCTACATCATAGGAATTTATTTAGAATTTTTAGGGATTAAATAATTATCATTTACTATGACACAAAGATGATGCAGTATTTGTCTTATTAATGAAATATTGACATAATTGATGTTATAAATGCACAAATAGATGTAATTTGAGACTTTTGATGACTTAAACTAATTTTATAGGTTAATATGACATGTTATTGTTGATTTAAGTAACTGTTTTCGAACTTATCATTCTGTTATGAATTTCAAAAAAATCATGTACCAAATAGTGTCAAAATTGACATAAATTAGTTTTTAAAACAAATATTATATTATTAATTGTTATTTTATTCCTAAAAATTAAAGGTTCGGCAACATGACTTATATAAGGTTATATATATTAATATTAAACAACTTGGGGTTCGTTTGGCTTGATATAGTAAGTTTATTAACCATATATTGTAAGAAGACAAAAAGACACGGTAAAAGTTAAATTATTTAACTTAGAGTTAAATCTAATTAATAAGGTTACAATAATAACCTAAACTTGTCTATATCCTATTATATGAGAGGAGTTCGACCCATCCCCACTATAGCTTCGAAATAAGACCCTTTGGAACCATTATAAATTGAATTTGACCTTAATATAAAATAATATTTTGAGATTTTCCTAAGGTGCCCCTCTCCTCCATTATACAAGGGCACCTCCTCCCTCTCCTCCTCACACCAATTTGAGCATTCAAGCTCGGCCAACCCCTGACAAAATCTCTTCTCCACTTCCCTAGTATCATCCTAGTGGTCCTGGTATTCTTCAAAGACCATACTTAGTTCTTTAAGTGGAGGTTAAGAAAATGCGCGTCAAAAAGAGGTAATATCCATTACCGATCTTTTTCAATTTCTTTCTTCTTAAACTTCTTCTTATTTAGTTGTTTCAGTATAAAGTAATAACATAAGTATTTATTATATACTGATATGTTATTATAAATATGAAACAACTCTAATTAACCTTCTATACATCCTATGGAAAAAGGAAATCACTACGCGTGCGTACGTACGGAATACCGTCTCCACGCCGTGGTGTAATCTATTTTCCACCACCACCTTAATTGGATGGGTATAATGGTGTAATGAGTAACTATATATGATTATTATAAAGTGATATAGATACTGAAATAGTATACATACACTTCAACACATGTTCACGATCGTGAGAACGATATCATCGCTCGTGCGTACGTACGGACTACCGTCTCCATGACGCGATGAGATTCATTCTCCATGTTAACCATTTAAGAATGATTATAACGTATATATAAGCAATAATAATGAAATATATGACATTATAAAGCTACTGGATTTATGTATATATTTATTTCATCTACTTACTTCCATTCAAGACAATAAGGAAAGGAAAACAACGTTCATGCGTACGTACGGACTACCGTCTCCATGAACCGTGGGTTTCATTTCATTTATCTATCTATTATATATATATATACTGAATATATATGATATATAAATCATGTTTTATATTCTCTAAGTATGAAAATCATGATATAAGTAATAATAATGTCAAGAACAACATGTCCAAACACCTACGATAAATGAAACGATTTTACCCAAAACGCTTATTTAACATGGAATTTGCAAAAGAACGGGTAATATAAGGTCATAAGTGAACCATATATGATATCATAAAAATGAATATGATTATTTAATAAGTTAATGAAATTATTTAAATCATTATACAGGAGGTTCGGACACTTAAGAATAAAATCGGACTTAAGGTAAGGGAAATATCACAATCTCATTTTTTTTCCGAGATTGTTTATACTTTGGTATTTACTGGGGTGTATTTTATCATACACACACATGTTTCTTCAATATGTAATATTATTTCCATCCACCTACAATTTTTTAAATCCAATTTTTCCCTTCGGTGAGTTTTTAGTAAAAGATATGAAAGGAATCTTTTGTCGTTTTTCGTACGAGGTACTTTTTTGACTTTTCCGAAAAAAGTACAAGAAGAATGTTTTTTTAACTTATACGACATGAATGTATTTTTAAAACATTGTTTCCAAGAAGTTTCCCTTACAAGTTTTCAATTTTATTTATAATCAACTTCTTTTAGTTTATAATTGAATGACATGATAAGAAAAGAAAAGTGTTTTTGAAGTAGAAAGGATATTTTCCTCAAGAATAGAGTTCAAGTGTTTTATGAAAATTATTTTCCATATAAGATAATATAGGGTTATGTTTATATCTCTATTATTACATTGATTTGATTATGTTGTGATGGAATTATTTTTATTAATTCCTTTATCTTATATGAATTGTTTTATGATGTCATGTTGTTTAGGAATTCCATTTTTATTACATGGGTTATGCAATGATGTATGATTTATGATTTTGTGGTACACATAAGAATGGTATCATTATGAGATGGGTGGGACCTATATCTCCCTCCAATGCATTGGGTAAAGATTTTATATCTCATGAGATAGACATGGCTGGAACTGTAGGTTATACCGGTTCAGTGAAACAGGACTGAAATGAGGAATGAACTCGGTTCATAAAGGGACTTTGTCCACTAAGATAGTCTTGGCAATGAGTCTTGACTAATAAGAAATGATTCTCTATGATTATGTGTGTATGACACAAAGTTTCATGTTTTAAGTTATGATTATTGGGATTACATTTCACTACTATGATTTATCCCGTGTTATGAAATTATGATCTCTTTTGCAGGTTATGATTTCCAAAAGATATTTTCTTATGAATATGACGTGATTGATATTTATTTTCATTACCCTTACTGAGAATTTGAGCTCACCCTTTTATGTTTTCTTTTCCCCAGGACATAAAGAAAGGATTTAGGTTTAGAAAACAAAGAAGATCTTTATGGGAGATGTTGAAGATCTTTCACCATGATTAGAAGATTTTATTTTGAGTTTCCAAAGATACTAAACTATTACGGTAATTGTGTGTGTGTTTCTGTTATGTACTAAGTATTCTGCAAAAGTAATGTAATTTCCATGTACGTCAGGATTCGGGTCTCTACAGTTGGTATTAGAGGAAAAGTTTAGTCAACCTTTGGAAACTAGGATGCGAAAACGTTAGTGAGATCCCTAGAGATATTTCTAAGGAATGTCTAGGGATGTCCCTAAGGATAAGTATACGTATAGTATATAGTCCTAGAACTATGGTAAAGATATTATATTAAACCAAATATATTAGATATTGAAGTTACTCCCCCTTTATTATGATTTTTTTCTTCTCACGCTATTCTTTTTATGTTTTAAAAAATGGCTGGAAACAAGAAGATTCACGATAATGGAGGATATAATGGACAATGGAATGATATTCTTCATGAGAAACCAAATGAAACTGGATTTGGAAGTCCAAACATCATTATTATGCCGAATCAGAAATATCATAATATGATCAGTAAACACAAATTTTGTAAGTTTCCTGAATTGGTTAATAAGAGAGAGATGGAGTTTCATGATGATCATAGAGGAAAGAAAGTTCAATTTCCCCTATGTAAATCATGTGGGAAGAGGCATCAAGGAGAATGTTTCAAAGGAACTGGAAGATTCTTTGGGTGTGGAAAAGAAGGACACAAAGCTAGTAAGTGCAAAGGAAAAGGTTCAGTTAACACCATGGATGAGGATAATGATATTTCTATGAAATCAACAATGGTTAAATGTTTTAAATGTGGAATGTACGGGCATTATGCAAACCAATGCCCTAAGGGAATGTCTCATGAAGAGAATCAGTATGGTCGCATGGGTAGTATTTATGTTGATGATGATAAAGAGACTACAAATGATATATGAGATGAAAGAATTGTTGAAGCTCAATCAATGGTTTAAAAAGGTAGTGGATTGATTACATGTTTATCAAGTGTAATGTTGTATAAGTAATCACATGGTATAATGGAATAAAGAGACATCTAAGGATCGTTACATTGTTTTCTTTCCTTGAGTTTTGAAAGTGTATGATTAATGCTGCCAGTATCAATGAAAGGTTATTCAGATATTTTTGGAATATAGAGGATATGCGCATAATGAAGGGATAAGGAAAATATGAAATGTTTGACAGTATTCATGAGATCATGATTTATATAAGGACTAAGTATATAGAATTTTGAGGATTTTGGTATGTGGAAAGAGTTATCTTTTGACAGCACTCATGTTTTCACTAAGATTCAATGGGTATTCATTTTTCAAGAGATTACATGATTATGGTATTCACATGACTGGAATGTGAAGAACAAGATATATGAGGGATAAATGATGGAATTCACGTGATCATTTTCTCTATAATATGAGCTTGGACCGAAGTATTTCAGATAAGCCTAATGATTAGAATGGATTATGTTGGACATAAGTTAGTATTGTTTAAGGATAAAACTTTTTTGGATATTGTTGATGAGATGGTATAATAATGTAATTTTAGAAAAAGTACAACCTGCAGGATTTGCGACAACCCATCGCCTCGGCCAAGGTTATGGGAATCAAACCCACAACTAAAATGCGACGGGCCTTTATCGCATACCACTGGCCTACAGAAAGTCCCTGGTTAGTAGAAACTAGTTTTATTTTATTAACCGGTATGATATATGAAGTATAAGTTCATTTTTGGAATCGTATATGATTAACCTCACCAAAGACGGACATATGTATATTTGATAACTATTGATAAACATTTGTTTGAAACAGATGGAATGACCCATCATTCTATCACATGATCTGTTAAAACTTCACGAATAATAAATTCAACTTCATTTCTTTAAGAGATGAAGTGGAAATTGTTCAAAGCACGAACAACAGTGAGATTGTACCAAAATCAAGTAAGTATTTCTTCTAATTCAAAATTTTCAACTTTAGGGAAATGATATTCAAAACCAAAAATGTTGTCCTAGTGATCTTATATCTGATGAATCAGATGGTACCCTAGATCATCACAAATTTATGGCTTTGCGATTGTTGGCTTTTTCATAGCCATGTTCTCTACCACTCTCCATCAGAACTTGATGGTTAGATTTTTCTTCCATATCCATATTTCCTCCTATGTTCTCCTACGTGGAAACCTAGTGATGAGTTAATTTGGGTAACCGTTACATTTCATACTTTAGTTTTTAAAGCAATATTTTGGTATTCCTTTTTACGATGTGGGTTTCTTTTAAACATACTTTCGAGTAGTAAACCATTTATAACCCCGAAGAATTTCGAGGGCGAAATTCATTTTAAGGGGGGGTAGAATGTAACACCCCGAGATTTTATGAAAAATATTCTTTTAATTTCATTAATGTCTTGTGTTGTATTCTACACCAAGATTACCTTGCGCTATACGCAACACCGTATTAGCTTGCAGTATACGCAACACTATTCTTGGATCGTGTTACACACAATTTTGATAATAGTTATTCTACGCAAAATTGAGTATATATATATATTCAATGTATAAATAAAATATGGTTGGATTCTGTTATATGAAAAAATGAAGGATTCTTTCACAACACGCAACCCTGACTTGGCTTGCATTACACGCAATCACGACCTTCCTCGATAGCGTGTGTTGTACGCAATAACGGGTTGTAATAAACAATGATATATTATTATAATATAGTCATGGACTAGCTGTTATGAATAGTATTAACTAAATTTTGAATTTTATAACATTATTATTCATCTTACACATTTTCTAGAACATGGTATAAGAACAAAATAAATTTTTCGGGTAAAATTAGTATTTTTCAAAAAATGCAGTTTTGCCGCCTTTTGATGGCACAAACACTTTAAATCTAGTTTTTGACATGTTTATATGTTCAATTTGACAAAATAAAATTCTTATTCTGAATCAGGATATAAAAATTTACATTAGATAAAGTTTTGATATTTTTCCGATAACTTTCATATTTTAATGAATAGTAAAAACATTCTATATTTTAATTAAAGACAACTTTTTTCATCTTAATATATGATGTGGTTAAATTATAATATTGAATGGTTTTAAAGTATAAATAGAACATATTTTTACCATTTAATATAATTCATGTCATTAGCATTGATTTTACCTTGAATTCAAAGGTTAAAACAATTCAATCTTTTGCAATGTTTTAAAGAAAAACCCATTTTCTTTCGACAACAGGATTAATTTTAATTTAATTTATGCATATTTTTTGTATTGAATTTGGAAAAATGGATTCCATATTTGGAATCAGTGGGTCCAAAATATGTTAATAAGCTACTTTATATTTTTGGGCATTGTGAATAGTAACTACGGTAAATTTTATTTACTATAGTTAAAGGTAAATCGGGTAATTAAGGGTAAATATAAGATTATAAAATTATCCTAAAACTTGGAAAAATTCTCTTGGATGGATAAAAGTAGAACCATATAACCTAAGGGTCGGATTAGATTCATTTTATGGACTTTTGTCCATGAAAATAATTTAATTATTATTAAAACCAAAGAATGTGACAACATGTCACTTTCTTAAATTTTATAAGTATAATAATTTTAATTTAGTGATAATCTTCATGAAACTTATAACATGAATAATCTCCAGAAAGATAATACATTTATCTACATCATAGGAATTTATTTAGAATTTTTAGGGATTAAATAATTTTCATTTATTATGACAAAACGATGATGTAGTAATTGTGTTATTAATGAAATATTGACATAATTGATGTTATAAATGCCCAAATAGATGTAATTTGAGACTTTTTATGACTTACAATAATTTTTTAGGTTAATAAGACATGTTATTGTTGATTTAATTAACTTGGTTCGAACCTAGAATTCTGTTATGAATTTCATAAAAATCATGTACCAAATAGTGTCAAAATTGACATAAATTAGTTTTTAAAACAAATATTATATTATTAATTGTTATTTTTTTCCTAAAAATCTAAGTTTCGGCCAAATGACTTAGATAAGGTTATATATATTAATACTAAACAACTTGGGGTTCTTGTTTCTTGATATAGTAATTTTTTAACCATATAGTGTAAGAAAACAAAAAGACACGGTAAAAGATATATTATTTAACTTAGAGTTAAATCTAATTGATAAGTTTAAAATAATAAACTAAAATTGTATAAATCCTATTGTATGAGAATATTTCGACCCATCCCCACTTTATATTCGAAATAAGACCCTTTGACACCATTATAAACCGAATTTGACTTTAATATAAAATAATATTTTGAGATTTTCCTAAGGTGCCCCTCTCCTCCCTTATAAAAGGGCACTTCCTCCCTCTCCTCCTCACAGAAATTTGAGCATTCAAGCTCGGCCAACCCCTGCCAAAATCTCTTCTCCACTTCCCTAGTATCATCCTAGAGGTCCTGGTCTTCTTCAAAGACCATCCTTAGTTCTTTAAGTGGAGGTTAAGAAAATGCGCGTCAAAAAGAGGTAATATCCATTACCGATCTTTTTCAATTTTATTCTTCTTCAACTTCTTCTTCCTAAGTTGTTTCATGATAAATTAATAACATCAGTATTTCTTATATTCTGATATGTTATTATAAATATGAAACAAATCTAATTAAAATTCTATCCATCCTACGGAAAAAGGAAATCACCGCGCGTGCGTACGTACGGAATAACATCTCCACGCCGTGGTGTAATCTATTTTCCGCCACCACCTTAAATGGATGGGTATAATGGTGTAATGAGTAACTATATATGATTATTATAAATATATATTGATACTGAAATAGTATACATACACTTCAACACAATTTCCCGATCATGAGAATGATATCATCGCTCGTGCGTACGTACGGACTACCGTCTCCACGACGCGATGAGATTCTTTCTCCATGTTAACCATTTAAGAATGATTATAAAGTATATATAAGAAAAAATAATGAAATATATGACATTATAAAGCTACCGGATTTATGTATATAGGTATGTCATCTACTTACTTCCATTCAAGAAAATAAGGAAAGGAAAACAACGTTCATGCGTACGTACGGACTACCGTCTCCATGAATGGTGTGTTTCATTTCATTTATCTATCTAATATATATATATATATATATAATGAATATATATGATATATAACTCATGTTTTATATTCTTTAAGTAATTAAATCATTATATAAGTAATAATAATGTCAAGAACAACAAGTCTAAAAACCTACGATAAATGAAACGATTTTACCCAAAACGCTTCTTTAACATGGAATTTACAAAAGAACGGGTAATATAATGGCATATGTGAACCATATATGATATCATAACAATAAATAAGATTCATTAATAAGTTAATGACATTATTTAAATCATTATACAGGAGGTTCGGACACTTAAGAAGCAAATCAGACTTCAGGTAAGTGAAATATCACAATCTCATTTTTTTTCTGAGATTGTTTATACTTTGGTATTTACTGGGGTGTATTTTATCATCCACATCCATGTTTCTTCAATATGTAATATTTTTTCCATCCACCTACAATTTTTTAAATCCTATTTTTCCCTCTGTGAGTATTTAGTAAAAGATATGAAAGGAATCTTTTGTCATTTTTCATACGAGGTACTTTTTCGACTTTTCTGAAAAAAGTACGCGAAGAATGTTTTTTTTAAACTTATACGGCATGAATGGATTTTTAAAACATTGTTTCCAAGAAGATTCCCTTACAAGTTTTCATGTTTATTTGTAATCAACTTCTTTTAGTTTAGAATTTAATGACATGATAAGAAAGGAAAAGTGTTTTTGAATTAGAAAGGATATTTTCCTCAAGAATAGAGTTCAAGTGTTTTATGAAAATTATTTTCCATCTAAGATAATATAGGGTTCTGTTTATATCCCTATTATTACATTTATTTGATTATGTTGTGATGGAATTATTTTTATTAATTCCTTTATCTTATATGAATTGTTTTATGATGTCATGTTGTTTAAGAATTCCATTTTTATTACATGGGTTATGCAGTGATGTATGATTTATGATTTTGTGGCACACATAAGAATGGTATCATTATGAGATGGGTGGGACCTATATCTCCCACCAATGCATTGGGTAAAGATTTTATATCTCATGAGATACACATGGCTGGAATGGTAGGTTATACCGGTTCAGGGAAACAGGACTGAAACGAGGAATTATCTCAGTTCAGAAAGGGACTTTGTCCACTAAGATAGTCTTGGCAATGAGTCTTGACTAACAAGAAATGATTCTCTATGATTATGTGTGTGTGCCACAAAGATTCATGTTTTCAGTTATGATTATTGGGATTACATTTCATTACTATGATTTATACCATGTTATGAAATTATGATCTCTTTTGCAGGTTAAGATTTCCAAAAGATATGTTCTTATGAATATGACGTGATTGATATTTCTTTTGTTTACCCTTACTGAGCATTTGCGCTCACCCTTTTATGTTTTCTTTACCCCGGTACATAAAGAAAGGATTTAGGTTTAGAAAAAAAAATATCTTTATGGGAGATGTTGAAGATCTTTCACCATGATTAGAAGATTTTATTCCGAGTTTCCAAAGACACTAAACTATTACGATCCTTGTGTGTGTGTTTCTGTTATGTACTAAGTATTCTGAAAATGTAATGTAATGTCCATGTACGTCAGGCTTCAGGTCTCTACAATCATGGTCTATATTCTTAGGGTTTCCATCTGATTAATTTTAATTTACATATTACTTTAATTAGGGTTAACATTTTTTATCTATGGGTTCCCCATGCTTCATTGTGGGGGTTTATCATAGTGCATCATGAGATAAAATTGTTTGGATAGGTTTGTCTATACTTGAACCATTAAATTTGAATCGAGCGTCTTATTGATTTTTTATACATAACTTCAAGTTGTTTTAATTTATAATATGTATATTTTATGAATTAACCTTAATGAAATTTGTTTCCTTGTATTTATCTACTGAAAACCTATTTTCTAAAAACAAGGAAAAACTAGTGCTTATTTTAAACACAAAAGGGGGTCCTTCTAGAATGGTTTACTTATGAAAAAGGAGTGAATATTTTCTATAAAGAGGTTGATTTGATTTTATAGATAGATATATTAAATACATTAGATGTGATATCATGAGTTTTTTTATGATGGATCTAATAAACTAATTTATTGACATATTTTATGAAGGTCATGATTCAAATTTCATAAAAGGATTTCAAAATATGAATGGAACCTTGAATTATGCCCCATGTTTTTTATCAAATAGTTGGAATTTTCTCTTTTATCTGGAATATTTTTATAATGTTTTTCTTGAGGAAAAGAGGATATTCTTATGTTAGGTGAGTAACAAGGTGATATTTGTTATGGTTTGTATTTGGTACCATTAATATTTTAATTTTATTATGTCTCACCTACATTTTATAAATCATGGGAGACCATTTATAACTATATTAGATGTTTGGGTACACACATTTCATAAGTGCAATAATTTTCTTTGCTAGTGACCTAAATAAAGTTTCTCTACTATGGAATGTATTCCTATTTTTTAGTCTATGTAGGGATATACTGAGTGTTAGGGTATTCATTTTCATTAGACCCTACGATTATAATGGATTCCATTAAATACTATCATAGATAATCTTTGAGCTCCAAGGTATTCCCATGATCGTTTTTCGTTATGTCATTTTATATATGGAACTTCTATTTATAAGAATATTGAATTATTATAATCTTTTAATTTATCCTATATTTTTATTTTGTTTTGATCATTTATTTATTAATTAAAAAATGTGTTATCTTCATTTCCAATTTTTTTTTAAAACTGGGAAGGTATTTTTCAATTGAATGTGGGTGTTTTCGATAGGAAAAATTATAGAAAATTGTTTTTTGGGAGACAATTTCCTTCCATATGTGGTTTGAAGAGGGTCATATTTTCTAGATTTATTTCATCATTAATTTTAATTCAATATTTTATAATTTTAATTACTTTTTATTGATTTCAGATAAAATAATTATGTTAATATTTATATCCTTATTTTAAAACTAGAAATAAATTGATTTATTTTTAGTATTTATGGATGTGGTGTAGGAATTATTCTTAGAGGTGTTTTTATAATTGATATCACATTTTAGGTTTATCCAGTTCTACACAAATATAGAATATGTCATTTGGTCCTCATTTCGGGTATGTGATGGTGGCATGTATGGATGATTCACTTATCTCATAGAGAAATGTTATTGTGATTATTGTTTTATTTTTTCAATTTGTTCCATTTTTTATATCATTTAATATTAACACTCTTATTCCAAACATATCTTTTCATTCAAGTTGTATTTGTATTGTTGAATTACTTATATTAATATTGAGTTTTATGATTTATTTATTTTAACACCATTTATTTCTTTGAGGTATTTTTGACTGTTTATAACCAATTTGGTTTTTTTTGTATTTCATTTATTCTTACTTATTATATATAGGTTCATCTGACTTATGGAGTGGGAATTCCATATTTCTTCATAGAACTCTTGGTTCTATATTTAATTTTCAGGAGAAATCAATACCAAGAGTGGTTTTGTGATTCCATAACACTAATAAATGACCTCCAGGGATCAGTAATACCCTTTAAGACTTGTCATGTCTCAGAAAAGGTTTCCGTATATAGGTTAGACTAGTTTGGTTCATGAAACGATTGTATGAAAGACAAGGTTCTTATATGGTACAAGGTTTAAACATTTCCCATGTTATTTTGTGTGTATAGTTGAAAAGATTCAATATCATTATAATTTGAGTGTATGTTCATGTGAAGGTTCCTAATCACCATATTTCAGAATAGAACATGAGTTACAAGGGTTTTTGGTATGTGTGTGTCTCAAAATTTTACTTAGTTCTGAAATTTAATAGACTTTTTAGTTTATTTTTGAGTGAATTTGTTTTTATTGATTGTATATGTGGGTTATTTTTTTATTATATGTTTGGGAAGGAATATTGGTTTAAATATTTATTGTTGATAAATTGTAAAACCATGCATAGATTATGCATACTAGTTTAAAAACCCCTATAGATAATTACATTGTCAGTGAGCAGTTTTTAAGAACATACATCTTAACTGTATTCAAATGTTATTTATCTTGATGTTTTTTTAATTTTCATACATTATGGTTTGGTGTTGTCCATGTTTCTTCTAATTTTTATTAATTATTTTAATTTTGGTTCATTTCATTTAGATTTTCATAAAAAAACTATTTACTAAATAAGGATAAAAAATTTATTGAAATGATGGATTTTTTTAAATGTTATGAGGTCTAAATAGAAAATGAATTTATAAATGTTTCATTACCTAAAATATGGATTTTTGAAATATGTTTATGAGTTATTTTATTTAGTTTTAAAATAAAATTTCCCTATATATTTTAAAAATTTTATATTTTAATAATTAGGATAGTGAAATGTGTTTTTTCATTTTAATTATAATGTTTTTTAAAGTTGGTGAGTAAAAAATATGATAATTATTTTAAAAAGAGTTTATATAAAATATACCATGTTTTACATTGGATGAAATTGTATTCTGAGATTTATTTATTTAAGTATATTTATATTTATGATCTATTTAATGGGAGTTTAATTTTTTTTGTAATTGTGAAAAGAATATTGGTTTAGTTTTTTAAAAAATATGAAAGGTTTATGAAAAATAAATTAGATACATCTTTAGATTTGTTGTTTTTTCTGAAAATATATCATCACTTTTATGAGTTTTTTAATGATTTTTTATCAAAGTAATTTTATCTTAGTGGGCTGTGTTTTTAGATTTTCCCTATGGTCTATGATTTGACAATTTTATTTAATTTGGAAAATATAAGTGGTAGGGTTCATGGTTCACATTATTTCAAGTATGTACTTGAAATGTCTTGATGAGAAGTGGGTATTAAATTTAAAGGATTTATTCATCAATTTTATAGGTGAGGGTTTGTTTTGGGGATGTAGATGAACTTTTTGTTTATGTTTTTACTTATTATGTTTAGTGAAATCTATTATTTTGAGAAGAAGTATTGATTAGTGTTTTTCTTTTGGGTATCACCCTGCTCTCCCATTAGGTATGATTTTCTATCTCGATGGTTCTTATTCCTCAAGGGTGGGGGTTCCTTTTATTTATATGGGATTATTTTTTATTGATAACATTATTCATTTGATGAGTTATATATGGGATATCTTACGTAGGAATTATATGGTGGTTTAGAGGATTTCTAAATTAGATCAATTAATTTCACCAGGATCTGGTGTTATAAGAGAGAGGTTCTAGGTTACTCCCACATAACCTGAGGCTAAAGCCTATGATTGAGATTGTTGAGAAATATATCCTCTTTGAGAATCATTAATTGAATCAATATTTATTAATAAATTGTTTCATATTTATCATTATTATTTGAGATAGTAAGTATCATGAGTTTTAGTTTTTTGGGCTTGTTTATGGTTGATTTGGAGTAATTTTTTTTGATATATCTTTCTATTTTTGGGTGATTTCATTCATGGATGGTCAGGTGTTGGTGAGTAAACTTAAGAACTTTCTACTATTGTTTAGTTTTCATTTATGGAGTGATTACACTTTTTTTTCTTACATATATGTGGATTATATATTTTTCTAGGAGAATCAGTGCATTTTTATAATTCATAAATATTTTAGAGACCACCATGGATGATATTTCCTTTCCCATTTACTTATGAGGTTATAAGTGTATAACTACATGGGGAATGTCTCATTTTTCTAAACCATCATATAACTATGAGTAAATATAGTCTCATAAGACTTTATTCATTTCTATAATCTGAATTGGGGTCATTTTCTTTCTATGCATTAGGGAAGTGTGTTTTTTATGTCACACTGAACAAATGTTTTAACAATTGACCATATATATGATAAGTTTTATTCTTGAGGTTCATTAATAGGCATATATTTTTTTTGTCAGGTAACATATATCAATTGGTACCAAGAATTTGTTCCTGCGTGATATCATTACATTCAATTCTTTTTGGGAATTGAGTAGTAATTGTAGAATTTTAATGGTCTCCATACCTTGATCCGCCAATTCTGTTATGTATTTTTTGGGGGAAAAAAATCATTTTTTGTGTTTTTCACCAATAACCTCATTTTTACTTAAAAGATTATTTATTTGGGAAACATTTTCCCTTTACCAAAATTTTTAGTCAAAAAATATTTTAATTTATTAGTAAATGGGGGTTTAGTGCATGTTTCACAATTAGTAGAAATCATGTGAAAATTATTTAAGTGTGTTAACGGTTTTACTACAACTATTTTACATTTTTGAGGCATGGTTTTCATAACCGTGCAGGTTAACAATGAATTACTTCATGGTAGACCCAATATGTCTTATTGGTTGGAGCATTGTTTACCTAATCATTTGACTAAACCATTCAATGTTTCCAATTCATTGGAAGATTTGATATTACCTATATAATCATCAATGAATTTACCCACAAATCATCACCTATCCTCTCCCATTGAACTCTCACATCCTGTGTAAAACTATATCTCTTTTACTCCTCCTTCCATGGTGATTCGCATTGATTTTATTCCTGTGTTGATGCTATTTAATCCTGATAATACCATATATACTCCTTCCACCCCATCTTCAATTTATATTATCCTCTATCCTTTAATTATATCATGTTAAAGTGACCTAGTGTTCTTCTATAATCAAATTTAAATATAAATTTATCTATTTTATGAATCCATTTTTAATTATACTTCCTTGTCTGTCCTTTTTGTGGTGGATTTTAATCCTGCATCATTGAGCTGACTTGTTTGAGTTACGATGTTCAATGATCAAACCATTAAATTTAATGAAACTGATTGCTTTGGTTTTAGCATCATTTTATGTTATTTTTAATTAATAATATCTATATTTGATAATTATTTATTATGGATACTTGTTTCCTCATGCTTCTCTACTCAAAACCAATTTTATATAAATTAGGGACACCTATTTATTGTTTTAAATATATTAGAGTCTCCAAGAAAATGGGTTATTTACTAAAATAGGGTGAATTTTTTCTCAAATGTGTCTTTTTATGTTTCTTGTATTTTGTTATTGAATAAATTTAATGTTCATTCATGAGATGTGTTTTGAATGTTTTTGTATTTAATTGAATTCTTAAACGGTATTACCAATTCCCGATTGGTACTTTCTAAAAAGGATGTCTACTGTTTAATGGAACCATAATGTGTGCACTATATTTTTTATAAAATTTAATGGTTGTATCTTGTTATATGAAATATTTGGTTATATCATTTTTCTTTTGGAAAATGGGTTTCACTTTATTAAGGGGAGATAATATGTTAGAATTGTTATAGTTTATATTTAGTATCATTGTATTTTCATATATCTGAATGCTCAGATGTAGTTTATATATCATGGGAGAGAAATCATAGTTATATGGTTTGTGTGGTTATATATATTTCACCATTTTAATTCCATTCATTTCTAGAAACCCCATGTAGGAGTCATCTCTTCTTTGGGGAGTTTTTTCTCAGTTATTCATGTTAATGAAAAAACTGGCTGTTAGGGTGTTTAAGTTGATTTTTGCATACCATATATGATGAATTACATTTAGCAATATCAAATATCTACCTATAGATCCTTTGTATTCCTATTACATTTGGTTCTCGGCTATCTCTTTATAGTTATAGAACATTCATTTTTATGATGGTTGGCATATGATTATTTTATGATTGATTGTCTATTGCTTTTAATTTTACTATGTTTCATTATTAATATATAAGTGGGTTTTCATCATTTGAAAATTTTTTCGTGAAAAGGGAATGGGATACTTCATTTTTATGTGGTTGTTTCTAAAGGGAATAATATACAAAGGGTTTAATATGGAAGCTATTCATTCTGTCTAAAAGATTAAAGGGATATATAATTTTAGGATTTGTTAATTCTATTACATTAAATTGAACTTATTTTTGAATGTTATCATATTATTATAGGTTATTATAAGACGTTTAAAGTATATATTTTTATTTTTATTTTTAAATTTCATGAAATTAATTTATTTTAGAAGCTAATTATTGTGGTGTGAGGATGATACATACATTGATTTTGTGCTATAAAAAAATTATATTTCATGTTTAGTAGGTTCATCTTGGTTTTAGTATATTATCCCTTTGAAGGTTCTGGGCATAGCGGAAGCGCATGGGTGGATGTGCCCACTTGGATTTTTGTCCTTAGCGATGATCAATCTGGGATCAATACGACGATAAATGCATGTCTCCACAGATTGAATCATAGCAAAAGGCAAAGAAGATGGTTTTTCCCGAAACCACAAACAAGGATCGTTACCGGTTGATTATAATTAATTTAATTAATTATAAAGAAATAACTTTTGGGTGTTCTTTCTTCATTGATTTTCTTGATCACGTTGTCGATGTGATCCGTCATTGCGTCATAGAAGCCAAGTGTAGACTCCCTCTAGTGGTGATCCACAAGTGTACCTCGTATCTCTGGACGTCTTCAAATAATTCTTCGGGTGCTAGCGTAGAGAAGCCTTTGCTTTCGTTTTTTCCTTAGATCATCTTCATCCGATGGAAGAGGATCTCTCTTGGTCTTGAGAGCGTTCTTGGAGGAAGAGGTTCTTTCGGCCTTGAAAGAATTCTCCATAGATGTTGTGCACAACGATTCTCTTGTGTAGGAAAAGAGTTGGAGATGTGATAATATTTATTATCAAGTTTGAGGTTGTAGAGTTATGAAAATAAATAAACACGTTACACATTTCATTTATTTCATTAACTATTATTGAAAACCCCCACGTCGAATAATTAATTCCTTGACATGCGCTCACACTGATTATAATAAATATCATTTAATAAAACGATATTATATCCTCAAAATCCCCACTGGAAAATCTACACGGCGTGTAATAATAAATACAGGGCGTGTACTTGTTTTTCATCGAAAACTACACGGCGTGTACATTAAATGTACACGGCGTGTATATCTTGTTTTCATTTATTCATTTCCTTTCCAAAATAAAACTACACGATGTGTACATTTAATAATTCATGGCGTGTACTTGTTTTATTTTATTTTTCCTCCATCATTTAAAACAACATAGGCTTCCTTGAATAATTATTAAACCACGTACGTGAATAATCTATATTCAACTTGAGATACTTGGATACACATAGTGTGTGACCCTCTAGGCCTCTTCCTCGTTCGCATTAGGCGGGCTTGCCTAAAGTCCAAGATTACTGTCTAGCAACGGGTCAAGGCACCAAAGAGAAAGAAGTTGACGCCGCATTGACGTATCACCTCATACGAATGCTTACTATGTAATTTAATCCATTTGTATCAATATCTCATCAAGAAGGTTTCATGGAAGTGTCATAAACTTATATGCTTGATCCGTCGTTCTTTGACTACCTAAAATAAAGTCATCGTTTACACCATGGCCATGGAATTTAATGCAAAAGTTCTATTTCTATCAAAGGGCCAAGATATCAACTTCCATAAATAGAAAGGACAAATCCTTCATCGAATTATCCATTAACAACATGTCACCCATGACACAACCAACGTCCCCTACATTCTGCCAACTGTCTGCATGACGGTTTTTGTCAGTAAATCTAAGTGCACGGGTCATGACATGAGTTCATGATAATCTTCCAGTATAAGGACCATTACGCATGCTCACAGATAGCAATATCCGATGACACCAAGACATGAAGAATTACTACTGGCGGGTATGTTCTCATAATCTCCCATCTTAGAGATTACCAAGTGAGAAATCAATGAGAGAGAGTCTTGTCTTCTTACGAGTACTCGCACATGATGGTCTATATACCATGTGTTCTATCATAGTATGTCATCCAACCGCAGAACTTTATTTAAGAATATTGTTATAGCATTTCAAGGTTCTCATCATAGTGGGGATCTGCTATGACCTTATTAATGCAGCAAATATTCTAAGAAATTATTATATTATAGTCATGCAGAAAAATGAACAATATATAATAAGTGAACATTCATGTAATCAAAGTATAAAAAAGTTGGTTATGAGGAAACCAACCCTTACAAACTCCCACTTGGACTAGATCTATCTGCCTACGACTTTTAGTCTGCTAGACCTCACATGATGATCATGTTTCTACTGAGTCAAGGCTTTAGTCAATGGGTCTACCATGTTGTCTTCCATGGAAATACTTCTAACTGCAACTTCACGTCTCTGAGAAAAATTTCTCAAGGGATGATACTTCCGATGTATGTGCTTTGTCCGCTGATGTGACCTTGGCTCTTTTTCAAGTGCCACCGCTGCAGTATTATCACAATAGAGTGTGATAGGATATTTACTTCTCGGTACAACATCCAACTCTTGGACGAAGCATTGAATCCACACTACTTATTTAGCTGCCTTAGAAGCTGTGATATACTCGGACTCCGCTGTAGAATCTTCCACCACACTTTGTTTTGAGCTCTTCCAGCTCACTGCACCTCCATTCAAACTGAATATGTATCCAGTCTGCGACTTCATTTCATCTTGATCAGTCTAGAAACTATCATCTACCTGTCCTCTGATGACTAGTTCCTCATCTCCTCCATAAACCAGGAACATATCCTTAGTACGCCTCAGATACTTAAGGGTTGTATTGACTGCCATCCAATGGCGGTCTCCTGGATCAGGTTGATATCTACCTACCGCACTTAATGCGTAAGCAACCTCTTGCCTCGTACATAGTATAACATACATGACTCACCCAATCGCGGATGCGTAAGGGATCCTTGCCACCCTCTTTCTTTCCTCATGTGTCTGAGGACACATTTTCTTGGAAAGATGAATGTCATGTGACACTAGGAACAATCCCCTCTTGGACTGTTCCATACTGAATCTCTTCAGTATCTTGTCAATGTATGTACTTTGACTCAGGCCCAGCATTCTCTTGGATCTATCACGATGGATCTTGATCCCAAGAATATATTCCGCCTCACCCAAGTCATTCATGGATAATAATTTATGCAACCATGCCTTAACTGACTGTAAGATAGGTACTTCGTTTCCAATTAGTAATATGTCATCAACATATACTATTAGGAAAAAGACTGCACTCCCACTAAACCTCTTGTAGACACATGGCTCACATTCATTCTTATCAAAGCCAAATTCCGTTACAACTTCATCAAAATGAATGTTCCATGATCTTGATTCTTTCTTTAATCCTTAATGGATTTCTGCAACTTGCATACCTTGTTGGCATCCTTTAGAGTCACAAACCCTTCAGGTTGTGTCATGTAGACATCTTCCTAGAGGTTCCCATTATGGAAAGCTGTTTTGACATCCATTTGCCAAATTTCATAATCATGGTAAGCAGCAATGGCCAATAGGATTCTGATGGATTTCAGCATCGCAACCGGTGAAAAGGTTTCATCATAGTCAATTCCTTGAGGTTGTCTAAATCCTTTTGCAACCAGTCGTGCCTCGTAGGTGCTGACTTGCCCCTCCATGTCCAGTTTCTTCTTGAATACCCATTTATTACCAATAGGCTTTACATCAACTAGAGGATCTACCAAAATACAGACTTGGTTTTGGTACATGGAATCCATTTTGGAATTCATGGATTCTTTCCACTTGGCAACGTCTGTGCCTTCAACTACTTCCTTGTAGGTAATAGGATCATCATTGTCAACCAATAACGAGTCACCATCCTCGGTGACAAGAAAACCATATCATTCTGGTTCTATCACCCCTCTCGTGATCCTACGCAGTTCTTGTGTCTCTGGAACAGATTGTTCTTCCACAGGGCTTTGTGGAGTCTGTTCTTGTACCAACTCATGCGTATCATGAGCCTCGACTTCATCGAAGTCTATCTCGCTCCCACTATCTCTTTTGGAGATGTGATCCCTCTCAAGGAATATGGCGTGTCTTTCCACTGTAACCTTTTTGTCTGAGGGGTTGTATAGGTAATATCCCCTTGTTTCCTTGGGATATCCTATAAAGATACACTTTGTGCCTCGGGGCGTGAGTTTGTTACCTGAAGGGGACTTAACAAATGCTTCGCTACCCCACACATGTAAATTCGATAACATGTATTTACGTCCACTCCATAACTAGTATGGAATACCATTTATCGATTTAGTTGGTACTTGGTTTAGTATGTGCGCTACTGTTTGTAATGCATATCCCAAATGGATAATAGAAGACTCACATGACTCATCATTGATTTCACCATGTCCAACAGGGTGCAGTTCATCCTTTCACTTACACCATTCCACTGAGGTGTGTAAGGATGAGTGAGTTGAGATAGAATCCCAAACTCCCATAAGAAATCAATGAAGTCCTGATTAATATATTCTCCTCCTCTGTCTGAGCGGAGTTTCTTAATCTTCTTACCAAGTTGGTTCTCAACTTCATTCTTGTATTCTTTGAACCGATCAAAAGAATCTGACTTATACCTCATTAAGTAGATATATCCATATCTACTAAAATCATCAGTAAAAGTTAAGTATGAGAACCCACCCCTTGCTTCAACTGGAAATGGTCCACACACATCTGTGTGAACTAATTCTATAATCTCTTTAGCTCTTTCACCTTTCCCACTAAATGGGTCTTTTGTCATTTTTCCTTGTAAACATGCATGACATACACCAAGTAGTTTTAGTTCGAAAGAATCTAAATACCCATCTTGATGTAATTTTTTCAAATGTTTCTCATTGACATGACGTAGCCGGTGATGCCAAAGTTGGGTGTGGTATGAGTCATGTGAATTAACTTTGTTATCGATTGCCATTACTTGGTTTGTTTAGTCTAACACATAAAGGCCGTTATATAAATGTGCCCTACCAATGAAATGCTATCTTTATAAAAATATCAACATTCACTTCCAATCGTGAAGATGAATCCATCAGTATATAATCTGGATACTGAAATAATATTTTTGGTTACAGAGGGTACATAATAACAACCTTTCGAAACCAAGACTATCCCTGTAGGCAATGTGAGGTTGTAGTCCCCGACAGCTACAACAGCAAATCTGGCTCCGTTGGCTGCCTGTAGATCTACCTCCCCTCGATCAATCTTCCTGAATCTACGTGGTTCCTGTATTTGGATACAGATGTGAGCACCACAAGCATTATCTAATACCCAATTAGTAGAAATAGATAGATTGAATTCGACAACAAAATCACCTGAAGCTTCCCCTTGCTTCCTTGGTTGGGTACAGTTTTTCTTCCAGTGGCCCTTCTTGCCACAAGAAAAACAAATAGCATCCTATTCCTTTGCCTCTCCTTTGATCTTCCTTTTCTTGGAAGGCCTTGAAGAATCTTTGGGCTTAATGCTCTTCAACTTACCTTTCCATTTATTCACCATGAGGACAGAAGGATTTTCAAGCTTCATGTCAGTGTCCACTTGGCGAATGAGGATGAGATGACCAGAGAGAGACTTCTCAATTTTGTTCATATTGAAGTTCACAACAATGTTTGAGAAGCTCTGGGGGAGTGATGCAAGAATGAGATCGGTACCCAGTTCTTTAGGGAGTTTAAACCCTAGAACCTCCAATCGCTCAATGTAGCCAATGATCTTGACTACATGTGGCCCGGATGGGGCACCCTCTCCAAGATTTCCCTGAAACAGAGCCTTGGAGATCTCAAACCTTTCATGTCTTTCTCTCTCCTGGTATAGACCACAGAGGTGCTCGAGCATGCTATAGGCATCCATGTCTTCATGAGACTTCATGAGCTCAATAGAAATCGATGATAGCATCAAACATTGAACGTCTAGAGCGTCGTTCAAATGTTGATCATAGACCAGGAAATCGTCATCACTCACCCCTAGGGTAGGAGAATCAAGAAGTGAGGAATCCAACATGTAAAACATTCACTCATGGCATAGGATAACCCAAAGGCGCCTAAACCATTCATTAAAGTTACTACCGGTGAGTATATTGTCTTTATCCAATATTGATCGCAGAGAAAATGTGGTTGATGAGTTTGTCATTTCGATTCTACAAATTAAAAGAGCATATCTATCAGTACTTTTTTATTACATTTTATGAGAAATAATAAATTAATTAATTATCCCACTATTTTATCATGTCCTAATGGCCCTCTCCATTGAACTCAGAATGACCAGTTTCGCAGACATTCTAGTGGCAAGGATCCATATTTCCATTCGCATAACCCCAACAAGGGCCGGTCAAGCTATTTGAAGGTATTTAGTTAGGTAGGTTTTTGCCAATTGTGAGCTTACAGTTCCTTGATCTGTTGAGTGGACTCCCCAATCCTAAAATCCTGACTTGGATTTCTTCAACTCTTGCCTCCAATATTACACCAAGTCTAGAAAGGGATACTTCTCTTGATGTAATATGGTTAAGTCAACCTGAAACCATTCATAAGGGATTCCTTTATAAAAGTAAGTGTCCCAACAAGGGTTGGTCAAACACATAGTTTTATGGAGTCTTTCCCTTAATCAGGTAACTGAAGGCTTGGTCAAACATAATATGGTATTGAGGTATTTTATTCATTTATGCGTAGTTTCGCATTATCACATTCTTGTTAATATTAAGTGATGCTTTCTTAAGTGATTAACCATGTTATGATAATGTTTACGCATAGTATGGTTTTTATTTTATTCCATCTTTACATGCCTGTTCATTTTATTAATTATGTGATCATGAAAACACATACATAATAAATAAACCATACAATCAGATAGAAATAAAATAAGATGGCATGATCATGAGCTTCTATTGGTTATCTTATCTAGCAGTTTTGATAAGCTATCCCTGACCTAGGGAAAAAACCTTGAACCTTTTGGTTCGTGTTTTGAAGCTCCCACTTGTCCACCTTTGTATCTTATTGCATCGGTTTCACCATGGCATCAGGATTTGAACCGTCTCCTCCGGCTTGGGAGTTCGTCCATTACATGGGTTTACATTAAAGAAACCATGGGCACACATGCCCTACATTTTATTGGAAGAAGGCTCACAGGACAAAAAATTTAAATTAAACAAATTTAAATGAAACCATACACATACAAAGGGTCTTTGGTATAGCTCATGATCATACACAGCATGCAACGACATATATGCATATTTAGAATTCAAATTCTTTTAATTGCTCTTTCATTTAAGATAAGTCGTGCTCGAATTAAATTAATTATGATCTTATAATTAATCAATTCTTTATCTTAAATTCCTTTCTAAATTTCCTTGAGATTCTTCGCATCCATATTCCTTGTATGGGTCTTTGTACATTGGAGGAAACCTGGTGAAATTCCATTTCTAGAAAGTACATGACGTGTAGTTTATATTTACATGGCGTGTATTTCATTTCACCTTGATTCCACAGTACACACCGGGGCTTTGTTGTGTTTTCTCTACTTTTGAAACTTTAGAGTACACGGCGTGTAGATGAATCATACACGGAATGTACTTAATTGTGACGCGGTAACTGGCTTGCCAATCCCGTGTATGCGGAACACGGCTTATCCTTGTACACGGTTTCACCTGGACCAAATCGGACTACACGATGTGTTGTTCCAACATACACGCTGTGTATTCAGGTTCCCATGGGTCGTTCAATTCTGGTCAACACGACATGATTAATACTTAGGCATAATCAATTCACACTGCGTGGTTTGGCAGACCAGTGTCGGTTCATTGAACCTAAGTACATAGCGTGTAGTTTTAATTACATGCATTGTAATCTCGTGTTGTACTGACAGTGAGAGAGGCTCCTTCAGATGAATTCCTCATTTTTATTTTAATCAAAATTAAAATTAAAAGTTCATTTCTATGATATGAATCGAGAAACGAATGAGGAAGAATAGATCTCGTTTATTCAGATTAATAGAACGATATATTTCGAATTGAATCAAATATAAATGCGTAAATTATCAATGAAAATTAAATAACTATAATAATCGTTTTAACCTCGCTCTGATACCATTTGAAGGTTCCGGGCGTAGCGGAAGCACGTGGGTGGATGTGCCCACTCAGCTATTTGTCATTAGCAATGATCAATCTGGGATCAATACGACGATAAATGCTAGTCTCCACAGATCGAATCACAGAAAAAGACAAAGAAGATGGTTTGTCCCGGAACCACAAACAAGGATCATTACAGGTTGATTATAATTAATTTAATTAATTATAAAGAAATACCTTTTGGGTGTTCTTTCTTCGTTGATGTTCTTGATCACATTGTCAATGTGATCCGTCATTGCATCGCAGAAGCCATGTGTAGACTCCCTCTAGTGGTGATCCACACGTGTACCTCGTATCTCTGGACATCTCCAAAGGATTCTCCGGGTGCTAGCGTGGTGAAGCCTTTGCTTTTGTTGTCCACCTTAGATTGTCTTGATCCGATGGAAGAGGATCTCTCTCGGTCTTGAGATCATTCTTGGGGGAAGAGGTTCTTTCGGCCTTGAAAAAATTCTCCAGAGATGTTGTGGACAACGATTCTCTTGTGTAGGAAAAGAGTTGGGGTTGTGAGGATATTTAGAATCGAGTTTGAGGTTTTAGAGTTATGACAATAAATAAATGCGTTACACATTTCATTTATTTCATTAAATCTTATTGAAAACCCCCATGTCGAATAATTAATTCCTTGACATGCGCTCATGCTGATTATAATAAATATCATTTAATAAAACGATATTATATCCTCAAAATCCCGACTGGAAAAACTACACGGCGTGTAATAATAAATAAACGGCGTGTACCTGTTTTTCATTGAAAACTACACGGCGTGTATATTAAATTTACATGGCATATATATCTTGTTTTAATTTATTAATGTCCTTTCCAAAATAAAACTACACGGCGTGTACATTTAATAATACACGACGTGTACTTGTTTTATTTTATTTTTCCTCCATCATTTAAAACAACTTAGGCTTCCTTGAATAATTATTAAACCACGTATGGGAATAATCTTTATTCAACTTGAGATACTTGGATACACATAGTGTGTTACCCTCTAGGCCTCTTTCTCGTTGGCATTAGGCGGGAATGCCTAAAGTACAAGATTACTGTCTAGAAACGGGTCAAGGAACCCAAGAGAAAGAAGTTGATGCCGCATTGATGTATCACCTCATACGAATGCTTACTGTGTAATTTAACCATTTTGTCTCAATATCTCATCAAGAAGGTTTCATGGAAGTGTCATAAAACTATATGCTTGATCCGTCGCTCTTTGACTACATGAAATAAACTCGTCGTTTACACCATGACCATGGAATTTAATGCAAAAGATCTATTTCAATCAAAGGGCCAAGATATCAACTTCAATAAATAGAAAGGGCAAATCCTTCATTGACTTATCCATTAACAACATGTCACTCGTGACGCACCCAACGTACCCTACTTTCCACCAACTATCTGCGTGATGGTTTTCGTCAGTAAATCTAAGTGCGTGAGTCATGACATGAGTTAATGATAATTTTCCAGTCTAAGGACCATTACACATGCTCGCGGATAACAATATCCGATGACACTAAGACATGTGGAATTCCTACTGGCGGGTATGTTCTCATAATCTTCCATCATAGAGATTACCAAGTGCTAACTCCATGAGAGAGAGTCTCGTCCTCTTACGAGTACTCGCACATGACGGTCTGTATGCTATGTGTCCAATCATAGTATGCCATCCAACCATAGAACTTTATTTAAGAATATTGTTATAGCATTTCAAGGTTCTCATCATAGTGGGGATCTTCTATGACCTTATTAATGCAACAAATATTCCAGGACATTATTATATTATAGTCATGCAGAACAATGAACAATATATAGTAAGTGAACATTCATGTAATCAAAGTACAAAACAATTGGTTCTGAGGACACCAACCCTTACACCCTTGACACTAAATTTAGGTATGTGGTGCCATAAAGTAAGGATGATTCACTTATATCATGAAGAATAGTTCTTTTTATTCATTTCTTACTTTTCCTTTTTAGTTGGTTAGTTGTATCATTCCATATTAGAAATCCTATTTTGATCTTTTACTTTTGATCATGTTTTAATTATATCACTGAATAAATTCTATTTATATTGATCATTATCAGTTTTTTATCTATTTATTTCATTATATTCTAATTTCATTCTTATATCTAGTTTTCATGTCAATATTTTTATTGATATATATATGGTTATCTTATTTAAGAAATGGGCATGCCATATTTTCTTGTGGAACACCTTTTTAATTTATGGTTTTATTTAGTGAAATCATTACCAATTTTTATTCATTGATGCCCATGCACTATTTTCTATCCCATGATGATTACAATTCTTGTTTGGGACTTTTTCTATGCGAAAGGGGTTCTATAATTAGGGGATGATGATGTTGGGAAATTAAATTACAAAAATTAAATGATAATGATTCTTATTTATCAAAGATATTTTATAATTTACTTATTATTGTTTATGATTCCTATTTTAACATCCATTTATGTTTCTGATTCTATATTGGAAATATTCTATAGAGAGACTACCCAAATTATTTATTTGGATGTATTATTCGAATGTATTTTGGAATAATTCTTTAAACTCATTTCTTTCCCATGTCATAATTAAGATATGATAGAATAAATAAATGTTTCATGCTCTTATGGAACAATTATGTTTTATTTATCAATATGTTATGGGTGGTGTCTGATATATCCCAATAATGCATTGGGAAATGTTTTATATCTTATGATCTAAAAAGAGTACATGGGCGATGAGACCAACCCAAAACCATTATTGTAAATTGGTGGTTAGACCATGCCTAAAATGTTTTATCGATGGCTAACCAATACCAAAAATATTTCATGGGTGGTTTACCTAAGCCCAAAATGTATACATTGGGTTATCTCTATCCCATAAAGGTATATAGGTGGTTATACTAAGATATAATATGTACACATGTGGTTATCCCAAGCTAAAAAAGTATATGGGTTGTTATCCAAATCCCAATAAGATACAAAGGTAGTTAGCCCAAAACTAAAAGTTGCAAGGCTAGTTAGACCTAGATGACTATATAATGGGAATGTGGTTATCCTAGTATCTTTTGTGATGAATGAATTTTTGGTTAACCATGACACATGTTCTATGTTCAATTTCATTCAAAATTTTTATATTATTAAAATATATTCACAAGGATAATGATTTTTGACTCATGTTTTCACTACTATGACCTATGTATTATGATAAGAAAAAAATCCTTCTTCCACGACTCATTAATTTTGACATATGGATTAATGGGTATGAATATATTATATTATATCCACACACATTGATTATGTAATGGTACCAAAATGTTTATCTTGTTTATAGTTTTTATCATTGATTTTTATATCTTAGGATTACACTGACTAAGAATATGATCTTAGCCTCTTAATATATTTACATTAAACAATAAATTGATAATTATATTTGAATTTAAAATTATTTGAGGATATCACATGTATAAAATCTTTTTGGATGTTTTGAATAATTATTTTTATTTAATAATATCATATAACTAATCTTTAGAGACATTGTAAGGGCTTGAATCCATGTTGATAAACCCTTTACAGTTTCCAAAGACCGAAGTGCTCAGAAGAGGCTCACAGGAGGTCTGGTGGGACATGATTTCTAGAAGCTGAAATCCGAGATATTTCAAATCAATAGAGGATGTCACACAATTTGAATGGGAGGGGGGTTTATGACGTGTTGTATTTTAGGGATTGGAAAATATATAAAATAATGCGGCAATGAATTTTTCTGAAGAACCTAACCCCAAGGCATTAATCGACGTGAAAGGTGATTTCACATTATTTAATCCTCCAAAACTAGTGTTTTAAAATGTTTCAATTGATCAGGTGTTCACAAAACATATGGCTGAATCCCTCTCACTCTCTTCACTCTTAATGATTCTATATCCCCCCTCTTCAATGTTTGAGGATTCCGTCATTCGGGATCGATTCCCGTCTTCCCTCCTCCGACTCGTCTTTGATATAAGGTATGATCTACCACTGTTTTTTGGTTTCTTCAATCAGTTTCTCCCATTTATCCTTTACATGTGATGGTATGTGATCTCCATAGTTCAAATGGAGTTTCTCCCAGTTGATGTTGGTGTAGTGGTACCACAACTTCCAAGGGTGGATGCACTTATTACGAGAGAGGCGATCAAGATCCATTGCATTGATCCGTCCTTGAGAAAAGAATGTTGAAAACTTATGGAAGTTGGGAATTCATTTGTTTGAAATATATTTACATGAAATCATAGAAAAATCATTATTTATCCCCTTGTATTTAAATAAAATTTACCAAATTAAATACTTGAACCATATTAAAGAAATTAGTAACAATTGCATTTCAATGTTGTTTCCTTGTACCGTGATAATTGACTAACTCTTGATTTTCTAGATAGTGTGATATCTATTATTGCATTGTTTATCCTGTTATTGATGGAAATTGGTAATGAATGTAAAGAAAGAATTAATTGATAATTAAATTAGATAATTGAATAAGGAGGCATGAATGATGAATCTGGTTCTTGTTTTTGTAATTTAATTCCATCCACATTGATGTATGTAATCATGTTATATTGAATTGGTTATTGTATCTAAATCACATTGAATATTTTTGATAAAACAAATAAATTCATGTAAAATTAATTTTTGATAGTTTAATATATCCTTTTTCTTAGGATTCACGTAGTTGGAACTTGTGAGTAATGAATCATTTAATTCAGGATAGAATAAGGAACTGATTTAATGATAGAATATAATGCCTTGTTAGGTTCTGAGTTAACCACTTACTTGTAAAGTCTATGTACCTTATGCTCTAGAGGTGTGATATATCATTGTGTGTAAAGGTTAAATGACTTATTTTAGGGACAAGAGCCCAGTTTCTTGTTTGTTTCTTACTACTTGTGATGTGATGTGAGCATTTGATGGCTGAGTCTGGAGGGTTGTTTTGGTTTGTTGGGTAGGGAGGTTCAGTTGTGATGTGAGGTTGGGATGGCTGAGCCTAGAGGGTAGTTGTGGTTTTGGGGTAGGGAGTCTTGGTTTTTGTGGTAGTAGTTGAGAAATGAAGTGGAAAGATACATTTGATTATGATGTGGGTGTTGGGGAGGACACTAGAGATGATGTAATAGGATGAAGTTGGGATTATCCAGTGATATGGAAGTTGGATGCTTGTTGAATCTATTGTTTTTTATCATATTTCCTTACCCACAACTCGAGGAATCTATTTTTTCTCACTCTATTACTAAAAGAGGCTAAGACATCCTAGGTATTCCATGTGCAATCCATGTTTAGCCTCTAGGGGTTGGATGAGTCTACGCTCCATTTATAGATAAAAAAGACTCGATGGGTTGTTCATATAATGACCGTGTTGACCCCCGTTTTTTGGTAGCATAGAATGTTTTTTGAGAACATGATAAATTATGTAATGTGGAAATGTTTCTAAATAAATGAATAAATGTTTGACCAATTGGGTTGGAGATTGTTGGGATACAATGGTGAGGTTATATTTCAGAGAAATAGTGGTCTCAGTTTTCTTATTCTTGGAGGGAATGGAAATTTGTTTTAATGCTAGTGTAATGAAATGTGGAAACTAATAATGGTTAATTAATAGTTCAATAATTAATTAATGTAATATGAAATTGATAAAAATGAAAAATTTAATTTAATGTATCTCTTTTAATGGTTGTGTTCTTATAGGATATATAGTCATAATAGTGGCAGTTGGAAGTCTAAGAGAAGTTAGCTGTAATCGAGTCTAAGACTATGTTATTCCCATAGTGTGGTTGTGAGATATATTATATCATTTACTTTTTGTGTTTCTATATGCTACACCACCATTATGGTTAGTGAAACTGACACCCTAGGGATTATGAGATATTGGGGGGGGGGGTGTTTTACCCAATATCCCAGTGGGAGGATAGATGGCTACCTTCCCCCATTTCCCCCAATCTCTTCACTTGGAAGTTACTTGTTCTAGTATGAAAGGTACTTAATTTTACCCATATATGTGAGTGTAAGGATGTAATGGATTGTGATTATTTTTCACACATGTATTATGGATATAGATTTCTAAGGACTACTATTGGTATAACATGTATATGTTTTGATGGCTTGAGGATCCTTACTAAATGTATGGGCAGTAATTACTTAAGATATTATACCTGATGTTTGATACATGTTATATGGGATATGGTGGCTATCAAAAACTACCTGTTTACTTTTGTTTATGTGGATGCGGTGGTGTGTTGAACGAGGTGCATGTTTTGGTTCTTATCCAAGGGGTCTGTGGGATATCATTTTTAGAGAGAGATGCCTAGGATGTGTGACATTGGGGAAAATCAGAAAACCAGTGGGGAAGTTGTAGCAGGGTATCCTTCATATTCATTATTATATTATATTATATTGTATGTGATACTTGGTTAGAGTATCCATGTTGAGGATGTGAATATAGTATACCAATTTAAGAGATGAGTTAGTTTAACTTGTTGTTCACCATTTTTTAACATTCTTCATTTTATTTTTATCTATAGGCTATAGGGATGATCCAACTGAGTATACTATTATACTCACCCTAAATTTATATAAAATATTTTACAGGTCACATATAGTAGGTTTCATATCAAGATGATTACTACTAGCTTGGATTTTGCAGGAGCTGTTTGGGATTCGTGGTCATTTCCATTTTAATTTCTTTGGTACTTGCAGTTTTCTATTCTAGTTGTAGTAGTTCTTGCATGAAATTACATATCTTCACTTTGGGGTTCTTTTATATTGTAGTAAAATAAGGATTTAATTTTTGTATATCTTATCTCTCTCTCTCTCATGCATTCTATTATAGGTAAATGCCTCCATCTTATGGGTTTACTATACCCTCGGTGCTAGTCTCCAACCCAGGGCCTACTAGAAGTAGGAATCAGGGGTCACTATCTCTCTTCTACAATTTCCGTCCTAGGAGGGTTACAATTTGAGGGGAGGGGGTCGTACCAGAGTGGTATCAAAGGTCTAGTTGAGTGATACGATAGAATATGGAGTTTGGCACAAGTGAGGTTTCATGGGATTGTCGAGAAACAATGCCAGTCATGTTTAGTAAGCACTGTAAACAATGGGGACTGGCTGAGACACAAGTATTTCAGACGCCATCTGATCTAATGAATGGACATTTAAGTTTATAGTGGATACTAAATGAGGTGATACTTGTTTTAGGTTAGAGACCTAGGGAATAATCGTGCATCATTCTTCTTAGTTACTATGTTTGAATGGGTGGACCATGGGATATTTTATCCTGAAATGACTAAAAGAAAATAATTAATTAATGTGAAATCCTTCTATATAACAGGTATAAGAGCTCTAATTTTTTAACATTTTTAAGGTTTAGATCTAGGTTGAAGTCCTCATCTGGTTCACATAGAAGATTTTTAGTAGGTTGAGCCAAAATGTTTCAATATAGTAGATGTTGACAATGAAGAAACATGGAGGAGGTAATTCGGAGAGTTTCATCACCTGATTCTATAGAAGTACGAGGGATCCTTTTGAAATGCTCTCATAGAATACTGGCCGGAGGAAGTTGAGATAGCCTCTAGTTTGATCTGTGATTGAAATGAGTACATGGTATTGTTTCTTGTGATGATGCTGCATGGGGTAGCATGGTAGTGGTTGGTCTTGTTCCTTGGTGATCACAAGAAGTCAATAGTCTCGTGGGAGATATTCTAAGAGAAGTTCAGAGATGAGTTTATTTCTTCTACCGTGATGGAATCCAGAATCCAGGACCTTCTTAACCTTTGGTAGGGGAGATCCAGTGTGCGATACTTAAAGAATTTTTTATGAAACTTCTAAAATAAGGTTTAGACCAATTTCTAGATGGGGAGGCCATGACAAGGCATTTTGAGGAGGCTTTTCGTTCAGAGATCTAGTTCTAGGTTACCCAATTTATGATGATGACATATCTCTAGGTACTGGTGATGGAGGAGGTCATTGAGAGAACATTATCTATAACTCAATCCTCATGAGATGGGATTCATAAATATTCCTCATGAAGCATAGATATGGTCTGGGGTTCCTTGTTTTTATGGAAAGAGTTTCTGATCAGCTGGGGGTAGGTCCTAGCCCCCAGTATCACGTTTTTCCAGGGGAAGAAGCTCTCAGAACAATACCAAGGGATCTGTAACTTGTTTTTTGTGTAGTCTGAGGTCATCTATAGTTATAGCATGCTACCTTTTGAGTAGTTAGCAAGAATCAAACATCCAAATTATGGTTCCCCCATTGCGACAGTTCTATCCGAGGTAGCAGTAGTGGGATGCACCCATTTGGGGTTAGGAAAGAGTAGATGGGGGAAGGTAGAGTATATCCATGGGTTTATAACCTTCCATAGATATCAGAGCGCATCCATGGAGGTAGTATCGAGTAGGGTCTGAGAGGCCATGAAGCATGACGTGGTCAGCTCCATGCTCTAGCATTCTAGTGCCAGGTGAGTCAGAAATTGATTGAGGTACCCTTTCTTGTTTTCTACATGGGTGCATGCCTTGTTTGATTCAGTAGAGACACACTCCTTCATATTACATACCCTATTCCATGATTTAGAACTTGAGGTAGATATGCCTCTAATTCCCTTGGTATTGACTACACCACTTAGAGGTCGAGAAGACTTGTTTGAAGTATGTTGAGATTGTGAGCTATTTATAGTGAAACACTACTCATTGGGAGACTTTATATATTTGTGGATACAACCATATGATGGAATCCTCAGAATGGATTGTTTTTTTTGGTGAATTATATTATGTATTACTTTAGGTGGCAGGTTGTGTTATTTAATTCTGATGGAGATCCAACAATATTTGTTTGGTAGCGAGACTCTCGGATGGGTTAGAGGCATGTTCCGTCCTTGTCAACCCTAGTGGCTATGATGATGTTGAGTTCATCAGAGGTTAAGTAGTTGGCATTTCTTAGGGTCTTAGAAGAGTACCTTTATGTCTTTATAGAGGAGGTTGTGGCATTACAACATTGATGAGAGATCTTGTTTGAGATCGAGCTATAACCAAGTGTGTCTCCTATCTCAATACAACCTTATAGGATAGATACTTTTAAGTTGAGAGAGCTGCATATATAGCTCGATATTCTATTTTAGTAAAGTTTCATTTGGAATAAAATTTCACTATGGGTTGCATGAATTTTGTACATGAAAAACAATGATGATAGTTTATGGTCGGGTGTCAATTATCATCTTTTAAACTGGGTGGTAGTGAAGAACAACTATCCACTTCTATAGATTTATGATTTATTAGATCAAATGAAGGGTGAAAGTAGGTTCCTAAAAATCAATTTGCAGTCAGGATAACATTAGATGCATGTGAAGGATGAGGATATTCGAAAGACTGATTTCTGTTGTCATCATGTTCATTATGAGTTTGTTGTGATGCCGTTCAGTGTGATGAATGCTCTAGCTATTTTCATGGTGTAAATGGAAGATGTGTTTTGTGAGTTCCTATATTAGATTATGGTGGTTTTCATCGATGAAATCTTCATGTGATCTGCATCTATGTAGGATCATGAATAGAATTTCCATGCCATTTTTGGAGTTTTTCTTCATCAGTAGATCTTTGGAAAGTTGTCTAAGTGCATGTTTTTGGGCTAGAGAAGTTAGTTTCTTTGATAATGTTATATCCAAATAGGCAGTAGCTAAGGACCTACCGAATGTATAAAGAGTTGTGTATTGGGAATCCCTCAAGACAGCGGTAGAGGTGAGAAGTTTACTTGGTCTTGCAGGCTACTATAGGTGGTTCATAGAAGATCTCTATCAGGTTATGAGTCCTCTGACAACATTGACCTAAAAGGATCATATGTTCTTGTAGAATGGTAAGTGTGAGGTGAATTTTGAGTATTTGAAGAAGATGTTGGTCAGTTCTCCAGTTCAATGTTACCAACAGAAGGAGTTCAGTTTGGGGATTTCTGTAATGCTTTATGTTTGGGGTTGGGATATCTTCAGATGAAGAAAAGGAAAATCATTTCTTATGTTTCATAGGATTTACTTTCCTACAAAAATAATAATTCCACCCATTATCTTGAGTTGGAGGCAGTGGTATTTTTCTTAATGTTGTGGAGCCATTACCTCATTGGAGAGCATTTTTTGGTCTTCATCGTTCATAAGATCTGGATGTATATTTCTCCCAGCATGAATTGAACTTGAGAAAAAATTAGTGGATGGAGTTATTATTGGATTATGACTTCCAAATTTCATACACACCTAGAAAGGGGAATGTTATAGCTGTTGCACAGATCGTGAAGTCATGTAGTAATGAAGTGCGTGAATCAAGTGATTCTTGGGGAGTGATGGAAGAACATTTCGTATTACATTTTTATATGAGAGAATTTTGGGGTAGAGGTTTTCTTTTTTCAGATGATGGTTTAGTCATATCTGGTGTAACAGGTAGAAGAGTCCTAGTTGGGGGATCTTGAGGTCAAGATATAGAGAGACCGAGTTGTTTGTGTAGAGGCCATTAATGGTTGGTATAAGGATGAAGAACATAAAATGTTGTTTTAGTTAAGGCTTTTCATTCCTTTAGTGATGGATGTGATGGTTCTCAGAGAGCTCTATAGTTCACCATTAGAAGTGAATATTGTCCTGAAAAAGATTTACCAAGAATTGGGGAGTCAATTTTAGTGGCCTAGGTTGAGGCATGTAGTTGTAGAGTTTGTGTCTTGATGTTAAGTCTTCCATAAGGTGAAGGTCGAGCACCATGTTCCTTGTAGTTTTTTCCAGTCATTAGAAGTTCCCTAGTGGATGTAGAAGGAAATATCAATAGAATTTGTTACCAGTTTAACTCGAGCATATGGAGGCTATGACACTATATGGGTGGTAGTGGATCTTTTGACGAAATCATCCCACTTAATAGAATTCAAGGAGTCAAGATTAGTTGAGGTTTTTTCCAGGAAATTTATAGAGGAGGTGGTAAGACTCCACAGATTATCAAGGATGGTCATTTATATTGGGATCCTAGTTTTATATCTAGGGTGTAGAGAGGTCTCCAGCATGATTTTGGTTCTCAACTATTCTTTAGCACTACTTTTCATCCAATGAAGGACAATCAGATAGAGTAGAACATCCTGACTCTTGAAGTCATGTTTCACTCTTTTTTCATATATTTTAGAGGTTCTTGGATGAAACACCTACCAATTGTAGAGTTATCTTAAAAAAACGTTTTCACTCCACCATCGGTATGGCTCCGTTTTAATCCTTGTATGGATGACCTTTCCATTATCCATTGTGCTGGATTGGGGTCAGAGAGTCAGAAATTATTAGGCCAAAACTAGTATAGAACATGAAATAGATGGATCAGGTAATTTGTGAGAGGATGAAGAAAGCACAGGATCGTCAAAAATTTTATACTGAATATAGGATGATTTCTTTTGATTTTGGTATTAGAGATCACATGTTTCTAGAGGTGACTCACCATCATGGCTAGTGAAGTATTTTTTGTGGGAGTAATATTTCTCCACTGTTTATTGGGCCTTTGGAGCTACTGAATCATGTTGGAGCTCTAGAATATCAGGTATCACTTCCCCCCATAGATGATCCCAATACCCGATGTTTTTCACATGTCGCAACTCCATCAATATCTTCATGAATACTCTCACATCACCGATTGGGGTGATATCAACATGGGAAATTATGTGACCTTCGAGGAGCGACCTGTAGAGATCCGAGGCCTCTAGAAGAAGGGTTTTTGTGTGCATTCCATCCCATTGGTTCATGTATTTTGGCGTCAATATGGAATGGATGAGTGTAAATGGTAATATGAGTCATAGATAGGTTCTCAGTACCGTAAGATGATTTCTGTTTAGCTATTCTCTTGTAATGTTGTTCCTTTGTTATTGTAGAGATTTTGTATTTATGAGATGGATTTCTTTTGTTGTTTTTTTATTTCTTTCTCCCTTTTTAGAGTTATCTCCATCAGGAGAGTGTTTAGGGGGTGGTTGTGGTTGTTGTGTATTTTCATTTTGTTCCTTCGAGGAAGTGGTTGATCTTCTATGGTGGCGATAGATTTGAGAGGTATCTCGAGGGGTGGCTATTTGGACGACCACATTTCTATTTTCATTCTGTGTTGGTTTTAGATTCTCAAGGATGAGAATGTTTCAATAGGTATTTGATTTAAGGGCTTGAATCCACATGGATTGACCCTTTGCGTGTTTCCGAAGACCGAAGTGCTCGATGGAGGCTCAAAGTGGTCTGGAGGGACTTGTTTTCCAGAAGATGGAAGTTGGGAGATTTCACATCATCAGAAATTGTTACATGATGTGAATGTGGGTTTAATGATGTGTAGTATTTCTAGGATCATAAAATAAATAAAAAACATAGGCATTGATTTTTTCAGTGGAACCCAAACCAAAGGAATTACACGTCTTGAAATAGGATTTTATTTTTTGTAATCCCCCACTTCTATGTATTTGAAAATGTTTCAACCACATGGTTTTTCAAAAACCCTGCCACTATAGATCTATCTCTCTATCTCGACTCTATATGACTCGGAAGCCCCCCTCTTAAATGTTTGGGGATTCCATACTCCCGAATTGATTCCATGATCCCCTTCTTCGATCAGTCTTTGATATAAGGTATGATCTACCTCCATTTTATGGATTCTTCAATATGCTTCCTACCTTTTCTCCTTTCCATATGATGAAACATGATCTCAATAGTTCTAATGAAGTTTCACTCGATTGATTTCCGTGAGGTGGTTTCGTGGCGTCCTCAGCTGGATACAGTTATTGTATAAGAGGCGATCCAGATTCGTTCCATTGATCCGCTCTTGAGTGAATAACATTTAAGACCTTTTAATGAAGGGGATTCATTGATTCTCTATTTATTTATGTTCAATCATATAGATAACATGATTTATCCACTTGTATTACAATGAAATTGATATAATTAAATACTTGAACCAAATAAAAGAAATTGGTATCGATCACATGGTGATGTTTCTACATTGAAATATGATAATAGTTGGCCTCTTGATTTTCTATATAGTGTGATATCTACACTTTCCTTTTTATAATCTTCTTGATGAAATTTTTTAAAGAATGTACATATGGAATTAATTAATAATATAATTTGATAATGGATTAAATAAATAAGAATTATGAATCTGGTTTTTGTTCTTATTATTTTATACTAATCAAATTTATATAAGTAATCATGTTTTATTAAATTGGTTAATTTATCTAAAGAATGTTGTTTCTTTTTGATAAAATAAATAAACATATGTAAAATAAATTGTTTAATTAATTTTTGATAGCTTGAGATAGCTTGTTTCTTAGGTTTCCTATAGTTGGAACCTGGGAATTATGAATTAGTTAACTCAATATGGAATAAGAACCGATTACATGATAAAAGATAATGCCTTTTTAGTGTTTGGGTTACCTATTTTCTTATAAAGTAGACTTTCCTTATAATTTTGATCCATTATGGATTGTTGTTTGTAAATGATTAATGCCTTTTCTTAGGGCCAAGAGCCCAGTTTCTTGCCTATTTCCTACTGCTTGTGATGTGACGCGAGACTGAGATGGATGAGCCTTGAGGGATATTCTGGTTTGTGGGGAAAGGAGGAATGGTTGTGATGTGATCCTGGGATGGATGAGCTCAGAGGGATGTTGTGGTTGTGGGTTAGGGACTCCCAGTTTTTATTGTAGAAGTGGACTCTTAGAGTGTAAAGATGCATTGGTTTATTCATGTGGGTGTCGGTGAGGACACTGAAGATGATGGAAAATGTCAAAATTTTGAATAACCATTGATATGGAAGATGGGTTCTTGTTGGATATATTGTTTTTTATATTATTTTCTTACCCCACTACATGAGGTAGTTGGTTTTTCTTACTCTCCATCCAAAAATGGTGAAGTCACATGAGGTACACCACGTTCTTTCTGTGTTTAGACTCCAATGGTTGGATGAGTCTATGCTCCTGATATTGGTGGAAAAGACTCTATGGGTAGTTTATATATTCACCGTGTTGAGACCCTTGTGTTTGAGAGCATAGAATTATTTCTTAGAACACCTAGAATTATGGAAAGTGGTAATGTTCATAAATAAATGAATAAATTTTTAACCCATGGTGTTCGATCTTGATGAGATATAATACTGAGGTTATATTTATGAGAAACTATGGACTTGATTTTATTATGCTAGGAGGGAATGAAGGTTTTTTGTAATGATAATGTAATGAAATGCGGAAACCGATAAGGGTTAATTAGTTGTCAAATAATTACTTAACGCAATATGAAGAGGATAAAAATGGTAAATTAATTTAATGTATCTATTTAAATTGTTGTGTGAATGTAGGATATCTATTCTTAACAGTGGTATCCTGGAGTCCGTGTGATGGTAGCATCAATTTATTCTAAGACTAGGTTTTTCCCATAGTGTGATTGTGATATATTTTATAACATGCATTTTTTTGTGTTTCTTTATGCTACACCACACTATGGGTTAGGGAGATTGACACCCCAAGAATTTTGAGCCTTGGGGGTGGGGTGTTTTCCCCAACATCTCAGTGGGAGGATGGATGGTTGAGTACCCCCCTTTTCCCCGCTCTATTCCCATGGTATTATAAGGCCCCCGCATTAAACCTTACTTAATCTTGAGTTATTACAAGATTACACCTTGAGGATCTTTTGGGGTTTAGAGTTTTAGAGAATTAGATCATAAAACTTGCATTAAATTACACATATAAACAAAGTGGTTACATGAAGATAGTATTATTCATTCCCATCAATGGAATCATATTTAAAATAAAACATGGATTTTTTCTTGACACTACCTTGACACTATCATCATATCATGTACCTTTCCCTTGACCTGTGAAAAACATTTCAAAAAAACTTGGGATGAGCATAAAAAGCTCAGTAAGGGATATAAAAATATGGAAAGGAAACATAGGTACATATATACATAAGAATGAGATCATACTTTACCCCTAAAACATAAGCACTTTAACATACCTCATCAAAACATGAATAAATCATAGAAATCATAAGACATAAAGGTAACTTGAGGCATTCATAACATTCTTACGTAGGGAGTAACCCTCTTGGTTATGTTTGGAATACCCATCACAGTATATTCCCTAAATCTCTTCGGAGAAACCTTAACGTTTCACTCCGCGTTACCCAATGCATTGGAGAGCTATAACGGGCCCACCCACCCTTAGTTTATCACGGAACCACCCATCTTCATAATAATGCCCAAGAACCTCAACATAATCGTATCACATAAAACATGCATAAAGGAAACATAATATTTCCACATTTAAATCACCAGATATCAATACAACACATTGATATAAAAACATTATGAAAACCATTTTCCATACCAAAATAAAAGAAAAGTAAAACATGGTATTTATTTTACTTTTTAAAAAAAGTATGGCTTGTAGAGGAAGCCGAAACTCAAATAATGGTCACGGCGGCGGAGAAGTCATTGTCGCCGCATACGTATGACAAAAACATTCCCTTTTGTTGTTTAGTAAACGCATTGTATAAAAAATATTCCTTTTGAATAAACGTAAAAGTCAAAGGGGTTTATACACCTTATAAAAGAAGGTTGTGTATAAAACAAAATGTGCCTCAATGAAAGGAGATTGAGACGAAGTCCCATACCTCATATCCGACTTGACCCGACCGTTCTTTAATCTCCTGAATAATAAACTTGAGTTATTCTCTACTTTCTTAAGAACCTTTTTCATGTTCATTATTCCGTTTATACCATGTTATGAACATCATGTAATCATTTAAGTTAATAATGTTCATTTTGTCGGTATTTGGTTCTTAAGTCAAAATTAGACTTCTTACACTTACATGTTTTTAATTTGGACAAAGGTTCATTATATCCAGAATGATATTAATGATTTGGATAACATATATATCATATATATTCAGCATATACATGTGTTTATAATATTACATAACATTTAGAGGTAGGAAATGAAATGCACCGTTCATGGAGACGGTAAGCCGTACATACGCATTAACGCTAATTCCATTTCTATTTCATATTTTCTGGAATGGAATCATAATGATATAAGAGTATATTATAATTCCAGTATAATAACATATATAATATCATTAACTTTATCCTTTACAAATCCCACATATGGTATTAACGAATCAAATCACTTTCAGGGGGCGGTAGTCCGCTCTTCCTAAAATGAAGATATCGTGTTTACCCATAATTGAAACAATAATGGTATGCCATAAATGAAAAATACAGAAGCTTAAGGAAAGAATAAACATATTATATATCATATATAAAAATAGTTACATCATAATGGCCACCTTTGAAGTTGTTAAATGAGTATTGAACAATCATTGTTTCGGGATGCAGAATTTCGCCATCCACGGAAACCGTATGTTCTTTAAACATTTGATTTAGCTGTGTGAGAGTGTAGCTCGAATAAATATTATAACAACATCCTAGTATATTGAAGATACTAGTGTTGTTACAAAATTAGTAAATAAAAAGAGTTTAGGGGGTTGGAGAAGCAAAATAAAACAAATGAACATGAGAGAATGAATTGCCTTTAAAAGTGTAACTCCTTTTGATTTGAGCCTAAAGGATTCCTTTGAAAAGATTCTTCACAAAGAGAATCCTCTAGGATGAGGAGAGGGATGTGTAGAGAGTAAATGGGCAGGGGATGGCCGAGCCAAATGCTTGAGGAGTGTGTGAAATGAGGTAGAGGTGGGGGCCTTTTATAATAGGAGAGGAGGGGTACTTTTGGAAATCATGAAACTATTATTTTATTTTCAAAAGTGCTTAGAATTTATAAGGTCCCAAATTGATATATTTCGAATATAAGATGATAAGGCTTCGAAATATTCCAATCCAATAGTTTTTGGACAATTTTAGGTCTTAGATTTTATATTATCGTTTCATTTTATTTAAACTGTTCATTAATGAGGTCATCGTTGCATCATCATGATGTCATAATTAAATTAATTTATTTAACGTCTAAAAATTATAAATAAAATATCCTAATGTATGAAATCTTTTTATCTTTACAAAGTGTATTTATAAACAAAATTATTATTAGTATAAACCCTTCTAAAAATTGTTTTAGTAAAACAATTTATGTTAGTGTCATTTTCACCATTATTTTAAAAAAAGGCATTAAAGTCAATATCTCACCCAAGAGGCTCCATAGGGTCCCCTAAATCGACCCATGGGTTGTCCTGGTCGGCCATGACTCACCCAATAGGTATAGGACAAGTGTCATGGTGTTTTCACATTTTTATATTATCATTTTTACCTTAAATTACACTAATTACCTCTAATCGCGATTAATGAAAAAAAGTTACTATTCAACTAAAAATTATTTTCATCCCATTGAACCACATTTTACATAATAATGACAACCATGTATGTAGGATTTTCAAAATTCAATACACATTAGTGGTAAAATTTCATTTAACTGAAAAATCAGTTTGCTTGATTACCACTTAGTGGTTTAACTATTCATCAAAAATTGGAGTTTTTCAGAAAATTACCAAAAATTCACTCTAAGCTATATTCGATATTCCGAATTCAAAAATGATGTTTATATTACCTAATTCAATGAATATAAGTAGAATTAATTAATTTAATAATTAACTTCCGCTGTCAAAACAAATAGCGTGTTTTTAAGAAACAATATATATCAAAAGATTGATATTTGTTTATGTCGAATTTCAAAGTGAAATTAATTCCAAAGTCCACCATTGAATGAAATGGTAAAAATATTTTATGGTTTCACTTTAAAACCAATTAAAAAGATAATCTAATCATATAAATAAATTATTATAAGAAGCAGTTTTGATGTAAAATGCAGTATTTTTCACTATTCATTAAAAAATGAACATTGTCAGAAAAATACCAAAAATTCACACAAAGTAAATTTTGATGTACCAATCATAAAAAATAAGTTTATTTTGACAAACATAGCTTATAAAATTGTCAAAATATATATTTAAAAATGTTTTTACATCAAAAGGCAGTAAAACAATCTTTTAAAAATATTAGTGTATTCCATGCTTAAGATTGGATTTATTTTCATTTTAAGCCTCTAAAACACTATCTAATTCATTAATAGATATATATAAAAATATCTATTATTCATTACTTACTTGGGATGTTACATCCTTCCCCCCTTTAGAAAATTGCTTCCTCGCAATTTATTTACTTATCGAATAAATGGGGGTACTAATCCCTCATAGCATTTTCAGATTATCATGTTGCCTCTTCCATCATGTGGTTTTTTCACAAAAACTTTACCTGCTTAATCACCTTATTCCGTAACACTTGCTCCCTGTGGTCAAGAATCTGGACCGGTTGTTCCTCGTAAGATCGGTTCTCTTCCAGCTGAACTACCTCTGGACTCAAAACATGAGATGGATCTGGCATATACATTCTCAACATCGAAACGTGAAAAACATTGTGTACCTGAGATAAACTCGGAGGTAAAGCCACCCGATATGCAACTGATCCAACTATCTCCAGAATTTCATATGGTCCAATGAACCTTGGACTCAGCTTTCCTTTCTTACAAAATCGCATCACACTTTTCCATGGTGATACATTTAGAAAAACATGATCACCTACCTCAAAAGAGAGATCCTTCCTCCTGTTGTCCGCATAACTCTTCTGCCTGCTCTGAGCTATTCTCACGTGTCTCTGAATCAACTGAACTTTTTCTGCCATCTCTTCTACCAACTATGGTCCCATCAGCTTCCTTTCCCCTACATCATCACAAAAAGGTGGAGTTCGACACCGTTTTCCATATAATGCCTCAAATGGAGCCATCTGTATATTGGAATGAAAACTTTTATTATATGAAAATTCAACCAATGAAATATGTTGGTCCCAACTTCCCTAATAATCTATAGAACAAGCTCGTAGCATATCCTCCAATGTCTGAATTTTTCGTTCTGACTGCCCATCTGATTGAGGATGAAAAGCTGTACTAAAATTGAATTCAGTACCCAACGACTTCTGAAGGCCCTTACAAAAGTTAGAAGTGAACCCGGGATCACGATCAGATACAATGGAGAGGGGAACCCCATGTAACTTGACTATCTCTTTAAGATACAAAAGAGAAAGTTGATCTAGGGAAAAAGTATCTCGTATAGCAAGGAAATGAGCAGATTTAGTCAAGCGATCAACAATAACCCAGATTGCATTATTACCTTCAGATGTCTTCAGTAATCCCACAACAAAGTCCATGGATATATTCTCCCATTTCCACTCTGGCACTGGTAAAGGCTGAAGAATCCCTTTCGGTAACTGCCGCTCTGCTTTAACCTGCTGACAATTTAAACACTTCACAGTAAAATCAGCAATATCTCTCTTCATTCCATCCCACCAGTAATACTCTCGCAGATCTCTATACATATTAGTACTTCCAGGATGAACTGAAAACGGAGAACTATGAGCTTCACATAACAACTCTCTCTTCAACTGTGAATCACAAGGCACACACAATCTCTTCCCAAATCTCAAAACGCAATCATTATCAATGTTGAATTCAGGCAACTTACCTTTCTGAACTAGCTCTACCTTTTTCTGCAACTCACTGTCTTGCATCTGTGCTTGCTTGATTCTATCTGATAGATATGATCTCACTGATACCTGAAACAAAACAGAAGAACTTCATGCACCAACAACTTCTATGCCAATGTTCATCAAATCCTTAACTAAAGGATCACGTTCCAAACGCAATATTGCTAATGAAGCATTACTTTTTCGACTCAAAGCATCAGCCACTTTATTTGCTTTTCTCGGATGGTAAGGAATTGTACAATCATAATCCTTGATTAATTCTAGCCATCTCCTTTGTCTCATTTTCAATTCTTTCTGAGTGAATATATACTTTAAACATTTGTGATCAGTATATATTTCACACTTTACTCCATACAAATGTTGCCTCCAAATTTTTAAAGTGAAAAAAACATCAGCTAATTCCAAATCATGTGTAGGGTAATTTACCTCATGAGTCTTCAACTGTCGTGACGCATAAGAAATTACCTGATCATTCTGCATTAGGACGCAACCAAGTCCATTCAATGAAGCATCACTGTATATAATAAACTCACCATTCCTGGAAGGTAGTGCCAAAACTGGAGCATTCACCAATCTTCTTTTCAATTCCTGAAAACAATCATCACATTCTTTTGTCTAGATAAACTTAACACCCTTCGGAGTTATCTTAGTCATTGGACTAGATAACCGTGAAAAATTTCTAACAAACCTTTGGTAATAGCCTTCCAAACCAAGGAAGCTACGAATCTTAGTTACATTTGGGGGTCTTGGCCAGTCTTCCAAAACTTTTGTTTTTGCAGGATCAACAGTTATCCCATATTCTGAAACAATGTGACCAAGGAAGGAAATTTGTTGCAAACAAAACTCACACTTGCTGAATTTCCCATAAAATTTCTTTTCATTTAAGGTTTGCAAGATAACCCTCAAATTTCTTTCATGCTCCTCTTAACTTTTTGAAAACACCAAAATATATTCAATGAAAACCACCACAAACTTATCCAAGAACTCATGGAAAATGCTATTCATTAAGTCCATGAATACAGCAGGTGCATTGGTTAGCCCAAAAGGCATTACTACAAATTCATAATGGCCATATCTCGTACGGAAAGCGGTCTTCGAAACATCTCCTTCTTTTACATTCAACTGATGGTACCCCGAACTCAAGTCAATCTTCGAAAAATACTGAGCTCCCTGGAGCTGATCAAACAAATCATCTTTATGAGGCAAAGGATATTTGTTTTTAACAGTGATGTTATTCAAGGCCCTATAATCAATTCAAAGTCTCATAGAACCATCTTTTTTTAACAAATAAAACAAGAGCACCCCATGGTGATGTGCTAGGTCGAATGAAACCTTTCTCTAAAAAATCTTTCAATTGCTCCTTCAACTATAAAAGTTAAATTTGAGACATTCGATAAGGGGGTTTTGAAATTGGCTTAGCATCAGGAACTAAGTCAACAGTAAACTCAACTTCCCGATCTAGTATTATTCCAGGAAACTCATCAGGAAAAACATCAGGATACTCATTTACCACTAGCACATCATTAATCTGAACAGTTCCCTTATTTTCAACGATGTGTGCAAGGTAACATTCATTTCCATATTTTACAAGTTTCTCGGCCTCTTGATAAGTTATCAACAGTAAGGGTTCATTCTTGTGCACAAACTAAAATTATTTCTGAAAAGAAACTTCTTTAGCTCTACAGTCAATCTTAGCATGGTAAATAGAGAGCCAATCTATACCCAGGATAACATCATACTCTACTAGAGGCAGAACATTAAGTTTTTCAAGTAGGTTCTTTCCACAGATAAGGATAGGAAGATTCTTATAAATTCTTTTTGCCTCAACATTCCCCCCCAGGTTTTTTTACCAAAACTTCAAGAGTCATTTCTTGAGATTTTATTCCCATTTTACTAGAAAAGGATTCATAGATGAAAGAATGTGTAGACCCCGAATCAAACAACACACTGGCATAATCTGAATAAACAAAAAAATTACCTGATATAACTTCATTTGATGGCCCGACATCTGCTGAAGTAGTTGCAAAGGATTTCACCACCCCTTTCTGATTGTAGTCTAACTGCTTCCCATCACTCAAGCTCTTTGTTGGACACTCATTTGCATAGTGACCCATCTCATTGCACTTAAAACATTTCACTAACTGTAAATCAAATTTGGTCTTACCTTCACCTTGATATTTTTCAGTGCAATCACGAGCCTTATGTCCCATCTTACCAAATCGGTAGCACTTTCCAGAATTCAGAAGACATTCCCTAGCATGCCTTTTTCACATTTATCACAAACTGGAAACATAGCTTTCTTACCATCAGACTTTTTTGAAGAATTCATTCCTTTCTCCTGCCACCTCGGTCTCTTCTTCTGTTGGTTGCTATAGAACACTTGATCATCGGAAAACTCCATTTCCACCTTCTCATCACATCGTACAAGCTTTTCATAACTTTTAAACTCACGAGAAGCTAATTCCCTTCGATATTTTGGTGTTAATCTTGAGTAAAAACGATTGATTTTACTATCAAGGTCTCGGATAAAATTTGGAGCATACCTTTCCAAACGAGTGAACCTTTCTTCATAGGTAGCCACTAAGTCTTCCTCTTGCCTCAATTACAAGAATTGATTTTCCATCCTAAGTCGAACATCCTTAGGAAAATACTTCTCAAGAAACATACCTTTGAATTCATCCCAGTCGAGAGCATCAATCTCATCAGCGTCCCTAATATTGTTAACCATCGACCACCACTAATCTGCTTCACCCTCCAAACGGTAAATAGAAAGACTAACCATTTGATTATCTAAACACCCCATGACATCAAAAATCTTCTCCAGTGATTTAATCCACCCTTCAGCTAGCACATGGTCAGATGATCCTCTGAATGATGGGGGATGTTGCCTTATGAAATGTTCCACCACTGATATGTACCTCTGTGGTTGATCTGGATGATCTCGTGCATGGATACCACCACCATTTATAGCCTGAGTCAACTGCGCCATTACTGCAACAAACTGTTCAGTTCCAATTCCAACCATCTCAGGATGCTGATTCGGAATGTTATTTCCTTCTGTATGCCTTCCTAGCACTACTTCCCTATTTCCTCTGCGGAAAACCATTCTGAACAAACATGTCTTAGATGAAGCAACATGGCAATCTTCAAATGCTATATCATTTCAAAAAAAATATTTTTGGATAATCATTTAATAGAATTCTAACTCATAAAGTTATCTAAACCGACCTCTGATACCAACTATAAGGCCCCAGCCTTAAACCTTACTTAATCTTGAGTTATTACAAGATTACACCTTGAGGATCTTTTCGGGTTTAGAGTTTTAGAGAATTAGATCATAAAACTTGCATTACATTAAACATATAAACAAAGTGGTTACATAAAGATAGTATTCTTAATTCCCATCAATGGAAACATATTTTAAAAAAACATGGATTCTTTCTTGACACTTCCTTGACACTATCATCATATCATGTACCTTTCCGTTGACTTGTGAAAAACATTTCAAAAAAACTTGGGATGAGCATAAAAATCTCAGTAAGGGATATAAAAATATGGAAAGGAAACATATGTACATATATACATAAGAATGAGATAATACTTTACCCATAAAACATAAACACTTTAACATACCTCATCAAAACATGAATAAATCATAGAAATCATAAGACATAAATGTAACTTGAGGCATTCATAACATTCTTACGTAGGGAGTAACCCTCTTGGTTACGTTTGGAATACCCATCATAGTATATTCCCTAAATCTCTTTGGAGAAACCTTAAAGTTTCACTCCTTCACGTTACCCAATGCATTGGAGAGCTATAACGGGCTCACCCGCCCTTAGTTTATCACGGAACCACCCGTCTTCATAATAATGCCCAAGAACCTCAACATAATCGTATCACATAAAACATACATAAAGGAAACATAATATTTCCACATTTCAATCACCAGATATCAATACAACACATTGATATAAAAACATTATGAAAACCATTTTCAATACCAAAATAAAAGAAAAGTAAAACATGGTATTTATTTTACTTTTTAAAAAAAATTATGGCTTGTAGAGGAAGCCGAAACTCAAATAATGGTAACGACGGCGGAGAAGTCGTTGTCGCCGCATACGTACGACAAAAACATTCCCTTTTGTCGTTTATTAAATGCTTTGTATAAAAAATATTCCTTTTGAATAAACGTAAAATTCAAAGGGGTTTATACACCGTATAAAAAAAGGTTGTGTATAAAACAATATATGTCTCAATGAAAGAAGATTGAGACGAAGTCCCATACCTTGTATCCGACTTGACCCGACCTTTCTTTAATCTCCTGAATAATAAACTTGATTTAATCTCTACTTTCTTAAGAACCTTTTTCAAGTTCATTATTCCTTTTATACCATGTTATGAACATCATGTAATCATTTAAGTTAATAATGTTCATTTTGTCGGTATTTGGTTCTTAAGTCAAAAATAGACTTCTTAAACTTACATGTTGTAAATTTGGTCAAAGGTTCGTTATATCCAGAATGATATTAATTATTTGGATAACATATATATCATATATATTGAGAATATACATGTATTTATAATATTACATCACATTTAGAGGTAAGAAATGAAATGCACCGTTCATGGAGACGGTAAGCCGTACGTACGCATGAACGCTACTTCCATTTCTATTTCGTATTTTCTGGAATTGAATCATAATGATATAAGAGTATATTATAATTCCAGTATAATAACATATATAATATCATTAACTTTATCCTTTACACATCCCACATATGGTATTAACGAATCAAATCACTTTCAGGGGGCGGTAGTCCGCACTTCCTAAAATGAAGATATCGTGTTTACCCACAATGGAAACAATAATGGTATGCCATAAATGAAAAATACAGAAGCTTAAGGAAATAATAAACATATTATATATCATATATAAAAATAGTGACATCATAATGGCCACCTTTGAAGGTGTTAAATGAGTATTGAACAATCATCGTTTTGGGAGGCAGAATTTCGCCATCCAAGGAAACCGTATGTTCTTTAAACATTTGATGTAGTTGTGTGAGAGTGTGTCTAGAATAAATCTTATAACAACATCCTAGTATATTTAAGATACTGGTTTTGTTACAAAATAATTAAATAAAAATAGTTTAGGGGGTTGGAGAAGCAAAATAAAACAAATGAACATGAGAGAATGAATTACCTTTAAAAGTGTAACTCCTTTTGATTTGAGCCTAAAGGCTTCCTTTGAAAAAATTATGCCCAAAGGGAATCCTATAGCATTAGGAGAGGGATGTGGAGAGAGTAAATGGCCAGGGGATGGCCGAGCCAAAGGCTTTAGGAGTGTGTGAAATGAGGTAGAGGTGGGGGCCTTTTATAAGTGGAGAGGAGGGGCACTTTTGGAAATCATGAAACTATTATTTTATTTTCAAAAGTGTTTCGAATTTCTAAGCTCCCGCATTTATATATTTCTAATATAAGATGATAAGGCTTCTAAATATTCCCATCCAATATTTTTTGGACAAGTTTTGGTCTTAGATTTTATATTATCGTTTCATTTTATTTAAACTGTTCATTAATGAGGTCATCGTTGCATCATCATGATGTCATAATTAAATTAAATTCTTTAATGTCTAAAAATTATAAAACAAATATCCTGATGTAGGAAATCTTATTATATTTCCAAAGAGTATTTATAGACAAAATTATGATTAGTATAACCCCTTCCAATTTTTTTTTAGTAAAACAATTTATGTTAGTGTCATTTTCTCCTTTATTTTTATAAAAAGGCATTAAAGTCATTATCTCACCCAAGAGGCTCCATAGGGTCCCCTGAATCGACCCATGGGTTTTATTGGTCGGCCATGACTCATCCAATAGGGGTAGGACAAGTGTCATGGTGTTTTCACATTTTTATAATATCATGTTTACCTTAAATAGCACTAATTACCTCTAATCGCGATTAATGAAAAAGAGTTACTATTCACCTAAAAATTATTTTCATCCCATTGAACCACATTCTACATACTAATGACAACCATGCATGTCGGATTTTTAAAATTCAATACACATTAGTGGTAAACATTCATTTAACTAAAAAATCAGTTTGCTTGATTACCACTTCGTGGTTTCACTATTCATCAAAAATTGGAGTTTTTCAGAAAATTACCAAAAATTCACTAAAAGATATATTCGATATTCTGAATTCAAAAATGATGTTTATATTACCTAATTCAAAGAATATAAGTAGAATTAATTAATTTAATAATTAACTCCCACTGTCAAAACAAATAGCGTGTTTTTAATAAATAATATATATCAAAAGATTGATATTTGTTTATGTCGAATTTCAAGGTGAAATTAATTCCAAAGTCCACCATTGAATCAAATGGTAAAACTATTTTATGGTTTAACTTTATAACCAATTAAAAATATAATCAAATCATATAAATAAATTATATTAAGAAGCAGTTCTGATGTAAAATGCAGTATTTTTCACTATTCATTAAAAAATGAACATTGTTAGAAAAATACCAAAAATACACACAAAGTAAATTTTGATGTACCAATCATAAAGAATAAGTTTATTTTGACAAAAATATCTTATAAAATTGTCAAAATATAGATTTAAAAATGGTTTGCCATCAAAAGGCAGTAAAACAATCTTTTAAAAATATTAGTGTATTCCATGCTTAAGATTGGATTTATTTGCATTTTAAGCCTCTAAAAAACTATCTAATTCATTAATAGACATATACAAAAATTTCTATTATTCATTACTTACTTGGGATTTTACAGGTAGTTACTTGTGCTGGTATGCACATCAGTTAGATTTCCCCATATATGTGTATAGATGGTTTTAATGGATTATGGTTATTTCACAGACATGTATTCCGTATATAGGTTTCTATGGACTACTATATGTATAAAATGTATATGATGTGATTTCTTGAGGATCCTTACTTATTTTATGGGATGTAATAACTTATGGTATAATACAAGATGTTTGATACACATTATGTGATATGTGGTTGCTCTTGAAAAATACCAGTTTACTTTTGGTAATGTGGATGTGGTGGTGTGTTGTACGAGGTGAATGTTGTTGTGCTCCGCCTAGGTGTCTATAGGCTAGCATTTTTAGAGAGAGATGCTTAAGACATTTGATATTGTTGAAGAGCAGAAAACCCATGGTGAAGTGGTAGTGGGGTACCATTGATATTCTTTATTATATTATATGATATTGTATGCAATACTTGGTAAGATTATCTATGGTGGTGCTGGGAACTTAGTATAGCTTTTTTGGTGAGGAGTTAGTTTGAATTATTGTCCACTATGCATTGGCATGCTTCCTTTCTATTCTCACGAGAGGCTTTAGAGAGTATCCTACTGAGTATACTGTTATGCTCAACCTATGTTTATATAAACTGTTTTTCATATAACTTAGAGAAGGATGGAGATGAGGCTAGTAAGACTAGATCATGGGTTTACAGAAGATTCTCAGGATTTGTGGTCACTGCCAATTTACTTTCTTTGTTACTTGCAGTTATCCCTTTCTGTTGTAGTAGTTCTTGCATGACATTACATATCAACAATTTTTTTTTATATTTTTGTATAAGTAGAATTTGTTTAGTTTATATCTTATCTCTTTATTTCACATGTGTTATCTTAGAGGATAATTCCCCCCATTCATGTGATTACTATACCCTCAGCTCTAGTTTCTAACCGAGGCCTAATGGAGGTGGGTCTCAAGGGTCACTATCTATCTTCTACCATTTCTGGCCTAGGAGGGGTACACTTTGAGGCGTGGGGGTCATGAAAGACATTTAACCTTTGGGATGTAGAATTGTTTTTGAATTTACATGATGTAATGGTCATTATTGTAAATATTTTTTATTTTTTTCTCGAGTAGTTTCACTGTGTATCATGTTTAGTGGATAAATTATTTTTTAGTACTATATCAAAGAGTCTTGGTTTGGGATTCCTTATATGGTATCATTGTAGATTTTAAATAATTTTAGAGATAGGGACTAGAATACTTTAGTGAATACCATAAGCATAAGTCTATATATTCAAAAAAAATCCTACAATATTGTTAATATAATGAGTGTTTGGATTCCAAGAAATGAAATATCAAAATTAAGATAAATATGTAGATATAGGCCCTAGATCAGACTCACCTTGGGGTAATAACCCTAAAAATTGTTGTTCAGATCTTTACTTAATTTTCACTCACTACACATGAAATGCACCTAAATTCCCACTGGGATTGACACTCCTGATGGATATGCTTTGTTTGATTTATATTCTCTTTATGAGATATTATTATAAGATAAATTTAAAACCTAAAACAACCTACTATAAACCCAATTTAATGTAGTATGAAGATAAAATTCCTTAGGTTAAATTGAAGGAATTATAATTTTGTAAATGATATTATTTTTATCTTATCATATGATCACTTTCTCTAATTAATATTTCCAAATTATGGAAAAAAAATATTGTTAGTTCTAGTGATTGGGTGGATCCCTGATGAATTGAGTTAATAATAACTATGATGGACCCTGTTTTGATTTTCCAAAAGAGTAGCTAAATTTTATGGGTGATGAAGTGAATACAATCATGAAAATTTTATCTTAGTCTATGATTAACAACATGGACTATTTTGATATTGAAAACACACTAAATAAAGATAATCAAACTATTAATACATTCATGCATCCATGACCACCAAAATTTAGTGGATTATATGATCCAATAATTATGAATAAATGGATTAATATGATAGGAGAGATATTTTAAATATTTATCTGATAAGAGAAATAAAAATTAATATTGGTTGTCTATTGGTTATAAGGTGAAGTAGACCATTGGCAGGCATAAGAAAATAAAATGGGTCCAAAGGAATAAATCAACTCCATAAAGTTGGAGGAGTTTAAGGATGTAATTTTCCTTCGATATTTTCTGTGAACCATTTACACTAAATTGGAGAGAAAATACCTTAGGATAAGGAAAACGAGAATGAATAAGTCGGTACCTATAAAGAAAATATTAAAATACATTCATCTTTTTCTTTGGTTTTTATCATGGGACCTAAATGAAAAATCCACTATTTTTATAGTTTCTTAAAACCATGTCCACAAATGTAGTTAGATATAAGGGATTTTGGTAGTTATGAATTTTTATATGTTATCCTAAGGTGGAAAGGTAATTAAATGACGCCCATATTGGTTATATATTTGTGAATAAGAGTGGAAATGGATTTTTTACAAAATAAAATGGTAAGTCACATGGAAGAAATAATATTTATCATCCAAAACATCAAAAATTTTGGAAGAATAATTGATGGGGGTCTATATCCAAGGAATAAGTAAACAATTCATATGTATGAGAGAAGTAAATAAAGAAGAAAACCATTAAATGGATATGAGTAATTAAAATAATGATCAACCAAGTTCACCACCCTCACATCAAATAATGAATTGTAATGTGTTTTGAAATTATGTAAGAAAATGAAAGAAACCAATGGTTAATAATGAAAATCAATTTCAAAAACCTCCCAATCCAAGGGATGAAGAGAAAATATCTATAATCAAAATTGTCGATGTGTGAAATGAAATCTAATATGTATATAGTACAATCAACATCAAGTCCGTAATTGAAAATTCATTATTTGGTTCTATTTCTACACAATCATTTATATTATAAAATTTAGTAATATCCAAAATTAGTAAATATAAAATTACTGATGAAAAATCAAAATGGTGTGACAATTACGTATCATGTTTATAAATCATATCAGATAAATGTTTTTCGCAGTATGTTTCTAAATTTTTTATTTTACCTTTATTCATAGTTGAAATAATTTTTTGTATGTATTCACTATCGCAACATATATTCCATATAAATTGTTGGTATATGGAAGTCATATTTTATACCCTAGAGAAACACATGATCATCTCTCGGTATATGATTTTCTAGATTTTTCTTATAGAAATTACTTCCATTATATGAGTTTAAAAACTAAAAAATGAGAGCTAATTTACTCAAATGGTTGGAAGTAAACTCAATATTATGGGTATTCCTACTATGAATGAATATAATGTGTTTTTGAGTCCTATATAAGATAGTGTGGTATATATTCAATAGAAATTATATCTTGATTCTTTTCTATCTTCTGTATATGCTCCATTATGTCATTAGTTTGAGAAAATTAAAAATTATGAGGTAGCAATTTTTTCCCGGGGTTATATTGTTTATCCGTGATATGTTAGCATTAATTTCCCGTTTAAATAAATGGTTTTTTAATAGCTTGTTTCACAGGAAACACTGAACTAAAATGAACTAAGATATTTTTATGATAAAATACTACAATAAAAGGAAAATAGTAATACATTTTTTGAAAAACTTATACAACATCATTAATAAAAGTACAAGATGAATAAATATAGAAGTAAAAAAAGAGCACGAACCTGCAATCATGATCATTTTTGTTTTCCATGAAGAACATGTCCTCAATTTCAACTATTGAAAGAAGGAAGGACGTAAAAATATAATATACATGTAAAGAGTGATGTAAATAATTATAATGAATGATTTAAATAATTTATGTAATGTTTTATATATAATGAATTATGACCATTATAAATATAGTTGTTAACACATTTCTTTGAGGAATATGGTTTATGGAAATATGGTTTTGAATATTAATCTATCCAAAAGGTATGCTGATGTACTATATTGTTAGTATCAAATTTAATATAATATAATTGAAAAATAAGAACTAATTATACCAAAATATAATATTTAATTGAAATAAAATATTTATAAATTTATTTTTAAACATTATTTAATATCCTGAATTTTAAAAAATAATAAAAACTATAATTGTTAATAATTATCGATTAGATTTATTTAAAATTGTATTTTTTCCATAAAAATAATTTAATAGACTGATTTAAATGCATTTTAATATGGGTAAAATCCATGTTAACACCTTGTAATATTTGATGAAATAATTTTGATGTAAGTTTATAAGAGAGAATGGTATTCCAAAGCCTGTAGGTCCTCAACACATACTGAAGAAAAGTATTAAATATATTTTATTATTTGTATGTGATTTCTTCAATAAATAATCAGATATACCTCAAATAGTTTCTAATAAGTGAAATCATATAACATTATTAGATCCCAGATGAGGGTTTACCATATGTGAAATATACAATTTTTTAAATTCAAGTGCTTGGTATCATAACACATGATGTTAAATTATTTAATATTTGTATTATAAAATTTTATAAAAAAATTGAATATCATCAAAACGGTGAATTATATGAATAACATGAGGCCATCGATTGGTTTGCGACCTAACGGTTGCCTTAGGTACTACATAATGTTTTTGAACACTAGGAGTTTAGTAAAACCATAGTATTTTGTAATTTATTAAGAAGAATATATTATTGAAAATTTCAAAAGATAAAAAATTAATAATATCAGAAGGTAATTTTGGTGAAATTATAAAACAAATTTAAGAATTAAGAAATGATAATTTTATTGAGTTATTCTATGATAATTATAAAATTCTAATCAAATAAAATTATCAGTGGAAAATTAACCAGTATTATCACATGTTAATTCACTTAATTTATCAAAAGATAATTATTAAAAATTATCAAGGGATAATTTTTTGAGATTATCTAAGGATAATTTTAAAGAATTTTATAGTGATAATTACATTGAATAATCTTGGGTAATCTATACAAAATTAAGAAAATGATATTTTTTATGTAATTATGAGAGGAGAATTATAAATAACTACCAAATTATAATTAAAAACACTTCTCATGGAATTATTACATAAGATTATTAGAGATAATTATTAATGGAAAATTTATGAGAGGTTATCAAAGAATAAATATAAATGGATAATTTATTATATATTATAAATAAGAAAAATTATAAAATGATAATTTATAATAAATGATCATTATATAATTATTCTAAAAGAGAATATTTCTACCACAAGTGTTGGATTAATACAATATTTTAGAAATATCTTGGAGAGAGAGAGAGTATTATCGCATGGGATATTATATTTCTCTTTGAAATAAAATAGATAGTTTTGGTTGAAGGAAACCTTGATGAACCGTAAGTGTTGACCTATTAGAGATTATGATAATAAGGAAGAGTGGATGTGTTCTTCATTGGAGATGTTTTCACTCCAGGTATTGAACCATATAGGGTGGTTTAACTTTTTTTATGTTATGTAATTTAAGGTAGGATGTTCCTTACCATTTTGGGATATTATCTACACTTGTTTCCATGATTATTATGCTTTATTATGATCACATGTGGGTTTGTATATCCCATGGTACCATATAAAATTAATCCATAATATTTGAAATGATATCTATATTCAATGATGATGTTTGATTCACATACCGATATATTATGATACTATATTTTCATGATGTGTGTGACGGATGTTATCATTTCATGAGTTGTCATGTTTTCTTCTAGATTATTTTTTTATATACATGATAAGTGGAAGTTGTGGTATGTTTGATTATGTTGGAATATTTTATATTAATTCATGATATGTAATCGCATGTGTGTGCAACCAATGAGACCCATCATTATAATTGATCTCATGAGTTATACAAGGGTGTCACTTTCCATGTTTTATTATGATCATATGATAATATTTATTCTTCTATATACTCATGATGAAATTATATTCATTCTTGTGTTCTTACCCTATATATATTACCTTTACTTGGTGGTTGTGATCAAGACATGATATAGTGAAATTCAATATGTGATATCATGGTGATGAGGGAATTTAGGAAAGGGTAGATGTATGAGGGATCCATGGTGTCATGTTGAGGTTGTTCTCGAGGAATCCTTGATTTTACAAGTGAAATTCAATATGTGATATCATGGTCTCTGTGAGTTCTACATTTTCCACCCAGATTATCTGGGTGACATGGTTCTCCTTAGGGATAGATGAAGTTAGGTATCATCTTTACAACATCATATGATCACTATATTAGGGATTCTTTAGTTCTTCTAAATATTTTCATTATCTTTTGACAAGGATCTGAAGTTGGTGTAAATGAGAATTTTTTGAGAGATTGATTAGTGCACAAAAAATTGGTTTTGGGTTGTATGTTTCTACTTTCAAATTATTATTATTATTATGGAATGAAATTTTATTCGTGAGAACATAATGTTAAGGATGCACTGGTGGTGTCCTACCAATTCTTCAACTCACACCTTACATGAACATTTTGATGCACATTTAGATTTCATGAGAGACCAAGTGAAGGGAAAGGGACCTTTTGTTGATGGATTAGTAGGTGTAAATGAATCTTGGGTTGAATGGGATAGACCCCGAAGTACACCACAATTATTTAATTTATTATTTTCTATCATTACTCAGGATAGATTTCCACTTTGGGATCTCTTATTTATAAACCATGTTTGCTATCTTTAGTTTCTCATATAAATATGATTATTTATTTATTCTCTTATTATTTGTATTAATTATTATTCTTCTCAATAAAATGATATAGAGGGTATAGTCTTTCAACTATCGGGTGAAGACCATCACTTCTAGTCCACACTCTCTTGCATACTTTGAGGAACACATGAAGGAATGTGTCATTCTATATCGGGCCTAGTTTTTTGGTTTGGGATGTCACAGAAATGGTATAAGTGGATAAATATTAACTAAATTGTTCATATATTTTAATTTTTATGGGGTAGGATAGACTATATATATGACGGTTGAGACTCATGAAAGGTTACTATGATAGTTCCTGGTCATCACTATATAGTGGACCTCTATGTTTCCATCGAATGTGGAATTTATATTTTCAAGTTATTATTTATTAAACTCACATTATGTGATGTACATTATCTTGATATGTGATTTTTGAGATTTTAGGCGTGTTCATGAAACAAGAATTAGAGCATATGTTCATATTCCATACATATACTTGATGTTGTGATGCATGGTAGTTATTAATGAAATAACTTGATTTGTGGTATCCATTCGAGACAGTTTCTCATTGTGTGATATATATGTTTCCATACTATTGTGATATATCACTATTAGAATTGATTTGTTGAACTGAGCATACAGTTGTGTTATATATATATGTAATGAAAATGAATATCAATCAATTACGCAAACCAGGGGTAACACTAGGAGGGTTATTTCATGGGTTATGGGTAGGATTATTAGTTAATCTTTTGTGATCCCATAGATTCTTAGGAGATGATTTTTTGATCCCATTGGTTTAATATGATCTTATTATATTACTAATTTTCCTTAATGTTAGAAATGATGTATCCTTTATGTAATGTTGTGTAACTAATTGTGAATAGGGGTTAGAAATATTCTATGAGGGAGGATGTTTCTTATTTTCCACATGATGTGTAGGAGAATACAACAAATTATCCCCCTGTACCTTTATGTGGTTAGGGATGCATGGGCCAGTTAGACCCTAAGACTTTCACTTAGTTTATAACCTATGTATAGGAATCTATATCTATGGTCAAGCATTTCATTAATTACAATTCCAATTTTTTCTATCCTTCTAGGGAACTAGAGTCCCATAGTATATTGATTAATAGATTGAAATCATTAGGATAATCATTAACGTAGTAGTGAATATAAAGGATTGGAAAGTCATTTTATGATTGAGATTATGTTTGGAGTGAATACATTTTGAACTCCATGTAATATGTCTCCAACCAAACAAAAAAAATCAACATATTGGTAAAAAATTTGAGTGGAACAGATTTATCAGACCTTTTACATTACCAGGGGTTTCACCTATATTGGTTTGCAGAAACACATATGATATTATTTAGTTATGAATTGATTACCGGAAGCTGAAACAATTGATGGTGAAGCACAAATATTTATTTCCTAGGATCGATGATCATTTTAACCATCTACTGGGATCCTGGTGGTTCAAAAATATTGATCATAATTTGGGCTCTCACCAATTTCTTATTAGATATGATGACATTACGAAGCCATATTTTTGGGGCAATTATAGAATATAAGAGTACTTTTTGGTGCTGTTTGGGATGACAGATGCATCGACAATGTTCATGGAACACATGAAAAACTACTCTCATATACACATGTACTCATTATTCATAGTTATTATTGATGATATCCTCATTTACTCACTCACATGAGTGAAATATTCCTGGAACCTAGAGACAGTTCATTGTATGCTTTTAACATATAGTCTTTATTCTATGCAGTTGATGTGTGACTTCTAGATTCAAGAGGTGAAGAACCATGGAAATTTAGTTTTAAATATGATTTTTTCTTTAAAACAAAATAAAGTTTGGAAATTCATTTCATTGACACATCCTTGGAACATATTTGAGATTCAGAGAAAACTAAGATTTGATGGATATTACCTAAAATTTATCATGGACTTATCTAGGCTATAATCACATTTGACAGTTCTAGAAAAGTAGGGTGTATAGTTACAATGGTTACACCAGTGTGAAGATGCCTTCCATGATCTAAAGAGAATGTTAGTGATAGATCTGGTACTGACACTCTTGGATCCTGGTATGGCTTAGGCAGTGTATTATGATGGACTAGTCATTGGACTTGGAGTGGTGCAGATGAAAATATAGTAGGTAGTAGCCTATGTTTCTTGTCAGCTATGAACTCATGAGTGTAAATTATTTACACATTACTTGGAGCTATCTGTCATGGTCAACACTATGAAATGTTCTAGAAATTATCTATTCTGTAAGATATTTATTGTTTACAAATACAATAAGATCCTTCCCTATATCTTCACATAGAGGGACCTGGAACTGAGATAGAGGTACTTGTTTTCATATTTATATATTTTCAACGTTGATATGGTGTACAAACCTAGGATGGGTAATGTTGTTCATTATTATCTTATCATTAGGCTGTAGGCTCAATAAGATCTTAGAGAGAGGTCCTCAGTAGAGAAGTGGTCCTAGATGATCTTATTGGGTAATTTGATGATAGATTCCCCTGAGGATTAGGGTCTTATGAATTATTCTCCATTGGTATTAAAATATTCTCTTGTGGAATAGGTAAAGGATGAATATAAGTCTATCAAAAAGATTTCGGTAATGAGGGAAGAACTAGTTGGTGTAGACTCAACAATAGGATGATCAATGGACCATGGTGATTTAAACATGGTATGTGGGAGAGTATTAGTCCATTCTTTCAATAGAAATGATATGATGAGGTATTATCATATCTCTAGTGTGGAAGTATATCCTTGTGTGACCAAGATGTATCATGAATTTAACTGGATGTTTTGGGTGCCATAGATGAATAGATACATTTCTAGTTTCCCCCCCAATGCCTTACCTGTTAGAGGATGATGGATGAGAACTAGTGTGTTGGTGGGTTGTTGTAGACACTTATGATACCTATATGGATGTAGGAATATGTCACGATGGAAATTGTGATGGGGTTACCAAGGATGCCGAGGTTTTATGACATAGTCTGGGTGATTATAGATTGGTGAAAAATGTCTGCTCACTTTTTATAGATCTAAGAGACTCACATGGTGGAGGTGCAAAAAACTCTCTATGTTCTATAGATCGTATTCCATCATAGAGTTACCTTGAGAATTGTTTTTAAATAGATATTCAAGTTTTACATAACACTTTTTGAAGGGATTATAGAAATCTCTAGGGACTTAGTTGAGATTGATCATGACGTACCATCCATATACAGATAGATAGTCTGAGCAGATTATAAACATATTGGAGGATATGATTTGAGGTTTCATGCAAGAATTTAGTGGAACCTGGGATGATAAAATATCCTTGATTGAGTTCACATAAAACAATAGTTACCAAATGTTGATTCAGATGGAACCATATGAGGCACTTTATTGGAGGATGTGTCACATAACACATTGTTGGTATGAGGTGGGTAAGGAAGTAGTTGTTTTCCCCAACATGGATTAGGAGAACATTGAGAGAGTATGAAAATCATGTTAAAGGTTGATCACTTCTTAGATAAGAAAGAGATATTATGACATCCATAGAAGGAGACCTTTGGAGTTTAATGTGGGACATTAGGTTTCCTTGAGGGTCACTCCTCAGTTATGGAACATACGCCTACCAAAGTAGGGAAAGATAACATGATTTATTTTTATACCCTTTGAGATCCCTGAGTAGATGGGAATAGTTTCATACCATATTCACCATCCTTCGCACTATCGAGTTTTCAACGATGTGTTCTATGTTTCATAGTTTCGAATATACATAGAATAATCTATAATTTTTTTACTATATGGAAATTGATATGGACACCGATGCATCTTATGAGTAGCATCTAGTGAGGATCAGAGACTGATGTGAAAAGCTATTGTGAGGAATGATGGTACCACTAGTCTAGATTCCGTGGTAGCATGGGAAGATCTATGAGAAGACATAGGAGTACTAGTACGATATTCAATCTAAGTGGAATGAGTTGTTCTAGTAAGCCCACTATAGATACTTCATGGGGAATATGAATTGATAGTGCATTAGAATTGAAATATCTTTAATTTTTTATGACATCAAAACCTTCATTGAAAATAATTTATTATTATTTTTTTGAAATTTAAATATAGAAAAAAATCATTTAATGTATTGATTAAAGGGATTTTCATAAGGTTAAAAGACCACTTAACACCTTGTAATATTCTACGAAATATTTTAGAAGTTAGGAATATAGATATTGTTGGATTTACATGGATGTAAAGGCTTGATGCAGAAGGAATAAAAATATTAAAAATATTATATTAGGTTAGTATGATTTTTTTCAAAAATAATTTAATATCTCCAAAATTGTGTCTCAAATGAGAAATACAAGACCATCATTAAGTCAGAGATGATGGGTTTACACTATGATTTTTATAACATTTGTGCACGTCAGATATTTGGTAACATCACATATGATGATAAATTAATTACAAATTTTATTATATATTTTTTTGAATATAATTGAATATCCTGAAAATGATGAATGTTATGAGAAATCTAATACCACGATTAAGTTATGGATTTGAGGTCTATCATAGGAACGAAAAACCTTTTTTGCACGTTGGGCCTTTTCTAACATCCTTCATAATGGTAATTTATTATCAATAAATAATTTCCTGAACCTATAAAAAAAGGAATAATAAAAATTACCAGAAGATAAATTTTCCAAGTTATCCAAAATTATTATAAGAATTATAGAATGATAATTTTATTTAGTTATTTAATGATAATTATAAAGTTATAATAACATCAAATTTTAATGGGATAATTTATCAATATTATAGAATTTTAATTACATCGAATTTTAAAATAATAATTGTTAAAAATTATTACGGGGATAATTTTATTATATTATCTAAAGATAATTATAAATAATTATCAAAATAAATTACATGGAATTATCATGGGTAATCTATAAATAAATTATAAAAAATACTTTTATTAAATTATCAATGGATAGTTAAAAAATAAAATAAAAAATAAATACAAATAAATCTCAAGGGATAATTGAATTAGAATATCAGAGATAATTTTAAAATAATAATTTATTATGAATTACCAAATAGAAATTATAAAATGATAATTTATGATAAATTACAAAAGAGATATTTATAAAATGAAAATTTATAGAAAATTATCAGAGGATAAATATTTTCAAGTAGAATATATCAAGATCATGCATTGGATTAAAATGAAAATTCATAAATTTTATAGGAGAGAGAGAGTATTATCACATGTGATACATTATTTACAATTGAAATGAAATAGATGCTTTGGGTTCTAGGAATCCTGAAGAACATCAAGAATTGATGTGTTAGTGAGTACTCTAACAATTCTAAGAGTAGGTATTCTGGAATTTTGAGGTTTTCACTATAGCTATAAAACTACATAAGGTGGTTTGATCTTACTATTAACATTAATGAATTTGAGGGTGGATCTTCCTTAACTTTTTTCTCACATTTATAGTTGATTCCGTGAAGAATATTCTTGATTATGATTTCATGCATGAGTGTATGTATCCTATGATACCATGTAACTTATTTTTATGAGAGTTTATATGATATCTAGATTCCATGATGATTATTGATTCACATGTTGATGCATGATTATGATATATTCTAAGGATGTGTGTGAAGGATATTATCCTGCAATTTTATATCATGTTTTTCTATGGAGGATTGATTTGTGTATATTTGATTGTTGTATATCATTCTTTGTTTGATTGTTTTGGAATATTTGATATTCATTTTTGATATGTAATCACATGTGGGTTTGTGTGTGTGTAGAATGTGTGTCTCATTGTGATATTTGATCACATGAGTGGTACTTGGGTAGTTGTTTCCTTGTTTTATTCTGACCAGATGCTATTATGTATGCTTCTTTATACTCATGATGATATTATATTCCTTATACTTTTCTTAACTTGTATATAATGTTCCATGCCTTGTTGGTTATGATCGATACTTCAGAATGGTGGAATATCATGACAGATTATCAATTAGTAGGGGAGTGTTATTAATTACTATAATAGAGAAAAGTGACCCAATCATAGAATATAGGTATGATGTAGCCATGGAATCAGGTTAATGGTGTTCTTGAGGTATACTTGATTTACCAAGTTCTATTGAGTAAGTGATAACTTGGTTAATGTGTGTACTAGATATTCTCTTCCATAATATCTTTGTGACATTGTCCTCATAAGGGATATATGAGGTTGGGTATCATCTCCACAACACTGTGAGGGAACCATGGAGGGTCTGGTTTTCTTCTTCCAACTCATTCTGTTATCTTTCAGCATGTAGTAGATGAATGTACCTCCAGGGGTTCCTAGCAGCATGGGTAGCACACCATGTCTCAATTTTGGATTTTATGTTTTTACCATTATGTATTTATTATTATTTTTATGGAATATTGTTGTATACTAGAGAACATCAGGTTTAGTATGCATTGGTTGTGTGATACAAATTCAGTACTCATACCATAATCATGCATTTGGATGTACTTATAGATTTCATGCGAGACCTGATGAAGGAAAAGGGACCTGTAGTAGATAATTGAGTAGGAGGATCATGGATCCGGATCATACCTAGAGAGACACTAGAGGACCCCATAGTTATTTTACTAATTATATTTTTTTCATTACATTTGATAACATTACATTTTGAGTGATCTTATTTATATACCATGTAGGCCATCTATAGTTTCTTCTTTTATTATGATAATTTATTAATTGTCCGATAATAACTATTTATTAAATTGATTAATGACATGATAGAGAGGGTACAGTCTCCCGACTAATAGACATAGATACTTACTAGAAGTTGTTATTGTCTCACGTATATGGCGGTTCACATGAGAAAATGTGGAATTCCATCTCAGACTTGATGTTTTAGGTCGGGATGCTACACATTTCATATTATTAATATTAAATAATGATATGATAAAATTTTAGGAAATTTTTTAATGTCAATTGATTGATAAAATAAAAAATCTAGAATATAAATAATTTTTTTGATGATATTTGAGAAATATTATATATTTTTAATCTAATATTTTAAAATGAACTATTTTTAAAATCTTTTTATTAATTTTTTTAATAAAATAAATCATTATTGTAACAACCCAAAAAAAATCCCATAGATGATATCTACCTTATTAAATTTTCATAATATAAAAGGGGTCACATCACCAAGCATCGATTTGTTTTGTAGTCTTAACAAAAAATACAAACCCATGATACCCATTTTACATACAAAAAAAATATAAAACCTAATAAAATAAAATATTTTATATCGTTGAAACTCATTCAAATATTACTTGTTGATATTCTGGGGAAATTAAAATAGAATAAGGGTGGTGTAAAATTCTCATTAAGGGTACCATATAAGGAATATATTTAGAGTAAAAAAGTCATAATAAATATTCTAAGGCAAATAACAGGAAAAATTGATATATAATAAATAACATGATTACAAAATCTATCCTCGAATAATATCAATGAAATAATCTCATTGATAATAATAAATGAATTTAAATTGATATAAATTAATAATTATAGAAACCATTATTTATGACATCAGGAATAATTTTCTTTAAGTAATTTTCCCATCAAATGTTAATCTATGTGTATGTATCTCTAAAAACCCCATTAATAAGGATATAAAATTTGTTTGTTTCTTGAGACATGCTAACACACGTAGAGGCTATATAATTTTAAGCCCCACCGATCACTAAATTTACAATGCATTCATAATATATATATATATATATATATTCAATGATCAATTTAATTCATAAAAAATATTCATTATAAAAAAACAACTATATTGATTAAAGAATATGAAATATGAAGATTTACCTAGACAATGAAATAAGTTTGTTAATAAATCACAATATGTAGAAATGGTATACTATTTATTCAATAAGAATATCTATGTACAAATAATATGGATATTTTTTTATGAAATATGATTACAATAAAGATAATGTTTCTAGAAAAAGTTAATTACGAAAAAATTAATCAATATATGAGAGATGGCCATCAATTTATTAGAAAATTAGACTTTGTAGAAAAATAATGTTTTTTATAGAATTTTTGGAAATTTAGTAAAAAAATTACAATAATTTTTAATTAAATAATTTTATATTTAAAACCATTTAAATATTTTAGAATAAGATAAATAGAGTAAAACATTTTTGGAGATGTGGTAATATATTAATGACCTACATGTTTAAAACAAAACAATATTTTTCAATTTTTATAATGAATGTTGAAAATTATCCTTTCGTAAATACTTAGAAAAATTACATTCAAGACTCTTAGAAAATAATTTATATAAAAAATTTACTTAAAAAATCGATTGAGTAAAAAAGTAATTTTGTAAATGAATTTTAAAAAATATTGACATGGAAGAAAAATATACCTGATCTAAATGAGAAATAAGACTGACATTTCTTTTCAACATTTCATTGCTTGATTCAAGTTTAAATAAGTCGAAAATCTAGGTAAAAACATTTAAACACCATAAAAATATATAGTATAATAATATAGATGGATATTATGAAGGATATATTATAATATTATTTTAATGAAAATATTAACAATCCCAAAAATATGAGAATATAGAATATTTTTTTTTTCAATTTGGTACCATCTAAATTGAAAGCATTTTAAAGAGTAAACTTGAAATTAAATGTTAATCACCAAGAATAAATATATATTCATTTAATTACATCACATTTATAGTATATTAACCACATAAAAAATAGGTGCATTATACCAAATATATCTCAATATAGTGGAAATTGAGAGGAAATTCCATACCTCACCCATTCAGTAAGTTGAAAGTGTTTTAAAATCATGTATAATGGTTTCAAACATGTTATTATTTCATAAAAAACCATATTACTATTTATAAGTTCTTATATGATCCTCTTATAACATTTTCTCTCCAATTCGTCAACAGAAATTCGTTATTATCATCATTTATGTTATTCAATTTCAGTTTCACTACTAGAACGTTGGTCTATACCAACACCCCTATACCAAAGGTTTTATAAAAACATTAATGTAGGGGGTACTATCCCAATTTTATAGAATAACCGTTGGGATATTCCTTTTTATATAATTCTATCCCAACTATTTTTTAAACCATTGGGATAGTTTTTCCCAAAATGTAGTGTGACCATCCCTCACTCCCTATTCCAGAATAAATTTATTTTTTCCATACTTGAACATGGATCTCTTCCAAGCCAGTGACCACTCCACATATTCTAATAAGTGTTACTCCTTGTTTAAATCATTTTGCATATTTTACTTCAAAGTGGTGATTTGGAGTTTTATCTTTGGCTACTTTTATTTTGTATTTTTTATGTTCCATGTTTAGTTTATTTACCTATTCGATGGAATTTCTCATCATTTGTTTTCGTTTGATTATTATTTAATTTGAAATTGACATGTTCCAAACACATCAGACTATATAGAGGGAATGAATTCCTCTTTCTAAAATACTACCACCATCTTTTATTTTTCTAGGCATGTTACAAAATATTAGTGTTTTAGGGGGACTATTTACCCCACTGGCCATTTTAACAATTACATATTGAAGTAATTTCCTTCTAAAATAATTCATTTCATAAAAATGGAGATCCACCAATACTTTTTTATTGAAATGGTTTTTTCAAGATATTAATGGAATTTTTTTTTACAAATTCCATTCTAATTATTCCAATATAACGAGGCATATATTAAATAAAAATGTGTAAAATTCTATAAAAGTAAAATAATTATAAATGTATTAATACAACATGACCTTTTGGGATAGTCCTGATATAGATTTATCATTTTCATTTTCACTGGTCACCACACATTCAAAAATATCATATGTGTTCGTGATTTTATTTACTATTACCAATATTCCCTCGTATTCCTTTTTAAATTTTTTTATTATGATGGTTATCTATGTATGTCTGACACATGGGTGACCAGGCTGTTTATAAATTGTGATGGCTACCCAATAGTCACCACCTATAGTCGTACTATTTTACAATTTTTGGGAGATGTAAATCATCTATTTTCATAAATATTCAAAGAACACATTATATATGAATTCAAATGATTTATTAAATAATGGGTTGAATGTTCCAAAATAATTTGGAGTGATGTGATATGTGCGAGTCACATGGTCTATGTGACCTATGTAAGGCTTTTTAGTGAAGTGGCATGTGGGATGCACTTGGAAAAAGTGACCTGGGTGAGGTATGTAGTAATAATTCTTAACTTTTACTAATTTATTTCCAAGGATACAGAACCCACTCAATATGAAATTAACCCACATTTGAAACATGATATCCTTTTATACAATGATACTTTAAAATAGTTACATCGGTACTAATAATATCTTATATTCCTACTTCTATACATCCAATGGATTAAAAACTAGTTTATATTTTAGATGAATAAGTTGATTCATGCATATATAAGATATTGGAAATTTTTTTACCATGATATTTCCTATTATATGGTCCTACACTTCTGAACCCTATGAATCATTTGATGAAGTACCATTTTCTTATCCTAAGGGAGACAATCACTATTATATGACTATAGATTTAGAATGAAGTCTTCATTGTAAAGTGGGGAATCCCTTGAAAATGTTTATATGTATTAGATTAAGGTAAATATAACACATTGGGGGTATACAATAAATTCTATCAAACATTAAATAACTCATCCTGATGGATTTATATCATTTTAATTAAGCAACTACATGATTCCAGTTCATGACACATTTATGGATACCTTTTAAATATCACACCCTATAAAAAATATCACTGATAAAAAATACTAAAATAAAACCATTGATAAGAAATATCATTAATTATTCAATATATTGATCCTTGTAAATTTTGACTTAAGGCCAACTATTATCTCATAATTTTTCAAGGGAGATTGTTCTTTATACAATTATTTTACAACACATACACCATGTTTATCCTAATATCCAAATTTATTCCTGTTTATGATGACCCAATAAAATAACGTAAATTAAAATGAATTGACTATACCCTAAAAAAAATAAATTGTTCCAAACTGACTGAACTAGGTTTGAAAATAAATTAAATGAACTATCAACCCTTTGCATACTAAAAGCTAACCAAACTAACAAATTCTATCAAAATTATCACCAATCCAACTTGATTAAACACACTGAATTGAATTGAAATTACATGATATAACCCAAGTAGACATGAGTAGACCCAAACAACACTAAATTGAAACAAAATAAACTTAAATAAATATAAGATAACTTAATTCAACCCAACTAAAATAAATTCTATAGTAATGATAGAAAATGAACTCACTTGGAAAATCTTTAATAAAACCCTAATAGGCATGCAATGATCTAATAAAAAAACTAAACCCAACCAAACTAAATTGATAACAACTAAACTAATCATAATCAAGAATACATGATCAAAATTTATCCGAATCAGATAGAATATGGTTACCTAGAATTAGTAACATTTTATTGTAACACCCCAGGTAAATAAAGAATATAACATTTTCATATTTATCCATATTTGTGAATAAAATATTAATATGACTTTCATGGGGACGCTATGATCGATGGCATACCGAACACGCAACAACGAGTTTCTTGGGAATCTTACGTTGCACTCTAATAATAAAATAATATTATTTTAAATGGTAGTTAACATGTAGCCGTTGTATTGGCGGGAATGGATATAAATAACTAAAATATGATTATATATGTTTTTAAATGTTTTTACATTTATCTAATAAAATATAAATGCTTAAAATACGGAAAGAATTCAATTTTAGGCGTATATGCCCTAATTTTCACTAAAGGTTCACTTATCACCTTTTGATGGCGAACTGTCACTAAATATAGTTTCGTTTACTCTTATACATTATATTGGACCAAATAAAACTCTTCTTTATAATCGGGACATCAAAATTTACTTTGTGTAAATTTTTGGTATCTTTCCGATAAAGTTCATTCTTTAAGGAATAGTGTAAAATGTTGTATTTTAATTGAAAACCTATTTTTGATCTAATTTATTTATATGATTATATTATCTTTTTAATTGGTTTTAAATTGAAATTAGAATATATTTTTACCATTAAATCCAATAGTGTTCATTGGAATTAATTTCACTTTGAAATAAGAATTAAACTAGTGCCAATCTTTTGATACTTATTGTTTCATAAAAACACGCTATTCGCTCTGACAGTGGGAATTAATTATTAAATTAATTAATGTGACTTATATGTTTTGAATTTTTTAAAATAGACTTCATTTTTGAATTCAGAATATCAAATATATCTTAGGGTGAATTTTTGGTATTTTTCTGAAAAACTTCAATTTTTGATGAATAGTGAAACCACTAAGTGGTACTTATAAAACCTGATTTTTCGTTTGAATGAAATTTTACCACATCTGTGTTTTGAATTTCAAAAAATACAACATACATGGTTGAAATTAAGAATTAAAATGTGGATCAATGAGATTAAAATATTTTTTTTGGTGAATAGTAACTTTTAAGTTCTTAATCGTGATTAGAGGTAATTAGTGTAGTTTAAGGTAAAAATAATGTTTTAATAATATGAAATGAACATGACACATGTCCTAACCTCATTTGATGTGTCATGTACGACCCATAAAACCCATGGGTCAACTTGGGGACCCCATTAAGCCACTTTGGTTGGAAAATGACATTAATATATTTTTATTTAAAGTTAAAGTAAAAATGAGACAAGCATGAAATGTTTTACTAAAACAATTTTTGAATGGGGTTATACAAATCATATTTTTGAATATAAATATTAATTGGAAAGATAAACGATTTCCTACATCATAGTATTTTTTTATAATTTTTAGACATTACATAAATTAAATTATTTATGACATCATGATGATGTAGCGATGACCTCATTATTTAACGATTTACATAAAATGGAATGATAATGTAATATCTAAGAACTAAACTTGTCCAAGACCTAGTGGATGTGAGTATTTATAACCCATATCACCTTATCCTCTAATTATTTCAATGTGGGACCTCTTAAATCCGAATATCATTTTAAAATAAGGTGACCTTTCTTTACTTTCCATGAGTGCCCCTCCTTTCCTCTTATAAAAGGCGCCCACCTCTACCTTCTTACCCACACTCCCAAAGCCTTTGGCTAGGCCACACCCTGCCCATTTTGTCTCTTCACTTCCCTCTCTTAATACTTGAATCCTCACTTTGGGCAGAAGTCTTCCCAAGGAAGCCTTTGAGCTCAAACCAAAGGGAGTTACCTGATTTTAAGGTAATGTCTTCACTTGAGTCCTTTTGTTTTATTTTGCTTCTCCAACCCCTAAACTCTTTTTATTCATTTATTTTGTAACAAATCCAGTATCAGAAATATAATAGGATGTTTTTATATGATGTATTAGAGCTAAAATTTCACACACCTACATCTAATGTTTAAAGAACATACTGTTTCTGTGGATGGCGAATTTCGGCCTCCCGAAACGATGATTGTTCAACATTCTTTTAACACATTAAAAGGTGGCTATTAAGATGACAATATATTTATATAGGATATATAAATTTTTTATGTTTTCCTTAAGCTTCTGTATTTTTCATTTTGGGAATACCTTTATCGTTTCCATTATGGGTAAACACAATATCTTCATTTAAGGAAGTGCGGACTACCGCCCCCTCAAAGTGATGTGATTCGTTAATGCCATACGAGGGACGTATAAAGGATGGATTTAATGTTATTATATATGATGTTATACTGGAGTTATAATATAACTCTATATCATTATTATTTCTTTCCATTAAAGCATGAGATAGAAATGAAAGTAGCGTTCATGCGTACGTAGGGCTTACCGTCTCCATGAACGGTGCATTTCATTTCTTATTCCCAAATGTAATGTACTATTATAAGTACATGTATATAATGGATATATATTATGAATGATACATCTAAATAATGAATATAATTATGGAATTAAAATATACATACCTCTAATTTAGTTTTAATTCCATTAATATGACAAATAAATGAAAATAGTGTTCTTGCGTACGTACGGCTTACCGTCTCCATGAACGGTGCATTTAATTTCTTACCTCTAAATGATTATGTGATATTATAAATACATGTATATTCTAGATATATATGATATATATGATATCCAAACCAGGAATGTAATTCTAGATATAAAGAACCTTTGACCACACGAACAACATGTAAATGTAAGAAGTCCACTTTCGACTTAAGAACCAAATATCGACAAAACAAACATTATTAACTTAAATGATTACATAATGTTTATAACATGGAAATAAGTGATAGAAAAGGAATAATGAACTTGAAAAATGTTGTTAAGAGAAATTAACTCAAGTTTATTATTCAGGACGTTACAGAACGATCGAGTCAAGTCAGACCTGAGGTAAGGGATCCTACTCCATCTCTTTCTTTTTAAGTACACTCTTTTATGTCATTCCATTTAAAGCTCATATTTCTTGTTATTGGGATGTTATTTTATATTAATCTTACTGTAATTTTTTTGTTCATGTGATTATAGACCCTATTCTCTCTCATCAATCCATTTTGGAAGTTTTATGTGGCGCCGTTAGGCTGCCGAGTTTTCGTAAAGGATTTTTCATCTCACTTTTATTCCCATGAGATTTATGCTACATTTGCCAAAATTTCCTTTGAGTGGTGTATGTACTGCCCATTATTTTATTCATTGTGTAATATACTTTCTTTTATGCGTATTTACATCAATGTTGTATTGTCCTTCTTTCACGAGGTGTATATTTCGAAAGATACCCATGTTGGTAAGGGAACCTTTCACCCTCCACTTTTTAAAAGACTTCTTTTGTTGGGTCTTTTAATTTACATATTGTTATGTTGGGATATGTTCTAATATATCCTTATTGATGTAAATTTTATTTCCATGTGATGAGATACCCTTTTTTATCTCTCATTAACTCATTTTGATGTGACGCCGTTAGGCTGTCAAGTGAACTTTTTAACCCAATTTCGATTTCTTTGGGTTCAACATGTAATTATTGAATATTTCATCATTTGAATATTTGTGAATGAACATTTATTTTTTTACACTTAATAACCAATTATACTGGGTGTATTTATATTTTTCACACATAATTTTGAGATTGATTTATCTTTAATTTATGGATACCTTCTTTATAAGGGATTTCATCACATTTTACATCTCTATTGTGACTTCATTGTTGTTATGCACCAATTTGCTCTTATATGGTGTATATACTGTCCTTTGGAATATTATATCATGAATCCATTTATTCTCATGATATTATAAAGTTCTGATTAAATGTTATTCCTCAATTATTGTATTCAAGTGTCTCTAATTTTGGTAAAAACCCTTTAACCAAAATATCGCTTTAAATGTTTTAATGATTTGTTCTTATTAATATCCATGTTTTCAAAATGGTTTTAAGGATTTATTTATATGTATATTAATGGTTTTAAATGTTAAAATCTTCAAGGTGGTATTGGACTTCGTCTCAATCTCCTTTCATTGAGGCATATTTTGTTTTATACACAACCTTCTTTTATATAGTGTATAAACCCCTTTGACTTTTACGTTTATCCAAAAAGAATCTTTTTTATATGAAGAATTTTACTAAACGAAAAAGGGAATGTTTTTGTCGTACATATGCGGCGACAATGACTTCTCCGTAGCCGTGACCTTTATTTGTGTTTCAGCTTCCTCTACAAGCTATACCTTTTTTTAAAAAGAAAAATAAATACCGTGTTTTACTTTTCTTTTATTTTGGTATTGAAAATGGTTTTCATAATGTTTTTATATCAATGTGTTGTATTGATATCTTGTGATTGAAAGGTGGAAATATTATGTTTCCTTTATGCATGTTTTATGTGATATGATTATGTTGAGTTTCTTGGGCATTATTTTGAAGACGGGTGGTTCCCTGATAAACAAAGGGCGGGTGAGCCCGATATAGCTCTCCAATGCATTGGGTAACACGAAGAAGTGAAACATTAAGGTTTCTCCGAAGAGATTTAGGGAATATACTGTGATGGGTATTCCAAACGTAACCAAGAGGGTTAATCCCTACGTAAGAATGTTATGAATGCCTCATGTTACTTTTATGTCTTATGATTTCTATGATTTATTCATGATTTGATGAGGTATGTTAAAGTGCCTATGTTTTATGGGTAAAGTATGATTTCATTCTTATGTATATATGAACTCATGTTTCCTTTCCATATTTTTATAACCCTTACTGAGCTTTTTATGCTCATCCCATGTTTTTGAAATGTTTTTCACAGGTCAAGGGAAAGGTACATGATTTGACGATAGTTTCAAGGATGTGTCAAGAAAGAATCCGTGTTTTATTTTAAATATGTTTCTGTTGATGGGAAGAAGGAATACTGTATTTTATGTAACCACTTTGTTTAAATGTGGAATGTAATGCAATTTTCATGATATAATTCTCTAAAACTCTAAACCTAAAAAGATCATCAATGTGTAATCTTGTAATAACTCAAGATTAAGTAAGGTTTATGGCTGGGGCCTTATAGTTGGTATCAAAGGTCAGTATAGATAACTTTAGAGGTTAGGGTATTCTTTAAGTATAAATGACATTACCATAATGGTTAGGATTTCAGAAAGAGTCCTAGTTTTAGATAAAGTGAATGGGTAAGTATATATTAGTGTTTATCTTCCTCATTAGTACATGATGGTTTTGTTGATATAATCACACTGACATTTCTGTTTTTAGTGAATGGATGGATCTCGCAGGCACCAAAGAGACAACAGGTTTGAAGGAAACTGTGGTGGTTCTCTGATTAAGATACTAGATAAAATGGGGGATTCAATGAGGAAACTCGTGGTTGTTCTAAACCAACTATCCAGGAGTCATGATCAACCACTTGAACCTTGGTATGTTCTGTAATGCATCAAGTACGAGATGACCAATCGATGTGGAAGTTTAGGTAAAAATTATAAAGGTAACCATTAGAGTTTATATGATCCTTACTTTTGATGTAATTATGGGTTACTCTATGATATGATAGAAAATGAAAGTCATGAGATAAACTTGAGGTTAAAATATGTTATGCTTTTTTTTGAAGATTTTATCTCATTTTGGAGAATGTTTTTAGAGTTATATAGTTTTGGAAAAAGGACAACATGCAGACCGTGTGACAACCCGTCACATCGGACCAATCTGCGGGAATCGAACCCACAACCAAAGTGCGACTGGTATTTATCACCTACCACTAGACTACGTGAAGTCCCTGGTTAGTTTGACTGATTATTTTTAGTTAGTTGATTATGTGAATTAAGAGTAAGTTGATTTTGGGTTATCTATCGAAATTTATTAACCTATCATGGAGGATATGTGATTAGGTTAATTACTTTTCAATACGAGACATTAAGAGAAACTGATGTTGTTTGGAGATAAATGTTACGATTTAACATAGAAGACTATGTGACTAAATCCTTCAAATATTTGGGTTTCAATCTTAGTTTGGTTTACTTTGAAGAAATTTATGGACAAATTGTTTATCGAATAGTCCTCGTTGAACTTTGGGTTTTGTTAGACAAATTTTGGAGATTAAGAATAGATTTTCTTTTTATAAAGGGTTATCCTTTTCTAGATTATCTGATCTTGTACTAACCTTTTTGGTTTTGGTTTTGGTTAAAGTCTAAATACATGGGAAGTATATAGTTCTCTATTGTGGATTAGGTGATTCTCTAGAAATTGATTATAGTACTCTTAATGAGAACAAGTCTTCCTAAATACTCATCTTTTGGAGAAAATATGAGTTTGATTAAGGAATCTAGTAAAAGTTGAAAGTCAACATGATAAGTGATTATGTTTCCTTATGAATAAATTCCTCAATAAAAATTAACCTAAAAAAAATGTTTTCTATTAACTTTTCCTACTGGGGAATCGAATACTGTTTAACCCATCACAAGTTTGTGATTTTCTTATGGTTAACTTTCTCCTAGACACGTTTACTATCACTCTCCATCAGAACATGACCCTTTGTTTTTCCTCCATGTCCATATTTTCATACTCGGAATCCTAGTATGGGTTAACTCGGGTGACCTTTGTACTTATCTTTCTTTATTTTAAAGTGATTTTTTAACCGACTCTTGTTCCGATGTGGGACTTTCAAGGATGTTTCCAAGCCCAATTTTAAACATTACGAGGACACAATTCCCAAAAGGGGGGAAGGATGTAACACCCCAGGTAAATAAAGAATATAACATTTTCATATTTATCCATATTTGTGAATAAAATAATAATATGACTTTAAAGGGGACTCTATTCTCGATGGCGTACCCAACACGCAACAACGAGTTTCTTGGGAATCTTACGTTGCACTCTAATAATAAAATAATATTATTTTAAATGGTAGTTAACATGTAGCCATTGTATTGGCTGGAATGGATATAAATAACTAAAATATGATTATATATGTTTTTAAATGTTTTTACATTTATCCAATAAAAGATGAAGGCTTAAAATACGGAAAGAATTCAATTTTAGGCATATATACCCTAGTTTTCACTAAAGGTTCACTTGTCACCTTTTGATGGAGAACCGTCATTAAATATAGTTTTTTTCACTCTTATAAATTCTATTGGATCAAGTAAAACTATTCTTTAGAATCGCGACATCAAAATTTACTTTGTGTAAATTTTTGGTATCTTTCCGATAAAGTTCATTATTTAATGAATAGTGTAAAATGTTGTATTTTAATTCAAAACCTATTTTTGATCTAATTTATTTATATGATTAGATTATATTTTTATTTTGTTTTAAAGTGAAATTAGAATATATTTTTACCATTAAATCCAATAGTGGTCGTTGGAATTAATTTCACTTTGAAATCAGACTTAAACTAGTGCCAATCTTTTGATACTTATTTTTTCATAAAAACACGATATTCGCTTTGACAGTGGGAATTAATTATTAAATTAATTAATGTGACTTATATGTTTTGAATTTTTTAAAATAGACTTCATTTTTTAATTCAGAATATAAAATATAGGTTAGGGTGAATGTTTGGGATTTTTCTGAAAAAACATTAATTTTTGATGAATAGTGAAACCACTAAGTGGTGCTTATAAAAACTGATTTTTCTTTTAAATGAAATGTTACCACTTCTGTGTTTTGAATTTCAAAAAATCCGACATACATGGTTGTCATTAAGAAGTAAAATGTGGTTCAATGATATTAAAATTATTTTTTGGTGAATAGTAACTTTTATGTTCTTAATCGCGATTAGAGGTAATTAGTATAGTTTAAGGCAAGAATAATGTTTTAATAATATGAAATGAACTTGACACATGTCCTAACCTCATTGTATGTGTCATGGCCGACCAATACAACCCATGGGTCAACTTGGGGACCCCATGAAGCCACTTTGGTTGGAAAATGACATTAATATCTTTTTATTTAAAGTTAAAGTAAAAATGAGACAAGCATGAAATGTTTTACTAAAACAATTTTTGCATGGGGTTATACAAATAATATTTTTGACTATAAATATTCATTGGAAATATAAAAATATTTCCTACATAATAGTATTTTTTTATAATTTTTAGACATTAAATTAATTAAATTATTTATGACATCATGATGATACAGCGATGACCTCATTATTTAACGATTTAAATAAAATGGAAAGATAATGTAATATCTAAGACCTACACATGTCCAAAACCTATTGGATGAGTGTATTTAGAACCCTTATCACCTTATTCTCTAATTATATCTATGTTGGACCTCTTATATCCGAATATCATTTTAAAATAAGGTGACCATTCTTGACTTTCCAAGAGTGCCCCTCCTTTCCTCTTATAAAAGGCCCCCACCTATACCTTCTTACCCACACTCCCAAAGCCTTTGTCTCGGCCAAACACTGCCCATTTTGTCTCTCCACTTCCCTCTATTACTCCTTGAAGCCTTACTTTGGGCAGAAGTCTTCCCAAGTAAGCCTTTGAGCTCAAACCAAAGGGAGTTACCTGATTTTAAGGTAATGTCTTCACTTGAGTCCTTTTGTTTTATTTTGCTTCTCCAACCCCCTAAACTCTTTTTATTAATTTATTTTGTAACAACTACAGTATAGTAAATATACTAGGATGTTTTTATAAGAAGTATTCTAGCTACAATTGAACACACATATATCTAATGGTTAAAGAACATACTGTTTCCGTGGATGACGAATTCCGGCCTCCCGAAACGATGATTGTTCAACATTCATTTAACACCTTCAAAGGTGGCCATTAAGATGACACTATATTTATATAGGATATATAATATGTTTATGTTTTCCTCAAGCTTCTTTATTTTTTATTTTGGGCATACATTTATGGTTTCCATTATGGGTAAACACGATATCTTCATTTAAGAAAGTGCAGACTACCGCCCCCTCAAAGTGATGTGATTCGTTATTTCCATACATGGGACGTATAAAGGACGGCTTTAATGTTATTATATATGATGTTATACTGGAATTATAATATACCTCTATATCATTATTTTTTATTTCCATTAAAGTATGAGATATAAATGAAAGTAGCGTTCATTCGTACGTACGGCTTACCGTCTCCATGAACGGTGCATTTCATTTCATATCCCCAAATGTAATGTACTAGTATAATTACATGTATATAATGGATATATATTATGAATGATACATCTAAATAATGAATAAAATTATGTAATTAAAATATACATACCTCTCATTTAGTTTTAATTCCATTAATATGACAAAGAAATGAAAATAGCGTTCATGCGTACGTACGGCTTACCGTCTCCATGAATGGTGCATTTCATTTCATACCTTTAAATGATTATGTGATATTATAAATACATGTATATTCTAGATATATATGATATATATGATATCCAAATCAGGAATGTCATTCTGGATATAAAGAACCTTTCACCACACGAACAACATGTAATTGTAAGAAGTCCACTTTCGACTTAAGAACCAAATATCGACAAAACAAAAATTATTAACTTAAATGATTACATAATGTTTATAACATTGAAATAAGTGATAGAAAAGGAATAATGAACTTGAAAAAGGTTTTTAAGAGAAATTAACTCAAGTTTATTATTCAGGACGCTAAAGAACGATCAAGTCAAGTCGGACCCGAGGTAAGGGATCCTACTCCACTCTTTCTTTTTAAGTACACTCTTTTATGTCATTCCTTTTAAAGATCATATTTAAGGTTATTGGGATGTTATTTTATATTAATATTACTGTAATTTTTATGTTCATGTGATGAGAGACCCTATTCTCTCTCATAAATCCATTTTGGAAGTTTTATGTGGCGTCCTTAGGCTGCCGAGTTTTCGAAAAGGATTTTTCATCTCACTTTTATTCCCGTGAGATTTATGCTACATTTGCCAAAATTTCCTTTGAGTGGTGTATGTACTTCCCATTATTTTATTCATTTTGTAATATACTTTATTTTATGAGTATTTACATCAATGTTGTATTGTTCTTCTTTCACGAGGTGTATATTTCGAAAGATACCCATGTCGGTAAGGGAACCTTTCACCCTCCTCTTTTTAAAAGTCTTCTTTTGTTGGGTCTTTTAATTTACATATTGTTATGTTGGGATATGTTCTCATATATCCTTATTGATGTAAATTTTATGTCCATGTGATGAGATACCATTTTTTTATCTCTCATTAACTCATTTTTATGTGACACCGTTAGGCTGTCAAGGGATCTTTTTAACCCAATTTCGATTTCTTTGGGTTCAACATGTAGTTATTGAATATTTCATCATTTGAATGTGTATGAATGACCTTTTATTGGTTTACACTTAATAACCAATTATATTGGGTGTATTTATATTTTTCACACATAATTTTGAGATTGATTTATCCTTAATTTAAGGATACCTTCTATATAAGGGATTTCATCACATTTTACATCTCTATTGAAACATCATTGTTGTTATGCACCAATTCTCTCTTGTATGGTGTATATACTGTCCTTTGGAATATTATATCATGAATCCATTTATTCTCATGATATTATAATGTTCTGCTTAAATGCTATTTCTCAATTATTGTATTCAAGTGTCTCAAATTTTGGTAAAAACCCTTTAACCAAAATATCACTTTAAATGTTTTAATGATTTGTTCTTATTAATATACATGTTTTCAAAATAGTTTTAAGGATTTATTTATATGGATATTAATGGTTTAAAATGTTAAAATCTTCCATGTGGTATGGGACTTCGTCTCAATCTCCTTTCATTTAGGCATATTTTGTTTTATACACAACCTTCTTTTATACGGTGTATAAACCCCTTTGACTTTTACGTTTATCCAAAAGGAATATTTTTTATATGAAGCATTTTACTAAACGAAAAAAGGGAATGTTTTTGTCATACGTATGCGGCGACAACGACTTCTCCGCTACAGTGACCTTTATTTGAGTTTAAACATCCTCTACAAGCCATACCTTTTTTTAAAAAGAAAAATAAATACCATGTTTTACTTTTCTTTTATTTTGGTATTGAAAATGGTTTTCATAATGTTTTTATATAAATGTGTTGTATTGATATCTTGTGATTGAAAGGTGGAAATATTATGTTTCCTTTATGCATGATTTATGTGATACGATTATGTTGAGGTTCTTGGGCATTATTATGAAGACGAGTGGTTCCATGATAAATTAAGGGCGGGTGAGCCCGATATAGCTCTCCAATGCATTGGGTAACGCGAACGAGTGAAACGTTAAGGTTTCTCTGAAGAGATTTAGGGAATATACTGTGATGGGTATTCCAAACGTAACCAAGAGGGTTACTCCCTACGTAAGAATGTTATGAATGCCTCAAGTTACTTTTATGTCTTATGATTTCTATGATTTATTCATGATTTGATGAGGTATGTTAAAGTGGCTATGTTTTATGGGTAAAGTATGATTTCATTCATATGTATATATGAACTCATGTTTCCTATCCATATTTTGATAACCATTACTGAGATTTTTATGCTCATCCCATGTTTTTGAAATGTTTTTCACAGGTCAAGGGAAAGGTACATGATGTGACGATAGTTTCAAGGATGTGTCAAGAAAGAATCCATGTTTTATTTTAAATATGTTTCCGTTGATGGGAAGAATGAATAATTTCATTTATGTAACCACTTTGTTTAAATGTGGAATGTAATGCAAGTTTCATGATCTAATTCTCTAAAACTCTAAACCTGAAAAGATCCTCAACGTGTAATCTTGTAATAACTCAAGATTAAGTAAGGTTTAAGGCTGGGGCCTTATAGATGGTATCAAAGGTCGGTTTAGATAACTTTAGAGGATAGGGTATTCTTTAAGCATAAGTGACATTAACATAATGGTTAGGATTTCAGAAAGAGTCATAGTTTTAGATAAAGTGAATGAGTAAGTATATATTAGTGTTTATCTTCCTCATTAGTACATGATAGTTTTGTTGATATACTCACACTGACATTTATGTTTTTAGTGAATGGATGGATCTAGCAGGCACCAAATAGACAACATGTTTGAAGGAAACTGTGGTGGTTCTCTGATTAAGATACTAGATAAAATGGGGGATTCAATGAGGAAACTCGTGGTTGTTCTAAAACACCTATCCAGGAGTCATGATCAACCACTTGAACCTTGGTATGTTCTGTAATGCATCATGTACGAGATGACCAATCGATGTGGAAGTACAGGTAATAATTATAAAGGTTACCATTAGAGTTTATATGATCCTTACTTTTGAGGTAATTATGGGTTACTCTATGATATGATGGAAAATGAAAGGAATGAGATAAACTTGAGGTTAAAATATGTTATGATTTTTTTGAAGATTCTATCTCATTTTGGGGAATTTTTTAAGAGTTATATAGTTTTGGAAAAAGGACAACACGCAGACCGTGTGGCAACCCGTCACGCCGGACCAAGCTGCGGGATTCGAACCCACAACCAAAGTGCGACTTGTATTTATCACCTACCAATGGACTACGTAAAGTACCTGGTTAGTTTGACTGATTATTTTTAGTTAGATGATTATATGAATTAAGAGTATGTTGATTTTGGGTTATCTATGGAAATTTATTAACCTATCATAGAGGTTATGTGATTAGGTTAATTACTTTTCAATACGAGACATTAAGAGCAACTGATGTTGTTTGGAGATAAATGTTACGATTTAACATAGAAGACTATGTGACTAAATCCTTCAAATATTTGGGTTTCAATCTAAGTTTGGTTTACTTTGAAGAATTTTATGGACAAATTGTTTATCGAATAGTCCTCGTTGAACATTGGGTTTTGTTGGAAAATTTTGGAGATTAAGAATAGATTTTCTTTTTATAAAGGGTTATCCTTTTCTGGATTATCTGATCTTGTACTAACCTTTTTGGTTTTGGTTTTGGTTAAAGTCTAAAGACATGGAAAGTATATAGTTCTCTATTGTGGATTAGGTGATTCTCTAGAAAGTGATTATAGTACTCTTAATGCGAATAAGTCTTCCTAAATACTCGTCTTTTAGAGAAAATATGAGTTTGATTAAGGAATCTAGTAAATGTTGAAAGTAAACATGATAAGTAATTATGTTTCCTTATGAATAAATTCCTCAATAAAAAGTAACTTAAAACAAAAATGTTGTCTATTAACTTTTCCTACTAGGGAATTGAATACCGTTTAACCCATCACAAGTTTGTGATTTTCTTATGGTTATCTTTCTCCTAGACATGTTTACTATCACTCTCCATCAGAACATGACCCTTTGTATTTCCTCCATGCCCATATTTTCATACATGGAATCCTATTATGGGTTATCTCGGGTGACCTTTGTACTTATCTTTCTTTATTTTAAAGTGATTGTTTTACCGACTCTTGTTCCGATGTGGGACTTTCAAGGATGTTTCCAAGACCAATTTTAAAAATTACAAGGACGCAATTCCCAAAGTGGGGAAGGATGTAACACCCTAGGTAAATAATGAATATTACATTTTCATATTTATCCATATTTTTGAATAAAATATTAATATGACTTTAAAGGGGACGCTATTCTTGATGGCGTACCCAACACGCAACAATGAGTTTATTGGGAATCTTACGTTGCACTCTAATAATAAAATAATATTATTTTAAATGGTAGTTATCATGTAGCTGTTGTATTGGCGGGAATGTATAGAAATAACTAAAATATGATTATATATGTTTTTAAATGTTTTTACATTTATCCAATAAAAGACAAAGGCTTAAAATACGGAAAAAATTCAATTTTAGACGTATATGCCCTAGTTTTCACTAAAGGTTCACTTATTGCCTTTTGATGGAGAACCATCATTAAATATAGTTTTGTTCACTCTTATACATTATATTGGACCAAATAAAACTCTTCTTTAGAATAGGGACATCAAAATTTACTTTGTGTAAATTTTTGGTATCTTTCTGATAAAGTTCATTCTTTAATGAACAGTGTAAAATGTTGTATTTTAATTCAAAAACTATTTTTGATCTAATTTCTTTATATGATTATATTATATTTTTAATTGGTTTTAATGTGAAATTAGAATATATTTTTACCATTAAATCCAATAGTGGTCGTTGGAATTAATTTCACGTTGAAATCAGACTTAAACTAGTGCCAATCTTTTGATACTTATTGTTTCACAAAAACACGCTATTCCCTCTGACAGTGTGAATTAATTATTAAATAAATTAATTTGACTTATATGTTTTGAATTTTGTAAAATATTCTTCATTTTTTAATTCGGAATATCAAATATACCTTAGGGTGAATTTTTGGGATTTTTCTGAAAAACTTCAATTTTTGATGAATAGTGAAACCACTAAGTGGTACATATAAAAACTGATTTTTCATTTAAATGAAAAGTTACCACTTCTGTGTTTTGAATTTGAAAAAATACGACATACATGGTTGTCATTATGAAGTAAAATGTGGTTCAACGAGATTAAAATAATTTTTTGGTGAATAGTAACTTTTAAGTTCTTAATCGCGATTAGAGGTAATTAGTGTAGTTTAAGGTAAAAATAATGTTTTAATAATATGAAATGAACATGACACATGTCCTAACCTCAATGGATTTGTCATGGCCGACCAATACAACCCATGGGTCAACTTGGGGACCCCATGAAGCCACATTGGTTTTAAAATGACATTAATATCTTTTTATTTAACGTTAAAGTAAAAATGAGACAAGCATGATATGTTTTACTAAAACAATTTTTGCATGGGGATATACAAATCCTATTTTTGACTATAAATATTCATTGGAAATATAATGAGATTTACTACATCATAGTATTTTTTTATAATTTTTAGACATTAAATAAATTAAATTATTTATGACATCATGATGATGCAGCGATGACCTCATTATATAACCATTTAAATAAAATAGAAAGATAATGTAATATCTATGACCTACACTTGTCCAAAACCTATTGGATGAGTGGATTTAGAACTCTTATCACCTTATACTCGAATTATATCAATGTGGGACCTCTTAAATCCGAATATCATTTTAAAATAAGGTGACTTTTCTTTACTTTCCAAGAGTGCCCCTCCTTTCCTCTTATAAAAGGCCCCCCAACTCTAACTTCTTACCCACATTCCCAAAGCCTTTGGCTCGGACAAACCCTGACCATTTTGTCTATCCACATCCCTCTCTTACTCCTTGAAGCCTCACTTTGGGAATAAGTCTTCCCAAGAAAGCCTTTGAGCTCAAACCAAAGGGAGTTGCCCGATTTTAAGGTAATGTCTTCACTTGAGTCCTTTTGTTTTATTTTGCTTCTCCAACCCCCTAAACTCTTTTTATTCATTTATTTTGTAAAAAATCCAGTATCATCAATATAATAGGATGTTTTTATAAGAAGTATTCTAGCTACACTTTCACAGACCTACATCTAATGGTTAAAGAACATACTGTTTCTATGGATGGCAAATTTCGGCCTCCCGAAACGATGATTGTTCAACATTCTTTTAACACCTTCAAAGGTGGCCATTAAGGTGACAATATATTTATATAGTATATATAATATGTTTATGTTTTCCGTAATCTTTGGTATTTTTCATTTTGGGCATACCTTTATGGTTTCCATTATGGGTAAACGCGATATCTTCATTTAAGGAAGTGCGGACTACCGCCCCCTCAAAGTGATGTGATTCGTTAATGCCATACATGGGACGTATAAAGGATGGATTTAATGTTATTATATATTATTTTATACTAGAATTATAATATACCTCTATATCATTATTATTTCATTCCATTTAAATATGATAGAAAAATGAAAGTAGCGTTCATGCGTACGTACGACTTACCGTCTCCATGAACGGTGCATTTCATTTCTTATCCCCAAATGTAATGTACTATTATAAGTACGTGTATATAATGGATATATATGATGAATGATACATATAAATGATGAATATAATTATGGAATTAAAATATACATACCTCTCATTTAGTTTTAATTCCATTAATATGACAAAGAAATGAAAATAGCGTTCATGCGTACGCACGGATTACCGTCTCCATGAACGGTGCATTTCATTTATTACCTCTAAATGATTATGTGATATTATAAATACATATATATTCTAGATATATATGATATATATGATATCCAAATCATGAATGTCATTCTGGATATAATGAACCTTTGACCACATGAACAACATGTAATTGTAAGAAGTCCACTTTCGACTTAAGAGCCAAATATCGACAAAACAAACATTATTAACTTAAATGATTACATAATATTTATAACATGGAAATAAGTGATATAAAAGGAATAATGAACATGAAAAAGGTTGTTAAGAGAAATTAACTCAACTTTATTATTCAGGACGTTAAATAACGATCAAGTCATGTCGGACCCGAGGTAAGGGATCCTACTCCACTCTTTCTTTTTAAGTACACTCTTTTATGTCATTCCTTTTAAATCTCATATTTCTTGTTATTGGGATGTTCGTTTATATAAATATTACTGTAATTTTTATTTTCATGTGATGAGAGACCCTATTCTCTCCCATCAATCCATTTTGGAAGTTTTATGTGGCGCCGTTAGGCTGTCGAGTTTTCGTAAAGGATTTTTCATCTCACTTTTATTCCCGTGAGATTTATGCTACATTTGCCACAGTTTCATTTGAGTGGGGTATGTACTGCCCATTATTTTATTCATTGTGTAATATACATTCTTTTATGAGTATTTACATCAATGTTATGTTGTCCTTCTTTCACGAGGTTTATATTTCGAAAGATACCCATGTCGGTATGGGAACCTTTCACCCTCCTCTTTTTAAAAGACTTCTTTTGTTGGGTATTTTAATTTACATATTGTTATGTTGGGATATGTTATCATATATCCTTATTGATGTAAATTTTATGTCCATGTGATGAGATACCCTTTTTTTTATCTATCATCAACTCATTTTGATGTGACGCCGTTAGGCTATCAAGGGAACTTTTTAACCCAATTTCGATTTCTTTGGGTTCAACATGTAGTTATTGAATATGTCATCATTTGAATATGTGTGAATGACCTTTTATTTTTTTACAATTATTATCCAATTATATTGGGTGTATTAATATTTTTCAGACATAATTTTGAGATTGATTTATCCTTAATTTAAGGATACCTTCTTTATAAGTGATTTCATCACATTTTACATCTCTATTGAGACTTCATTGTTGTTATGCACCAATTCTCTCTCATATGGTGTATATAATGTCATTTGGAATATTATATCATGAATCCATTTATTCTCATGATATTATAAAGTTCTTATTAAATGTTATTCCTCAATTATTGTATTCAAGTGTCTCTAATTTTGGTAAAAACCATTTAACCAAAATATCACTTTAAAAGTTTTAATGATTTGTTCTTATTAATATCCATGTTTTCAAAATGGTTTTAAGGATTTATTTATATGGATATTAATGGTTTAAAATGTTAAAAGCTTCAAGGTGGTATGGGACTTCGTCTCAATCTCCTTTCATTGAGGCATATTTTGTTTTATACACAACCTTCTTGTATCCTGTGTATAAACCCCTTTGACTTTTACGTTTATCCAAAAGGAATCTTTTTTATATGAAGCATTTTACTAAACGACAAAAGGGAATGTTTTTTTCTTACGTATGTGGCGACAACGACTTCTCCGCCGCCGTGACCTTTATTTGAGTTTCGGCTTCCTCTACAAGCCATACCATTTTTTAAAAAGAAAAATAAATACCATTTTTTACTTTTCTTTTATTTTGATATTGAAAATGGTTTTCATAATGTTTCTATATCAACGTGTTGTATTGTTATCTTGTGATTGAAAGGTAGAAATATTATTTTTCCTTTATGCATGTTTTATGTGATATGATTATGTTGAGGTTCTTGGGCATTATTATGAAGATGGGTGGTTCCATGATAAACTAAGGGTGGGTGAGCCCGATATAGCTCTCCAATGCATTGGGTAACGTGAAGGAGTGAAACATTAAGGTTTCTATGAAGAGATTTAGGGAATATACTATGATGGGTATTCCAAATGTAACCAAGAGGGTTAATCCCTACGTAAGAATGTTATGAATGCCTCAAGTTACTTTTATGTCTTATGATTTCTATGATTTATTCATGATTTGATGAGGTATGTTAATGTGCCTATGTTTTATGGGTAATGTATGATTTCATTCTTATGTATATATGAACTCATGTTTCCTTTCCATATTTTTATAACCCTTACTAAGCTTTTTATGCTCATCCCAAGTTTTTGAAATGTTTTTCACAGGTCAAGGGAAAGGTACATGATGTGATGATAGTGTCAAGGATGTGTCACGAAAGAATCCATGTTTTATTTTAAATATGTTTCCGTTGATGGGAAGAATAAATACTGTCTTTTATGTACCCACATTGTTTAAATGTGGAATGTAATGCATGTTTCATGATCTAATTCTCTAAAACTCTAAACCTGAAAAGATCCTCAATGTGTAATCTTGTAATAACTCAATATTAAGTAAGGTTTAAGGCTGGGGCCTTATATTTATAAACAAATTTATTGAATAAGTACAACATTTGTTAAATAGTGAATATAATAAGAGAAAAAATAAGAAACAGAAATTATAAACACAATTTTTTGTAGTACTATGATTAGCTATTAGTCATTGATATAATTAAATTCAATATAATTGTATTATATTTGTAGTAATATGTTATATATATATATTATTTTATTCCTTCACATTATGATTCTCAAACAGACTAGTGTGTTAGTTAGGGTTTCATATAAAGTGTACAATTCCCATTTCCTTAAATATATTTTTTTATTAAACTTAAATATTATTTAATTTGTTTTATAAAATGACATATATCATTTTTTCAATATAATTGATAGATGTTGGATGTATGAAACTGATTGGATCTCAAATAATTTTCAAAATAAGATGGAATGATTTTTAAATTTTTTATTTTTCATTTCTTCAGATATTCTTTAAATACACTTATAATGTTTTAATTATATTGGAAGAAATTCATTGATCCATGAAGAATTTAGCTACCATATAACTTATTATGTTTTAAAAAAAGTATTATGTGTGGTATCATAAAGGGTTAAAATCCAATATCAAAATTCTCATGATCAAAATGAGAGGACTGGATTAGATAATTCTTTAGATGTCTAGTTTCCACTTATTCATCATAATTATAATGAAAGGATTTTGAGCTAATAATACTTAGATATGAGTACACATGATGCATCTAATGAAAATGATGATGCTGACAGGGAGAAATAATTGAATGATGTAACCACGACTCTAGTATATCGAAAATGTGGTAAAATAAAAAAGTTGAAATTTTTAATATGATTGTTTTGTGGAAAAATCATGAATGGGATTTATAATACATCCATTTATTACATTATTAACTTATTCAAGGACTTAATTCAATATTATTTAGATATTTTCTGAAAACAATTTATAGAATGGATGTTAGTTAAAGAACATGGATTTTTTAAAAACAAAATTCATGCTTTCCCAAAAGATTGTAACTTATTCTGGGAAGAAACTACTAAAAGAAATGATTTTATAAAATTTGGCACATCATAATGAATCCAAAAAGTGATGGAAGACCATCTCATGTGAAACAGAAAGTAATGTGGAACATTCCATTAATCCCTAGACTCCAAAATATTGCCACATTAGATTAAATATCAATAAAAATGTGATGGTATGGTACCAAGAGAAATAAGAAAAATAATGAGTTGTATCACCTTGCAGATGTATTTTCATGTAATATATTTGATACTCGATATCCTAATTTCATAGTTGACATGTGTAATATGAGGTTGGGTCTTTCATGTGAGGATTTTAGTTTTGTTGTGTAGATGCATACTTCTCACAATACAAGAATAGTTTTCATACAAATTTATAAGCATTCTCCATAGATTTGTATGAAAACCATTTTAATTTTGTGATTATACTCATATATGGACTGTAAGAACCCAAATATTATTTTTAGGTATGTCTTTCATTTTTGGTTGTTTCTGAGAAAAAGAGGAGTTTCTGGAAATTTCAGGAGAACACACAGTGTACATGGTTTCCATAGGTATCTGTGTGGTAGCTGTGTAATGGATGAGCACATGGCCGTGTGGGGTGACCTCGAGGCCTCCTAAATCAGGGCCTAGTAATGGAAAGAACACACCATGTATATTTAAAGAACACACTATGTACATTTGTTTTTATTTCATTAAATGGACCAGGGTCGTGTCTAATTGGCAGAAACACCTACTTCTCGACTCATCTCATCTGGGAGAGAATGAGACCGACAGATCTTCTTTGACATCCCGACTTTCAACCCTTTCTCTAAATCGACCATCATTGATTGCATTGGAATTTCCATGGTAATCTCTTCCTTCTTCTAGAGCCTTGTTTCTTCATTTTCCTCTTTTATGATATATCCTTGGTTGATCATTTTATATGTTTTTGTTGATCTAAGATGTTCTAGGGTAATTAAAGGCCTGAGGTCCATGTATATATTTTATAAAATGTCATGGTAGGTGTTTTGTGGCTTTCCGTAGTTAATCATTGAGTTATATGTGCAAAAGTGCCAATACCCTTGTTCGGGGTATTGCGTGTTTAGGGATTTTAACCCTGTTAATGCCTGCTATGTCTGGGTTCCTTGAGTAGAGGTATTTGGTAATGAATAGGGTTATTTTTTCCTTGATGTGAATGTGTTTTACCATTATTATTGTTATGGACCATCTAGTGTAGCTTTTCCTGTTAGGCTACTTTGTTTTCCATGACTAGTGTTGTTAGGATGGAGTGATTTATTTTATCTTCCATGTAGTGATATATTGTAGAATATTTATCCAAGTAGTTCATGAGGTTTAATTTTTCTTCCATATATCATTTGTGCATGATTTACTTACACATGATTGTGGGAACCTAGTGTAGTAGACCATAGGGGGAATGGACGCTGAGGGCTTCCCCAGAGCGTCTGTATACTTTTACGTTGTGAGAACATAGGAAGGAAAAAATTTGTGCCCCCTAAGAGTGTTTTTAGTTTCCAATTTGAAATACCACATGGATAATTGGACGTTGAGTGCTTCCCCAGAGTGTCTATAGTTACCGATATGAGACCACTGGGGGAATTGACAGTTAGTGCTTCCTCAGAGAGTCATTGCTAAAGCTGAACTAGAGGGGTTAGACTTTGAGTACATTCCGGAGGGTTGATTGTGTTTTATTCGTTGAAACAGAGGGGTAATACTATGATTACTACCTAGAGGGTTACATTTATTTGATTGGATGCTTACTTGATATATGAAAATGAATGCAATTTAAACTATAGGATTGTATACTTTAAGTACTTTCTTGCTTACTGCTTCATTTTTATTATCGACTTCCATATATATTCACCAACTGTTAAGCATAGATCTATGGGTGTTTTACTACTGGGATTCATCTCACACCCTATCTAGGTCCTGATTTTTGGACCAAACAGATTATATTTTTGTAGGTATAAATAAGGTCAAGCACCCTTCTACGTCAGGTACTTGACTACTATGGATCTGGAGACCATGGGACCAAGATGAGGCTTGTGATGTGGCTGGTGTTTATTTTTTTTCATTTTATTTTGGTTTAGTACTATTTTACAACATTGTGACTTATTTGGATACTTTCCTAGACATACGTATCGGGCATCATTTATATATGTGCTCGCATTGATAATTTACTTTCAGTCTTCCGCTGTTTACTATTGTATTGTATTATTAATACTTATACTATTGTTATCTATTTATTTCCACTTAATTACTTTTCCAATGAGGGAATAGTTTCCCCATTATCACACCTGAGGACCTCACTTCTAGTCGTTAGCCTCTAGCATTTGGGGAATGCACTTGATGCCATGTGAACAACTGGGTATGGGTCACCTTTGGGTGGCACCTGTATCCAGGACATTACAAAGTGGTATAAAAGGGATTATCTTCTTCTTGACTTATGTTTTGGATCCTATAGCTAGGTATATGAAGGAATATGTAGTTAGTAATAATCTATGCTTGGGAGTAGCTAACCCATGTATAGGGAAAAGATAATTTACCTCGATTATAGAAATTTTTATAGTTGATCAATTTTACAATTTATTTTATTTCACCATTGGGTGATTCACATGTTTTGTGCTGCTGTTGTTGATGTTTTTGAGGTTTTATTTCTATTTTAACCCGATGAGATAAGGGTATGACATCTCATGCATCACATAGGAACTTGCTAGAAATCACATGTCATGCATTCTTACCATGCCATGTTGGGTGCATTATGGATTACATGTTGTTGTAATAGATATAATTCTAGATATGAATGCTGTTGTGATAGATGCCTTGAGAGAATACCTACAAAATGATAGAGTACTGATTTTGTAAGGTTTTATTTGAAAGATTTCCAAATTTTTGTTCTTGAGGTGTTATGGGCCCTCACGGATCAGAATTTGGTGGGTCATTTCTTTGTTATTCCTTTTATATGACATGTATAAGATTCCATGCTCTGATTCGTAGAGAGTATGGGCCCTCATATATCAGAATTTGGAACATTGATGTTTGTTTTAGTGTTTTCTATGGTTTCAGCGTAGTTTCTGAGGCTTACTATTCAGAAAAATCTAGAATAAACGGTGTGTATTGTAGAATACACACCCTGTATCCTTCAATTAGGGAAGGAACTATTTTTCTTAAGTACATTCCATGCACTTATGTACACGCCGTGTAATCTCTAACCGTGTCACTATCTATGTGGGCCGAGACACGAGGTTGGGAAATCTTTGGGGGACATGCCATGTACTTGATGTACATGCCGTGTTGTAGAGACCATGTGTTTGGTCGTGTGACTAACAATACAGGTGGATGATGGGATGCTGGTACGAGCCATTTCTGGAAAAAATAGGCAGTGTAGTGTCACCCGTGTAACTTGCCATGTGACTAAGAACATGGGTAGATGAATTTCATCAAGTACACACCGTGTCTAGAAAAAACTTGTTGTGTAGTCTTGTTCTAGGGGAACCGCGTGGGTTAGTCATGTAGAATAACTCATGTAGGGGAACACGATTCAATTACATGTCATTTCATCGAGATAAATGCCATGTGTATGGGGTGTTTCACTACAAGAGTTGGAAAGAGTACACGCCCATGTGAAGGATTAAAGGAACACGCCATATTGGGGTCATACATTTCATGTATCCCTATATTGAAAAAAAATTAATGCTTTCTTTCTCATGTTCTTTTCTTGTATCTCTATGTTCAGTCCTTGATAATTTTTAACTATGTGTGTGCTTGAAATTACAAAGTCATGCCACCAAGACATCCTTCAGTTGTATGCCAGTTACAGGGTAGTGATCAAACACCAGACATGGCTGATCAGGGACTACCAATAGATCCTATTATTGTTCCAGTAATGGTACTAGCTGTTATTCTGGATACATGTGCTCATGAATAGTTCCGATAGGGATTCATGAGGTTCATGCATCCCTTTTGAGGATTACAACATCCTTTCCCTTTTATGGAAGAGATGAAGAGGTTTTTTCAGCAGCAACATCCTCCCACCTCCACTAGGGATGTAGGAACATAGGATGTAGAGTCATGGTTAGAAGCCATGCTTTCGATCATCAAGCATCTGGAGATGCCTCCAGAGAGGAGGGTTAAACTTACTACATACAAGCTATAGGATTCTGCCAAGATATGGTGGGATGTGATCTCAGATGTTGGACGCAAGTAGGTTATGGAATGGGATGAGTTTCAGCATGTCATCTATGATTATTTCTACCCGGATACATTGAGGGCCGATCGAGCCCAAGAGTTCATGAGGTTGGAGTAGGGTACTCTCTTAGTCATGAAGTACTCTTCTCACTTCACATATCCTCAGTGCTTCACACTCATCCAAGGAGGTGATGAGTTATTCCTAGAGAGGAAATTTGAGTATGATCTTATACACAACATTCGATCTCAGGTGAAAATATTTAGGATGACTTCCATCACTTCTATAGTCAACCAAGAGCTAATCACAGCGCACAATCTAAGGGATTCTGGAGATGTGAGCTAGGGCGGTTCTGCATCTGAAGTTGGTACCCCTCAGACAGACATCAGGAAGCACCACATGGAGTCTACATGTAGAGATCTTCAAATGCGTGATACTTCTTCTGGTAGCCATGTGGTGTGCTTCCAAGGGGGGAAGAGTAGGCATACAAGGCCACATTTCCCAAAAGACCCAGTGAAGTGAAAATATTACAGCAAGATGAGTCATATTCAACATTCTGTCATGTTTTTACACAAGTAGTTGGTGATAGGGGTTCTGTTTCGACTCCTCATACCAGAGAAGGACCACCAATTCCTCCTCAGTCTGGGAACTAGAGTTATTCAGGTCGTTCAGAAAGAGGTGGAGGTCATGGTTGTGGTGGTCCAATAGAGGGTTTTCAGAAGACACATGGTGGATCAATCTAGGGATCTCAGTCAGCTTCATAGAGCTGTGGTGTAGGTCAGACTTCTGTGATAGAGCAGATCCATATAGATCAGGATCCCAAACCCTCTATAGTTCAAGGTAAAATTATTTAAGCCTCAGTTCTAGATTCTAATCTTTTTGAAATAGGGGATTCCCATAGTTTCATATCTGTTGTTGTTTTGGTGATCCTTGGGCTCTGTATATTTGCTTATACTGATATCTTCATTATAGACACTCCGTTGGGGACTATAATGGCTATTTTATATTAGTTCAAGGAGTTCCCTATTGAGATTGTTGGGTGTCACTTCATTTGGGACCTCTATGTCTTAAAGATGACAGGTTATGATGTCAGTCTCATAATGGAGTGGTTAGTTATCTTCCGGGATGTTGTGAATTTCTATCGTCGAAGAGTGATTTTTTTATCACCAGAGGGATGTTTGTTTCTACATAATGAAGAATTGTATGACCAGGCAAAAAGATTAGGACCCGAGCATCAAGGGTTGATAGGTGTTATAACCCAGATTGCTAGTATATATCTAGAAGACTAAGGGAATTCACAGATGAACTTTCACCCAGTGGTTGATAATTTCAGTGATGTATTTATAGAGGAATTTTCATGTTTTCCACCATAGTGAGAGGTAGAATTTTTTATTGAGCTCATGCCAAGGGTGGAACCAATGTCCATTTCTCCTTATAGGATGAATACACCAAAGTTACAGGAGCTCAAGAGGCATTTGGACGAGTTTCAGGCAAAAGGATTCATTTGACCCAGTACTTCTCCTTGGGGATATCCCATTTTGTTTGCGAATAAGGTGGAAGGTACCCTCCAACTATGTGTAGATTATTAGAACCTGAACCAGTTGATGATTAAGAACCAAATGCCTTTCCACGAATTGATGATCTCTTTGATCAGCTTCAAGGATCCTGGGTTTTCTCAAAGATTGACTTGAGATTCGGTTATCATTAGTGGCATGTCAGACCATCTGATATACCTCTTACAATATTTTAGAGCATGTATGTTCTGTATGAGTATCTGATTATTCCATTCAGTCCCACGAACACACCTACAGTTTTCCTGGCACTGATGAACCAAGAGTTCCATCCATGGTTGGATTCCTTCATTTTAGTCTTTGTGGATGATATCTTGGTGTACTCTTACACTCTACATGACCATGCCACACATCTTGAGATTGTTTTGAGTACACTGAGAGAGTATCACTTATATACTAAGATCTCAAAATGCTACTTTTGGGTTGAACAAATTCACTTCTTTGGTCTTGTTATCTCAGATAAAAAAGTATCAGTAGTCCTAGAAAAAGTGAGAGTAGCAGTTTCTTGGGAGCAGCTGAGGAACATCTTGGAGGTGCGGTGTTTTATGGGGATGGTTGGTTACTGCATGCGTTTTATATAGAGCTTTTCATGCATAGCAGTGCCACTAATGGGACTGACTAAGAAGTGTGAAAAATACCCGTGGTCATATTCTTTTGAGTCAGCCTTTAAAGAGATGAAAGGGAGGTTGAAATCAGCACCGATACATGTTTTTCTAGAGATGGGAATGAGTTATACTATTTAGTGTGAGGCATTAGGTATCCAGTTGGGAGTTGTTCTTATGAAGGGGGAAGGATTAGTTATGTACAGGTCTTGGCAGTTGAGGCCACATGAGAGGAATTTCTGGATGAACGATCTCAAGTTGGCTGATGTTGTTAATGATTTATGCTATTGGAGACATTATTTGTTGGGAGATAATTTTGTAGTTTTCACTGATCAAAAAAGTATCATGTATATCTTTACTCAGCACGATCTGAATCTGAGACAACGAAGGTGGGTTTAGTACCTTCAATATTTTGATTTTGATCTCGCCTATATGCTTGGGAAAGGCAATGTAGTGGCTGATTTATTGAGCACCAGAACAAAGATACAAGCAGTTCAGGAGGCCGGTAGTGAGTGGCAGCTTATGGCTATGTTCCCTGAGACGCATTTGGGGGTGCACGACAGACATGGGTAGACATTTCTTTCTTCTATAGCAGTAAACTCTACTCTATTTAATTGAGTGCGAATGGGAAAAATATCAGATTATGAAGGCCTAGTCATATAAGAGAGTGTGTTAGGAGAGGATCCTATTCTTAGATGGACCATATGCGAGGATGAGATCATGCACATTCATGGGTGCGTATGGGCGTCAGCAAACATATGCGAGGAGATGATGCAGGAATTTTATTCTTTAGTTTGGGAAGTTCATCCTGGTGTGACCATGAGGTATCATGATCTACACCATCAGTATTGGTGGCTAGTTATTAAGAGATATGTTGTTGATTTTTTCATGAGGTGTTCCACCTGTTAGCTGGTGAGGGCGGAGCGTCAGTAAGCAGTAGGAATTTTGCAATAGTTACCCATTCCCGAGTGGAAGTGGAATGATGTCATGATGGATTTTATGACATGGTTTTCATGGTCACCCCAAGGGAATGATGTACTTTGGGTTGTCATTGGCAGACTCATGAAGGTTTCACACTTCTTTCCGATCAAGGAGACCTTCAGTTCTAAAGAGATGCAAAGGCTGTGCATCTGATAGATTATACGTTTTCATAGGGTTCCACACTCTATCTTTTTAGATGTGGACACTTGGTTTACTTCTCGGGTCTTCCAGGGACTATATAGAGATTTGGGTGCACATGTACTTCTGATAATATCATTCCATCCGAAGACAGATGGCCAATCCGAGCATATGATTCATGTGCTGGAGGACATGTTACGAGCATGCATCCTAGAGTTTGGAGGTTCTTGAGAGAAGCACATTACTATTGTGTAATTTTCCTACAATAATAGTTTTCAAGTGCCTATTCAGTTTTCTCATTATGAGGCTTTTTACAGTAGGCTATGATGATCACCCCTATGTTAGATAAATGGAGGAGAGGAAGCTATGCAGGGACCTCATCTTGTCCAAGAGGCCAAGGAGAAGATAGATTTGATTTGGAAATGGATGGATACTGTATAATCATGATAGAAGTATTACACTGATCAAACGAGATGAACTCTAGAGTTTGAGGTCTGGGATTGGGTTTTTTCTATGTGTCACACCGAGGTTGGGGCAAAGGAGGTTTAAGAGACAAGGTAATATTTCATCAAGATATGTCAGGCTGTTTGAGGTTTTGGAGAGAGTCAGGCCGGTTGCCTATTGGTTGAAGTTACCTCAGAGGTACCGGGCTATGCATGTTGTTTTCCATGTTTATCAGTTGTGGTGTTACTTCTCAGACGCATCTCTTGTATTTAAACACGAGGAGGTTGAGTTGGAGGTGGATGCATCATTCGAGGAGCAACCTATATATATTATTGATTGCAGTGCGAATGTTCTCTAGGATTGGTCTATTCCTTTGGTACAGGTGTTATTGTAGCATAGGTGAGTACAAGATGAAACATGGGAGAGGGAGGCCAATGTACGATCATAGCAGCTGGAGATGTTCGTGGATTCTTCTCATATGTCGCCTTGCTTGGGAAATTTGGGGGAAAATTTCTTTAAGGGGGGACATTTTTAAGAACCTGAATATTTTTTTAAGTTATGTCATTAATTTATGGTTATTTCTGAGAAAAAGAATAGTTTTAGAAAATTTTAGGAGTACGTGCCATGTACTTATATGTACACACCATGTACCCGGTTGCCATGGGTATCCATGTGTTGGCTGTGTAACGAATGTGCACATGGCCCTGTGGGGTGACCTAGAGGCCACCTAAAGTGGGGCCCAATAATGGAAAGTACACGTCGTTTACATTTAAAGAACATGCTGTGTACTTTTGTTTTTATTTCATTAAATGGACTGAGGTCATGTTTAATTGGAAGAAATATCTTCTTCTCGACTCGTCTCATCCGGGAGTGAATGAGACTAACATAATTTCTTATGCGCCCCAAACATGCCATCTATTATCCAAATTGACTACCGTCAGTTGTGTTGGAATCTCCATTGTAAGATCTTCCTTCTTCTAGAGCCTAATTTCATGATTTCTCTTCTATTGTGAGATATCCTTAGTTGACTATTTTATACATTTTTGTAGATATATGGAGTTCAAGGGAGATTCAAGGCATGGGATTCACGTATATCATCCGTACAATGCCGAGATAGGTGGTTTGTGTCATTCTGTTGTTCGACTTTGAGTTATATATGAAAATGTGCCAATAGCCTTATTTAGGGTATTGCATGTTTTATGGATTTTAACCCTATGAATGCCTGCTATGTATAAGTTACTTGAGTAGAGGTATTATGTTGTGAATAGGGTTATTGTTTCCGTGATGTGGTTGTGTTTGAACATGCTTGTTATTATGAACCATTCGGTCTAGCTTTGCCTGTTAGGATGTGTTGTTTTCCATGCCTAATGTTGTTAGGATGGAGTGATTTATTTTATCTGCGATGATGTGATATGCTATATACTGTTTGGCCAAGTAGTTATTCAGGTTTAATTTGGCTACCATATATTGTTTGTGCACGATTGACTTACACATGGCTGTGGGAACCAGGTGTAGCAGACCATTGGGGGAATGGATGGTGAGGGCTTCCCTAGAGTGTCTATTTACTTTTACGTTGCAAGACCATAGGGGGGATGGACTTTGTGCTCCCTCAGATTGTCTGTAGTTTCCTCATTACGAGACCACATGGGGAATATATGAATCATGAAAATCAATGTCATATGAATCATGAAAATCAATGTCATATATATCCTTTCATAGATGAAGACATATGGAGAAAATTTTATGAAATTAGAATAAAAGATTCATTTTTGTTAAGGGAAATGTAAAATTTAATAATCATTCTTATATAAAAGATCATATTAATGTTATGATAATGATTTGTTATTAATAATTTACAAAAAACAAGGACATCTCATCAAGAGATCCAATCTAAAAATGTATACCCTAGTAGTTTATCTCAGTAAGGGTATACATTATTTGAAGAACAAATGATGGAGAAAAAATTACAAAAATTGTGAGCTGAGTCTTCATGCTCTGGAGAGGTTGCCCCTCCATCACATCAATCTAGACATGAAAAATGGAAGAGATATCAAATGAGAAAAAAGGGGAAATATATTTTGGAAGAATAAAGAATCGTAGCTGAGAGGATTGTAAGATATTTATTTTATTTACATAAGGTAATTATATTATTTATAAAACTTGAATCATTACAGAAATATTCAATTAATTAATACAAGATTCTCTTGAGTAGAAGAACTGACAGGGGGGTATTTATAGCTTCTGGGAGGTGATATATTTTATCTGCAACATTGGGAAATCCCAAACACCCCGGTCGTGCATGAGGATATCCAATGAGTGTATTAGTAAGAAATGTGTTTACACATTCTTCAAATTCTTCCATTGAGGGTATTTATAAAAAAAGAATCCTTGGAGGCTGAAGTTCATAATATTAATGCGACTATGGAGGAAAATATTAGAGCATCAGTAATGTTTATGTTTGCAAGCATGCAAAGGAAATCTCAGACTGCACCTCCCACTCCTCCACCTCCCCCTACAGACCCCATTATTTATCCTCCACCTCTTCCAGTAGCTCCCACTCCCCCAAATTAGCCTGTAGAGCCCATTTTTTATCATACTCTACCACCACATCTTCCTATTTATTGTGAGTTGTATGTTGATGATCCTCACCATCATATAGTTTCATATGGGCTGGTATATTGTATTGGAGATATAGCTCTTCATCAACAGTTAGAGGTAGAGAATCATAGGGTCAATGTACATGATATTATAGATATATTAGCTCAACTACCATTACCTACAGATGAGGTGACGACAGTTGGACACAATATCAGCCACTTTTTAGTATGAAAATCTAGACTTTTGTAACTCAATACCATAGAGGTGTATGTTATATATTTTATTTAATTCTTTATTAAATTTGTTTTGAAATTTGAAAAAAATATATTTTTCTATTTATTTTCATAGGAATACTTCAATGGTAATGAAATACAATATAGACAACAAAAAAAACAAATGCCTATGACATCAGATACAAATTCTAGTAGTCTTGAAAGGTTTTGAAGATATTCCAATTTGTTGGATAATCATTATGAGTTTCCAATGGAAGATCATGTTTGTGGACGTGCAATAAATGTGGGGATTGTAAAAAAATGATATCATGGAGCTTGTTACTAGAGATAAGTTGGGCATCAACGTGGTGAATTTTTTTCCATGTAACTGTTAACACCTTTCCCTACTTTATATTTATTAAAAATGTATACTTATGTCTATTTTGTATTAGTTATCTTTATAACATGTGCGAGAATATTGAGTAGATATATGTATATAGATTAATGGACCCACATTTGATTTCCCCTAAAGAACATGCATTAGATGAGGAACAATGAGCACTCTATATTTCTGAAATATTTGAACAGAATACAATCACACAGTGTTGGATGATGCCTTTTTGTGAGTGGTATAAAACATATATTTGGAAAAGTGTTCATTATCTTTTAAAATAAAATACCACCAACCTTAAGTTTTCTTTTATATCAGTGATAATTGGATGTTACGTGTTTTTTTTGAAGGGAGAAAACACTTTATTGGATATGCTTTATCCATGGTGATGTGTAGGAATGTTTTAAGAATATGTTTGAAATGTAAGTTTCAATTTAATAATAGTTGTTTATATTATACTGAATTTTAAATTTATTCCATTAGTATCATTTTCTAACAGGTTATTTTTCTACTTTTGAAAAACACAAAGAAAAACTGTGCCAAGATAAAATATTTAAATGTAAAGGTAAATATCCATTTATAATTTATAATTTTCAATGTATTACATAAAAATGATTTTTTTAATTGACACTAATTTAAACATAATTTTAATGAACAACAATGCATCCTCGGATGAAAATATTATATATTGATATTTATTTATGAAATAATTACAACTGGAACACTTGTGATGTTTGACCTAGTAATATTTCCTTATAAACATTTCCATAATATTTTATTTGATTTATTAATTATACATGTTAACTAATATCCTTTAAATTTTATCTATTTTATGACCCTAAACCCTATAGTTATCAAGAGGTCAAACACTTTCAACTGGAATGGTAAAATTATTTTACAGGATTGATTGCATTTTAGTTTGTTTGTAGTGTCAAATATAATTTTGAATATTTTAATTATAATTCTGTATTTGGTAGTTTTTTAGGTTGGATTTAGGTTTCTTTAGTTTACATTGTAAATTTTGAATGTTATATATGTGAATGTTTAATTTTTCTCTGGTTCTTCTTGTTTTGGTCTAATTTTGATGTTTTTATGGTATGTATTCTACTTTGGTTTTGGTTTGATTTTGGTCTAGTTTATAATTATTTCATACTTTGTTAGAGAATATTAATGGTTTCAAGGGGGGGGGGGGTGTACAGTGGGTGAGAGGGTGTCTAGGGGGGTGGGTTGGGGGGGGGTGTCCAGGGGTGGGAGTGTGTCTAGGGGGTGGGGGTGTCTGGGGGGGGGGAGGTGTCTAGTGGGTGAGAGGGTGTCTTGGGGGTCAGGGGTGCCCAAGGGGTGGGAGGGTGTCTAGGGGGTATGGGGTGTCTCGGGGGGGGGGGGGTGGGGGTGGGGTGGGGTGGGGGTGGAGGTCTATCCAAGGGGGTAGGGGGTGTCCAGCATGGGGGGGGGGGGGGGGGTTGGTGTCTAGGGGCATGAGAGGGTTTCTAGTGGGGTCGGGGATGTCCATGGGGGTGGGGTGAGTGTTTCTAGAGGGTGGGAGGGTGTCCAAGAGGGTAGGGGGTGTCCAATGGGGGGGGGGTCCAGTAGGATGGAGGGTTTCCATGGGTGGGGGGTGTCTAGGGGTAGGAGGGTGTCTAGGGGGTAGGGATGTCCCGGGGGTGGGGGTGGGGGGAGGGTTGGGGTGGTGCTGTCCAAGGGGGTAGGGGGTGTTCACGGGGGGGGGGGGGGTGTTAAGTTGGTGGGAGGGTTTCTAGGGGTTGGGGGAGTCCAGGGGATGCGTGGGTGTCTAGTGGGGTTAGGGGTGTTTAGGGAGTGGGGGTTTCGAGGGGGTGGGAGGGTGTCCAGAGGGGTGGGATGTGTCTAGGGGGTGGGGGGCTGTCTAGGGGGTGGGGGGACTATCCCGGGGGTGGGAGGATTTCTAGGGGGGTCCCAGGGTTGGTGGGGTGTGTCCAGGGGGTGGGCTAGTGTCTAGGGGGTGGGGGTTGTCGAGTGGGGTGGGGTGGTGTCCAGTGGGTGGGGAGCTGTCCAGAGGGGTGGGAGGGTGTCCATGGCGTTTGGGGGGTGTCTAGGGGGGAAGGCAATTGAAGGGGTGGAGGGGTGTTTGGGGGGTGTCCTGAGGGTGGGGGATGTCTAGCGGGGTCGGTGAGGGGGTTGTCTGAGGGGTGGGAGGGTGTCTAGGGGGTGGGGGTGTCTAGGGGGTGTGGGTTTTCTAAGGGGTAGGGGGTGTCCAGGGGGGTATCCAAGGGCGTAGGGGGTGTCCAGGGGGTGGGGGTGTCTAGGAGGTGGGGGTTTCTAGGGGGTGATGGGCTGTCTAAGGGGGTAGGGGGTGTCTAGGGGGAGTTGGGGGGGGGGGCTATCCAGCTGGTGCGGGGATTCTTGGAGTGGGAGGGAGTCTAGGGGGGTGGGAGGGTGTCCTCTGGTTTTGGTCTTGTTTTGGTCAATTTTTGGTCGGTTTTCTGCCTCTTTCAGGTCTTCTTTGGTAGGGAATTGTATGGTTTAATGGTTTTTTTAAGAAAAAATCTTTTTATACATTGGTTATTTTATATCCTACGTAATAAATACATGGGAGTAATCTTTTACGTAGTTATTTAATAACCGACCTAGTATATATGTTTTTACATAGGTTATTCTTTAACCGACGTGAAAATTTGATTCACGTTCTAGTTTATCATGTCGGTTATAAAAGTAACCAATGTAAAAAATGATTCATAGGGGGTTGTTTATTACATTAATTATTTTATAACTGATTCCATAAATAATATACCATACAGGTTATTGAAAAACCAACATAATAAATCATGACTCTGAACCGTTTTCTGCATTAGTTTTTTAGGATTTGACGTGAAAATCGCTTCACATTTCTATTTTATTACGTCATATTTATAATAACTGATGTAAAAGACAATATTTATAATTTCCCCTTTAATAATGTCAGCCAAAAATTGACATAAACTATATAAATAACCAATGTAAAAACGTTTTTTTCACTACTGGAAAACTGTCATATTCTATTTGTATAAAGAATACCTGATCCAAAAGACTAAATTATCACCATTGTATCAATTTTATGGGACTTATTTAATTATTTTCAATAGACCATCCATATAGGAATAATCATCGAAGATTTTAAAATTCCCTTGAGAACGACAATCCACCTCAGTGTATGTTTGGAACTTTTGTGCTTAAATAATTGAAAGATTTCAATATTTCATTTGGGAAGTATCTAATTAAATCATGAATGAGGAAGAATGTTTCCATAGAAAACTACTACAATTGGATGGAGATAAGATTATTATTTTTGGTTTTTTATTGGTCAACCAATTTTTTATGTCATTTGTTAGACATAATGCACATTGAAATGAAGATATGTGAAATAGTGATTTAAATTATTATAAATGTAATGGGAAATATAGATGATGATGTACAATCTCATAGTGACTTTGTGGATTGGGGAATTAGAACATTATTACATCATGTGCATATTGGTGAAAATAAATGAAAAGTTCTGTGTTATTCTTCTGTAATGATAGTTGAAGAGAAAAATAAATTTCTAAAAGTATGAGACATTATTAATGTTATTTATGGGTATTCAAGAAAAATAGAAAAATGGGTCGACAAAAGAGAGTTAAATATGAAATATTTGAAATCTCATGATTATCAAATACTTTTGAATGAGTCGATTCAGATACCAATCCATCATATTTCTCTAATAATGCAAGGGTGTCTGTTATTTACTTATTCCATTTTTTAGAGATTTTTGTGCTAATAAGATTTCAAAGTCATTCCTGGAATTTTTTTTGGTAGACACACAATTAATTTTTTCTGAGTTAGATAAAATATTTTTTCTATCATTTTTCAAACACATACTACAACTAACTATAAATTTTCCAAATGAAATAATTCTTAGAGGAACTTTTGATTTTTTTGGTTGTATCCAAATGAAAGAAACATGTTCACATTGAAGTCTTATGTTAAAAATATAAATAATCTCGAAGGTTATATCATGAAAGGTTTATTGGCTGAAGAATGTATGATTTTATTTCCAATTTATTTGTCTTATCTGATTATGATATAAAACATACAACTTAGAAATGAATAAGAAAAGTATGATAACAATGACCCTATATTTTTATCACTTTCCAAAATAGGGGGAATTCCTGAATATGATACATTGACCACATTGTGCCTTGATGACTGGGAGATGGCACATCACACAATTTTGTTTATCTATGATTTTTTCTATGAATACATCATATAAGTAAATAGAACAAGTATATATAATGTCTTCTCATTTAATTTTATATATCTTCTAATGTAGTCTAATTTGTTTTCAGACTGGAACATATACAAATGATAAATAGAAATAATTATTCCTTATCTTTGAGGAGGAGAGATAGTTATCATAGAAAAGTGTTATCTGTATGGTTTAAATGTAAGGTATAAATTTTAACTTAATAAATTAATAAAATCAATATAAAATTATGTTTAATATTCATTTTGATTTCATGTATTGAGTTTTCTTTCAGTCTTTATCTCTGTGGAAATGAGTGCTTTGGCTTTTGGTCCTAATTCCATGGTTCGTGAATGCAAATAAAATGTGATCAATTGGTATAGATTTATTATCACTAAATGAGAGAAGAACATGAAAACACCATTGGATGGTGTTATGGTTACATCTATAATAGACTGTTACACTAATGCATCAGATAATATACCTATATTTCGAAATGTATTTTATTCACGAGTTTTTGAGGAAATACTAATGTTGTATTGTTACTCTCATGGTCAAGTCACTATGATGGAATGAAAATGGTTTGGTTCCTTAATGAGGCATACCACATTTTTTAATGGTTGTGAATTTTGTGTTATTGACATCACTCAAAATCTTACTACTGCTGAACCATATGTATTGACCTCAATGATGAAATAAGTTTTTTATAAAGAATATCATCTTCAAACTGAAAATTTTTCAATATTGAAGTAATACAAAGAAATATTTTTGATGATGGTGATGATGGAATTGAAACTCTCCCTACTCCCATGGGCTATGTTCCATTTATTACTTATGATGAATCAAATACTTCAACTGTCAGAGTTTAGTGAGAATATAATTTTGTAGTGGTAAATATATAGAATCATCCATTTGTGTTCCTAGATCTTTTGGTTTATCACAACTTGGTTTGTTTAGGTTAGTGCTATAGAAATTTATTTACTATTTACTACAAGTATTATGTATCCAACTTGACCATAATGTGTATTGTCAATAGTTATTAGTGGTAGTTTTCTCTAAGTTTCTTTTTCTAATATTAAATTGAACATTATTCAATCTTATCCAACTAAACCCAACTGAAAAAATAAAAATGCAGACATCTCATAATCAATTGAAAAAAGACCAAATGACCTAAGAAAAATAAAAAATAAAAAAATGACCTATTCAATTAACCATAATGATCAAAATTACCTAACCAAATTGAATATCGAAATGAAAATAGAAGAAAGTTGTATCATACACATTCTAAACATAATAATTTGATCTTATTGTTTTTTCTATGACATGTATTATGCTTTGATACTCTTCCCAATAGATAAAAAATATTATTGTTATATCACTATGTATCATGTATTTGGATTTACAAATGGTATTACTTAATTAATTAATGTCTTATATTTATTATGTTACAAACTAGTTATGGATTTATAATTAATTATATATTTGTTTCTACAAACATAAAATGAAAAAAGTGAGGAAATATGAAGAAAAAGGATGGCCGACAACAATCCCCAAATGAATGAGATGGGCGTCCCTCCTTTTTTTCTTGTTGTGAGTATATTATTTCAAAAATATATTTCAATATCATATAATGTCATGTGATTAGTTATGAACTTTTTACATTTAATTAGGATCCACCACAAAGGTTATTGTTATTAACCTACCAGCCTACTGGTTCTACTACATCAGTTGGAAATATAAGGGGGCTTGGTAAAAAAATATGGAGCTCAAGTTAGTGTAACCGATCAGACCTCGTCCCTCCGCTAATGTTCCATCTATCACACCTACTGATCCCAAATTTTTGTTATAGAAAACCTTGATATTTATTCCACCCATTTCATCACCATCATTTTCATTTCATCCTCTTCTCATTTCATTCATGTATCTAACTGTTACTATGACTCCTCATCTTTATTATTCATTTTCATAGAGATATATTCCATATTGTTTTCCTTCTACATTCTAATCCCTATGATTCTAACTTCATTCTTCTACTAATCCTTCGACACATTATGATCCTACAACGCATACACATGGACCCTCTCTATCTATACAAGTTGATTTTGTTTTTCATTGCTTGGGGGTCCAGTGATGCCCACTGATCAAGATTCCTTAGGTATATTTATTGAACCCCAGAATTTTTTTTACCATAATTAATATTAATTAATAAATGTATCGATATAATATTTGTTTTATTCTTTAACTGTGGGATCTTTTTTAAGTGGTGTGGGCATACATGCATACATGTAGTGAGGAACCACCACATGCTGATGATGGTGGACTACAATGAAGAAAATTTAATGTTTTAAAAAATAGGATGAGAATGTAGGAGTGTCTTGGCATCACTTTCCAAATGCTCCTTCATTATTCCCATCCATAAACTCTCTGATAAACACCTTCCATATTATGTAATGGATAACGGTTGGGTAAAAATATGGGTATATAAATTCATCGGAAATAATGTTATGTCATTATTATATTTATATTTATTAATATTTTAATGCTATATTTGTTTTAGTTTACTTGATTGTGAGGTTGTGAGGTAAACACAACTCATGGAATTAGGTGTGCTACGGAGAGGCTATAATATTGAGTTACATAGTGGCTAGTGTGCTAAAGTTGGAATATATTTAGAGGCCACACCTACCACAGATGAGTATCCAGTATAATAATACTGGGAAATGATTACACATTGGATGAGTAATGAGTACAAATTATTAATTAATTTTTCTATTTTTAAATTAAAATTAATATGATTTTCATTAATAATTTATTTATGTAATATTGAATTCATTTAGGAATCAATAGGGAAAAAATAAAATAAATATGGTTGCTACCAAATACCTCCACACTTTTGGGCAGACTATGATTCCAGACTATGAGAGGATGTAGGTATGGCACTCGTATAAAATTTTTAAACAGGAAAATGATGATATAAATGTCACATAAAGGCCTTATGAATCAATATGTACTCAATTATCCTGGAATAAAACATTTAAATTATGATAAAACATCCATGATGTTTTCTTACTTTTATAGAATTTTTTGTTTACACAGATGTAATTAATTGTTTATATCTCATGAAAAAGGGGGTCAATTAACTCATAGAATCTTAAACAATCACAAAATTTATTTTATCTAAACTAAATAAAATTGAATAAAAATAAATTAAACAAATTATAACTGAATTAAATTGATCTATATAAAACACTACAAAATTTGAACAACACTAAACTAAACTAACCCAACTCAACCAAAACCATGCTAATCTGAATTAAACTGAACTAAATAGAATTTAATCAAACCTAATTAAATACGATAGATTTGAAACATTTTTTTACATTACTTGGCAGAAATACAACTAAATGTTGCCTAATGGAATCATATTAAATCAATTTAACCTAAATAATGATGAATTGAATCAAACCGAATCAAATGGAACTGATCTAAAATAAACTATCCCAAGAATACATAAACATATGTGAACCAAAAGTACATGTCTATAATAATTCAAGAAGTGGTAAACCAAATGAAATTGACTATAATGAAATTATTTTGTAGTTAAAAGACTAAGAACGACCTAAAAATAATAGAACCAAATATAATCAAAACAAAACACACTAAACAGAATTATATATAATTGAATCAAATAGTATAAATATAAATATAAAATTTGGATAATATAGAATAAAATTGTAGAAAATAAAATCTAACCAAATAAAAAATAATTGAATTGAACCAAATCAAACTAACATGGCCTAAATAGACTCAACCAGATTTGAACAAAATTGGAAAATCTTAAATTAAACTAAATTGAAAAAAATGTAAACTATTCCTAAGAAAACCAAAATGGTTTGGACCAAAATGAATTGACACAACATGGTCTATAATAAATTAAATTTTGTTAAAGCAGATAGGCTTGAACAACATCCTCATCTGAACGAAATGAAACTAGATATAACAAATCCAAAGTCAAGTATCCTAAATATAACTGAATAAATTTGATTCAAACCAAAGTGAACTAAAATATAATGAAATAAATCAAACCAAATGAAATAGATCTCAAACAAACAAAGTAAAACTAAAAAAAATGACATAAATGGATCAATATCGAATGAATTATAGTAATCAAACAACCACATTATTATTGATTACTGTGATGAGCTATTCAATTATATATATTTAATAACTATTAATAACCCATTAATTGATACTCATTCACAATTCATCAACCATATGCATTTATTTTCACCTTCATTTTGAATTAATATCCATTTGATTATAGTTATGAATTTAATTATTAGTAACCTGATTTCAATTATGGATTCCTATATTAAAAACCATTTTAAACGATGTTTTTGATTACTAAAGGACTATGGGATTGATAAAAAAAGTTTCTCTCAAGAATAATGATAAAATATTGAAGCACTACTAATGAACTAACATAAAAGTGTATTGCAAGTTTTACTTTTCTTTATTTCAAAATTTTAAAAAACAATTTTCTAAAAAGTAATGTCTATTTAAATTTTTAAAAAATATCTTTGGAGGAAATTAATTCACATGAAGTAGATAAATTTGGGCCAAAAAATCACTTACATATTGTCTTGGGAGATGAGAACCTTTGTAGTGTATGCTACCGAATGGGGAAGAGTATTGTCCCGAAAGGGTATTATCCCAATTTAGGTACAATTTATAGTAGCACCGAATTTGAAAAAGAAAATGCATAGGCATAAAAGGATAAGCCTAATATAGAAAATACCAAAAAAGGAACATACAGGTGGAAGAATGATATCATTTTAAAAACAATGAATTTATGAAATTTATGGATGTTTTATATCCATCACTTCCACTAGAGACTACCTCGGCTAGTGATGCATATATATTGATGATGTGTACATTATATAGTGCACCAGGAAGTATCCATAGGGGTGTTTTAGACAATAGAGTTCATATATATGGATATGGTGATGATGATGATAAGGAAGAGGGAAGTGATAATGGTGAGGATGAGGCAAATGAAAAGGCCAAAGATGAGAGAGAAGGAGGGGTGAGAGTGAGGGTGCGGGTGAGGGTGAGGGAGAGGGACATGGTGACGGAGGGGGTTTGGTTGAGGTCAAGGAAGAGGATGATAATAAGGATGAAGATATGGCAGATGATGATAGTGATGGAAATGAGGGGATGTTTAACCCTTTATATTTTTATTAATATTTATGACTTCTTAGGTTTGATGTTTTTTCTGTGATGTATTTATGTTTGTTATCATTGGTTAAATGCATCAAATTATTTCTTTTTTTATCTACATTTTTGTTCTAGTATCTGGCTTTGTTATGATACAGTGTTGGTTTCATGTTCCATATGTGATGTTTTTTTATTTGATGGTTCTGTGGGAAGGGGGGTGCTGATACTGTTTGGGAAATGGTGGATCTATACCAACAGTTCTAAAACTGTTTGTGTAGACTTAAACTAATGGTTCATAGTGACCCATTGGTTATCATGAAATTAAGACCACCATATACTAATGGTTCTCTAAGAACCATTGGTATTGGACTTTACCATCACCACTAGAGACAACGGTTTAGAGAAACATTGGTATATTCTATACAACTGGTTCTCCATCCTATACAAACTATTTTAAAATATTGGTAGATTATTATTTTCTAGTTTTGTTTTCTCATGCATGATTTGTTATATAAGTTATGGTTCTATTGCATAGGTTTTAGTTTCATAATATCTTGAATATTATTAATTTTATAAATATCATATATATATATTTTATATATATATAGGTAAAATCATCCATGAAATGAAGGCATGAGTAGTGAATCACATTGCTTTGTAGAGGTGGTACTCGACATGTACATAAAATTAATAATATCAATTTTAAGGGGTATAAGGGTATGAAATTAGATCACATATTATATTTATAGAATAATTCTTATGTCATAAATATAATATATATTCATTACTTATATATTTATGACCATCCATTTGAGAAATGATGGAAATAAAATTACATCAGTTTGCAAGGTGGTTGTCCATTGTATATATGAGTGATATTTTTTTTCAAATTTAATTTAGAAGGAGAAGGGTAAATTTTATTAGACAAACATAATAATATCTTAGTATGTAGTTGGTACTTGTGCTATTATATTGGAATAGATAAGACATACCTATAGGTTTAAAAATAAGAAGAAAAAATGAGAGTGTCTAGTAAAGTTGATTGCCTCTTCTTTGTAAGAGCCCCTTTAGATCTCCTCTTAAGGACATTAGTGTTGGTCTTTTGGGAAGAAAATAAGTAATATAACATTTTTAAGTATTTTAGGGAGATATTATGTTAGGATTTCTTTAGGATAATTAATGGCTCAAGAGGTGTAAATATGAAAGGAGATGAGGGGTCCTCTTATATTGAAATAAATGAAACACTTTGAATTTCATAAATGATTTAAATATAATAAATTATGTATCATATGAATACGAGACCAAGTTAAGAATTATTTTAATCTAATATAGGTTTATGTGAAAATCTATTAAACCAGTATGAACTGATTTATATTACAATTTAAACCTAATATTTTGGTTTAACCACTTTGATAACAAATTTTAATCGTAACCATTGAAATATATTTTTTAATAAAACAGGGTTATAAATTTACATAAAATGAAGTAATTGGAATAAAAATTTAATTTGAGGACATTTGAGACCATAACACATCACTCATTTACACTTTCATGATTTTTTTGATTTTAAATCAATTAGTTATATATTATTTAATAGAAAATACGATTAAATTGATTTTATTAATTATTCACAAATTTTGATATTAAAGGCATAAATATAGGCATTTAGTTAGAATAAAACTATATAAAAATAAATTATATAATATTATTAACCATATTAATAATGTAAAACTATAATTAATTCAAAATAAGTTAATTTTTATGTTTTCAAAATAAATTACCTTGATTTTTCTATTGATTGATCAAGTACTATGATAGCTTTGTTTAATAGTTCACGTTTATTATAGAACAACTAAAAAAATATAAATTAACATCAAAATAATTAATTAATTAAGTTAAAAATAATCTTTTATATGCGTTCATAAATTCTTATTATGACCATGTGATCATATAATAGATATTAAATACAGGAGAGTGACATTTTGAAAATTTCCTTTACTTAAAATAAAAATGAATTCATTATCAAAGAAGAATGGAAAAAATTTCCATATCATAGAATATTTTTTGAATATGAAAAAACTAAACACATCCAATTGGAATAATATTGCTGTTAGATTAATTTTTAAACATTTATTACAATATTTTTTACTATAGTTACCCGATGTACCCTTACCAAGCTATCAAACATTTACTATAATTACTATTCATAATGCCTAAAAATAAAAGGGAAGTCTTTTCCAATTTTGAAAATCTTGATTAAAAATAATTAATCCATTTTATAAAATTTTATTTCTATAATTTTTTGAAATTACATTAAAAATAAATCCATACAACTAGTGAAAAATAATTATTTATGAAAATACATTTATCAACAAGAAGATAATTTTTAATTAACTCTATGACTAGTAATCATTATTAAATGATTTCCACTTTTTATAGATATATAGATATTCAATATTTTTATCTAAAATAATTTATCATTATGTATTATATTAATTAATTATAATTTAACATCAATATTCACATAAAAACATTTTTTTGGAAATGTTAATTTTTTTATTTCTAAATGATCATACCATTATTAATATCAACATTTGGTCAATTTTAAATGTTATAAAAGAATATTTTATATAAATCATTAATATTTAAATAGTATATTTTCTATTTTTGAAAAAGTATTACTTCTAAGGAAAAATTTTAAAAATTCATTATCGAATTATTTTTCCAATCTAAGTTTAAAATTAATATTTATCCAATAAAATTAGAATGTTTTAGTTAAAATGATAAAATTTAAATTTTGTTATGATAAAATGGTCACATAGTATAATTTAATATTGGGTATTATATTCTTCCCTCTATAAAAAATATGTCATTGGAATTTTCATAGATATTTTTTGTTTTTTCAAAACAAATGAGGGTGGTTCATCTTGATAACATCATCAAGATACCAAATTGCTTCTCATACTGGATTATTTCTCCAATATACCATTACCAATCATGTATTATAATTCTAAAATATTGGTTCTTTAATGTCACTAATCTGGACATGATATTTATAGTAAGATACATAATGTTCCAATTAAATTTCCTTAGAGATGGGAACATGCATTGGGTCAGACATATTCATCTTTAATAATGAGATATAGAGAACATCATATAATTTGGAAAGGAATGGTGGAATTAAAAAATTGTATATAAAGAATCCAACTAATTGTATAATTTCAAAATGTCTCATATATCTTGGTCTTAGTTTCCATTTATTATATAAACTTATAACACCCTTCCAAAAAGATTCTTTTAAGAGAAAGTGACCCCCAAATGAAATTATAATTATTTATTTTGGTTACCAGTATATGTATTTTTCTATCATTGAGAAACATTTATATGTTTATTAATTCTCTTTAGATTCATTGTATTATTCTTAAAATGTTCTAATGAAATAATAATCCTTGCAAAAAATTCATCCCATCATGTTGGCATACATCATACCATGACATATGAGGCTAAAAAATTTTCATTTGAATAATTGAATGTAAAAATTATTATAATAAAACAAAAATATTTAAATACTGATCAAATATACATTTAAATTCATGTGATCATGTAATCAACATGTCTTATAATGAATGAATAGTCAATCCATGATTTTTATCAGTTTGAGGATCATAAATGTTTCTTAATTGAATCTCAGTATGAAGATAATTATAGAGAATTTTAATGAATTTTAATTTAAATAATGTATCATTGTAAGAAAGAATTGAAATAGGTTCACCATGTTGGTATAAAAATTCATTAATATAGATCACAAAAAGATTCCCAAGATGAACAATATTATCTTATTTTGAGTAAATATTTCGATTTTTTAAGTTGGTAAAACATGACCCATATAAGATCAGCCTTTCTAGGAATATATAAAAAAAGAATGATAATGTCCATAGTGATATCATCCCATTGTAACATACAAATATGTATAGGTTGGATGACTCACTTAGGATATTTTTGATCAGCATTAAACTGTTGAAATAAAAATAATCTTGATTAATAATCAATAGTATATAGAATAATATTTTCCACTATTAATGTTCCTTAAAATACGTATACATCTTGTTGCTACTAGGGTTTGTAGAGAAATTAAATCTATGAGAATCAACTAATAATAATTTTTTTACATCAGGTATAAATGAAACAGATATCCTCTTTCTAAATTTTAGAACACCGTATTCATAAGTGAAGTCTTCTAATTTCCCATCATTCATAATATTAATTTTATTTTGTAAATTCTAGTCATCATTCTGAGATATTTTTATCTTTTAAAATAAAGGTAGTTCAGAATTCATTTAAAAAAAGAGTGATCTTTACACATCTTTAAAAATTCCCATATCCATATTTAATAAATCCCTAAACATAGGTTTCCTTTCAATCCACATTTTTATCATGACTTCATGATGTATCATACTCAATTCATCTTCTACATTATTTTACATTCTAAAGTGGGGTTTTATTGAAAAATCAACATCCTTATATAGCTAGATGAATTGTATTTTCTTCATATTGATATATATTTGAATGAAGAAATATTTAGAAGTCTTATGATATATGTATATATCACATATTTCACCACAGAGATAAAATTTCAATGTCATCAAAGAATATTTTATGTTATCCAACTCCATATCATGTATTTTATTATTCTATTCATGATTCATTGACTATGTTGGTATAGATTCAATAAATTTTTCATTTTTTATAAGGAAAAAGTCATTTCCATTTTCTGATGAATCACAATATTTCAGAAATCTATTATTTCCCAATGATAGAGTCAATATTAGAGAATTGAAAAATCACCTATTCAATTATTATAAAAATTATCCACCTTCCATTATCTATATGAACTTAACCTTGATATGTATAAGCTTGTATAATAGGTTTAACAATTGGTATTTTTTTAACAAATCTATGATAGTAACCTCCTAAACCAAGTAAAATTCATACCAAATTTATGTTCTTAATTATAGTACATTCTTTTATTTAATTTTCTATCACATGGTCAACTGATATTCCATCATTGGAGATAATATATCCATAAAAATAAAATTTATGAATCTACAATTCAAACTCAGTAAATTTTCTGAATTACTCTTTTCCTATAAGTGTCACTATAATGACACATACGTGATTATTATGATCCAAAATGGTTTTAGGGTACACAAAGACATCATCAATAAATACCATAAAAAATTACCATGTCCTTAATTTAATATTATATTCATTAGATCCATAAAAATAGAGGTTGAATTAGTCAATTAAAATGGAATTTTGTTAAACTCATAATATCCTACCTCATAAGAAATGCTATTATTGTAATTTCTCCCTTCTTTACTCGTTATTGATGATTCATAAAGTGAATGAAAATAATTAAAAAAACATTAAGATCCTTGATGATGATTGAATAATTCATCAATTCAAGGAAGTGAACACTTTTTCTTTATTGTAATGACATTTGTTTCTATATATCTAATACACAACCTCATAGATCAATCTTTAATATTAATAAAATGAATACAGTCGATCAAATTTGAAACATTTGGGTGTGTAAATACCTTATCACACATCTATTATAGTTTTCTATTTATTATCACTAATTCAACAGTTAATTCTATATAATTTATTTGATACAGGTCTCATACGAGTAATTAAATCAATATGAAACTCAACTTTATGCTCTGGTGAATGTTAAGGTAATTATTTTAGAAACCCATCATTGTATTCCTATACAACATATACATATTCTATTTAAAAATTAAATTTATCATTTTTATATAACAAATGTTATTATTCTCTATGAATATCATTTAGAAGAGATATTGGAGGGGGATCTAGATATGACCATGATGATTAAGTCTCCTCTCTAAAGGCATGTATTTCCACATCTCCATTAGAAATATTAATTTCCTTCTATTATAAATAACATTTTTCATTATATTTTGAATACCACTCCACACCATGTTTTATTTCAAAATAAACCAAAAGTATAATAATAAAATAATAAAATTGTCAATGCGTTTGTTTCATAATATGAAGTTATTGGCACATCTTTGTTGGGGTAGGATTTCCACTTGGAGTCTTAATTGAAAACTCCCATTTTAGGTGCTATTTAAATATTTATTTTTCATAGAGAACATGGAAAATATAATGATATATGATAATCCATAATGATGTAATGAATTAGAAAAATTATATTCTATGATTAAAGTGCCTTCCACCATATCTTTTGGAACTTCAATATCAGCTATAGTGAAAAGAAAATCTTGGGCTTCTATCCTTATGCACTTTTTCAGTAGATTCCCTTTATGTTAGAGAATTTTTTATCCAAAACACCCATTTTTATATTTTAAGCACTAGATAACATCTATTAAGTTTTCCCCCTTGCATTCATTACTTAGATGGACCTTATCTATCCACCTATAACAAACATCTGTGTCTTTCATGAATTTTCTATGTCCTCCAATTATTGTTATGTGATGTGTTCCATTTTTATTGGTTATGATTTGAAATATTTTTCTATTGGTTTCCTTTTAAAATATGGGATATTGAAAATTACTTCTATATTTTAATGGAGTATAATATTTTTTCATCATATGATGAGATTTTTGTGAATGAATTTCCATTTAGAGGATTGGATTAGCCCCATAGAATAAATGGTCAATGTTGATTTTTGGATTACATATAAAATATTTAGAATAATTGGATAGTATTTTAAAGGTATCCTCATACTATGAAACACTATTTATTTCCTATTTCATTAATCTAAAGTTAATACTATTCATTTTATTATGTTTCTCATGAGGGTAATATTTATTGAATTTTTTTACATTGAAACATTTCCATTCCATATGTGTTATTAATTTTTCATCAATAATATTCTAGATCAATAACCACAATTGATTTCTATATCCATTTAGACAATACACTTATTATATAACATTTTCCCTTTCATTGTATCAAAATTCATCAAATATCATTTCAAGAGACATAATCCATTACTCTATTAATAGTGGATTAGGTATTCCGTTAAAATATGGAATCTTCAATCTCATGTGACAATATAATATATGTTTATCATGTCATGGAATAGAATGTTTCTCAAAAACATGAAAAGTTAAATTTCATAACTTGGGTTGAATTCCTTATATGGTCATGATCTACTCAGCTCTAAAACTAGTTGTATTGGATTTCTAAATAGGGAAATATCTACATTGGCCATGGTAATTGATTACGTTATTTATTCCATGAACTATTTATAAACAATAGAATAAATTAAATTAAGATGAAACATTTTGAAATTTATATTGTATTATATAACTGGTGTAACAAATAAGCTAATTTGAAAATATATTCCTAGAAAATTGAAAAATCATAAAACTTGTTTCCTTGGGTATATCCACAAGCCTAAAAATATTTTCAAATATTTTATAGTGATTCTTAATGAAAATTAAAATTAACACTATATTGTCCCTCATGAGTGTCAAACTAGTTTCATATTAAGGTTCCATTCAGCATTCACCCGAATAATCACCAAGATATGCTAAACCAACTATTTTAAAGGTTTTTACCCCCAGATATATCAATTCCAAAACTACTTTCAAGTACAATATCCTAATAAGGATGTATTTCTAGAAAAACCACATAGTATATACCTTAAAGAAAGATTTTTAAAATATCATATAATTAGTTGTACCCTCAATTTTCATTATAGGGTTTTGATCCGTAAATCATGTTATCCTAAATCTAGTTCACAATCTTTTTACTAAAATTTCTCTGATACCAACTGTAAGAACCCCAACATTAGAAAATAAAATCCAATTCCAAATTTATTACATGATAATAGTATAAAAGTGATCATATATATAGGGATGGATTAATTTATTATTATTGAAGAGATAAATACATACATGGTTCTCTTTTTGACATTAGAAACAAAATATAAATCATAAAGAAATAATATATTCTATATCCTTGAAACTCATTCCAATATTTTTTCATTATATCTAGGTGGAAGGAATAAAAAATATTGGTGAGATAAAATTAATATTAAGGGTTACAAACAATATAAGTTATCATGATAATATAAGTAATAATCTATATTTGAAGGTAAATAATTGAAAACACTTTCCATTTAATAATTTACCTGAGAAAAAGATTCTTCCAGGGAAAATATCAATGTCATAATCTCGTGGATAATAATAATAAAATTCAAAAGTAAGGAAAAACATAATATCAGGTGTCACAATCTAATACATAATGAATTTTTATCATCCATACCTTATTCCTTGACTGTCTAAATGAAGGCTATGCATACACTAAAAATCCAACTAATAATGCAAGAAAAAAGTTTTTTATCATAAGACCTGTGGATGCATTGAGGGGATATATAATTCTAGGCCCCACACATCACTTCAGGTCCAATTCATTACTCATATATTGAATTATCAATTTGATTCATAAATAATATTCCATATCAATAAATATTTATATTGAATAAAGTATATGAAGTATCACGATTTCCTTAGCCAATCAACTAACATTACTAGTAAAACCCCATTTTTAGAAATACTATATGGTTTATAAAATAAAAATATATGTGGTTTAAGGAATATGGATATTTTCTATGAAATATGTTCAAAATAAATCCAATGTTTCTAGAGAGTGTTAATTATTATAAAATTAATCAAGATATGTGATATTCTCATAAATTAACTAGAAACACAAATTTTATAGTATAAAAAAGTATTTTAGAGAATTAAAGAATATGGATGTAAATCCTTTAAAATAAATTTTCATTAAATAATTTACTTCAGAAAATATAGAAAAATTTCAGATGATGCTAAATAGTGAAAAATTATTATAGTGTTATGAAAATCAATTAACATCATATATTTTTAAAATAATACATCGCATTAGTGTTTTTATAATGAATTTGAAAAATGATCCTTTTTAAAATCATTTAAAACATTAATTTACAAAATTTTATGATGTAAAGTATAATATAAAATTTCATGATGAAATAATTTGATTAAATAAAAAGTATTTTGTAAATACAATTTTAAAAAATACAGACTTCGAAGAAAAATACACTCAATCGAAAATAGAAATAATATTAGGTTTTATTTTAAACATTTATCTACTGGTTTGAACTTCAAAAGAGAGTAAAAGTTTGAATATAAAATTTAATCACCATTAATAAACATTGGATAATAAAATATATAGTGTTTAGGAATGTTAGATTATTATATTCTATCAAAAAAATACGATAAATCCAAAAAATATGATATTCGAGAATATATTTTACCACTTTGGAAACAATTCAATTTTAACCTCATGAAAGATTAAACATATGTAGATTTTTTAATTTCCATGAATAAATTGATATTCATGTTAAATATATCATAGTGGTTGTATATACACAACATAAAATAAAATATGTATAGAATACCAAATATATCAAAAAAGATTGAAAATTGAGACAAAATTACATACCTCACACTTGTATATACTTTAACATTATTTAACCTCATATATAATGGTTTTAAAGATGTTAAAAATTCACATCATAACCATATTGATGTTTTTAATATTATATATGGTCATATAATAATTTTTTACTCTATTTGTTAATAATATTTTATTATTGGCATTACTTCAGGTGTTAACTGTTTAGTTTAATCATGCATGTTTTATAGCCAATGTTAATATTCATATTCATAGGTCATAGTTTTATAATTCAAAAATTAATTCTTTTTATAACTATATATACATATATATTAATTATATCCATATTTATAATTATCCTTAAAATATGGACATAGAAAATAAATCATGTCACTTCATGGTGGTGGTTGCCCACACGTACACATGAGGGATGTTATCATTTTTATTTAGCAGAAGGGTGAGGAAATAGGTTATATATTATTTTACAATAATAAAAAAAATTCCTAATTATCATATACATTCATTAATTTTATCATTGTGACCATCCATATGTGGCGGTGATGAAAAAACTTACATTGGATTATGAGGTGGTAGGCATCCATACATACAATAGATTGTTTTGTATTCCATTTAACATAGAAATATTTGTATTTATAATATGTGTGAAAAATAATAAATTATAATTATATTGGATATATTTGTTTTATTATGTTGAAATGGTCATTAAATACTTGAATATGTTAAAATAAGATGAAAATTGAAAGTGTTCAGTTAAGATGATTTCCTCTTCTTTATAAGAGCTCCATTAGATATCCTATTAATTTCCACAGGGTTGGTATTTGGGGAAGAAAGGAACACCTATAATGTGTATAATTTTTTGTGATATTTTTATGGGTTTAAGTTTAATGACTAAATATGTTTAAATAAGATATGAGAGGTGTTGTCCTTTTATAGTAAATTAATGAAAACACAAGGAATTACATAAAATATTTCAGTATAATATATTATTTTTCATGTAAACACGGAACCAATTGTAAAACATTAAAATTTTAGATATGTTATCGTTTAAATCCCTTAAAAAAATAAAATTTGAATAAATTTATTTTAAATTTTATTCCTTATTTTCAGTTTAACCAATTCTTTTATAAATTTTACCCTTATCTGTGGAAATATGCTTCTCAATACTAAAGGGTTATAAATATATTTATAAAGAAAAAATTGGGATCAAAAGGTAAAGTGATTAAATTTTAGACAATATCCTATCCCCATTGTACTCTTTAATGGTTTTTATTATTTTTAAATCATGAAATAACAAATTATATAATATAAAATACCATTAAATTCATTTTAAGAACTAATCACATATATTGACATTAATGAAATCAAGATAACAGTTTAATTTGAGTATAAAATATCTCAAAATAATTATAATTTTTTATTAATCATAAAAATTAATATGAAATAACAAGTCATCATAAAAAATTACTTTTTATGTTTTTAAAATTGTGTACTTTGATTTTTCTACTCCTTGCACAAGCACTGTGTCATCATTATGTAAGCATTAATGAAAAATTTTCCATAAATTGTTTTTTTAAAAATAAGTTAACATAGAAAAAATAAAAAAATTATGTCAAAAATAAATAGTTATCCTCATTCATAAGATATTCTTATCCTGATTTGAACATCTAATAGAAATAAAAGTGAGAGAGTGACATTTTGAAATTTTCAATTACTTAAAATATTATTTGGGTAAATATTAATGAAACATCACACCAAATTTCAATATATTTCAATTTTGTATGATTATGGTACAAATAATATCATACAATAGAAATAATTTAATAGTGAGATAAATTTATAGATCTTTAGTACAATTTTTAACATTAATTAATGATTTGCCTTTATCAAGTTAACAAATATTTTTTATTATTTCTATTCATAATGAAAAAAATTAAAAGGAATTATTTAATAAATATCAACCTAATGATTCCAAATATGTATTCCATTTTATTTAAATTTATTGTAAATAATTGGATGAATTTAATTTAAAATTAAACCCTACAAAACATAATAAAAAATAGGTTTGTAGAAATGTGAATTTTTCAAGAATAATATAAGTTTTCACTAAATCTATGTCTATTAATTATCAGTATGATTATTTTAATTCATATGTGTAGATATATAATCTATAAAATTCACTTAAAAAATTTCTAATTATGGATATGTTAAGTTAATTCAAATTATAAAACATTATACACTTAATGGAAGTTTTCTAAAAAATATCCCATTTTAACTTCCAAATGATGTCGTCTTTATTTCAACGAATATAAGATTAATTATATATAATATATAATTTTGATGTAAATAAAAGGGTGATTTTATAAATTATCTTTTATTATTTTTCTTTGAGTATTATTTCTATGGGAAAAATTAAAAATTTCATTACATTATTATTTTTACATAGGATGTTCGTAATCAATATACATCATTTCAAATTTGATTTTTTATTCCATGAAATATTAAAATGTGCTTTGTATTAAGATAAAATGTTCAATTTATATTATTAAAACTCATGTAGTAAAATTACTAATGATTTATTGTAATGAAACATATATATATAGTATACAATTAAATAAATTTACATCCACCTGATAGTTATAACTAACAACAAAATATGAATTATTCTGTTTTCCTAAAAATGAATTTTTCTAAATGATGTCATTAATTTGTATTTAAATATTAATATTTATGATACTAAATTAATTTATAAAATATAATGGTTTTATATTTGAAATAATCTTATTTACATTAGATAATGGGCCAATTTCATCTGTAGGAATAAAGATATGTTACTACTGAAAAAGTAAGATACCATGGTAAGAGTGAAATGGTTATTTGAAAGGAAATGTTTTTACAATTTTTGTTTAATTATTATGTAATTTAAATAAATTTATCTATTTTAAATGAATAATATAATATAATTATATATTCATAATATATATTAATAGTCATTTAATTAGTAATTAATATGAAATTTTACTAGGAGGAGATAATATTTTAAATAGAAATCTATATACAACAATAGTTTATATATATATTAAATGTTTTAATTTGAAAGGATATATTAATATATATATAAATTCAATTATATTTAATGGATAAAAAATTAATAATCATTAAATAAAAATCTATTTAGAGGGGACATCTTATATGATTAATCTGTCTTCAAATTGTTGGTTCCATTATAATGAAAATGAAGAATCTATTGGACATCTATTCATTGAGAGTGATTAAGATTTAGATATATGGTGAGGATTTGGTGATATCATTGATATTTTAGGTCTTTCCAATAAAGGGATGAATTTTAGTCTGAAGAGTTATAGGCTCCTAATGTAAACCTTCAAGAGAACAAGGTGAGGGAGACTATTTTGTCCACATGTTATTGGTGTATTTGGGAATCTCAGAACAAATGTCACATTGAGGGTCTCTCCTTATCTTCACATGATATACAGATCTGGTCCTAGAGAATCATAGTGTAATTGGGTTAGATGGTGAAGTGATTGGACTCAAGTAGTTTCTTATGAAAAGTAATAGTGGCTAGGAGGGTCATGCCTCCTCTATCATCTAGCCAAGGTTAATAAATATGTTGGAAACCTTTAGAGCATAGCCTCAATCCTAATGTCGATAACTCATTCAATCTTTGCCTTATATGTGGAGGTGATTTTGTTCATAAAAAGTCTGGTTTGATATCATGTTCTATAGCAATATATATGGTAGCTATAATTCAATCATGGAAGAGTCCAATGTTATTCTGAATGGTTTTGAGACCTACCTCAATCACTACATCACTATTTATTTTATTGAAACAGAATCAATGGTGATTCAAAAATTCTTTCAAGGAAAGATTCACATCCCCTGGTATATTGAGTACCTCATTCAAAAATGTGATATGCATCTTAATAATGGTGTGAGCCAAATAGACACTTAGTGTGTCGGAAAAAAAGTTAACGACTTACTAAATTCATGGGGAGTATATGTTTATACACGATTGATATAAATTTATATTAGATACCTCCCCAGTTAGTTCATCAATTTGATGTGATTTTATACATTTGTTTTGCATTATTTTAGACCACAATTTGTTTCTGTCCTCAAGTTTCTTCCTGATCCTTTGTTCACCTTTCTATATTTATTTTTTATTCAGGGTATTTTTTTCTATATATCCCCTTTAACTCTAATAAAAAAATATCTTATTGTTTTTGTTGTTATTTTATTTCAATTTTATTATAAAAATGTTAATGGGGGTAAATGGGTAATATTCCCAAGATTAGAATTTGTTAAATTAACCTGAAACATAATGTTTATTGAAGACACTTATTAGTTTTTAATGTCATCATATCATGTATAACTAACATTTCATTACCTAACTCACCTAAATCCGATGTAATTTCATCATTACACCTCACCTTACATCAATTACCAAGGAGATGTCAATAATTTTCACCTAAAAATGAGCCCACTTTGACCAAATAAAGCAACAATATTACATTAAATTCCTCATTAATATCAAAATTATTTAATTATATAGAATGTGACTCAATTATTTGAACATAGTTATCAATTTAGAAGGCCTATGTTCATCATTTCGATGGAATTAATTGTTTCAAAGAGAGATTTAAGAAAAATTAAAGCACATTCATTGACGTCATGAGAAAATGCTCAGTTTTTTCATCTCAATCTCCATCCATTGATATATGAGTCAAATTCAACTATTTTTTATTTTCTGTTGTTTATATAATTCCCTGAGATTTATTTCTACATATTTTTTCATTAATCTATAGGATTTAAAAACACATCTCATATTTTTTTAATTTTATGTTATTTCGATTCAATGGTTACATAACTCTAATTGTTACTTTTCCAATAAAACTTTCTAATTGATAATATTTATTTGTTAAATTAAATTTAGGAGAAATGTTTAATATTTATCTATTAATACCCACATATTTTCTTTTCATCTGTTTATTTCGATGTTTTACATGAATTCTTATAATTTCACCTACCTTTTTATCATAATTAAACTGAAAGGTTTCTTATATGAAATGAAGAAATTATATATTCTTTATGGACATTAATCATTCTACTCAAAATTCATATAATTTTTATGGGGTTTTTATGTTATTATAAACACATAAATTATTTCTTATATTCATATTATTATTTATTTAACATACTATTTAAATGTTTAAAATGAATAATTTTGATCTTTTTGCACATGAGTAATTTTCTAATGAAATTAACATTCATCCAACATTTTTTAAAAGAATATATTTTCGAAATATTTTCTATATGAAATCATTTTCAAACTATCATTTTTAGTTTTATATAGGAATCTTACACTTTATTTGTTTTATATTTACCCATAATAATATATCTTCCCAGTTTTTTAGAAAATATTTTATTTTATCTTTTTTATAAAAGGTAAATTATATTTTATCTTATTTTGAAAATAAAATTTTATATTCTATTATAAATTTCTTTTCATATATTCCAACATCCTTTAATGATTATTATTCTTCACTGGGAATATTATATTATGAAACCATTCAACTTCTTTCTCTGGATAGATTATGATAATTTCTTATGGATTTTTTTCTTAAAACTCACTTAATTCTAATGAGGTAATGATATTATTTTGTAATTATGAATATTTCTTATTATTTTAGTAAAAACATGTATGGTTCATAATTTTATTAGGGTGGGGTTTGATATATACATTCAATTCTTTGGGTAACTTTCTATATCTCAAGAGCTCAAAGGGTACATAGGTGGTGATCCAAAGACCAAAAGGTTGTGGTACATTTGTGGTTCACCCAACCCTAAAGGTAGAAATATGGCTGAGTGATGTAAAACAAGATACCGAAGTGCTATCCGATGTAACAATTCAATAATTTAGTATAAGGAATTCTATTCTCAATATATGACTTCACACACAACACCGAGATTTATGAAAACACCAATATACTGTAATAATATTATTTAAATTATAATGTTATAACCTTGGAATTATGTTTTAAGTTATGAATAATAATAAAAAAATTATAAAAAACATGTATAATGTATTTAAGTAATTAAAATTTATTGATTAATTTACAATAAATAAAAACCCATTTTTTGTGAAGTCATTTTATAATCTGAAAATATTTTTCTTAAAAAAAATTTAATTTCATTTTTTATTAGTAAATTATAATTAATATATTAAATTTTTATAAATTTTATTTGATTGAATTATCATAATTTTTAATTTAACATTACGATATTATCTTATGATTAAATTTTTGGATTTTTATAAAATGATTTATTTTTTTAAATTGTGAAAAATACCAACTTTTGTAAAAATGTTATTTCTTTTCAATAAATCATGTATTTTTAAAATGACATTGTGATTTAAATTTATTCATAAATTAACCTAAATATAATTTAATTAGAAAAAATCTAACGAATTTCGTTGGATAAATTATATTGAATTTTTGTAGAAGTTTATTTTTTTCATAAAAAACCATTTTCTAAAAATTATTTGTATGCATGAAATGTTTTTTTATCATATTAAATTAAATTAATAAATATTTATTAAATAATCTATTTTATATTATATAATATATATCATATATCATATTTCTCTAATGATTTTACGGTTTTTAAATGCTATAAAATGAATGTTAATTCAACTATCTTCTTAAAAATGGATTGTTCAAAAGCAGATTTTCATTGCTTTTTTTGGACTATTTGATATTAAGTTCTTCCATTTATAGAAATATAATCTGGTAAAATGGATTCAGAATTTTATTTAATATAATTTATATAATTCAATTGGGTGAAATAAATTTTTATTAACAATGAAAAGTTAAAACAATAAAATTTTGTTACTATATTTAAGATAAAACATGTTTGTTAGGGAAGCTAAACTAGGAGATAAGGGTATAAATGACACCTAAATTTGTCTAATTATAATCCTTTCATGATAGTTAAACCTTATATTTAAATTATCTTTTATACATGTACATATTCATCCACCTACAGAAGAAACTAATGGAATATTATTGAAATCTTGTAAGTTATTCCTTATGTAACCCTCCCCTCACTAATAAATGTGAACCCGCTATCCTACCTTATTAAATCAATTTTAACCTTCTATATCAAAAAACAAATCATCTATAACATTAAAATATTAATCATTTTCATCTTATATCCCATTATATTTTACTAAGACCATTCTTTTATGGCTTGTGTTGTAAACCATATGAGGTCTCTCAAAGAGTAGGTATAAATCATAACTAAACTTTTTCCAATTTTTTTCTTCTTCCACCTTATCTAATCATATTATTTATATATTTAAAAGACATATCAAGTATAAAAAATATAATGAAGTATTATTATGAAGATATAATAACAATTTTTGTCATCTTTTCCATAATGTTTGAAATGAAATTATCGTTCATGCATATTTGTTGAAAAAAGCATCCATATACTGTTATGATTGACTTTCCATCATCATATTTCGTAGTAAGTTTGTATAAAGTATTTAATATTTATATTGAACGAAAATTTTATAATTATTTTTTTATTTTTAGTACTGTAAATATTATTTTACCTTACCATTTTTTTTAAATGATTTCGTCGCCCCTGCGTATGCGTGGACTACCATCTCCATGAAGTAATGATATTTATTTTTCATTTGTGATTTAGATTCCTAGTAAAATCAATATATTTAATGAATATATAAGTTTTTATGATATAAAATGATTATCAATGTCTTAGTAATTATTTAACATTATTTGGTTCTATCAAGGGAAAAGTGAAAACATCACTCTTTTGTACCTACATATTACCATCTCCATGAAGTGATGTAATACATATTTTCACCAATTTTTAAGAATAATTTTAAAAGATTATATGATTTTTAAATTTTATAATTATGATATTATTAATATTTTGGTTAATATAGAACCATGATCAAATTTCAAGGACAAAAACTTTTGAACCAAAACATATATGAAAAAAAATAGTTATCATCGAAAATGAGGAATTTAAAAAATAATTATTAATAAATGGCTGCCAAAATGTTATAAATGGATCAAATTTTATATTATAAGTGAATAAATTGTTCTCGTATAAAATTATAATAAATATTAATTTTTTATTCAGGATTATATATTTATTATGAACTACGAAAAATATAAGGGAATTATTCTTTATCTAAAGATTAATTCATTGAGACATGTTTGATTTTATGAACAATTTTTTTGTTTTTGAGGTGTATATACTACACCTTTGACTTGTTATATCATGTATTATTATTAATTGATATCATTTAAATTTATAATTCAATTTATTATATCTAATGAGGTTTTTATTGGAATGATACCAATGTGGTAATGGTTTCCTGTAACAAATTGTCTTCTTTAAGACATATATTATGTTATAAACATATCTATTTTTCATGTCTATCTACTTCTCCATTGATTTTTTCAATAATTAATTTCCTTATTTTCATTATATTTAATGTTTTATTTTATGTTTTTTCTTTCATGAGGCTCACATAAAAAGTAATCAAAAAAATAAGGGTTTAAGGATACAATTTCATTTTTACCTGGATCTCTTATGCATAAATTTCCTATGATGAAATTCTATGACATATCTCTCTAAAATATTATGTATTTTTTAATTATGGGTTTATTTATTCATATTACATGTCTCAATTTTATTTTCATATCTTTATGTACCAATGAGACATAAATAATGTTTTATGGGAAATGACATTATTTCTATCTTTAGTCGGTAGTATTTTTCTTTAATATCGATATTCTATTAAACAAATGTTATGACCCATCCCATGGAGCCCAAAAATGTCTACCCCAAGCATACCTTCCATAGGCCAGGGTTCAGTGACTTGAACATAAAAGAATTTCCCGAATAGGAATGGCATTGAATTAGAGATCTTTACACACTCAAAAAGGGAAACTGAAGTTAAAAAAAGTAAGGTATAACTATGAGAGTAAAGTACAACCAAAAGTACAACTATAAACTAAAAACAGTTGCCCGAAATACAATACATAGATTTTGAAAATAAAGTAAACAACTGTCACATATGCCCCGGAGCTCTACCTGGAGGGTAGTGGATATAATTATGAAATCTAATAATAGGATCTAGAATGATCCCATCACACCATGATCCACCAATTCCTGAACCTCCAATGACTACCATGGAGTGTAAGTAGTCTACACAAGAAACACACGTATGGGTGGAGCCCATGCAATGGGGAGTATAAAAACTCAGTAGGGGAACCTGAGACCCCCAAAAGATTCTCATTAATCCACAAAGAAAAACATTATAAGAAATACCACAAATTTAATATGAAAATAATGATTTAAATCTTGAAGCATAATGAAAAATAGAGAGTTGAATCCAAACGTATAACTTCAAGGTTACTGGAAGAGGGATGACTAGTCCTAAAGCCAGATTATCCTTTCCATAGCAAAACTACTACTTAACTATATAGGTCTCTAAATTTTTATCTGTATTGGTCGCTAGATGCTGACCCGTATTGGTCCCCGATGCTGACTCGTATAGATTGTTGGTGCTGACCAGTTTTGGTCGCTGGTGCTGACCCATATTGGTTCCTCGTACTGGCCTGTATTTGTCACTGGTTCTGACCCATATTGGTCTCTAGTGATGACCTATATTGGTATCTAGTACAGAGGTAGGATGATTAGTCATAAAGAAAAATCATCCTAATCTGGAGTTTCTGATGCTAACACATATTGGTCTCTCTTCTTTTTCATGTCAGAGCCAACCAGTAGATTCCTAGAAGAAGCATACATGAACTCTAGAAGTCTCTGCTTCTCAATACATCGGTCATATTTCAACTTTTACCATGTCCCGCAAAACACATACCCAAGGGATTTCCCCGTCATCGGGGTCCCAACATGAAAGACGGTGCATCGATCGGATGCTTGATCTGTGAGATATGGGCACTTCAGTAAAAAGGGACCTATTGGATTAAAGTATGATCCAACCAAATTTCATGTCAAACATTGTAAAAACTCACATAGATTATGTCCAAAGGACCACATTTTTAGAAACGGTCCTTATGACACAGACGTCACATCAATCGGACGCCCAACCTGTTAGTTACACCACTATCTGTGAAACGAGGGTGATCGCACCTCGGTTTGACCCGGTTCGGTTGGGCCTGCCAGAATATGCCAAAAAGGCCACTTCCCAATGGGGTAAAAATTCTAATAATGTTTTGTCATATAGACACCCAATTCCTCAGTTATGAGCAGTTCTTTATTCGGGGTCCTGTTAGGTCGGGGCCCGATCTGACTCAGTCAGGCCGGCCCGACACAATGGGTCCTGGGGTCTACCTGATCTTGCCTAGGTCTGACCCATTAAGGGTCATCCTGGTTCATTGGGTCCAGCCTGTCGGGGTTGGCCCGACTGTTACGTGGTCCCAAGTCGCGATTGGCCCAGCCCGCTGGGTGGTGCTCAGCCCACTCGTGTGGGCCCGCTGGGCTGCATGACTGGTCCGACCACTGGGCGGGTCCAGCCCATGGCTAGCCTAGTTCGCTGGCGCAGTCCACCAGCTGGGATATAACATGGGGGTCACTCCCCCTTTCCAAACAACAAAGGCATTTGAGTGTGTGATTGGAGGTGCCAGGTGGCGTTGTCCTCATAGTCAACGAAATCCATGTGACACAAGTCCCGTTTTCCTCAGCTCCGACTTTAAAGCCATGACCCTCTTCAACGTGGTACGAAACAGAGCTCTTCCTCCCATCTCTGTAGCTAGCCATTACCGGCTTCCAGTTAGACTGCCGTGGTTCTAAGCGGCATCGCCATCCTCCGCGGCCGGCGTGTGCCAGCATCGGTCGCCAGTGCCGCCGCACCGGTGTCACGTCGATGTAGTTTCCATAGGCCACCGGGTGAGCTCCGGTGGTCCGTTATTTCTTATGAGCAAGCCTACAGCCCTCTCGGGATGTCGTTGTTGCTGCACACCTCCCAGTTTCCACTTTTCAATGAGTTGAAATTTTTTTCATGAAGAACGTGTTAAGAAATGAAGCGGTGGAGGGTCCGAGCCTTGTTTGTTTGGATCACACCCTCCGCATTAGCATTATAACAAGGAATAGATTTATTTATATAATATTAAAGATTAAATGAATTCATTTAAAATAAAACACCTACCTTATATTCTGTTTGAGGTGTCGCTATTGCGGTGGGAGGAGCTTCCACATTGGATGTAGGCGTCGATGTTCGTCGATCCCGGATCGTCACCACCTGAGCTTCCCTCCTCCATCAGTGGATGTCACCGCATGTCTTCAGCTGAGTTTCCTCTCTTGAATAATCCATGACAAAAACCCACCCCACATTCCATTTAAATAGAGGGGGAAAAGGTGAGTAATGAAAAAAGGAAATAATGAGGTTCATTTAATGAATGAACCTCTTAAATCCCTAATGGTGCAATTATAAATAATGGAGATTCATGCCATTAATTTTCATGACAAGTCACCAATCCCCACCACTATCGCGCATCCAATGGAGAAAAATAAATAAAACAACTTGTTAGGTTATTTTATTATTTTTTTGTAAATTCCAAAATTTAAATTTTTCTCTCGACCTACTATGGTTGAAGTGAAGCCTCCCTTAAGAGAATCCCGGTGCTGCGGATTCAACGGTGACCTCAGATTTTTAATCTGAGAACCAGTTAAAAAAATAGAAAACTTCATCAATGAATTTATAGAACGTACCTTAAAAAAATTTCAAAAATACATTCCGAGAAAAACGGGCCTCGAAATCACATGCCATCAATTTTCGTAGACTCGTAATAATACCAAATAATTAAAAAAAATTACATGGAATTTTCTTGGTATTTACATTATCCCCACCTTGGGCTTTACATTCTTGAAATCCAAACAAGGATACACAAACAAATATGGGTACTGGGCATGCATATGAGCCTCTCGCTCCCATGTGCTCTCCTAGAGATTACCATGCTTCCACAGAACACATACCAAAGGTATCGACCAACCACAAAGGATCCACTCATGTCGATCCTCTATATTCATTGGGTACTCCAATAAAGTCACACCATCATCAATATTTATCATTTCATGGTCAATGAAATGAGATGGTTTATGAACGTATCTATTCAGCTGAGATACGTGGAAGACTTCATGCACCCTCTCCAACTACGCTGGCCGTGGCAAGTGGTACGCCACCTTTCCAATCCTACGAAGTATCGGGAATGGTCTGGTAAACCTCAGTTAGAGTTTTCCTTATCAGCCAATCTAGTAGTCCCCAAAAAGGGGAGAATTTTCGAAATACATGGTCCCCCTCCTGGAACTCGAGTTGTCTCCATGGCCTACCAGCACAGGACTTTGGTCAGCTCTGTGCAGTCATCATCCGCTCTCAGATGACCTGAATCTTCTCAGTGGTAGCTGGTACCATCTCAGGGCCCATGAGTTCTGGCTCTCCTAGATCCATCTATCACAAGGTAAATATATATGGTTGTCCATATAATTCCTCAAAAGAGGACATAACAATGGTGAAGTGATATATGTTGTTGTACGCTAACTCCACCAAGGGTTGGTGGTCCTCCGAACTACAACCAAAATATAGGAAACCTGCACAAAGCATGTCCTCAATGGTCTGGATGGTTCACTCAGTCTGATAATCTGTCTGTGGTTGAAATGTTTTCCTCAAGTGAAGATGAGTCCTGAAATCCTCCTATAATCCTTTCGACAACTGGGATGTGAAGCATGCATTACGGTCTGAGGCATTCGTCAAAAGAACCCTTTGAAGTCGCACGATCTCCTGAACGTAGAGACGTCCCAAGATCTTTACCAAACTCTTCTTTTGAATAGAAAGGAAGTGGGACAAATTGGTGATTCATTCAACGATCACCCAGATGGCATCATTCCTTCTGGATATACATGGTAAAACTATCATGAAGTCCATCGATATCCCTTCCTACATCAACTCTGGTATCTCGAGGTGTTGAGTAATGATTTCTAGCACCTAGTGCTCGACCTTCACATGTTAGAAAGTGAGGAATCCAGAAAAAAAAATTTGACACAACTTTATTTATCCCTAGCCACTAGTACAAGCGCCGGAGGTCCTGATACATCTTCATCATGACTGGATGTTCTACCAATGGGGATGTATGGATCTCCATTAGCACCTTTTCTCATAGCACCACTGGTACAGCTGTATGTTCTCTAAAAAAGATAGAATGCTCTCCCCATTATGAATATATGTAAGGTTCATGGCCTGAGGATATCAAAGAACATGTTTCCTTGAAGATGATATCTATGAGTTTCTTCTCCCTGTCTCACTGAAGGAGTGGAGAACAAAATACCATCGACTGGTGGTAGACTGTCAAATCTCTATCCAAGTAGTATATCTGAAGCGAGGATAACTTCTCTATAGCCTCTTTCCGTAGCTGCAAAATCGATCTCTGACTATGGGTATCTACCACTACATTCCCCTTAAAAGGATTATAGAGTACCTCAAAGTCATTGTCCTAGAGGAGCTCTAGCCAACGTCACTATCTCAGATTCAGATCATTCTGTGTGATGATATATCGTAGACTCTAGTGGTCTAAGTAAAAAATGAACCACTCACCCATCAAGTAGTGTCACCAAATCATTAGTGTGAAGACTATTTCTACCAACTACAAGTCATGAGTCACATAATTCTTCTCATGAAGCCTCTATTGTTGTGATCCATAAGCAATCACTACATCATATTAGATCAGGACGCAGCTGAGTCTGGTCCCTCATGTATCACGGTAAACCATGTAGCTAGTGCCCTCCTCTGGAAACCATAGGATATGAGTGCTAGTCATGCTATGCCTCAGATTTTGAAGGATCTGCTAGCAATTCTATAACCATTAGAATGGTTTCCCCTTCTTCGTCAATGCAGTCATAGGTGCTTCTAATTTGGAGAAATCTGGTACGAACCTTCGATAATAGCCTTATAATCCAAAAAAGAATTACACCACAATAACACTCTTGGTTGGATCCCAAGCAAGTAATTTCTCAATATTCACTAGATCCACTATAACTCCAGCCTCTAAGATGATGTTTCCTAATAAGTGGACCTTCTGTATTCAGAACTCACACTTCGAGAGCTTCCCATATAACTGGTTCTCCTAGAGTGTGTCCATAACTAACCTCAAGTGTACAACGTTCTCTTCCTCGGATGATGAGTACACCAAGATGTCGTCGATGAAGACCATTACAAAGTGATCGAGGTATGGAAGAAATATACTCTTCATGAGCCCCATGAACACTGTGGGATCATTGGTCATGCCGAAAGGCATCACTAAGATCTCATAATTTCTCTATTAACATATGAAGGCTATATTTGGTACGTCCTCATCCCATATCCTGAGCTGATGATATCCTGATATGAGGTCTATCTTCCAGAACCACTTCACTTCTATAAATTGATCAAACATATCATCAATCCTCGGCAGACGATATTTATTCTTCACAGTCACCTGGCTTAGGCACCGAAAGTCCACGCATAGCCTCAAAATTACATCTTCTTTCTTGGAAAACAACACTGGGGGTGCCCATGGAGAAACACTTGGCCTTACAGATACCTTCCTCTTTATTTCCAACAACTGTACCCTTAACTCGCGGAGCTCCATAAGGGCCATCCGATATGCTGTTGTAGATATCAGTGTTGTTCCTGGGTACAAGTCAATGCGGAAGTCTACTTTTCTTTGAGGAGGTAGTCCTGAGATATATTCTAGAAATAAGTCCTCATAATCATCCACCACCACTGCGAACTGTGGACTAGGCTCATTTACCATGTTGAAGGTCATACAATCCAACTGATATGTAGTCGGCTACACCCTCCTGCTGGCAAGTCAATCTCGCGATGCTCTATTTGCCTTCTTGCCAAAAAAGGAAAACCAGCCTCCATCTCTATGTGTAAATATTACTATACCTATCAAGCAGTCAATCTGTTTATTAACTGCTAATATCTCATACATACCTTGAATTACATTGTAGGGATTCAATTCCACTACTAAGAGATCACATCTCAAACTCTCTCCTATGAGAGAAAGATCACACTGTCAGCACCAGTGTGTGACCACTGAATCTCCGCTCGTAGGAGTATCCAAAAGAAAAGGTTGAGCTAAAAGCAAAGCTTGAATCCTAGAGTCTAGAACTAAGTCTATGTCAAGGAAAGAATGACTAGCACATGTGTCGATAAGCACTATTGAAAAATTAGAGAAGATACAGATCATTCCTCGTATCATATCAGGGATGTCAGCATTGTGATCCTATAATACCTGTAGCTCGGCCTTTTCTCATCAATCTGCTTCTTGATCTCATGGTTGACTGCATGGGGGTAGTGGTGGTCGTGCCTCGTGACCCCAACCTCCTCCCGCTTCTCATCCCGCTCCCCCTTCCTCGTCCACTGCCTGGCTGACGCTCTTGCTCCTGCCGCTACCACTGCCTCGTTGGCACCTCCACCATCTGCTGATCATCCATGAGTGGATCCAGACAGTCATGAGCTCTATGACCCTATCACTCATAGGAAAAATAGATCATGCCTCGTTTGTGGCTCCATCGGCCTCTCAAGCCTCGCACCTCTAACCATGTGTCCCAGTGTTTCCCAGCAGAAGGTCTAGCCCACTTGGGATTCTATATCACCTATCTACTTTTATCTAGAGATGAATATTCTACCTATCACCTTTTAGGTTCTCTCGCTGTCAGTGCCTTCTCAACAAGGAAGCTCTCCATCAGCAATGCTCACTCTATCACCCCAACCTGCGTTGGGATGTTGATAGAATCAATCGAAGTTTTGATCTCTTGTCAGATCCCCTACTCAAAGGTCTGGGCAATAACGTAAGGGCCTCGTACCATATTGGTGGAGTATCGGGAGAGGTCAGTAAATATCATTGAGTACTTAGCCATAGTCTGGCTTCCCTTCCACAGATGCAGAAGCCCTTGAATACGAATAGAGCGTAGTGTCGCCGACATGAAATTTTCCCTAAAAAGGTCCTTAATATCCGTCCTGGTGAGGGTCCTCTACTCAATCAGTTATAGCATCAAGCTCCACCATCGTCCTGCCGATCCGTGAAGAAGGATAGAGACCAAGATCCACATCTGCTCAGTGGGTGTCTCTACTAAGAGAAAGACCTGAAAAAGCACCTCAATACAGTCCTATATTTCCTAGAGGTACATATCGCCTCGAAGCCTTAGTGGGCTCTATCTCTATAACTCATTCAACACACTCAGCCAATGTGCATAATCCACTGGTTGTATCTACTGCTCAAAGGTGGTGGTTCTACTGGTTCACCACCTGAAGGCATCATCACTGTGAGTGGTGCCTATACAGATAACCCATCGCTTGATGGGCCACTATCATGATCTCTAACCAGAATTTTGGCTGGCTATCTTCATGGAGGCATCCTCTAAGAAACAGATGCTCCATGTTCAATAAGTTATACTTAGTGAGATGACCGAAGAAAGATCACGAAAACTATTCAAAACATTAGAAACCGGTGTTTTCATGTACCGAGATGGAAAACATAATTCAGGGTCCTGATGTATGGATACATTGTCCAACACACCAGTAATAGACTCCTTGTACTAAAAATTGAACTCAATACACTTTACACCAATTCCTCATTAAAAGTAGAATCTTAGTTATTCTGGTAGAACCAACCTCCCTCTAATACTACTTTTTCATGAACCATCCCACGGGGCCTAGATGTGACTACCCCAATCCCACCTTCCATAGTCTAGGGGTTGGTGACTAGCACCTAGTGGTTTTTCCTGAACAAGGATTATATTTCCTTAAGGATATATACACACTCAAAAAGGGAAAATGAAGTAAACAAACAACAAAAGTAAGGTATAACTATGAGAGTAAAGTAAAACCACAAGTACAATAATGAACAGAAAATAGTGGGCTGAAATATAAGCCCTAGAAACTAAAAGGAATGTAAATAACTATCACATATTTCATGGAGCTCTACCTGGAGGGTAGTATCTATAAGTCTAAAGTTAAATAGGAGGTTCTCAACTGATCCCTTTGCACAAAGCTCCACTAAGTCCCAAACCTCTGAAGTCTACCTTAGAGCATCAATATTATTACCCAGACACACACGTGCAAGTGAAGCCCATGCAGGGGTGAGTATAAAAACTCTGTATGGTACCCCAAGACCCCATAAGGTCAGTCAATAATCCACAAAGGAAAACCTCACAAGAAATACAACAAAGGTAATACCACAAGCACGATCTAAATCATGAAGTAAAAAGAAAAAGAGACAGCTCACTCTAATGGTATACATTCAAGGTTACTGAGATAGGGATGACTAGTCGTAAATCCATACCATCCTATCCATAGTAACTATAATAATGAACTATATAGGTCTATGAATTCTGACCCGTATTGGTTGCTAGATGCTGACTAGTATTTGTCAGTGGTGATAACCTGTATTGGACGCTAGTGCTGACTCGTATTGGTCACCGGTGCTAACCCGTATCGGCCGCTTGTGATGACCCGTATTGGTCTCTGGTACATAGGTAGGGATGATTAGTCGAATAGTAAGATCATCCCACTATGGAGTTTCTGATGCTGTCCCGTATTGGTCAATATTCTTCTTCATGTTTTAACAAGCCACAAGATTCCCACACGAAGCACGCCTGATCTTTAGAAGACTCTTCTACTCAAGAAATAAGTCATATTTTAACTAGTACCAAGTCCCAAAAAATCATACCCAAGGGAACACCCCATCATCTGGGTCCCAATGTGACAGACATTGCATCAATCAGACACCCAGTTTGTGAGATATGGGTACTTTTATAAAATGGGACCAGTTGGATTCAAGTCTGATCCACACTAGGTCACATGTCAAACTCAATCAAAACTGACATAGAGTATCAACAAATGACCGTATTTTCATAAGGGTCATTATGCCATAGACGGCCTGTCGATCAGATGCCCGACCTCTTAGTTACACCCCTTTCTGTGAAACGGGGGTGATCACACCTTGGTCTAGCCCGGCTCAGTCGGGCTCGCCGAAATATGCCAAAGGATTATTACCCAAAGGGGTCTCAATGCCACTTTAGACATGTCAAACTAACACCCAGTTTGTCAGTTACATGCGTATCTTTATTCGGGGGCCGTTTGGGTCTTGGAATAGTCCGACTCGATCAGGCCGAGTTGATGCAACGAGTCTCAGGGTCTACTTGACGATACCTTGGTCTGACTTATTAAGGGTCAGCACGATTCCTGGGGTCCGGCCCGTTGGGGAAGACCCGACCCACTGGGCTGGTCCGGCCTGCTGGGTCGTAGTTCTGGCCCGACCCATCCGGTGGGTCCGACCTGTTTGGTGGGCCCGCGTCCATCCCAATTCGCTGGCACTATCCGCTAGCTAGGCGACCGTGTGGGGGTCAATCCCCCTTCCCAAATGGAAAAGCCGTTCGGGTGCATTGCTTAGTGGTACTAGGTGGAGCCACCCTCCCAGTCAACGGGACTCGTAGGGCCCGGGTCCCCTTTGGATCCTCCGTGACTTCAAAGCTGCGACCATCTTCAACGCAGCATGTGACGGCGCGCCGCCTCCCATCTCTGCGGCTGGCTATTGTTGGCCTCCTGTCCAAATGCTGTGGCGCCGAGCGACACCACCCTCCTCCGCAGCTGGCGAGTTCCAGCCGCCAAATTCCCCGTTGATGCTAGTCACCGGTGCCACTGCACTAGCGCCGTATAAGCGGCATTTTTGTGGGCCACCAGGTGATCTTTGATGGTCCATTATTTCTTCCAGGAACACCTACATCCCTCTCAGGATTTCGATATCACTACGTGCCTCTTGGTTTCTACTTTTCAATGGGTTGAAAATTGTTCCACAAAGAACGCGTCAAGAAATGAAGTGGCAGAGGGTTGGGGCCCTGTTCGTTTAGCCCACACCCTCAACTTTAAAATTATAACAGACAAGAGATTTATTTATCTAATATTAAAGATTAAATAAAATAATTTCAAACAAAACCCCAACCTTGGGTTCTTTTGGAGGTGTCACAGTTGCGGCAGGAGGAGTGTCCATATTGGATGGAGTCATTAGCATTCATCGATCCCAGAACGTTGTCACTCGAGCTTCCGTCCTCCGTTAGTGGATGTCTCCATAGGTCTTCGCTAGAGTTTCCTCACTAAAAGAAGCCCTGTCAAAACCCCACCTTGAGTTCCATTAAAATAGAGGGGGAAATGGTGAGTAATGCACTGAGGAATTAATGAGTTTCATTTAATAAATGAACCTCTTAATTCCCTAACTGTGCAGTTATAAATAAAGGAGAGTTATACCATTAATTGGCTTGACATGTCACCGGTTCCCACAACCGTCCCTCATTCACTAGAGAAATAGAAAAAAACACATGGTAAGTTATTTTATTATTTTTCTGTAATGTCCAAAATTTACGTTTTTTTCCTAACCTACTACGGTCGAAGTGAAGCCTCCATTAGGTGAATCTAGGCATTATGAATTCAATGGTGTCTGTGTATTTTTAATCCGAACACCAGTTCAAAAAGATAAAAAACATCTCCCACGCGTTTAATGAATGTACCTTAAAAAAGTTCAAAAATCCAATTTGGGCACACTAGGCCTCAAACACACACTGTCAATTTTCCTAGACTTGTAATAATCCCAAAAAATAAAAAAATATTACATGGAATTTTCCAGGTCTTTTCAAAAAATATAATAATTTTTTTCACATTTTATAATGTTTATATAATTAAATTTTAACATTTATTTATTTTTATATAAATTTTTAATAGTAATATTATTTGTGATTTTTAAAGAAGATAATTTTTAATTTTTAAAAAAAATGGGATTTGAATACTTCTTTTTACACACACCAGATGAATTAATATTCCCACCATCATGAATAATATTTTCAATTAAGCATTATTTAAGTGATTACATGATTATTTCCAAATATATTATTTTTCGTAATATTTTAAAATAATTTAGTTTTTATGTTAGTGAATAAAAAATGAAAATGGTATTTTCCTAAATAAATGTTTCAGTGATCTTTTGAAGGAATATTCATTTATAAAAACAACCTCTCACATTCCTAATGATCTAATAGGAATATGATCCAATTTTAAAATAATTAATCATTCTCTAAATTGATTCTATTTATGATGATGATATATTGATAAAATCCATTTTTTTCAAGCTATTAAGATATGATGATATGAAAAAAAATTCATGATCTTGCCGAGTGCATATGAAGTGATTATGATTGTGTGATGGGTGGGTACGCTACGTACCTCAAATGCATTGGGTAATGATTATTTTTTTGATCATAAAGGGTATATGGGAGAAAATCCCATGCCCAAAAGTTGGTGCATATGAGGTTTTATCATGCAATAAAATGGGTAGACATGAGGTTATAAAAATCCCCAAGTATGTATATGGGGGGTTATACTAATCCTAACATTTGATGAATTTATTGTTGGGTTGAGTTTATATAATATATCTATGACTATGATTATTCCACACAATATTCTACTCTTAAAAAAATATATTATTCTAATATTATGATCTCATGGATCATGTACATAGATTTATTTTTGATTCATGTATTTTGAACAGTAATGATTTATGACTTGAATTACAATTTTAATCTTTTAATTATTGGGCATGAATTTCAATTTTTTGATTATGTCCTCATACTCTTATTCTTATGATATGATTACATATGATTATGAAATAACACCTTTCTTTTTTACCCATATTGAGAATCTCATCTCTCATTTTCTTATGTTTATTTATCCTCATGTTATGAAGAATATGTTTTATGTATGATATGTAGATGAAGGGTATTGGATGTAATGAATTGTGTGATACATAATGAAGATATTTTATGTAATATTTTTTCATGTAACTATGATTTAAAATACAAAAATATTTATCTATTATGGCATGGAATTTAATAATATGTAATGAATATTTATCTAAAAAGATGTAATATTTAAAAATATAATTTTTATTTTATTAATGTTTGTATTATAGAATGTTTTAATAATTTTATAGAATAAGATGAGAGAAATTTATTGATAATTCATTGGAGTATGTATAGAAAAATAAAATTAGTTACAAGGTAGAAAGACTATTATTTTCCTTAAAAATACATATTTGTATAGATAAAATAATGTTGATGTAGTTGAGGCATAGGTGGACCTAGGGGTAAAAATACAATAAGGAATATTTTTTGTTAAATAGACCACCACCAAAGAAATATGAGTTCTTCTAATACTCGACACCTGGATAAACACTCCATGGGTATATTTTTTGTTTAATTAACATTTTCATTATGAACAATTATTAATTATTTCAATAGATAATGAATATAGATATACTATATTAATCCAATTTCATCAAACATTTGAACATGGTGTCATGATTTCGGCATCCTATAAATGATTTTTCATGGAAATATGATTAGACTACAAGAAATCATGTTAACAATGATTATAATAGATGATTCAATGCTTTTCCTCAAGATAATCCAAATAAAATTGGTGATGTATTTTAAAATATTGTGATTATTCCTGACATGTTTACTTAATATATGATAAAGAAACATAATATAGGTGATTTTCAAAATGAACTAATAAGATAAATATGTAGTTTCCTAAATATAATAAAGGAAAAAAGATTTATATTAATATAAGTAAATAATGTAGGAAGAAAAACATAAGTAATTGTATTAAATGAAAATTAAAATGTATTATATGTACAAAATAATGACATAGAGAATGTAATTTCTATTGGAAAATGAAGAGTCCAATTGAGGGAAATAAATTACATTATAAGGTACCCTTTAATGAATAATGCCTCATATGGTGGGGGGACTTGGTCATTGTCTAAGTTAACACCCAAATCTAATGTTCAAATCGTAAACCAATGATGGGACTATGAAATTCCAATTGTTTATTTTGAATTATTGAGTTATTAATGTATTATGAAATGAGAATTATATTTTTAAAGTATATTATTAATAATAATTGGGTTATAAGAATCATCAAACATATATATTCTTCTCATGTAGTTTTTATTTTTAAGATTTTTAATCATATGTGGAATGGTATCGATAACTTATAAAAGTGATTTTGTGGTATGGTGATATTTTTTAGAAACACGTGATTTAGGGGTTGATAAACGTTAATATGTTCTGATATGGACATAGTAATGTTTATTTGGGATACAAAGATGATTGATATTGACATGGAAAATTGGATAGTATTTGTGACCAAGAAATTCATTTTTTTATTCATTATAATGTGTTTAATATTATCTTGGAAGAAGTTTATTAAATTTTTGTATAAATTAAATATATTCAATAGTTTTCTATTTTATTCAAGGAATAGGAATAGATTTTATTTTCAGAAGCATTTATCCTATAAATAATATTTTATAGTGATTGATGTTATTTTAGAAATGGATTTACTTATTGTAGAATTATTTATGATCAAGGCGTTGACATGTTTTTTATGTGACATTACAAGCTAAATTATGTTGTTTGGGGATAAATGATAACATTGATATTGGAATTTTTCGATTAAATATGTTGAATTTTTGGGTTTTAATTTTCTCAGTCATATTTTAGAGGATTTATAATTTTAACTATTTATTTAATGTTTTATGTTGATCATTGAGTGATTTTATGGAGGTTTCAGAGGAAAATTTCACCATATGAATATTTACCCATAATGGTATAGCCTATATAAAATATTTTGGATTTTCTATATATCTAGTGATAGAAATAATTAATTGTTATTCTTTTATGGATAATGATTTTTCAAAAGTAAATTGTTGTGCTCTAGGCATGAAGAATTCATCATAAATATTCTTTTCATGTAGTTGGAGATGAGATAGAATTAGAAATTGATCAATGAAAATACAGTGGAGGAAATTGTTCTTTTTTAATGAAAATAATAATGTATGTATGTTTTATAAATATCTATATGTTGGGAGTAAAAGAAATATTTAACTCTTGGAAAAAAGACCATGAACATGGAAATATTTTACATTTTTAATTTTTATGAGGAATTGATGGTCATTTTTAACCCTTACTGGTTTACTATTTTCTTATCATGATAATGCTCTCTATCAATCCATATTATTTCTAGGATTTCATTTCACTCCTCCATGTCTATATTTTCACTTCCAGTTATAGTTATCTTTATTTTGGAACTTGATTATGTGTTATTATAGGTAATTATTTTGTTTCCCACATACCCTTTTCAAGGAATGTTTTATTATCTCTTAATACGGTATGGGTTTTCCAAAAATGTATTTTAGAAAACCAAACCTTTGAGTATAGAAACAAAAACATTTATTACTTTATTGTAACATCATTTTTGATGAATATTCATTACATATATTTATGATCCATTCAATAACTTTAGATTTTAGTGTCTTTTAAAACCAGGAAACATAAAAAACTGGTTTATAAAAGATCTACATTATCTCCCATTACTTTAGCACACATATCACGCTTATTATACATATCATCTGTAAGGAATTTTTTTATATCATGGGGAAAGGAATACATAATAATGGGTGAGATCAGATGCCCAGTAATGGTAAAAATGGGAGATATAAATGATTATTTATTCATAACATGAGAATAATGGTTAGAGAATATGACCATAAAATTATAAATTAATACCTCATAATTCATCAATAATAATCACGAGTCGAGGAAATAAAAATGGAAGTTCAAAATATGTGAATCATAAATAAACAAATATAAATGATCTATGAGTGCCTAAAATTGGATTAAGATTATTCCATTGAAGTATGACATTAAGTGTGTCATAATCTACAATCATAGAATTCTTATGTCATGGATTCCCATCAATATGACCATCAAATGTTTGTACTGGGTGAATAACATGTGTAACTATTTTGGGATTCGGATTAACTATAACAAAATTTCTCTTTTTAACACATTAATACATGATTTATTACATAAAATTAAAATTAATACAACCTAGAATATTGAGAATTATAGTGTCTTTTGGAATTAGGTACATTATATAACAACGAAAAAGGGGAAATAAAACATATTTATTGAAACTTATTTAGCATGCTCAAATTTAAACTGCATGTGATAACATAGGGAAATACATAAGAAAGGGATGAGCTATAATTCCCACTAAGGGAATAAACATCTTCTAAAATGAATATAATAAAAAATGTTAGTCGATTGTCTTATCAATGGGACATAAAAACATTATGAATCATGAACATGTACAACATGACATGATATAGCATGGAATCATAAAGGGAACATGGTAATTATGGAAACAACATAAAACATTTCATCATAAAATTAGTTCATGGATAACTGCAAAGTCATCATAACAAAAAAGACCTATAATGGAATCAGGTTCACTCCCTATCCCAAAATGACATATCATGATATTAATCATTACTAAATGAATTGGAGTGATATATAATTCTAAGTGCACCCATCACATTAATTTCATTCTCATGACTAAATGTCCCACATAGATAATTAAACATGAATTCATTAATCATAACAATTTATTCCATGATCAGGGAGTGTGAATTACATACATGAAATCCCATGATAAAAAATTAAATCTGCATAATGGTGAACACTGTTGATAGGAAATGGGTATGGTTTTTACTTCACAATTGGTTTCGCATGGGGAATAACAATAATATTTCGGTAACATAATGACATCACATAAGAATTCCTAAAAATTAGATGATAATAATAGAGGGGTATATCAACACATAGACATCAAATAAGAAGTAATAGATATTTTTTATAACATATCTCAACATTAGAAATTAGAAATAGAAGGCATAAGGTAATAAAGAAATATTAATAATTTAAATAATCTTAACTAGATTTTGGTATGGTAATAGGTGTAAATAAAGGCTAATGAGAGTATTAATAGGACTGAAATGAGGGTAAAATAAATTATGGATTTAATTTAATGTATGATTAATATGTAATAAAATATTCCAATATATGAAAATGGAATTTAAAATACAAAATAGAGAAGAAGTGAATAAAGGAAATGAGAATAGAGAAATCCCTTACTCAAGTGTGTGACTCCAAAAGCTTGGGAGGATCTTTTTAAGATCCTGGTGGTGCCTTGAATAAATATAGAGAGTGTATTGGAGAATATGGACAAGATACATGGAGTTTTATGTATGATTAATGTGATATTTGTTGGGTTTATATAATAAATAACGGAGATTTATTTATTATTTAGGTTTTGGACTCTACATAATAAAATAAACAATAATACAAAGAATACATTTTTTGACTAAGGTTTCTAACAATAGGTAGTGGTTATAATTATTTAATGTGAATATGGTGTGAACATAATAAAATAATGTCCCTTCTTATTTGGAGGTTATTCTCACTCTTAAAGAAATGATTTTAGAAACATGAAATATATTAATGGTTTTGGAGAATTCATAATGGCTTTATAGAATTATTTAAAAACCATAAATTATCATTATTTTAAATAGAAAACATATATTTAATCTTTTATTACTTCTATATTATTTATTAAATCACTTTTGGGTCATTCTGTTGTCATAATACACAAACTATATATATAATATTTGATTTTTACCCAAAAAATCGACTGTCTCATTTGTTTTTGAAAAATTCACCATTGGATAATTTCAATGTTCTAATTCAATTTTTTTTTCATTTTATTAGAATAATTTTATAAATATGTTTATTTTCATTTTTTAAATATTAATCTATATTTATTGAGAAATGCATGATGTTTTACAATAAAATTTTTCTAACCAAAAATTAAATTACATTATACTTCATAAAAATTATATGAATATTTATATTTATTTTATTAATAATAATTTATTAAAATATAATTTATTTCAAAAATACTTTAAAATCATAAATATAAATTCCATAATTGCATTTAAATATTACATGAAAATTCAATATGTGTTTTATTGTATAAAAATTAAAATCATTTATAAATAAAAAACAATAGGATGATATATATTCATTATTATATACATAATCATGTATATAATAATTTTTATTGTGTCTTGATACATATCCCTTTAATACACCAGTGAATTCCCTAAGGGAAAGGTGTGCGACTGTGAGATTTTTATGGGGTGGTTCGGCGTACATGGTTTGGGCTATGATCTCGATAAACTTGAACTTCTACCATAAACTATTTTTCTCATGATTATGTTGTTAGATCTTATCTTGAGATTGATTAAGGGAAATTACGAATGTTTCTATATCCATATAAAAAATGATAAAATTGATTCATAGGGTATGATCCTAGAGGTTATGGCCATCATTTAATTTTCCTATTGAAAATCATACCAATCCCAATTGTTTCAAACCATTAGGATAGACACCGAAACCATTGGGATAGCCTATCCTAATGGGGTTTTAAACCATTGGTATGTGTTCCACTAGGATAAAACTATATTAATTGTTTTTAGTGAACCATTGGTATAGTGTGGGTTAGATTTTAATTTACCAACTATTCACAATGATCCATTGGGAAATGCCTATACCAATAGTTGAGAGAGATCTATCCCAATAGTTTAGAACCAATGGAATATATCTGTACCAACGGTTCATTGTGAACTATTGATATATGAGTCTTGACTGTTAATATACCATTTTCTTAGTTGGAATCATTGGAATATAAGTCTACCACTGGTTTTTAAACCATTGGTATAAACCCACAACCACCTAACTCGATAGGTAACGATATCCCCATTGCACTGCCCACTAACTACAAGAACCTACAATCAAAATTTCAGAAAATTATCAACAAAACCAAACACCACTAGAACTACTTAAATCAAAATAGAACTTCATCAACCTATAATGAAACCAATAGAACATCCTCAACACATAAATATTGTCATGAAACTAATAGAGCATCCTCAAATTTCAAAAAACCAATACATAAATATTGAAAACTGAGGAAATCAATTGATTCATTTAACCAATGATAAAAAAATATATCACATATATTCATTCACACCATATCATCAAAACACAAATTCCATAAATATCAGTAAAAAATGTAACAAATTAATATGTCCCTCATCACCATCAATATTGTCACCATCATCCTCAACCTCATCCTCATCCCCATAATCATCTTAATCCTCTAACTCATCCTCATCATTGGACCCACCCTCTTCGTCACCATCATACCTGCCCTCTTCCTCACCATCATCCCCACCTCCTCACTCACCATAATCTTTTTCCTCTTCCACGCAATCATCCTCATCATCACCATCAATAATAATATCATCATTCTAACCACCACTAAGACTACTTACTAATGAACTATAAAATGTACACATTTTCAATATACATGCATGACATGCCATGATGGAATCAGTTTGAAGTGATGGACATAATAAGTCCATCAATTTAAAAATTTCTACATTTTCCATTTGAGCCAGTTCTTCCACCTGTATGGCCATTTTCTTTACCTTTTCTGCCTGATCCTCAGACTCTGTTACCCATTCCGAATCGGTGTTACTAGAACCTACACCTGAAGTGGTCCAATACCTCTTCGAAACAATACTCTTCCTTGGGCATCAATATATTCTTCCTTGGTGCTCATATATGAAATCATTATGTAAGTGATCGCTTGGTCCATTGTTGTTAGGTTCCTGGGCATCAAGGGACTCCAAATAATACGGTTACAAATATAAATAGAATTTTATGTTAAAAAATATATATTTAAAATTAAATTCGAAAAACTAAAACATGTATTTTGCTGTGATGTCTGCTCATTTAAGATGTTTTTATCCTCTTTCTTTCTGATTGAACAAAATAGTTTTTCTTGAGGTACAAATCATTCAATATTTAATACCGCCATATGAAATTAAATTATCGTGCTACATTTAATCAAAGAAAACAAATAAACAAGATATATTAAATATACAAACACAACAACAACAACAAAAATAATAATAAATGATTTAGTAGTGAAAACATAATCACTAGATCATGGCAGTGTCAACATAGTAAAATCATGAAGTATGAAAATGTGATGATACACACATGATTCAACTGAAACTAAATTAGATTAGTAAAAAAAATTCATTGATTCAAATCTAAAATTGAACCATTTCATAAACATTTTCAATTAATCAATAGATACAAAACACAATAATAAGAAACCTATTTCTCACCGAAAAAAAATATTTTAATGAAAAGAAAAATAATATTCAATTTTATATAATTATTTGATATTCTTAATAGAAGTAATATAATTCATTTTTGATTAATTAAAATCAAATATAAGAAAAATAGTTTTGTAAAAACAATTATAATTAATCTAGAAATAATGTTTAATATTGATATCATCAAAAAATTAAAGAATGTGGTAAAAAAATTAGACTTAATGTGATTCAGTCCATTTGAACATACATTTAAGGGGGAAATACATCATGGTTTTTCCATTTTAAAAAAGAGTATATTACCAAAAAGAATACATAATGATATATATATGTTGATGTTTAGTGATCTAGTTATTATAATAGATTTCAGTCCTACTAAGCTCAAGGAACCAATATATTCCTCTAAATAGAAAGAACTTATGCTGTGAACATTTTAATGCTCCATAAAAACAACACGAACAAGGTAAAAAACTAATAGGGGTATGGAACTAGATTTAAATCCCCTTATTAGGGATTAGTTAAATCTATTAAAAAAACTATCATTCATGTTTCAGAATTGATTAGTGTCATATACATGTCATTAATTATGATCCTCTAGGTTCACTAGTAGATAAAGAAGGAAATTTATATAGGTTTACTTAGAGGCCTCTCATGTACTATAATAAATTGCATCAAATATATCTTCTCAAAATTAGTATCAAGACCTAGCAAGGGAGAAACTCATATTATATGACAACACTATCTCTTTCTTCCTAAGTGAATAATAGCACAACTGTTAGTATAACTCACTAAATCTCCCCCTTAGTGGATCAAATAAATAAATTAGGAAACCCCATAAATTGAATCACCCATGAAAATGAGATTTTTCGTTGAACTAAAGTGGATATACTATAAAATGATGGAGTGTAAAATTAAACACACCTATATGGGTGGATATCTTTATAGAATTGAGACAAAATGCCTTGAATAGAAAGATCCAGAAGATATGTATATAGTATCTCATTAAGAACACATAGAACATGTCACTTCAAGTGATTCAATAAGAATAAATAAAGAAGGAAAAGCTTTAAAATTTATTTAGGTAATTCCAAAAGATGGATATTTTTATGATAAAAGATGGATTGATAAATAAAAGGTATTGAATATTTGGAAGTCTGATAGTTAGAGACATAGAATATGGATGTTCTAGAATAGCTGAAAAGTTAATCTAGAAGTGAAGTGTTCCATTAGTAAATTTAGAGTACACGATTTATCTGAAAAGGATAGAATTAATTCATGAGGTTTGGATATTATTATAGAAGATTACAAATTAGGTTCTAGGATAATATTGAATAATATTCAGATGGTATAAGTTAGATATGGATTTAAATTTGGTAAAATGTCATGGAATGTGTGGTTTTCATTATTATATAGGGATTTTAATACTAGGAATATCTAGTCTACATTTATAAATCCCTTAACCATGAAAAGTGTTCTTGAGCAGTCTGAGACTCAATAGAGAACCCAATTGGATTTGAATATGAACACTAATAGTGTTTTCTATAATTACCATGAATATACCATCAATTATATACACTCACCAGACTTCATAAAATTGGTGCATATAGGTTAAAGAGAGAATATATAATGTTGATTATTAATTTATCCTAAATAATCAAAATAACTATAATGAGTAGTGTTACCTCTTGGTATGTCAACAAATCATTAGCTTATTCTCATTGAATTATCTCTTTTTATGGAACCATGTAAAATATTCATGTCCTATGTGATTTTCATTTTTATATTCACTATTATGTTTTAGTTGTAAATTACACACACCTATATGGGTATAATATTTAATTCATCTTTTATCCACTAAAACATATCATGTTTAGTATGAATGAAATTATTATGAATAATAGTTAATAATTATATAATACTTCCTACCCTTTATAAAATTTATGGATTAAAGTGGTTAGTTTTTATCAATCAAGTATGTTAAAGATGATCATTTTTATATAACTAGATAAAACTATATTGTGTATGAGAAGAATAATACTATTAAGAGAGTTTAATACCACTATATGAATGTAGAGGAATATCTGATGAAATTTATAATTGAAGTGTTTAATATATTTTAGGGTCCACCCTTAGAACCTATCCAACTAGGTGTTATTTTTTTAGTTGAATTTGTTACCTGAATGACCCCCATATTTTCATGAGAAATAAAATATTAATTAAATCTAAGTAAGTGAGTTTTGTACCATTTTCCTCTCATGGTCCAACATCATAGTCTACCCCAATGTGTGGAGGTATGTCGTTTTATTCTTGTTTATTTATTTTTCCTAATGATTCAAAAAAACCAATAATAAAAAAGTATATGTTTATGAAAATCATGGTAATTTTCATTTAATAACCTCAAATTTGATTAATAAATTGAACATAGTACTCGTCCAATGAGTATTCATTTATCGATAATATTTTATAAGACATTTATCTATGACAGGTGTGTCCTCTAAATCCATTCCAAATCTAGTATTATAGACACTAAACAATGTTGAATTATAGAATCTCTAGAGATCACCTAATTCCATAAGCCGCGCTGGCCTCACAACCTCACCATTAGTAAAATCTAATAAATCTAGCACAAAAATATTAATTCATATAAATATAATAATAACATAACATTAGATTAAATGAATTTGATTACCCATATTTGTGACCAAGTGTTATCCATTATTTTATTTAGGAGGTGTCACAATGAGAGTGTATTAACTAGAATAATGTTATAGTATTTGGAAATCATTTTCAAAAAAACACTTACATTCCAATACTATTTTTTAAACAATTTGTTTATATTCATTTAATTATACCATCATCAGCATGCGATGGTTCCATGCCCCATGCATGTGTGTATTCCCACACCACTTATTGGTGGTCTATATAATAAATAAGAAAAAATATTATATCAATACATATTATAATGAAATTAATTTTTGATTAGAAATTTTACCAGGGTTATATAAATATAATTGATGAAATCTTATCATGGGGATTTTCTGGATCCCCATAAACTAAAGGAAATTCAACCTAAACTGATGTATTGGGTCCAAGTGTATGCTCAACAAGGTCAGTTGTTTTTGGAGTAATAGTTGAGGATTTTTGAATGTTGTATCCTGAGGAGAAGGAAGTATGAATAAAAGAAGATGGAATATATGGTTGTGAAAATCCATAATAATGAAGAGGAGTTTGATTCATTAGTGGATATGAGAAAATATGGGGGGGTCACAGATGATAAGGGAAGTGAAAACATGGGTGTACTAAATATCTCAGTTGTCTATAATGATAGTGCATGATTAGAAAGTATGGTAGATGGTATGTTAGGGGAAGGGATAGGGTGTTATTAGGCATGCCTATAGGAGTTCCGTGCTATAGTACCACCCCCTCAAATCTCCAACATGAGCACTAAAACCACTAAGATTCTCGGTGAACAACTAGAACCTTGGTGGTGGATCCTGATTAAATGTTGAAAAAATAACCACATAAAATTACATGTTATTAATATATATATATATATATATATATATATGAAATAAACTAGACACAATGGGAACTGGAGGAAGGACACCCATATAACTCATTGGGTGACTGTTCTCTGCATTTTTTTCTTCATTTCTCCTAAGTGTTTTCAATTTTTTGAATTTGAAATTAGATAAGAAATTAATTTGAAATCCATAACTAATGTGTAATCAAAACAAGAAAAAATATGAAACATGACTAAATTAAGGAATGCCACATGTCAGACCAGATATAGGATACACAGTGATATAAAAAAACATTTTATATATAGTGGTAATAATATCAAAACAATATACATGTCATAGAAAAAACAATACGTTCAAATTAAAATATTTATCACGGGTATGATATAGTGTTCCTCTATTTTCAATTCAATACAATTCAATTTTGGTTAGGTAATTTGGTTCATTCTGGTAAATTGATTAGGTCATATTTCTATTTTTATTTATCATAGTCCATTTTGTTTTTTTTTCAATTGATGAATTCGTTTCTCTTTTTTTATTTGGCATAGGTCAGTTGGTTCATACTTTGGCTTATGCCATTTTTCCATTTTTATGACATTATGTTCATTGGTTTTGATTTTCATATCAAATAGTTTAATTTGTATAATTCAATTCATCTTGTTTTTTGTTAGAATTTTTCTATTTTGGTTTTTTTGGGTTTGGGAGGTATGAGTACCATTCAATTAAATATTCGAAAATTAAACTCAATGAAAACTGAAAATATTAAATATTAAAAATGTATATGATGTACTATTTGGATACAAAATAATTGTAATCAATAGTAAATAAATTTCTATAGAACAAAACTCAAAAAACCAAGTAGATATTAAGAAAAAGAAATGAGAACATAGTAAAATGATTCTATATATTTCCCACCACAAATTCAGGTTCACAATAAACTCTGACAATTGAAGTATTGGAGTAGTCACAAGTATTAAATGGACCGAGGACAATGTGATAAGGGATGGTTTCAGTTCCATGATCACTATCATCAAAAAATATGTCTTGGTATTACATCAATAATAACACCAAATTATTGTCAAAGATGATCTTTGATATAGAAATCATGTTTCATCATTGATGTAAAGACATATGGTTCATTGGTAGAAAGAGTGTGAGTCATGTCAATAACATAAAAACCAAAATAATCAGTAAATGTTCCATGCCTCTTCAATGAATCAAACAACTCACATTTCATCATAGTGACTCAACCATGGGATTAATAATACAATATTAGTATTTTCTGAAGGAATCCATAATATGATACATTTTCAAGTTGAGGTCTATTATTTGATGCACTAGAAAAACAAGACATTATGGAAGTTAACATAACACCATCATGTTGGGTTCTTATGTTCTTTTCTCATTGAGTGATAATAAATCTATAACAATTGAGAAAAAAATATTTGTATTGAAAAACCCAAAAATTAGGGCCAAAATCCAAATATCTCATTTTTATAGAGACAGATCCAACAGGAAAACTCAATACATGAAATATAAATCAATATTAAACTTAATAATATATTTGGTTTTTTAAATTATTACTGTGATATCTGTACCATCAATTTCAACCAAGAAGAAAACTATTTTCTATTAAAGGTATCTCTCCATCTTAATGGTAAATATTGATGCTTTATATTTATCATTTATTATGTTCCACAATGAAATGTAGAAAGAGTTTAACAAATATGTAAACTTAAATGAGATGAAATAAGATTTACATGTTGAATTTACTTACTTAATATGTATCCATCTCGCCAAATAACAATTAAATAGGTCTTTGTGATGTGCCATCACCCACTATTCAAGGCTTAATGTCATAAATGTATATGATATGAGAATTCCCCCTATTTGGGAAAGTGATGGAAAACCGGGTTCAGTTTTCTAAAGTTATTAAAATTCATCTCTCAATGGTCTATTATATCTCGTAGTCAGATTATAGAAATACCTTGAATAGAAATTCATACATTCTTGAGCCTAGTAACCTTTGAAGATAGAGACCTTAGGTTGATTTCTATTTCATACCTAAGCCTTCAATGTTAACATGCTCTCTCAGTGGGATACAACCAATGAAAAACAACAAGTCCTCTTAGAAGTAATCCATTTAGAAGATGAATAGTTTGATGTCTCAGTCCTGAAAAATATTATGGTAGAAATATTTTCTCTAACTTGCAGAAAAGTTATGGTTCCTATGACAACATTTTTCACAAGAAAGACATCAAAAAAATATTTGATGAAATATCTCTAATGAAATTGAAAATCCAAATAACTAAACCGCTTACATTACTGGAAAATATATGAAAAATTTCTGTTGGAATAAATTCATGTAGAAGGTTGTGATAATGATAAGTCTTCAAAGAGTTTATCTTGAACTCTTTTATATTTACCCATTGTAATATGTTTCTTGAATAGCCATCGTGAACATTAATCGTCTCAAGTACTTGCAGAATTTTTCTTTTCGGTAGGTGTCATCACATATGAATCACATGTAACATTCAACTTATTTTTACTAATCAAACAAGATGCAATTATGGTCTGATGCCCCAATCCACCATGTCACATTGAAATTTTAAATCATCCTTTTTCATTACATTTACATTTAGAAGAATTTAATGATAAATTTCACATAAATTCTTCATATGTGAATTACATCTATGTAATTATATAACAAATTAGTTGACCAATAAGGAAACTCAAAGAATATAATCCTAATCATCCAATTGTAACAGATTTTAAGGAAAACATTCATTATGATTCTAGATTTAATATGACCATTACCAAATGAAAAATTGAAAAAATATAATTTATTAAGATCATTAGTTACAAACATAGGATGAGGTGGATTGTATGTTTATATGGTATGGTCAAATCATTGACAATTATTCCTATATCGATTGTCCATTTGAAAAATCATCGATGTACCATAAACATGAAACTCCAATGATATTTCAATCCTCAAGATCATGTATTCTACATAAAAATAGGACATGATAGTTTTCCCTTCGTGATCCATCCATACATCATTTCATAAGTAGTAAAATCATTGATCATCCACAAAAGTGCAACACACATATAAAATATGTCTTTCTAACATTCATCGTAAGTGCTCACACCAACATTCAAATGATGTTTCAACTCTTTTATTTAAGGATTCATGTATACATATATATCATTATCTGGATCAGAAGGCCCAAATATGAGTATAATCATGAAAGTAAATGGTTTTTTAATACACATCCATGAAGTAAAGTTATAAATTTTTATCAAAACTATCAATTTGATATATGAAGTAATCATTTTCCCCTATAGATTAAAACCATCACATGAAAGGACCAACCTCACATAACGAACTTCATCATAAAATCAGAACATTGAGCATAAAAACCGTTCCATGAAAATCCATTTTCAGTGTGAACCAACTCATTATTATTATTCTTTATTTATGTATCATGTGATCGTATTTCTATTTATATTTCATTAAACATGAAAAAATTCATGTGTCTGGAGATCAATGAAATCTTCCAAATTACGTTCTGTGGCACATGATATATTGTTACATTAGTTTTTCGATTCCATTAGGATGCCCCAAATCTTATTCAATCATTTTGTTCAAAATTTTCTTCATGAATTAGCTGCAATATTTTAGTCAAGCATGATTCTTTTTTGAAAATAAAAATTCCTCAATTATCTTCCATGCCATATAGTGGTTTCCGAGAATATCTGCATCATTTTGAAACATTTCCTTAAAAAAAGGAAAGAATGTAATTGATGAAAGTTTTAGAAATCCCATAAATTGTTTTCTTATGAAAAATAATATTAAAAATTATATCTTCTTCATTTTACCACATTGTCGATATACATGAGTCATTGCAGCGTCATTTAATTTTTTCATAATGTCAACATCATCATATTCAATAGACGCATCATGCATGATCGTATCAAATTCCACTTGGGCCAATATCCCTTCCTTATCTTGATGACGAATAAATAGAAAATGGTCATCTAACTAATTCTTCTATCTAAACCTCTCATTTGGATCACCGGAATTTTGATATTTCATTTCTCCCCATTGTGATACCACATATTATAGATAGTTCAACAACCATACCTGGTTATATGGTATCTAACATCTTCACAGATTAACCAAGTTCTTCCAACACAATGACAACATGGTTAATGTATGTGGTCACTATCTAAGTTATTGTCAAATGAAAAATCTAAAAATATTCTTAACTTGTTTTGAAAATATCTTGAGATCCAATCAGTTTCGTAAATCCAAATTCTATTCATTCTATAAAAAATTGTTATATTTTATTTCCTATTAGAAATTAAATAATATTGAAGTTTAATTGAAAATATATTTAAAACATAAAAAATACTATATAAAAACACAATACTATAAATATAATCCCATGAAATTGCATTCAATTATATGAATGGGCAATAACTATACATAATACCACTAAACATTGTGTTTAAAATTGATGCTTTTATTATTTATTTTATTATATAAACATCTTAACTAAGGTTATACTTGTTAAACCAATTCTTATATAAAATATTACTAGTAATTGGAAACGATATTGTATTTTATTTGTATCGGTTTTGATCAGCTTTGTTTGTTTATGAATAGTTTTGTTCTGGTCGATTTAGTTTGGTTAAGTTTGGGTTTTTATTTGAATAGGGCCAGTTCATGTGTATTAGGGGTTGATAAAATATTGATCAAGTAAGTTCATTTTTGATCATTACTACATACTTTTTTTATATAGGTTCTGTAACACCCCGAGATTTTATGAAAAAATATTATTTTTAATTTTATTGATGTCTTGTGTTGTACGCTACACCAAATAGAGCTTTCACTACACGCATCCTTGACTTGGCTTGCATTACACGCAATCACGACCTTCTACGATAGCGTGTGTTGTACGCAATACCATGTTTCACTAAAAGAGATATTATTATAATATTATTATAAACTAGCTGTTATGAATAGTAATACCCACTTTTTGAAATTTTATTTTCCAAAATGGACTTCATTTTTGAATTTGGAATATTGAAATTAGCTTAGGGTGAAATTTTGGTATTTTTCTGAAAACTTTCAATTTTTGATGAATAGTGAAAACACTAGGATACTATTTAAAAACCGACTTTTTATTTAAATAATTATTTATTTTATTTAAATTTATTTTTGGTCAAAATTGATACATAATACCTATATATGTTCAATGAAATTAATTGGAGGCATTTTATAATAATTTTAGATATATAAAAAGTTTATTGATCTTTTCACCGTCTTTTACCTACCTCCTATGAGAATTTGCAAATTCACATAAAACTCAATTTTACCGCTTCTGTGAGTGGAATTTCTAAAATCTGAGACACAAAGTTAATATCAAGGACTAAAATGTTGTTCAATAAGATGAAAATAATTTTTGGTGAATAGTAACTTTTTACTTTTTTTTACCACGGTTAAAAGTAAATAGGGTAAGTAAAGGTAAAAATGATATTATTATTAACCTAACACATGTCCTATTTCTATTGGATAAGTGTAATTCGACCTAAAACAACCTTAGTAATAAAATATGACTATTTAGGCCCACTTGGATTAGATTAGGACATTTATTATTAATTTATTTAAAGAAGGGTTAGAATAGTTTAAATCAAAGTATAATAAGTAAATAATTTATAATATAGGGTTATACATATGATAAATTAGACTATAAATATTCATTAGAGAGCTAGAAAATATTTCCTACATAATGGTATTTTATTTATAATTTTTAGACATTAAATAATTTAATTTATTTATGACACAATGATGATGTAGTAATTATCTTATTAATGATATATTGACATAATTGATGTTATAAATACCCAAATAAATGTAATTTGAGACTATTTATGAATTGCACAAATTTTATAGGTTATTATGACATGTTAGTATTGATTTAATTAACCTTTTTCGAACTAATCATTCTGTTATGAGTTTCGCAAAAATCAATTACCAAATAGTGTCAAAATTGACATAAAATAGTTTTTAAAACAAATATTATATTATTAATTGTTCTTTTATTCCTAAAAATCTAATGTTCGGCAAAATGACTTAGATAAGGTTATATATATTAATAATAATCAACTTGTGGTTCGTTTGGCTTGTTATAGTAAGTTTATTTACCTTATTGTGTAAGAAAACAAGAAGACACAGTAAAAGTTAAATTATTTAACTTAAATTTAAATCTAAATGATAAGGTTAAAATAGTGACCTAAACTTGTCTAAATTATATTTGATGAGAGGATTTAGACCCATCCCCACCTTAGCTTCGAAATAACTCAATTTTTATCTATTAGAAATAGAATATGACTTTATAATAAAATAATATTTTTGGTTGTTCCAAAGGTGCCCCTCTCCTCCCTTATAAAAGGGCACCTACTCCCTCTCTTCCTCACACCACTTTGACCCTTCAAACTCGGTCAAAACCTACCAAATTATTTTCTCAACTTCCCTAGATACATCATAGGGGTCCTGGTCTTCTTCAAAGACCAATTTTAGTGCCCTAAGAGGAGGTCTCAAAGAGGCGTTTCAAAGAAGATGTAATGTCTGTTACCGATTCTTTCAACTTTATTTCTTCTTCCACTTCTTATTATTTAGTTGTTTCATTATCAAGTAATAACATCAGTATGAATCATATACTTATATGTTAATATAAGTATGAAACAACCATATTTCACCATATATATATCCTACAGAAAATGAATCATCGTGCGTGCATACGTACGGAATACCATCTCTACGCCGTGGTGTAATCTATTTTCCACCACCACCTTACTTGGATGGGTATAATGGTGAATGTAATGAATATATATGATTATTTTAAAGTGATATTGATTCTGTAATATTATACATACACTTTAATACAATTCCACGATCATGGGAATGATATCATCACTCGTGCATACGTACGGACTACCGTCTCCACGACGCGATGAGATTCAGTCTCCATGTTAACCATTCAAGAATTATTATAAAATATATATAATAAGTAATCCTGAAATATATGACATAATAATGCTACTGGATATATATATTCTTATCATATACTTAATTCCATTTAATTCAATAAGGAAACGAAAACAACGTTCATGCGTACGTACGACCTACCGTCTCCATGAACGATGTATTTCTTTCCATTTATCAATCTATTATATGTATGTGTATTCAGAATATATATTTCATGTATTACATTCTAGATGCATGTAATCATGATCTATGTAATCATATGAATAATTACAAGGTAAAGCAAGAATGAAAAATGAAACGATTTTACCCAAAACGCTACTTTAACATGAATTTACAAAAGAATGGGTAATATAAAGTCATAAGTGAATCGTATATGATATAATAACAATGAATATCATTCTGTAATAAGTCACTGACATTATTTAAATCATTATACAGGAGTTTTGGATACGTACGAAGCATATCATACGTAAGGTAAGGGATAATTTTTCAAATCTCATTTTTATCCGAGATTGCTTATTCGTAAGTATTTACTGGGGTTATTTATATCATCAATGTCAATGTTTTATAAAAGTGTTTTCATGTATGTTTAAAGTACTTTTTACCAATTTGACCTTTAACCCATGGTATGGAAGGAATCATTCTTTTATTTACCCTACAAGGTAATTTTTGGCTTCTCCAACAAAAGTACGAGAAGAATGTTTTTTTAACTTATACAGCATGAAAAGATTTTTACGGTTTTATAAATCTTTATTTTCATGAAGCTTCCTCCAAAATATTTCATGACTATTTTCAAAAAAATATCTTTCTTTTAAAATTGCATGACATTTTGTGAAAATAAATTGATTTTGAATAATAAAGGTTATTTTCCTCAAGAATTCATATCAAGTGTTTTATCAAAATCATTTTCCCGTCTAAGATGAAATTATTTCATGTGTATGTTTCAAGTATAATGTCTCTATGATTTACATGGTTTCACTTTTCTTGTTATGAAATGATATCCATTTATTTTATATGGATTATGTTATGATGGAATGATGTTTATGGAACCCATTTTATTCTTTGGGATATTATGAATGATTTATGTTTATGTTGTGGCACAAGTAAGAATGATTTCATTATGAGATGCATGGGACCTATATCTCCCTCCAATTAATTAAGTAAAGATTTATATCTCATGAGATAGACATGGATGGAATGGTAAGTTAATCTGGTTCTGTATTATAGGACTGGAATGAGGAGTGAACTCGATTCAGAAAGGGACTTTGTCCACTAAGATTGTCTTGGCATCAATGACTTGGCTACTATGGAAATCATTACATGTGCTTAATGGATGCCACAATTACATGTTTTATTCCCATTCTATTTTATCATGGTTTATGTTCCATTATGATCTATTCCTTATGTACTTCCATGTTTTATGTCGTTGCTCATGATTTTGATGTTTAAACATTATGTTCATGTTTTTAAGTTCAAATGTATTTGGTATATTTTATTTTATCCATGCTTACCCTTACTGAGCATTTGAGCTCACCCTTTTTATGTTTTATTTTCCCCCAGGATTAAAAGAAATTTTTTAGGTAAGCAAAAAAAAAGTGGAAGATCTTTATGGAAGATTTTTAAGATCTTTCACCACGATTAGAAGATTACGTTCCAAGTTTCCAAAGACACTAAAGTATTACGGTCCTTATGTGTCTGTTTTTTTATGTCTTAAATATTCCGCAAAAGTAATGTATTATCTATGTACGTCAAGCTTTGGGTCTCTACAATTGGTATCATAGGAAAGGTTTAGTCAACCTTTGGAAACTAGGATGCGAAAACATTAGTGAGATCCCTAGAGATATTTCTATGGTATGTCTAGGGATGTCCCTAAGGTTAAGTATAAGTATAGGTTATAGTCCTAGAATTATAGTAAAAATATTAGATTAAACCTAAGATGTTAGATATTAATGTTACACCCCCTTGATTATGATTTTTGTCTCTCACACTAATCTTTTTGGGTTTTAGAAAATGGCAGGAAACAAGATGATTCACGATAATGGAGGATATGATGGACAATGGAATGATATTCTTCATGAGCAATGAAATGAAATGGGATTTGGAAGTCCAAACATCATTATTATGCCAAATCAACAATCTCATAATATGATCAATAAACTCATATTTGGTAAGTTTCCTGACTCGGCTAAGAAGAGAAAGATGGAGTTTCATGATGATCATAGAGGAAAGAAAGTTCAATTTCCCCTTTGTAAATCATGTGGGAAGAGGCATCAAGGAGATTGTTTTAAAGGAACTGGAAGATGCTTTGGGTGTTGAAAAGAAGGACACAAAGCCAGTAAGTGCAATAGAAAAGGTTCAGTTAACACCATGGATGAGGATAATGGTATTTCTACGACATCAACAATGGTTAAATGTTTTAAATTTGGAATGTACAGGCATTATGCAAACCAATGCCCTAAGGGAAAGTCTCATGAAGAGAATCAGTATGGTCGTATGGGTAGTATTTATGTTGTTGATTATGAAGAGACTACAAATGATATATGAGATGAAAGAATTGTTGAAGCTTACTTAATGGTTTAAGAAGGTAGTGTAATGATTACATGTTTATAAAGTGTAATGTTGTATAAGTAATCTCATGGTACTATTGAGTAAAGAGACATCCATGTATTGTTACACTGTTGTATTTCCTTATGTTTTGAAAGTATATGATGAATGGTACCAGTGACCATGAAAGGTTATTCAGATATTTTTGGAAAGTCGATAATATGCTCATAATGAAGGGATAACGAGAAAATTAAATGTTCGATAGTATTCATGAGATCATGACTGATATAAGGAGAAGGTCATATCATGGTTTGAGTATATAGAATTTTTGGATTTTCGTATGTGGAAAGAGGTAACTTTTGACAGCATTCATGTTTTCACTAAGGTTTAATGGGTATTCATTTTTCAAGAGAATACATGATTAAGGTATTCACATGATTGGAAAGTGACCAACAAGATATATGGGTTATAAATGGTGGTATTCACATGCTTGGTTGATGACATTTCAAGTAATTGTTTTCTTTATAATATGAGATTGGAAATATGTATTTTTGATAAGCCTAAAGATTGGAATGAATAATGTTGGACATAAGTTAGTATTGTTTAAGGCTAGATTTTTTCGATATTATTTATAATGTAGTTTTAGAAAAAGGACAACCTGTAGGATGGGCGACAACCCGTTGTGTCGGAAAAGGCTGTGGGAATCGAACCCACAACTGAAGTGAGACATGCCTTTATCACCAACCACTGGCCTACATGAAGTCCCTATTTAGTATAAAATAGTTTTATTATATTAAGTAGTATGATATATGAAGTATAAGTTCATTTGAGGAACCATATATGATTAATCTCACAATATACGGACTTATGTATTTTTAATAACTTTTCTAACATTTTGTTTGAGACAGATGGAATGACCCATCATTCTATCACATGATATACTAACACTTCACGAATGAAAAATTCAACTTCATTTCCTTAAGGGATGAAGTGGAAATTGGTCAAAGAACGACCTATGGTGAGATTGTACCAAAATCACGAAAGTATTTCTTCTAATTCATATTCTTCAACTTTAGGGAAATGATCTTGAAAACCAAAAATGTTGTCCTAGTTCCCTTATATCCAATGAATCATATGGTATCTTAGATCATCACAAATATATGGCTTTGTGATTGTTGGATTTTCCATATCCATGTTCTCTACCACTCTCCATCAGAACATGACGATTTGATTTCTCATCCATATCCATATTTTCACATATGTTCTGTTATGTGGAAACCCAGTGATTAGTTAATTTGGGTAACTTTTACGTTTCATACATTAGTTTTTAAATCCATGTTTTGGTATTCCTTTTTACTATGTGGGTTTCTATTAAATAAACTTTTGAGTTGTAAACCATTTATAACCCTGACGAATTTCGAGGGTGAAATTCATTTTAATGGGGGTAGAATGTAACACCCCGAGATTTTATGAAAAATATTTTTTTAATTTTATTGATGTCTTGTGTTGTATGCTACACCAAAAGGAACTTTCACTACACGCAACCTTGACTTGGATTGCATTACACGCAATCGCGACCTTCCACGATAGCATGTATTGTACGCAATACCAAATTTCACTAAATGAGATCTTATTATAAACTAGCTGTTATTAACAGTAATACCCACTTTTTGAAATTTTATTTTCCAAAATGGAATTCATTTTTGGATTCGGAATATCGAAATTATCCTAGGGTGAAATTTTGGTATTTTTCTAAAAACATTCAATTTTTGATGAATAGTGAAAACACTGGGTTACTATTTAAAAACTGACTTTTTATTCAAATAATTATTAATTTTATTTAAATTTATTTTAGGTCAAAATTGATACATAATACTTATATATGTTAAATGAAATTCATTGGAGGCATTTTATAATAATTTTAGGTAATTAAAACCTTTATTAAACTTTTCACCGTCTTCTCCCTACCTCCTAGGAGAAATTGGAAATTCACATAAAACTAAAATTTACCGCTTCAATGAGTGGAATTTCGAAAATCCGAGATACATGGTTAATATCAAGGACTAAAATGTGGTTCAATAAGATGAAAATAATTTTTTTGTGAATAGTAACTTTTTACTTTTTCTCCCACGGTTAAAAGTAAATAGGGTAATTAAGGGTAAAAATGATATTATTATTACCATAACACATGTAATAAATCTATTGGATAAGTTTAATGCAACCAAAAACAACCTTAAGAATTAAATATGACCATTTAGACCCACTTTGATTAGATTAGGACATTTATTATTAATTTATTTAAAGAAGGGTTAAAATAGTTAAAATCAAAGTTTAATAAGTAAATCATATTTAATATAGAGTTATACATAAGATAAATTTGACTACAAATATTCATTATAAAGATAAGAAATATTTCCTACATAATGGTATTTTATTTATATTTTTTAGATATTAAATAATTTAATTTATTTATGACACAAAGATGATGCAATAATTATCTTATTAATGAAATATTGACATAATTGATGTTATAAATACCCAAATAAATGTAATTTGAGACTTTTTATTAATTCCACGAATTTTCTAGGATAATATGACATGTTAGTAGTGATTTAATTAACATTTTTAGAACTAATAAGTCTGTTATGATTTTCATAAAAATCAATTACCAAATAGTGTCAAAATTGACAGAAAATAGTTTTTAAAACAAATATTATATTATTAATTGTTATTTTATTCCTAAAAATCAATGGATCAGAAAAATTACTTAGATAAGGTTATATATATTAATAATAATAAACCTGGGGTTATTTTGGCTTTCTATAGTAAGTTTATTAGCCTTATAGTGTAAGAAAACAAGAAGACACAGTAAAAGTAAAATTATTTAACTTAAAGTTAAATCTAAATGATAAGGTTAAAAAAGAAACAAAAAATTGTCTAAATTCTATTGGACGAGAGAATTTTGACCCATCCCCACATTAGCTTCTAAATAACTCAATTTGGAGCTATTATAAACCGAATATGACTTTATAATAAAATAATATTTTTAGTTATTCCAAAGGTGGCCCTCTCCTCCCTTATAAAAGGGCACCTCCTCCCTCTCTTCCTCACACCACTCTGAGCCTTATTTCTCGTCCAAACCCTGCCAAATTAACTTCTCCTCTTCCCTAGAAACATCTTAGAGGTCATGGGCTTCTTAAAAGACCTATTTTAGGGACCTAAGAGGAGGTCTCAAAGAGGCGCTTCAAAGAAGAGGTAATGTCAGTTACCGATTCCTTCAACTTTATTTCTTATTCCACTTCTTCTTCTTTAGTTGTTTAATTATCAAGTAATAACATAAGTATCAATAATATAATTATGTGTTATTATAATTATGAAACCACCATATTTCACCATCTATCCATCCTACGGAAAACGAAATCACCGCACGTGCGTACGTACAGAATACCGTCTCCACGCCGTGGTGTAATCTATTGTCCACCACCACCTTACTTGGATGGGTATAATGGTGAAAGTAATAAATATATATGATTATTTTAAAGTGATATTGATTCTGTAATATTATACATACACTTTAATAAAATTCCATGACCATGGGAATGATATCATCGTTTGTGCGTACGTACGGACTACCGTCTCCACGACGCGATGAGATTCACTCTCCATGTTAACCATTCAAGAATTATTATAAATAATATATAATAAGTAATCATGAAACATATGACATAATAATGATACTGTATATATATATTTAAGTCATCAACTTAATTACATTCAATTCAATAAGGAAACGAGAACAACGTTCATGCGTACGTACGACCTAACGTCTCCATGAACGGTGTATTTCTTTCCATTTATCAATCTATTATATATATGTATATTCTGAATATATATTTCATGTTTTTCATTCTGGATGTAAGTAATCATGATCTAAGTAATCATATGAATAATTACAAAGTAAAACATGAATTACAAATGAAATAATTTTACCCAAAATACTACTTTAACATGAATTTACAAAAGAACGGGTAATATAAAGTCATAAGTGAACCATATATGATATAATAAAAATAAATATGATTCTGTAATAAGTCAATGACATTATTTAAATCATTATAAAGGAGTTATGGATACGTACGAAGCATATCGGACGTAAGGTAAGGGTTAATTTTTCAAATCTCATTTTTATCCGAGATTGATTATTCGTAAGTATTTACTAGGGTTATTTCTATCATCCATGTCCATGCTTTATAAAAGTGTATTAATGTATGTTTAATGTAATTTTTACCCATTCTACTTTTACCCCATGGTATAGAAGGAATCATTATTTTATTTACCCTACAAGGTACATTTGGACTCTTCCGACAAAAGTACGAGAAGAATGTTTTTTTTCATCTTATACGGCATGAAAGGATTTTTACGGTTTTATAAAGCCTTATTTTCATGAAGCTTCCTCCAAAATATTTCATGAGTATTTTCAACAAAATCTCTTTATTTTAAAATTTCATGATGTTATGTGAAAAGAAATTGATTTTGAAGAAGAAAGGATATTTTTCTCAAGAATTTTTTTCAAGTGTCTTATCAAAATAATTTTCCCATCTAAGATGACATTATTTAATATATATATGTTTCAAGTATAATTTCACTATGATTTAAATGGTTTCAATTTTCTTATTATGAAATGATATCCATTTATTTTATATGGATTATGTTATGATGGAATGATTTTTATGGAACCCATTTTATTCTTTGGGTTATTATTAATGATTTATGTTTATGTTGTGGCACAAGTAAGAATGATTTCATTATGAGATGGATGGGACCTATATCTCTCTCCAATGCATTGGGTAATGATTTATATATCATGAGATAGACATGGCGGGAACAGTAAGTTAATCCGGTTCAGTATTACAGGACTAGAACGAGGAGTGAACTCGATTCAGAAAGGGACATTGTCCACTAAGATGGTCTTAGAATCAATTCCTTGGCTACTATGGAAATCATTACATGTCCTTAATGGATTCCACAATTACATGTTTTATTCCAAATCTATTTTATCATGATTTATGTTCCATTATGATTTATGCCTTATGTACTTCCATGTTTTATGTCGTTGCTCAAGATTTTTATTTTTAAACATTATGTTCATGTTTTTAAGTTCAAATGTATATGGTACATTTTATTTTATCCATGAATACCCTTAATGAGAATTTGAGATCACCCTTTTTATGTTTTATTTTCCCCCAGGATTAAAAGAAAGGTTTTAGATAAGGAAACCAAAAGTGGAAGATCTTTATGGGAGATGTTTAAGATCTTTCACCATGATTAGAAGATTACGTTACAAGTTTGAAAAGACACTAAACTATTACGGACCTTGTGTGTCTGTTTTTGTTATGTATTAAGTATTCCGCAAAAGTAATGTAATATATATGTACGTCAAGATTTGGGTCTCTACAGGTTCAATTTAGTTCTCTTATTTTTATATTAGTTAAATTTGATGCCGTTTAGTGTAGCTTAGGCCTACTATTTTCGACATGGATAAGATCACAATCTCATTTTCTATAATTGATAATCACATTCTGTTTGAATACGATTTATTTATTTTATTCTTCTATCTTTATAAAAAACAACCCCTATACTTTTTCATTTCAGATGTTGAATATTAAATACATCATAGAAAAATACTATCAAATAAAAAAAAGAATTTTTATTTTATATAATAAGAATAACCTCTTTTCAATCTAGATGTATAATATTAATGCATATTTTTATTAATATATAAAATAAAAAATTCAAATAAAAAGTCATAAATAAATTCTTCACACATATTTGACATCAGGAAGGCAATTTACAAAAATTGGAAATATAATGGCTTCCATTTCCAATACAGAAAGTATAATGTGTAACAACCATCAGTCTACAACCACCACATCATCCATCACCACATCATGTCATCATCTGGGAATGTGACTTTCCATTATACCAAAATGTAATTAGGGAATAAAATATTAGTGTTTTCTATATCTTAATGAAATAGTGGGTAGAATATAAATAGAGATATATCACTATGATTATAACAAAAATAACCTTATATAAAATCTATGTTGTTAAAATAACAAAAGAAATAAAGTTACACTAATTAATAAGAATAACTTCACTTATAGATAAAACTTATTCACATCAACCACTATATTAAAAATATTATGGAAATCCAAGATGTATACCCCAATTATATGACATATTCAATCTCTTAAAAATATCACATATGAAAAAACATTTTGAAGATTTATAAAAACCAAACCCTATAGTATATTTTAAAATACAATGAAACACATAATTATATTAACATAAAAATTTAAATTATGACAAATTGGAATTAAATAACATAAATTTAAAAATCACAAACTTCAAAAAATCATTGATCAATGTTAAATCAATTAAAATGATAGTACATCATATAATTAATTATATGTGATAACGTTCCCCATATGAGGTGTTTGGAACATGATAATTTCATATTCAAGAATAATCATATGAAATACTAAACTGATATCCATCAGCAGATGTGGAATGAAACTAAACATTGTATATAACAATGAAAAAAAATCTAAGCAGAAGAAGATAATTTATTAAAAATCAATAGTTTGTAGGTAAAGTAACTAAATCACTTCATCCAAGGATGGATCACTGGAAGTGAATAAAATAAGTACTCACTAGCTTGGAATAAGTGGGTCACACAAAAATATGGTCTCAATATTGGATTTCAAGGGGATCACATAAACGGAACGATATGGGAAGATTGGAGTAGCATGATAGGGAAGGGAATGGGACAAGGAGAGTGGGGATTCTCAGAGCCTGGATGGGAGAAGGAACACCATGCTCTAGGGAAGGGAATGTGAGGAGGGGTGTAGGGCCATTTGGTGGGGAATCTCGAGGGGGCATTGTATATAGGGGAAATCAGGAACTACTATTCCCAGGGGTTTATAAAATAGTTAGAATATGGTACTTCATCACAACAGTTTTAATAAATAGTTGGGACAACCGTTTTATAACTACCTATCCCAATGGTAATGGAAAACCATTGTGATAAGTCCCTTGGAAAAATCCTAGTTTCCCGTAGTGTTTTCTTATTTCCATTGAATTAATTAAAACCCTACATTTATACAAAGCATGTGATCACTATTTAACGATTATATTATAAGTTGTAATGATTCTCAATAATAATTTAAATCTAATAAAATATAACCAATGAAGTTCATGTGTCTTTTATAACCATATTATATAATAAAACATTAATTTAATTCAAAATTGGAATTTTATTTGTATAAGTTCGGGTCATTACAATATTCCCCCTTAAGAAATTTCACCGTCAAAATTTCTCCCAAATTAAATTATATGAGGGTAAATATATTTCATAAACTCCTATATTTCCCTCATTTATACTTTAAACTTGTAGTTTCTCTATTGCACTTATACAAGGTGGATTTCCCTATTCTGTAGAACATTGTCTCTACAGTCTATGATATTCATCGACTAAAACTCATAGGAATGGTAATTTTTAAATGGAACCACAACTGTATTTAGAACATGTTACAGTTCTACTATGTACACTATCAAGAGGCATACACAAAATACATCATGTGTATGAGATATGTTAGGTGAGAGTTTAAGGTGGCAGAAAACCTCTCCGATGTAATCAAGGATCTCAAAGGGTCCAATTTATCTTTGAATAATCTTTTACTTATTCCAAAATATCCTCACTATAATACAAGGTGATACACAAAAGAATACAATGTTTTTAACATGAATCTCTAGGTATCGTCGATAATTGTCAGCATAAATCTTATATTGACTTGTAGTACCCTTGATGTGCTGCTGAATGACGATGACTTTTTCCACCAATTTCTCAACCATTTCCATACCTAGTAGTTTTCATTTCCCAACTTCATCCCAAAATGAAAGTGTTATGTAATTATTCCCATAATGTGCATCATAGGGATCCATTTAGATGCTACAGTAGGATCAACTATTATAAGTGAATCAGACTAGAGGAAGTTTCTGATCCCATCTTGGTTAGAAGTCAATTTAGCATGCTCTTAACATGTCCTCAAGTTTCTAGATAGTACACTCAGATTGGATTTTAGTTTGGGACTGTTAAGCCTTGAAAAAGATCAACTCAATGTTTATAACGTGTTGGAGACTTTTCTATAACTTACAGGTGAATCTAAAATCTTTATCAGATACAATGGATAGTGGTTCTCCATACATCTCTACTACTTATCAGATTTATATACATACATTTTGATCTAGTGAGAAGTATTATAAAATATCAATGAAGTGTGAGATCCTTGGAAGATGATCCACGATAACCTAAATAGAATTTTTTTCCCTTTGCATGCTTTCTAAAATCCAGTTAAAAAGTCTGTTGTTATGTTTTCCCATTTACATGTATAAATGGGTAATGGTTGCATCATACCCTTATATATTTGCCTTTATTACTTAACTTACTGACATAAAATAAATCCTGATGTATATTCTTTTATTTTGTTCTTCATATTGTCAAACCAATTGGGTTCGCATAGATCTCGATACATCTTTATGATTTCAGGATGGATAGAGAGAGTTGGGCTATGTGAATCATCCAACCCTTTCTTCTTTAACTCAAGATTTTATAGTACACATGGACTTGAGCCAAATCTCATAACTCATTTTTCCTTTGCATTGAACTCTGAGGATTTACCATTCCTTATAATTTTCACTTTTCTAGGAATTCCATCAAAATCCCTTTGATAATCCATTATCTTTTCAAAATGATAAATTTGATAAGTCATTTGTTAAAGGATTGATGATATTCCTTTCCTTAGGATTCCTATGTCCATCCTTTTAAAATATAAAAAGACCAAATCCCTCTCAATTCTTAATAATGATATAATTATAGGATCCTTTTACATAAAGCATCATCCACATTATTTTCTTTACATGGATTGTGGTGAATTGAGCAGTCATAGTCCTTGAACAGCTCTAACCATCTTAATTGGAGAGTATTAATTTTTTTTCTATGTGAATATATACTTGTGAATTTTCTGATCTGTATATATATCACACATCTCTCCAAATAGAAAATTCCATCCTATTTTCATTACAAATATCACTTCAGCAAACACCAGATCATGAATCGGGTAGTTCTATTCCTGATCATTCAACTTTCTTGAATCATATTCTATGACATTGTCATTCTACATTAAGAAAAAACCCAATCCCTTTTTTAAACATCCCTAAATAACCTAAAAAGATATCCCCTAGTGGGTAGTGTGAGCACATGTTCAGTGATAATCCACCTTTTTAACTCCTTTAAAATATATTCACATTAATTATTTCAAGAAAATATTACTCCCTTCTGAGTTATCTTCATAATAGGGATTGAAAATCAAGGTAAGTTTCCAAAAAATAGAATACATAATACCTACCTAACCCAAGGAAATAATGGATATAAGTCACAAATTTTGAATTTGACCAGCCTTCAATTTCTTTTATCTTTGAAGGTTCATCAGATATCCTATTGCTTATAAAAATAGACCCTTAGAATGAGACTTCCTTCAACCAAAACTCAAGTATTTTGTACTTGGCATAAATCTTATGGATTTTCATGATCTTTAGGATAGTACTCAGATGATCATCATTTTTATTAATTTATAGTATATTAGAATGTCATCTATCAAGACTACCAAATATTTGTTGAGGTAAACTCTAAATAATTTATTCATTAGGTCCATGAAGATTTATGAATCATGGGTGAGTCCTAATGGAATTACTATGAACTCATATTTCCCTTACCCTATAGGAAAATAAGACTTTGGGATATAATCCATCACCCTAACATGGTAATATCCCAATGACAGATCCACCTTGGATAAGTATTTTGCTTTATATAACTGATCAAATAAGACATCCACCCATGGATAAAGACACTTTTCCTTTATTGTGATCTTGTTTGTCACGACCCGTCCTCGGGGCCCGTGCCGTGACTACCCCAAGCCCGCCTTCCATAGGCCAGGGGTTGGCGACTAGCACCAAATGCGTAAAATCCCGATAACTGGGAAGGCATTTCCTTTATATAGAAAACAAGCACCACAGAGTACAAGCGGAAGTAAAACACTAAGTACAAAAAGAAGAACTGAAAAGCAAAAAGGGGCCGGAAATACAAGCCCAACTGTAAAGTACAACTCGAAAGGGAAAACAGCGACTGAAAAGTAAAGCTGCTACGCTGAGATGTCCACTGGAAATCCCACCTGAAGGGCGGGTACAGATAGCTCCTCTGCTCCTCGGGTCCCGCCATCCGCTCCGAGTATATCTCGCCCAGTGGTCCACCTCCGGGTACCGCCTCGTCGTATAGTCCACCTCCAGGTACCGTCCAGTCCTCGAACACTCGGCCTCTGTCAGCACTGTCCGTCGTCTGCAACCAACACAACGAGGTGCGGGCATAGCCCGTGCAGGGGTGAGTATAACGATACTCAGTAGGGACCCCGAGACCCTCAAGGTCTCACTAAAACCAACAAGGATAAACACAAGAAGATCTCAACAGATAAACCCTACTTAGGTATATGCCCAAACATATACCTAAGTTATCAAGTAACCCATCTCAATCATGAGGAAACACAAGGATTGTGAAATCGACGGATAACCACTACCCGGGTATATGCCCATACATATACCAAAGTTAGCAAGTGACCCATCTCAATCATGAAGTAAACACAAGGTCAAAAGTCTCAGCTCAAACCAGGATTTTCATTATCGAAACCGTAACTGCTGAAGAGCTCCGTCTCTAGAGTGTACAGTGGTCCTGTCACGACTCCGAGGCTGCCGCTCACTAACCTAGGACTGCTGAAGTACTCCTCCTGTCGAGTACTGCGGGTCTGCTGCCAACTATCAGGCGCTCCGTCCGCTGAGGGTCTGCTGCCAAATACCGGGCGCTACCCAGATAGCCTACTGAGGTACTCCTCCTGTCGAGTACCGCGGGTCTGCTGCCAACTACCAGGCGCTCCGTCCGCCGTGGGTCTGCCGCCAAGTACCGGGCGCTCCGTCCACTGGGCTAGTCGACTCACTCCAAGTCGAGTCGGTCAAGCAGTCGTCAGGTCTCAGCCGGCTACACGGTCTCCGTACTCTGCACGCTCGTCTCCACCGTCGCGGGTCTGTCGCTACAACCAAGCGCACACACTCCGTAGAGTATCGCGGGTCCGCCGCTACAACCAAGCTCTCCACCGACAAGGGTCTGCTGCTGCATCCAAGCGCACCACTACTGTCAAGTAACACGGGTCCGCTCCACGAGCTACTGGTCGATACTCCAAGTATCACAAGGTCCCGCGAAGAAGTGTCTCAAAGGTCCGTCTCGGCACAGGGGTCTCAACGCAACAGACGGCGCGTCGACCGGACGCCCGGTCTGTGAGTTATTAGCCTTTTCGTCCCAGGGGCCCGGTTGGTTTCGTGAGCGAAACCAATCCCGGCCGTATCTCAACTGCACCCCGAACTGCCATAGGGTATACTCAAAGGGACCGTTACTCAACGTAACCACCAACGCCGCTGACGGCTCGTCAAGCGGACGTCCTGTCTGAAAGATATCAGCTTTCCCGTTCCAGGGGCCCGGTTGGATTTCGGGAACAATCCAACCCGGCCATACTCCGACTGCATCCAAAACTCGGGCGGAGTATGTCAAAAGTTCCGTCTCATCAAGAGGAAGTCAACGAAACAGACGGCGCGTCAATCGGACGCCCGGTCTGTGAGTTATTGGCATTTTCGTCTCCGGGGCCCGGTTGGTTTTTAAGGAAAAACCAACCCGACCGTACTCCACCTGCGTCCAAACCTCGGGCGGAGTATGCCAAAAGATCCGATTCACTAAGAGGAACACAACGCGACTGACGGCGCGTCAATCGGACGTTCGTGGCTCAAGACATGAGCGTTTCCGCTCCGAAGGCCCGGTTGGTTTCGTGAACGAACCAACCCGGCCGAACTCAAAGTAACCCGAAACCTTGAGTGCGATATATCGAAACGACCGTCTCGATCCAAGGATCGCGTTGCCGCAGACGGTTCGTCATTCGGAGGTCCGAGGCTCAAGTTATGAGCCAAAAACCAAATCAGGTTCGAAACGGGGGGTCCGGGTCCGGGCCGACCCGGCCCGACCCCCCCCGGGGCGGTGCGGCGGCGGCGGCGGCGGCGGCGGGCCGCGCTGGCGGCGGCGGCGGGCCGCGCTGGCGGCGGCGGGCGCCGCACGGGGTGGCAGCACGCGGGGGGCTTGATTGCCCCCGCTGATTGATCAAGGCGGCACGGCTTTGAGCCGTGCCTTTGCCAAAAAACGGCCCCCGCAAGTGGGGGGCCGGCTGGACGAACCGGGGGGGCTTTGCCCCCCCCCCCTCCTTTAATTGAACCGCCCCCCTCATTAAGAGGGGGGTTTGAAGAACCGGCCGGGGGTTTAATCCCCCGGTTTTATGACATCCGGCCGGCCCGCTGGCCGGCCGGTTTTTACCAACGGGACCGGAATTTCCGGTCCCGCCCTCGACTTCCGACGCCGGCGGCCCGGCCGCCGGTCTTTCCTTCCGCCGCGGCCCGGAACCGGCCGCGGTCTCCTCGTCCCGCCGCGGCCCGGAACCGGCCGCGGTCTTCGTCGTCCGGCGCGGTGCGACGGCACCGCGCCCCTTTCGCCGTGCCATGAATCCTCCCAACGCGGCGCGACGGCGTCGCGTTCTTGAAGTCTCTCCTCGGCGAAGCGCGACGGCGTTGCGTAAATTAATCGCACGGCAAACCGCGTGGTGCGACGGCACCACGCCACTTTGCTTCCAACGCAAGAATTTAAACAAGAACGTTGGAGGGGGGTTCGGCCGTGTTCGTGCGGTCCGGCCCCCCCTCGCGTTAACAATAATAACGCAACTTAAAGAAAAACATGTCACACGTTAATCTTGCTAAAAGCACGATCAAGAATAAAAAAAGAGGAAACCAAAAGAAATTCAACAACCCCTACCTCGGGTTTAAGATTCGAAGAATCGTCTACGTCCCGCGGAAGACGGCGTCGCGGAGGTCGGGTGTCGCGGAAGCCGTTCGTCAAATACGATGACGAAGGGATGCGTTCGAAGAGACACGACGATGGCGGATCTTCGTTTGCCGACGAAGAAGGTCCGAGGAGGAAGAAGAGGTCCGAAGATACCAGGTCGCCGAGTCGATGATCCTTGACGAAGTGTTAACGTTCTTCGTTGAGGATGAAGACGTTCTTCGTTCTTCGACAGAGCTTGAAGATGAGAAAGCTCTCCAAAGACAAACAAAGAACTCTAAATAAAATAAGACTACCTCTTATTTTATTAACACAACACAAAAGAATTTCAATATTTGAAATTCAAAAAGGGGGTTTAACTCCCTTAATTAAATAAGGGTAACTTAAGCCATTAAAAGAGGGGTTAAGTACGTTGAGAGAAAATGAAAAGACTTAGGGGTTCGTGTGGGCCCCACCACACTTAATCCTCCCAAGGGAGGTTAAGTGGGTGTGGGTCCCACTTCTAACCTCCTTTGGTAGGTTTTTAAAAATAAGTTAAAATAAAATTTGTTTTGCACAAATTTTATTTAACTTAACTGAAAAACCCCAAAACGTAACTTTCAACCCGCAACAAACGCAACTCCCGAAAAGGTCTCTTTAAGCGAATATCGGCGCTGCGAGTTCATCGGTGCCCTCGGATTTCAATTCCGAGCACCGGATCAAAAGTTAGAAATTCCCGCTCGTTCGTTCACTGAACGTACCCGAGCCAAACTTCGGAAATTAATTCCGGGCACTCCGGGCCTCGGAATCAGGTGCCGTCTGAAACCGCGCTCTTGTAAAATTCTAAAGAAAATTAAGAAAAAATTTCCCTTGAATTTTACGGGTCTTTACATTACTCCCACCTCAGGGCTTTACGTCCCCGTAAAGCTACATCAAAAACTAGGGAAACAAAAGAGGATACTGAGCACGCATCTGAGCCTCCCGCTCCCAAGTGCTCTCCTGGAGATTCCCGTGCCGCCATCTGTTGCGCACAAGAGGAATCGATCGCCCATGTAGGGCCCGCTCCTGGATGACATGGACCTCCTCTGACGTGGCCCGGACCATCTCTGGTCCCACAAGAGCTGCAAGATTTCTTCTTTGCCGAAAAGAGAAACCTGGTCTCATCCCCTGGATGAACCACATTCTTTGCCTAAAACAGTCAATCCTAACATGGATGATACTAATCCATACTAAGGATGACGTCGTAAGGCCTCGACGCTACTACTAAGAGATCCAACCGTTACTCTCGCCTCCAAGGGTTGAGTCACACTGTCGGCATCAGTGTGTGGTAACTGGGTCTCCTCCAGTAGATGTCTCACAAGTGAGGGTCAAGTCAACAGTCAACTGGAACCTCTTAGTAACATCACAAAAGAGGACAGGAAAGAAAACATCACAAAGGATGCGTCTTTTATTATTGCAGCTCATAATACAAGACGCTACACAAAAGCAGCAAGGAACCAGAAGTACAAGGATGTATCCACTAGTTCCTCCCCTGTCCACCTGCTCCCAGAGCTCCATGATCGTAAGCTTCAGCTGCCTGAAGCTGTGCTCTCGCATGTTCACCTACTCCCTGTGGTCGGGGTGGACCTCCTGGTGGTGGTGGTGGCAGAGCCTCAAAGCGTCGTCCACCACCTGCTGCTCGGCCAGCTCCTCTGCCTCGTCCGCCTCCTCCCTGCGGACCGCCACGGTCGAACCTCTGCCTCTGCCTAGGTGGTTCCTCAACCGTCTGCTGCTCCTCCGCATGGCGGGTCGGGCAGTCACGAGCCATGTGGCCTTGCCCGCCGCATGCAAAGCACTGTCTTCCACTCAAAAGACTGACTCCGCGCTGTGTGCCCTGCACTGCTGAGCCAGTGCCCTGAGATCGTCTGCCTGAAGGTCTGGTCTGTCTGGACCCCTGAGTCATCTGTCGGCTACCTGCTACCGAAGACTCCGCTACGTGCCGCCCTGCGGTGGGTCGCTGCGCTGGTGAAGACTCAGCAAGGAAGCTCTCAATCAGAAGGGCCCGCTCCAGTACTCCTGTCTGAGTCGGTAAGCTGAGGGAGATCAGCGATGCCCTGATATCGTGTCTCAAACCCTGCTCGAAGGTCCGGGCCCGGAAGAATGGGTCCCGTACCATGTCGGTCGAGTAGCGCGAGAGATCGGTAAATCTCGCCGAGTACTGAGCGACCGTCATGCTGCCCTGCCGCAGCTGCAGAAGCTCCTGGATACGCACCGCACGAAGGGTGGCTGGGACGAACTCCGAGCGGAAGAGGCTCTCAAAGTCCGTCCAAAGTAGAGATGCCTCATCGTGCACCTGGAGCATCAAGCTCCACCATCGTCCTGCTGCTGCGTGTAGTAGGCTCGCAGCGAGGATCACCATGAGGTCTGCTGGTGTCCTCACTAGCCTAAACACTCGTACCACTGCCTCCAGCCAGTCCTCTGCAGCCTGGGGATCCGTCTCCCCGCGAAACCTGGGCGGTCGCTGGCGCTGAAACTCATGCAGTGCGCTGAGGCGACGTGCATCGTCAGCGGCTGCTGCTGGAAGCATCGGGGGCTCGGAGGGTAGAGCTACCGCCGGTGCCACTGCTGACAAAGGGCCCTGCACCGAGGCCTCGTCGCTCGGTGGGCTGTCGTCACGTTCGATTCTCGGAACCCTAACTGGCTGCCGTCGTGGGGCCATCCTGAAAGAAACAACGTAACACGATCAAACGATTATACCTGGTGAGATGACCTGGTTTGAGCTGTTTTAAGGGGAAAAACCTTTGAATACACACACGCAATCAGTGTTTTCGTGCACAAAGTCGGAAATCAGTTGTCAGGGTCCTGGTGTATGGATACGTCGGCCGCCCGCACCAACACTGGACTCCCTGAACTGAAAACCACACTCGGTACTCTCAACACTATTGCTTCACAGAAAGAAACATCAGAGTTATAAGTTCTGCGGTAGAACCGAACTCCTCTGATACCAATTTGTCACGACCCGTCCTCGGTGCCCGTGCCGTGACTACCCCAAGCCCGCCTTCCATAGGCCAGGGGTTGGCGACTAGCACCAAAGGCGTAAAATCCCGATAACTGGGAAGGCATTGCCTTTATATAGAAAACAAGCACCACAGAGTACAAGCGGAAGTAAAACACTAAGTACAAAAAGAAGAACTGAAAAGCAAAAAGGGGCCGGAAATACAAGCCCAACTGTAAAGTACAACTCGAAAGGGAAAACAACGACTGAAAAGTAAAGCTGCTACGCTGAGATGTCCACTGGAAATCCCACCTGAAGGGCGGGTACAGATAGCTCCTCTGCTCCTCGGGTCCCGCCATCCGCTCCGAGTATATCTCGCCCAGTGGTCCACCTCCGGGTACCGCCTCGTCGTATAGTCCACCTCCAGGTACCGTCCAGTCCTCGAACACTCGGCCTCTGTCAGCACTGTCCGTCGTCTGCAACCAACACAACGAGGTGCGGGCATAGCCCGTGCAGGGGTGAGTATAACGATACTCAGTAGGGACCCCGAGACCCTCAAGGTCTCACTAAAACCAACAAGGATAAACACAAGAAGATCTCAACAGATAAACCCTACTTAGGTATATGCCCAAACATATACCTAAGTTATCAAGTAACCCATCTCAATCATGAGGAAACACAAGGATTGTGAAATCGACGGATAACCACTACCCGGGTATATGCCCATACATATACCAAAGTTAGCAAGTGACCCATCTCAATCATGAAGTAAACACAAGGTCAAAAGTCTCAGCTCAAACCAGGATTTTCATTATCGAAACCGTAACTGCTGAAGAGCTCCGTCTCTAGAGTGTACAGTGGTCCTGTCACGACTCCGAGGCTGCCGCTCACTAACCTAGGACTGCTGAAGTACTCCTCCTGTCGAGTACTGCGGGTCTGCTGCCAACTACCAGGCGCTCCGTCCGCTGAGGGTCTGCTGCCAAATACCGGGCGCTACCCAGATAGCCTACTGAGGTACTCCTCCTGTCGAGTACCGCGGGTCTGCTGCCAACTACCAGGCGCTCCGTCCGCCGTGGGTCTGCCGCCAAGTACCGGGCGCTCCGTCCACTGGGCTAGTCGACTCACTCCAAGTCGAGTCGGTCAAGCAGTCGTCAGGTCTCAGCCGGCTACACGGTCTCCGTACTCTGCACGCTCGTCTCCACCGTCGCGGGTCTGTCGCTACAACCAAGCGCACACACTCCGTAGAGTATCGCGGGTCCGCCGCTACAACCAAGCTCTCCACCGCCAAGGGTCTGCTGCTGCATCCAAGCGCACCACTACTGTCAAGTAACACGGGTCCGCTCCACGAGCTACTGGTCGATACTCCAAGTATCACAAGGTCCCGCGAAGAAGTGTCTCAAAGGTCCGTCTCGGCACAGGGGTCTCAACGCAACAGACGGCGCGTCGACCGGACGCCCGGTCTGTGAGTTATTAGCCTTTTCGTCCCAGGGGCCCGGTTGGTTTCGTGAGCGAAACCAATCCCGGCCGTATCTCAACTGCACCCCGAACTGCCATAGGGTATACTCAAAGGGACCGTTACTCAACGTAACCACCAACGCCGCTGACGGCTCGTCAAGCGGACGTCCTGTCTGAAAGATATCAGCTTTCCCGTTCCAGGGGCCCGGTTGGATTTCGGGAACAATCCAACCCGGCCATACTCCGACTGCATCCAAAACTCGGGCGGAGTATGTCAAAAGTTCCGTCTCATCAAGAGGAAGTCAACGAAACAGACGGCGCGTCAATCGGACGCCCGGTCTGTGAGTTATTGGCATTTTCGTCTCCGGGGCCCGGTTGGTTTTTAAGGAAAAACCAACCCGACCGTACTCCACCTGCGTCCAAACCTCGGGCGGAGTATGCCAAAAGATCCTATTCACTAAGAGGAACACAACGCGACTGACGGCGCGTCAATCGGACGTTCGTGGCTCAAGACATGAGCGTTTCCGCTCCGAAGGCCCGGTTGGTTTCGTGAACGAACCAACCCGGCCGAACTCAAAGTAACCCGAAACCTTGAGTGCGATATATCGAAACGACCGTCTCGATCCAAGGATCGTGTTGCCGCAGACGGTTCGTCATTCGGAGGTCCGAGGCTCAAGTTATGAGCCAAAAACCAAATCAGGTTCGAAACGGGGGGTCCGGGTCCGGGCCGACCCGGCCCGACCCCCCCCCGGGGCGGTGCGGCGGCGGCGCGGCGGCCGGCGGCGGCAGCGGCGGCGGGCGGCGGCGGCGGGCGGCGGCGGCGGCGGGCCGCGCCGGCGGCGGCGGGCGCCGCACGGGGTGGCAGCACGCGGGGGGCTTGATTGCCCCCGCTGATTGATCAAGGCGGCACGGCTTTGAGCCGTGCCTTTGCCAAAAAACGGCCCCCGCAAGTGGGGGGCCGGCTGGACGAACGGGGGGGGCTTTGCCCCCCCCCCTCCTTTAATTGAACCGCCCCCCTCATTAAGAGGGGGGTTTGAAGAACCGGCCGGGGGTTTAATCCCCCGGTTTTATGACATCCGGCCGGCCCGCTGGCCGGCCGGTTTTTACCAACGGGACCGGAATTTCCGGTCCCGCCCTCGACTTCCGACGCCGGCGGCCCGGCCGCCGGTCTTTCCTTCCGCCGCGGCCCGGAACCGGCCGCGGTCTCCTCGTCCCGCCGCGGCCCGGAACCGGCCGCGGTCTTCGTCGTCCGGCGCGGTGCGACGGCACCACGCCCCTTTCGCCGTGCCATGAATCCTCCCAACGCGGCGCGACGGCGTCGCGTTCTTGAAGTCTCTCCTCGGCGAAGCGCGACGGCGTTGCGTAAATTAATCGCACGGCAAACCGCGTGGTGCGACGGCACCACGCCACTTTGCTTCCAACGCAAGAATTTAAACAAGAACGTTGGAGGGGGGTTCGGCCGTGTTCGTGCGGTCCGGCCCCCCCCTCGCGTTAACAATAATAACGCAACTTAAAGAAAAACATGTCACACGTTAATCTTGCTAAAATCACGATCAAGAATAAAAAAAGAGGAAACCAAAAGAAATTCAACAACCCCTACCTCGGGTTTAAGATTCGAAGAATCGTCTACGTCCCGCGGAAGACGGCGTCGCGGAGGTCGGGTGTCGCGGAAGCCGTTCGTCAAATCCGATGACGAAGGGATGCGTTCGAAGAGACACGACGATGGCGGATCTTCGTTTGCCGACGAAGAAGGTCCGAGGAGGAAGAAGAGGTCCGAAGATACCGGGTCGCCGAGTCGATGATCCTTGACGAAGTGTTAACGTTCTTCGTTGAGGATGAAGACGTTCTTCGTTCTTCGACAGAGCTTGAAGATGAGAAAGCTCTCCAAATACAAACAAAGAACTCTAAATAAAATAAGACTACCTCTTATTTTATTAACACAACACAAAAGAATTTCAATATTTGAAATTCAAAAAGGGGGTTTAACTCCCTTAATTAAATAAGGGTAACTTAAGCCATTAAAAGAGGGGTTAAGTACGTTGAGAGAAAATGAAAAGACTTAGGGGTTCGTGTGGGCCCCACCACACTTAATCCTCCCAAGGGAGGTTAAGTGGGTGTGGGTCCCACTTCTAACCTCCTTTGGTAGGTTTTTAAAAATAAGTTAAAATAAAATTTGTTTTGCACAAATTTTATTTAACTTAACTGAAAAACCCCAAAACGTAACTTTCAACCCGCAACAAACGCAACTCTCGAAAAGGTCTCTTTAAGCGAATATCGGCGCTGCGAGTTCATCGGTGCCCTCGGATTTCAATTCCGAGCACCGGATCAAAAGTTAGAAATTCCCGCTCGTTCGTTCACTGAACGTACCCGAGCCAAACTTCGGAAATTAATTCCGGGCACTCCGGGCCTCGGAATCAGGTGCCGTCTGAAACCGCGCTCTTGTAAAATTCTAAAGAAAATTAAGAAAAAATTTCCCTTGAATTTTACGGGTCTTTACATTACTCCCACCTCAGGGCTTTACGTCCCCGTAAAGCTACATCAAAAACTAGGGAAACAAAAGAGGATACTGAGCACGCATCTGAGCCTCCCGCTCCCAAGTGCTCTCCTGGAGATTCCCGTGCCTCCATCTGTTGCGCACAAGAGGAATCGATCGCCCATGTAGGGCCCGCTCCTGGATGACATGGACCTCCTCTGACGTGGCCCGGACCATCTCTGGTCCCACAAGAGCTGCAAGATTTCTTCTTTGCCGAAAAGAGAAACCTGGTCTCATCCCCTGGATGAACCACATTCTTTGCCTAAAACAGTCAATCCTAACATGGATGATACTAATCCATACTAAGGATGACGTCGTAAGGCCTCGACGCTACTACTAAGAGATCCAACCGTTACTCTCGCCTCCAAGGGTTGAGTCACACTGTCGGCATCAGTGTGTGGTAACTGGGTCTCCTCCAGTAGATGTCTCACAAGTGAGGGTCAAGTCAACAGTCAACTGGAACCTCTTAGTAACATCACAAAAGAGGACAGGAAAGAAAACATCACAAAGGATGCGTCTTTTATTATTGCAGCTCATAATACAAGACGCTACACAAAAGCAGCAAGGAACCAGAAGTACAAGGATGTATCCACTAGTTCCTCCCCTGTCCACCTGCTCCCAGAGCTCCATGATCGTAAGCTTCAGCTGCCTGAAGCTGTGCTCTCGCATGTTCACCTACTCCCTGTGGTCGGGGTGGACCTCCTGGTGGTGGTGGTGGCAGAGCCTCAAAGCGTCATCCACCACCTGCTGCTCGGCCAGCTCCTCTGCCTCGTCCGCCTCCTCCCTGCGGACCGCCACGGTCGAACCTCTGCCTCTGCCTAGGTGGTTCCTCAACCGTCTGCTGCTCCTCCGCATGGCGGGTCGGGCAGTCACGAGCCATGTGGCCTTGCCCGCCGCATGCAAAGCACTGTCTTCCACTCAAAAGACTGACTCCGCGCTGTGTGCCCTGCACTGCTGAGCCAGTGCCCTGAGATCGTCTGCCTGAAGGTCTGGTCTGTCTGGACCCCTGAGTCATCTGTCGGCTACCTGCTACCGAAGACTCCGCTACGTGCCGCCCTGCGGTGGGTCGCTGCGCTGGTGAAGACTCAGCAAGGAAGCTCTCAATCAGAAGGGCCCGCTCCAGTACTCCTGTCTGAGTCGGTAAGCTGAGGGAGATCAGCGATGCCCTGATATCGTGTCTCAAACCCTGCTCGAAGGTCCGGGCCCGGAAGAATGGGTCCCGTACCATGTCGGTCGAGTAGCGCGAGAGATCGGTAAATCTCACCGAGTACTGAGCGACCGTCATGCTGCCCTGCCGCAGCTGCAGAAGCTCCTGGATACGCACCGCACGAAGGGTGGCTGGGACGAACTCCGAGCGGAAGAGGCTCTCAAAGTCCGTCCAAAGTAGAGATGCCTCATCGTGCACCTGGAGCATCAAGCTCCACCATCGTCCTGCTGCTGCGTGTAGTAGGCTCGCAGCGAGGATCACCATGAGGTCTGCTGGTGTCCTCACTAGCCTAAACACTCGTACCACTGCCTCCAGCCAGTCCTCTGCAGCCTGGGGATCCGTCTCCCCGCGAAACCTGGGCGGTCGCTGGCGCTGAAACTCATGCAGTGCGCTGAGGCGACGTGCATCGTCAGCGGCTGCTGCTGGAAGCATCGGGGGCTCGGCGGGTAGAGCTACCGCCGGTGCCACTGCTGACAAAGGGCCCTGCACCGAGGCCTCGTCGCTCGGTGGGCTGTCGTCACGTTCGATTCTCGGAACCCTAACTGGCTGCCGTCGTGGGGCCATCCTGAAAGAAACAACGTAACACGATCAAACGATTATACCTGGTGAGATGACCTGGTTTGAGCTGTTTTAAGGGGAAAAACCTTTGAAAACACACACGCAATCAGTGTTTTCGTGCACAAAGTCGGAAATCAGTTGTCAGGGTCCTGGTGTATGGATACGTCGGCCGCCCGCACCAACACTGGACTCCCTGAACTGAAAACCACACTCGGTACTCTCAACACTATTGCTTCACAGAAAGAAAGATCAGAGTTATAAGTTCTGCGGTAGAACCGAACTCCTCTGATACCAATTTGTCACGACCCGTCCTCGGTGCCCGTGCCGTGACTACCCCAAGCCCGCCTTCCATAGGCCAGGGGTTGGCGACTAGCACCAAAGGCGTAAAATCCCGATAACTGGGAAGGCATTGCCTTTATATAGAAAACAAGCACCACAGAGTACAAGCGGAAGTAAAACACTAAGTACAAAAAGAAGAACTGAAAAGCAAAAAGGGGCCGGAAATACAAGCCCAACTGTAAAGTACAACTCGAAAGGGAAAACAACGACTGAAAAGTAAAGCTGCTACGCTGAGATGTCCACTGGAAATCCCACCTGAAGGGCGGGTACAGATAGCTCCTCTGCTCCTCGGGTCCCGCCATCCGCTCCGAGTATATCTCGCCCAGTGGTCCACCTCCGGGTACCGCCTCGTCGTATAGTCCACCTCCAGGTACCGTCCAGTCCTCGAACACTCGGCCTCTGTCAGCACTGTCCGTCGTCTGCAACCAACACAACGAGGTGCGGGCATAGCCCGTGCAGGGGTGAGTATAACGATACTCAGTAGGGACCCCGAGACCCTCAAGGTCTCACTAAAACCAACAAGGATAAACACAAGAAGATCTCAACAGATAAACCCTACTTAGGTATATGCCCAAACATATACCTAAGTTATCAAGTAACCCATCTCAATCATGAGGAAACACAAGGATTGTGAAATCGACGGATAACCACTACCCGGGTATATGCCCATACATATACCAAAGTTAGCAAGTGACCCATCTCAATCATGAAGTAAACACAAGGTCAAAAGTCTCAGCTCAAACCAGGATTTTCATTATCGAAACCGTAACTGCTGAAGAGCTCCGTCTCTAGAGTGTACAGTGGTCCTGTCACGACTCCGAGGCTGCCGCTCACTAACCTAGGACTGCTGAAGTACTCCTCCTGTCGAGTACTGCGGGTCTGCTGCCAACTACCAGGCGCTCCGTCCGCTGAGGGTCTGCTGCCAAATACCGGGCGCTACCCAGATAGCCTACTGAGGTACTCCTCCTGTCGAGTACCGCGGGTCTGCTGCCAACTACCAGGCGCTCCGTCCGCCGTGGGTCTGCCGCCAAGTACCGGGCGCTCCGTCCACTGGGCTAGTCGACTCACTCCAAGTCGAGTCGGTCAAGCAGTCGTCAGGTCTCAGCCGGCTACACGGTCTCCGTACTCTGCACGCTCGTCTCCACCGTCGCGGGTCTGTCGCTACAACCAAGCGCACACACTCCGTAGAGTATCGCGGGTCCGCCGCTACAACCAAGCTCTCCACCGCCAAGGGTCTGCTGCTGCATCCAAGCGCACCACTACTGTCAAGTAACACGGGTCCGCTCCACGAGCTACTGGTCGATACTCCAAGTATCACAAGGTCCCGCGAAGAAGTGTCTCAAAGGTCCGTCTCGGCACAGGGGTCTCAACGCAACAGACGGCGCGTCGACCGGACGCCCGGTCTGTGAGTTATTAGCCTTTTCGTCCCAGGGGCCCGGTTGGTTTCGTGAGCGAAACCAATCCCGGCCGTATCTCAACTGCACCCCGAACTGCCATAGGGTATACTCAAAGGGACCGTTACTCAACGTAACCACCAACGCCGCTGACGGCTCGTCAAGCGGACGTCCTGTCTGAAAGATATCAGCTTTCCCGTTCCAGGGGCCCGGTTGGATTTCGGGAACAATCCAACCCGGCCATACTCCGACTGCATCCAAAACTCGGGCGGAGTATGTCAAAAGTTCCGTCTCATCAAGAGGAAGTCAACGAAACAGACGGCGCGTCAATCGGACGCCCGGTCTGTGAGTTATTGGCATTTTCGTCTCCGGGGCCCGGTTGGTTTTTAAGGAAAAACCAACCCGACCGTACTCCACCTGCGTCCAAACCTCGGGCGGAGTATGCCAAAAGATCCGATTCACTAAGAGGAACACAACGCGACTGACGGCGCGTCAATCGGACGTTCGTGGCTCAAGACATGAGCGTTTCCGCTCCGAAGGCCCGGTTGGTTTCGTGAACGAACCAACCCGGCCGAACTCAAAGTAACCCGAAACCTTGAGTGCGATATATCGAAACGACCGTCTCGATCCAAGGATCGCGTTTCCGCAGACGGTTCGTCATTCGGAGGTCCGAGGCTCATGTTATGAGCCAAAAACCAAATCAGGTTCGAAACGGGGGGTCCGGGTCCGGGCCGACCCGGCCCGACCCCCCCCGGGGCGGTGTGGCGGCGGCGGGCGGCGGCGGCGGGCGGCGGCGGCGGGCGGCGGCGGCGGGCCGCGCCGGTGGCGGCGGGCGCCGCACGGGGTGGCAGCACGCGGGGGGCTTGATTGCCCCCGCTGATTGATCAAGGCGGCACGGCTTTGAGCCGTGCCTTTGCCAAAAAACGGCCCCCGCAAGTGGGGGGCCGGCTGGACGAACCGGGGGGGCTTTGCCCCCCCCCCCCTCCTTTAATTGAACCGCCCCCCTCATTAAGAGGGGGGTTTGAAGAACCGGCCGGGGGTGTAATCCCCCGGTTTTATGACATCCGGCCGGCCCGCTGGCCGGCCGGTTTTTACCAACGGGACCGGAATTTCCGGTCCCGCCCTCGACTTCCGACGCCGGCGGCCCGGCCGCCGGTCTTTCCTTCCGCCGCGGCCCGGAACCGGCCGCGGTCTCCTCGTCCCGCCGCGGCCCGGAACCGGCCGCGGTCTTCGTCGTCCGGCGCGGTGCGACGGCACCGCGCCCCTTTCGCCGTGCCATGAATCCTCCCAACGCGGCGCGACGGCGTCACGTTCTTGAAGTCTCTCCTCGGCGAAGCGCGACGGCGTTGCGTAAATTAATCGCACGGCAAACCGCGTGGTGCGACGGCACCACGCCACTTTGCTTCCAACGCAAGAATTTAAACAAGAACGTTGGAGGGGGGTTCGGCCGTGTTCGTGCGGTCCGGCCCCCCCCCCTCGCGTTAACAATAATAACGCAACTTAAAGAAAAACATGTCACACGTTAATCTTGCTAAAATCACGATCAAGAATAAAAAAAGAGGAAACCAAAAGAAATTCAACAACCCCTACCTCGGGTTTAAGATTCGAAGAATCGTCTACGTCCCGCGGAAGACGGCGTCGCGGAGGTCGGGTGTCGCGGAAGCCGTTCGTCAAATCCGATGACGAAGGGATGCGTTCGAAGAGACACGACGATGGCGGATCTTCGTTTGCCGACGAAGAAGGTCCGAGGAGGAAGAAGAGGTCCGAAGATACCGGGTCGCCGAGTCGATGATCCTTGACGAAGTGTTAACGTTCTTCGTTGAGGATGAAGACGTTCTTCGTTCTTCGACAGAGCTTGAAGATGAGAAAGCTCTCCAAAGACAAACAAAGAACTCTAAATAAAATAAGACTACCTCTTATTTTATTAACACAACACAAAAGAATTTCAATATTTGAAATTCAAAAAGGGGGTTTAACTCCCTTAATTAAATAAGGGTAACTTAAGCCATTAAAAGAGGGGTTAAGTATGTTGAGAGAAAATGAAAAGACTTAGGGGTTCGTGTGGGCCCCACCACACTTAATCCTCCCAAGGGAGGTTAAGTGGGTGTGGGTCCCACTTCTAACCTCCTTTGGTAGGTTTTTAAAAATAAGTTAAAATAAAATTTGTTTTGCACAAATTTTATTTAACTTAACTGAAAAACCCCAAAACGTAACTTTCAACCCGCAACAAACGCAACTCCCGAAAAGGTCTCTTTAAGCGAATATCGGCGCTGCGAGTTCATCGGTGCCCTCGGATTTCAATTCCGAGCACCAGATCAAAAGTTAGAAATTCCCGCTCGTTCGTTCACTGAACGTACCCGAGCCAAACTTCGGAAATTAATTCCGGGCACTCCGGGCCTCGGAATCAGGTGCCGTCTGAAACCGCGCTCTTGTAAAATTCTAAAGAAAATTAAGAAAAAATTTCCCTTGAATTTTACGGGTCTTTACATTGTTGATCTCAAGATAATCAATTCAATGGTGCATTGACCCATCCATATTTATGATGAAGATGTCTACTACACCCCATTGTGAAGCACATTGGTGTATTAAACCTTTATATATATTCTCCTATAATTTTTTCTCCATCCCCTTAACTTCCACAACATACTTTATATAAAGAGTGTTGGATAATGGAAATTCCAAATGTACACTCTAGATTGAAAATTCAACCTCTCGACTAGGAGGAAGTAGTGGAAATTCCCTAGGAAACACATCAGAGTAATCTATCACAATGGTTATGTTTTCAAGGGTGATTATTTCTTTATAATCAATCTTTTGAGTCAGATATACATTCTCCTTGGGAAATAATATCCATCTTGAGATTTTGGTGCGAAAGAAGATTAATCATCCTCATTACACTTGTATAGAATCATGGGTGGATTCATGGTATAGAGATTAGTTTCCTACCTATGACAATTTATGTTGGGTGTATATAGAAAAAGTTAATCCATAATGGGAATTGCATCAAATTACAAATAATGGAGTATGACAAGGTTTGTGTAATTTTTCTCCCACAAATATTTACCGGGTAGGAGTAATATACTTGGGATTTAATAATTTCCCCATTTTCCATTTTCAATGACAACTAAAATTCCATGATTTTTGGTGGTCTTTGAACAGGTCTACTAAACATTTGTAAAATAAAATGAATTCATAGGATGAGAGTCGAAAGTATGATTTTTATTATTGAATCAATAACTAGAATACCTATCACACATTCATTATTGGGATCCATGTTAGTGGTTGTGATGGAAATAGATCGACCTTGGTGCCATTAAAGTTACTGGTTATATTCGTAAATAATTTATTTAGTACATTGATTTGAAAAGATCCATGGTTACATATAGTTGATGAAATAAACAATTCTATGAGGGTTGACTAGATAATTTCATTCATCCATCACATTAGTGGTTTCCTCCCATTTTCAATCATTAGCTAGGGTTCCTTCCTTCCCATACCTAAATTATTTCCTCTTTCTCCATAGGAAATTTCCCAGGTGATTCTTTACACACCATTGAATCATGGGATGTTGAAATTTCATATAACCATTAGATTTATCAATTATATTTGAAAAATTACAATCCACTTTCCACAACTTATCCCCATGATACCCTTGAGATTCACTGACATACATTTCAACTTTGAGGGAACATTAGAAAATTTCCTTGTAGCCACTGAAGTCACTATTTTCTATAGATTTTAATAGATTAGGTTTTATCCCCCCAAAGAAGATATTAACATTTAATTTTGGGGTAAAAAAAATTGGATGCGCATCATGAATGTCTTGTGAGGTTTTCATCATATACCCAAATAGAATCATCATCGTTTTTCTGTGTGAGAGGAATTGCCCTTCCATTTTATGTTGGGGAGTGAGATGAAAATATTTATAAAAAAACATAATCTATTATACCTTTCACTATATAGATTTGATCTCTTTCTCAAGATTCATACTCTTGATCAATGCACATCACTGATCAAATTATCCCTCTATATGATAACAAGTTAATATAACCTTCTATTGTTTGGAATATTTATGAATTGAGATGATCTTCTCAATGGAGTTGATTTATTTTTCCACAGTTAAGGGATCATATGATTTTTTTAAAAGTAGGAGACATTTTTCAAATAATGATCTCGATTATATCTTGTTGTCACATGGGGGGATTTGGATTCTCCTCATAATCTTGTAATCTATTCCGATCATGACTTAGCTGAGAGAGTATTGTCATGATGATCAGGATTCCTGCTCCCATCAGGTTGGGGATCTCATTGGGGAATTCATCACATTTTTTGTCACATTTATTGTTTACTCGATTCCTCTTATTTATATCAGTAGGATAGAATAAAAAGAAAAGTATGGATGAGTATTTTTAAACTATTAAATATGTATAGGGGAATCTAATGACATTAAAGGGATACCATTTATAATACACATATTTACATAACATATAAATATCTAGGATTCAATATATGTTATCCATGATATATTTCATAACATATATTCTTCTGGGAAATTTTTATGTTCACTTAATAATGGGTTGTAATGAGATTATGAATTTACCATATAATTCCCCCTGAGAGTATCAAACTAGGTGTGTAGTAGGGCCCATTGTCATATACCAGGTTACGGAGACTCAAGCCCAAAACACCTTGTCATAGTTGTTACCCCTAGGTCAGTCTATTCCAGAACCACATCCACTTGTAGTATCTATATAAGGATATATTTTCTGGATAAACCACTTACTCTATACTAACCATAATTTATGGGTTTTTTCATAAATAAAGTCTTATCCATAATGATTTCCCTATAGATTTCTAATCCGAATCCTTAAAAAAACAAAACATTTCTTTTGAAACCTACTATAACAACCATTCTCTTCATTACACATTAATGAAATATTTATTACATAAAATTACACATAATAAAACTAGGAATATTGATAATTCTAGTGTATATAGGAATAATGAATATTACAGGTCTACTTAAAATATGGAAAACTCTATCTTTAGTTACATCTTCTTTACCATGATCTAACTTAATACTACACAGAATATCCTGGGGAAACACATAATAAAGGGGTGAGATATAAGTAACCATAAGAGAATAAATAAGACATAAAATCAAGAGAAAAAACATGTTAGATAATAATATTATTAATGGGGTATAAAAAGAGTATAAATCATAAAAATGAATAACCAGTCATCATATTACATGATAATAATAAAGGAAACATGGGAAATGTGGCAACAACTTAAAACACTTCATTATAAACATAACTCAAGGCTAACTACCAAGAAATAATAAATGAAAAATTAACATTAAGGAATCGGGTTCAATCCATTTCCCAATATGACATATCATGATGCTGAATATTACCCAATACATTAGTGTATTATATAATTTTAGGCACACCCATCACATTTATTTCATTCTCTTGCTTACATATGAAACATAAATAAAAAAACATGGATTCATTAATCATCATAATTTATTCAATGATTATGGAGTGTGGATTACATACATTTAGTTCCCCAATAAAAAAATATATGTGCATAAAGGTGAACATACATGATAGAAAATGTGTAATGTAATCACCACACAATTAATTTAAATTGGAAATGCGTGGTGATATTTTAGAAGCATAATGATGTCATATAGATATTAAAAAAAGTGGGTTTATGAGAGGGAAATGGGTCACTTTTAGAATTAATTTCAAATTGGTAATAATATGGACACGAGAAAACATATCCAAACATTATAAATAGGAAATAGAAGGCATAAGGTAATGAAGAAATATGAATACAGAAAAGAATCATAATTGTATTTTAGAATGATAGCAGGTGTACATAAAGGATATTGAGGTCATAATGATAGTGAAAGGGGGATTTAATAGGTTATAAATTAAATTATAATTAATGTTAATATTTTACATCTTTTCACAACATAAAGAAATGGAATTTAAGACACATAACACAAATAAAGTTCTTGAAAGGATGCGTGAAAAGAGAAATCCATTACATTAGTGTATTCCTCTAAAAAATATAGAGGAGATTATTGAGAGAATGGGGGGAACCTTGGGGGGATTATATAGTGTGAATTTCAGATTATGGACATTATACAAGGAGTTTAAGTGAAGAGTAAATAGAGATAGGGTGGGTTTATGTAGGAAATGAGTGGGATATCATTATTATTTAGGTTTTGGACTCTACATAATAAAACAACCAAAACCACAAACCATATCATGGTTTTCCCATGGTTCCCAAAAAATGGGAGTGGTCCTTTTTATATTATATGTACAAGGACCAAATTAAACAAAATAATGTCTTTGATTAATTTTAGGTGATCCGTACTCTTAATGAAATTATACTAAAACCGTAAATTTTATTAATGATTTTGAAGGAATAATAATTGATTTAAAAATTAATTAAATAAACTAATATTCTCATTATTTTAAATAAAAACCATATAACTGGTCTTTTATAACTTTTACAATATTTATTACATCACTTTTGGGTCATTATGACATCATAATGCACAATGTATATTTATACATTATTTAATTCTTACAAAAAATTCAACTACATTAAAAACTTACAAAAAAATTAATATTTTATAAATTCAATGATGTGATTCCATAAATAATATTAATTTTATCAAAATAATATTCTATATAGATGTATTTTGAATTTTAAAAAAATGTCAATATTTATTGATAAATGAAGAGTTTTTTGATAATAATAGTTTTCAAACCATTATTAAAATTATATTTTAATTGATAAAAAATATATGATTATTTATATTTAATAAGAATTATTTAAAAGAAATATTTTACTAAAATATTATTTAATTAACAATTCCATTAATTCATCAAAATAAATTCCTTAATTTAATTTGAATATTACCATAAAAAAAATTGTACTTTATTGTATCAAAATAAAAATCCATTATAAAGATAAAAATAGGATGAAAATAGATTCATTATTTTATTAAAAACAGTGAAGAAGATCATATTTATTGTTTCTTTATATATATCCATTTAAGACTCTAGCTAATTCCTAGAGGATAAGGCACACAACTGTGAGATTTTTAGGGGGATGGTTTAGTCTACATGGTTTGGGTCATGATATCCTGGAGCTTTAACTTCTCCCATAAGTGTTCTCTCTCAGGATTTTTTTGTTGGATATTATATTGGGATTCCAAAAGGGAGAATCCTAGAGATTCTATTTCTCTTTTAATCTAGGATAAATGGGATTCATAGTGTACAATCCTATTTTTTAGGAAATCAATTCCATATTCTGTTTTAATTGGATTTCATAAAACTCTACATTTATTATAATCATCTCATCAATGTTCAATGCCTATATTATAAATAGTAATGATTCTTAATAGTAATTTAAATCCAATAAGATATATCCAAGGATGTGCATGTGTTTTTTTAAACATATTACAAAATAATACATTTAATTAAATCAAAAGGGAAATGTTATTTATAAAAGTTTGGGTCATTAAACTACATCTCGGGTAACCTATTTCGATCATGGGATAATATCCAGTGTAACCTATTTTAGAATTGGGAAAACTTCCCTTGTACCCTTTTTTGTGATTGGGATAGCCTCTCGTATAACATATGAGATTATTAAAAATTAATTGTTTCCCAATTTTATTTGATGGATTTATAATTTTTAGGCCCACCCATAATATATTTATTTCTATTCATATGAATGGTAAAAAATCATGAAAATATTTGTCATTACATCATAACATAACCCGTAGAAATGAAAATGAGTTTCATTGAGGTTACATTATAATAACCATAAAACATACTGATAAATAATAAGGATAATTTCATAGAATCATATCCCATATCAACAAAAAGTAACATGAAAGGATGTTACCGTAGATGAAAAATTCTTTTTAATGATCATTTCAATGTTTCTTGTTGAACAAAACTCATGCATTTTCAATGCATGATTTGAAGAGAGGTTGTAGCTAGTATAGACATAGACCATTATATTTCTATTGGGCATGAGGTGAATGGGTCGAGGAATTCTGACTTGAAATGAAAAAGGGTAGTTAGTCAGTAGAAAAACCTTCACATTAGTGGACGTGACATGATCATAGATCTCTACAAGGTTAATGTGGTGGTCTTTAAGGAGGTATATATTTTCTTAGTATGTATTTTTTATGAAAAATAATAGTCTTGATAAGCTATTTCAATTTAATAGTGTTGTGTTTTTTAGTGGATGAAATGAAATTTTCCCTTATGGGTTCATAGGATCATCATGTGAGATGAGAATGCCTTGTGTGCAGAATATTGTTCCCAATCACCCATCAGTTGGTGATTTAGGCTATATTTGTGATAGGAATATTATATTCATAACATCATACCATTATAGTGGATTTTATGAACATATTTTTAGAGTATTTATTAGTATATAATCCTCATATAAAGATATAATTCTATAATTATCTACAACCCTTAACAACTCATATTTTCTATTACATACTATATATTATCATATAATCTAAAGGAGTTGAAGGTTTATCTTGTATTGTTTATGGAGAAACAAACTCATTAGATAGAGTGTGTTTTTAAGGGATTCCATATTTTTTTATCCATAAAGTCCCCTGAAATAATGAGGATTTGTAATGACTATTTCTACCCAAATTGAGTGATATTTTAGAAAAAATTCACTTTACAGAGGATCAGTGAAATCTTTGACCACATCAATGTGGTGAAGTCATTATAAATGATCGATCATAGGTCCTACTATCACCGATTTTAATTGTACATGGAGGATATATAAAGGTGCTATTTTGATATCATTATTAACACTATTGGCTTATAATGATTTCCATTCAAATGATAAAGACCCATGGCTATCACCATCGGTCACATAATCATGATATTTCACCACTTCATTGAATAATTTTTTATAGAATTTATCAATGTAATCCTAATTTATTTATCACTAGAGGATGAGAATTCGAAAATATAAAAATTTTCCTAGAATTTATTTAAGATAGATAGCTTTAGGTTTACTTTTGAAGTGTATTTTTTATATTCTAGATGTCCACTTCGTAGGTAATCCCATCTCAGATGGAGATATTGTCCCATACCAACCCGGGTTGACCTTGAATCGGTCACCTGAGCCTGTCCGCGGCATGGCCTGAAGGGCGTTCTCGATCCCCCCGGGCTGGAAACTAGTTGTGGGCATAAAATTTAATCAATGGGAATGATTTGTACCATAAAGATAAATAAATAATCAAGAATAAGAAGAACAATAAAACTGAACTCTATCAGCGGAATATAAAATAAAACCAAACATACCTCCCTGTGACCTTCTAGGTCACTACCGAACTTAGACTCTACCCTTCTCCAACACTGAGCAGCTGAACCAGGAACCTAAACAAGAACTAAACCTGAAAATGAAAGAATATGATAGGCATGATCATCGAGATGCTCAGTAGGGATGCCGAATATAACCACTTGATTAAAGTATTACCTTTCCCAAAACAGTCCAATAACACAAGTTTGAAATAAAAATATAAAAGTATGGTTTTCACATTTTAAAAATAAGAAACATGTTTTTCCAACATAAAAACCCAATGAATGCTACATAGAATTTCCAAAATCATTTTTCATTTTATAAAAAAAACCAAAATAGAATATACCAAAGATGGGCTAGTGTAAAACAAGTAAAATTTGATAACTGAAAATAAACTAGTGCAATGTATAGTAAACAAGAAATTTAAATAATCTAGTAACCATTGGTGATCCTAAACATCCCTTGAAGACCCCTGGATGTTATCGGTTTCAGAACCACCTGCTGGCTTATGGTGAAGCTCTTAAGTTTATAAACAACTAGCCACCCTAAACAGACCAATCTAGTGGAAAAGCCCACCAAACCTAACAAAAAATACAATGGGTACCAACCCATTTAATCGAGGTTGGTTAGTAACCATCACTTGATCATCTAAAAGACGCCCAAGAACTTGTGGTGGTTACAATAATTTTGTGTAGGTGGGAAGGACCTTGCACGCGTGACTCATCTCATCGCACTTGCTTTCCCCAACCACAGACGCTTCCTCTATGTTCACCCATAAAGGGTCACACTAGATATGAGCACCTCATATACATGATCAATAATTAACATTAAACAAAGTGCCAAATGGTCCATCTCATCATATTCATATCAGAATCGTTTTTCTAGATGAACAATTTAAAACTCCAATTAGGCACACACAACATTCCAACACAACCCATTATAAAAGTTAACAAAAAAATTCACCCATGAGTTAATAGAGCTAAAATGGCTTTTAAGTCCAAATTATCTCATATATTTTTGGTAAAACCTTTCAAACTTTTAATGAAAAACACAGAAAACAACCAAACAACCTCTCGAGCCTAACATTTTTTCAAAACAGACACTAAGGGCAAAACAGACACACCCTTTGAGATTTCATTTCATCCCTCTCATAAAATCCACTCAAAAGACCAGATATTATTTAGAAAGTAAAAACCATTTATAAGACCAAGGTTTTAATAAAACATTGATTTAAATGACATTTTCATTTGAAGGAATATATACATCTGCACCTAGTGCACCCATGGAGGTGTCAACATCCAATGACACTCCTATTGTTCAAGAAAATAACCAACACTATTTCCAAAAAACTGTCACTTTTTTAAAACTAAAACCCACCACTCAGATTATTTGAAATGAACACACTACAACAATAAAAACCAAATATCCCCCTTTTTATAACACCTTAACACAATTAAAAAGTTAAAAAAAATACCAAAAGCATACACCAAACTAAATTCACAAATAACCAATACCAACACAAAAGATAATGAAAGCTAAAAATTTCATACAAAAACATAAATTCTACTTTGAATAACTATATTATTTTATCAAATACACTATGTACACATGATCAAAGAGACCCCTCTTTATATGCATAAGATAATCATTTTAACAACTTTTGAAAACATCATAAACACCAAACAAAATCAATTTTATGTAAACTAAAATTGCGAATCAATTAAAAATATTATAATTTGAAGAATACAAGTGTTAAAGGAATGAATCAGAAAGGAAAAACTAGATTCACCTACCTCAAATGAAAGCGGACATGAAAAACTTCTATAAAAGGAAGAACAATCCATGCGGAGCAACCACACTCGCTAGACAACAAGAAAAACACAGAAACAAAACCTAGAATAGAATAACGATTATCCTAATTAAATAAAAACCAATAATTATATTAAATGAAATAAATAAATAAATAAATAAATAAATAAATAATTATACCTGAGGAGGGATGTGGGTTGGCCGTGCGCATGAGGGTTCGTATGCGCCGCTTGCTAGGGCAAAGAGGATGGAGGCTGGGAGGCCAATGCGGAGGTGGTCGGTGCACATGTTACTGGTACGAAGTTGGTCGGCATGACGGAGGTCTGCTGCGGGGTGCACCATTGAGAGGAAAACCGGCTGCGGGTGTGCCGGTGATAGAGAGGCTGGTCGCGGGTAGGACGCTGGAGCAGTGGGTCAGAGCTCCAATGAGGAGGCAATTGGCCCGAGCAGGGTCAGGCCAGAGGTTGGGCGGGTGGCCGGAGGTTCCTAGATGGTGCAGAAGAAGGACGATGTGTTAGGGCAAGGTGACTAGCTGGAGGTCCTACGAGGGGGGGCTGCTGGCTGCGTCAGGAAGGAGCCAGGAGGGTGAGGGGTCCCAGGCAAGGTAAGGGTAGGTGTTGTGGGGTCCTAGGAGAGTGCGGAAAGGAGAGCAGGGGGCGGGATCCGGATGCAGGAAGAGGGCTAGGGCATGGCGTGGGGTTGGCCGAGATGCATTGAGGGGGTAGCAATGAAGGGTACTGGAGTGGCAGAAGGCCAGAGGGGGCGGGGCTCCTGGTGTGTGCATGCTGAAGAAGGGGAGGGGGAGCGCAGTCCGCATAGGGTATGGTGAGGGGGGGGGGGCTGGCTGGCTGAGAAATAGGGATATGCACTTTTTAACACTCTATGTTATAAAAACAATAATAATTATTATAACAATATTATTAATAAAAATCATATTATTATTATTATTATTATTATTATTAATAATTTTATAAAATTCAGTTTAATTTAATTTAACCTACTTTTTTTCATTTAATATTTAAATTAATTAATTAATCTATTATAAAAAACCGGGGTAGTTGAATTGGTCGCCTGATGTCCGATGCACGATTGAGCAAACTGCTCCCGAACCGTGCCACCCGGTACTACCCGCGCGCAGGGTCACATCATGCACTTGCCGCATTGTTCTATAAACTGTGTGCGAGTCACACACCATAACTCTGTCTCACCCAAGCATCCATGTGGGCACCACACAACGACTTCTAACCATGTAGGATGACCGTGCAATAGTGAAAACATGTCCTAAAACCCAAAATAATAATTAAAGTAATTAAAAATGATCAATATGTCCAATCAGTGTTTGAAAATTCACCCCACCACAGACACTTTAGGCCCCCAAAAAGTCACGAAGCCGCACTTTAATGAAGAATTGAGTCCCTGCCCAAACAAAACCAGAAGAACCAAAGAAAACTATGAATCTTGGGTTGACCTAACTCTACCCAGGTCACACACGAACGATTCAAGAGAAAAACTGGATATCGAGGTTATGGATAGAAAATTAAGGGCTTATCCCCACCACAAGAACTCAACTAGGGATGAAATTTAACACCCAAACATGCCACCCTAGGAAAGGGGTGTTGTCGTGGGAACTCCCAAAAGATCCAAACTAACATGTATAGCACGAGCGAAACAACACCTCCATTGAAACATGGAACTCTAGACCCAGAACAAATACCCCAAACATGAGAGAGAAACCCCTAAGAAAAACATAACTCAAATAGTGTACCCATGTATAACCATAAGCCACAACTCCTTCACAGACACTTATATATCCAAATGAACACTTCTAAACCAAGATCAACACATACAGAGGCCAAAAAAACATTTAAGTAAATCACAAGATTTAGAAAACCACATTCACACAACCAGGACTACTTAAATTAAAATAGGATGAGTCCATGATGACTTCACGATAAAACCATGAACTTACAACAAAGCCAAAACATTAACAAGAATAGAAAAGAGAATGAAAAGAATTTAAATGTTCCACTTCCAACATGGAACACAAATCCTGAACTGAGGCTTCACACCCCTGGCAACTCTTGACTGTGCGAGAGCTTCTCCCCAAGACCCGTGGCTAGGGCACTTATGGCTGAATCATCCCCTACATAACAGTTAGGCAATGGAATTTCTTTGGTCACAACGTCTTCTTCAGGCGACACTTCCTGCAAAAAATCTCCAAGTGACCCAAACACCCACAATGATGGCACGTCTTTGGAGGGACCCGACATGACAACTTCACATTCCCAAACTAGACACACTAGTGGCACACCACTAAATGGTACAATGAACTGGAACGCAAAACCACTGCAAAAGATGCTTTAGAAACAGGTTCATCTGGCACACCCTGATCGCCATATGGAGAACCTTTGCAAGCAACTGAATGCATTGGATTTCCAACCATCTTTGCTCTGGAGACCAAATCAGCTAAAAAAACATCATCTGCTGACTTCTAAAAATGATGGTCCTCATAATGGAGGACCTTCTCATTGATCTCTAGATGAACACCCCCAATGAAGAGAGAAGTCTTCATTAGATCCTATGATACTACCTCTAGGGAAAAGAAAACAAGCTCCCTAAAATGTATAATATAAGTCATCACCATCTATTGTCCTTGTTGAATGAGACTTAGATCTTCTAATCTCTTCATCATCACCTATTCAGTTAGAAACCATCAGTGAAAGACAGATTTAATGACATCCCACATCATCTCAACATGCATTGATTGTGGGGAAACCAACACCCATTCGTCAAGTGTTGGACCTTTGAACAAGCCCAAAACTACACGCACTCTGATATCTTCAGGAGTTACTAATACCTTGAAGACACGCTCGCCCTCTTCAAGCCACTCTACTACCTCTAATAGACCCTGATCATTGTGAAGGATCGGCAATGTCCGTGAACGACCAAAAACTGGGCATGTCTTATTGGAAACCTTGGTGACCATTCTAGGTGGAATTTTCTGAACACCATATAAAACATGGATCCAAAACTTATATCAAGCTAAAAAACATCAAATAAAGCACCTTCATCCCAAACAACCAGCCCAACAGAAACTAGAAAAAAAACCCAAATCAATAAAATTCTTCTTCCAAAATCCAGTTTCCATTGTTGATTTCAAAACCGCCTTCCTTCAAAGACACTTTCCAAATACTAGACCCACTTTTCAAACCACAATCAATTTTTTTAAAAAAAATTTCCCTTTATCATTATAAGAAACATGCTTACATCAATCAAAAATAAAACAAAACCCAACTTACAAAGAATCATCAGGATGAGGAACTAACAGTTATGCTTAACTTGGTGATATGGTTGTGAGCCACGCCCCAAGCCAGTGTAAACGACTAGGAGAAGCTCAACCATGAAATCATACTCCGTGTGGATCACCACTCTATGTGGGGTCATGACATGTCATTGGTCCGCCTCCATTGTCATTCCTCAACCCAAAGACAAAATCCAAAGACTCCAAACCCATACTCTCCTGAAAACTTGAGGTTCGAAACTCGCAAGGGTCATGACGTCCTTCCCGTACCAACCTCTCGAGTCCCGATAGTCATAATATCCAACTACCAAACACCCCAAATAATAAGGGCCTCCTTTGATAACATTTTTTCATGAATCAACCTGAGTCAACCTTGAACGGGTCAACCAAGCCAGTCCATGACATGGCCCGAAGGGTGTTCTCGATCCCCACGGGCTGGCTACCAGTGCCGATCATAAATATTTAATCACTATGAATGACTTGGCCCATAAAGATAAATAAATAAACAAGAATAAGTTGATCAATAAAACTAAACTCTAGTAGTATAAAAGAAAATAAAACTGAACATACCTATTTGGGATCTTCTAGGTCAGCACACAAATTAGTCTCAAACTTGCCCCAACACTGCGCATCTGAACCAGGAACCTGAACAGGAACTGAACCTGCAACTGAAAGAATATGATTGGCATTAGCACCGAGATTCTCAGTTGGGATGCCGAGTTTACCCATAGAATTCAAGTATTCCCTTTCCAAAAATAGTCCAATAACACAAGTTTTAAATACAAATATATTAGTAGGGTTTTCAAATTTTAAAAATAAGCAACATGTTTTTCCCACTTAAAAACCGAACCCATGCAACATAAAATTTCCAAAATCATTTGTTATTTTATAAAAAAAATACAAAATAGAATATACAAAAGTTGGGATAGAGTAAAACAATTGAAAAGTGCAAACTAAAAATCAAATAGTGAAATGGAAAGTAAACAAGCAATGTAAATAACCCAGTAACCATGGGTGATCCTAAAAATCCCTAGAAGACCCATATACATACTTGGTTTCATAACCACCTATCAGTGTATGGTGAAGATCCTATGTCTATAACTAACTGGACACCCTAAACTGACCAATCTAGTGGAAAAGCCATCCTGGCCTAACAAACAATACAGGGTGTACTAACCCGTCTAATTGGGGTTAGTCAGAAACTGTCACTCGATCATTTAACAAACACCCAAGAACCCATGGTGGTTATAATAATACCGTGTATGTTGTATGTACCTTGCAAGTATGACTCACCTCACCACACTTGCCTCCCCAAACATAGAAATTTCCTATACGTTCACCCATAAGGGGTTACGCTAGACCAGAGTGCCTCATATTCATGTTTAATCATTCACATTAAACAATGTGACATCCAGGCCTTCACATCATGTTCATATAGAAACAATTTTTCTAAAAAAACCATTTAAAACTCCAATCAGGAATACACAAAACATTCCAACAAAACCCATTCTAAAAGTTAACACAAAAATCACCCATGAGTTAAAAGATCGAAATGGGACTTTATGTCCAATGTGTCTAATGCATTTTTTGTAAAACCTTTAAAAAATTTAAATAAAAAGACAAAAAACAGCCAAATGTCCTCTCGAGCCTAACATTTTTCGAAACAGACACTAAGGGTCAAACAAGCACACCCTTTGAGATTTCCATTCAAACCTCTCATAAAGGCCACCCAAAGGACCAGATCTTATTTAGAATGAATAACTAGTTAAAGGACCAAGGTTTTAAGAAAAAACTATTTTAAATATCATTTTCATTTGAAGGAACATCCATGTTTTCACCTATTTCACCCATGGATGTGTCAAAATCCAATGACACACATATAGTTAAAGAAAATAACCAACATTATTTCCACAAAATGTTCACTTTTTTTGAAACTAAAACCAACCACTTAATTTCTTTGAAAAGAACACACCGCCACATTGAAAACCAAAGATTCGCCTTTTTATAACACATTAACACAATTAAAAAGTTACACCAATTCCAAAATTACACACAAAACTAAATTCCCCAATAACCAATACCAACACACAACATAAAAAAAGATGAACATTTCATAAAAAAGATGAATTCAACTTTGAAAAACTGTAGTATTTTATAAAATACGCTATGTACACATGACCAAAGAGACCCCTATTTATATGCCTAAGAGAATAATTTAACATCTTCTAAAAAGTTCATAAACACAAAATAAGATCAATTTTAGGTAAACTAAGATTGTGAATCAATTAAAAATATAATAATTTAAATAATACAAGTGTTAAAGAAATGCATCAGAAAGGAAAAACTCAGATTCGCCTACGTCAATTGAGTGCAGACACGACAAACATTGATGGAAGGAAGAAAAATCCCTAAGGAGAAACCACACTCGCTAAACAGCGATAAAAACAAAGAAACACAACCCAAAATGTAATTATGATTAGCAAGATTAAATAAAAACCAATAATTAAAAGAACAGAAATAAATAAATAAATAAATAAATAATTATAACTAAAGAGGGAAGCGGGTTGGTTGTGCACACGAGGGTTCAGGTGTGCCACTAGCTGGGGCAAAGAGGCCAAAGGCTGGAAGGACAATGCAGAGGTAGTTAGTGCACATGTGGCCGGTACGAAGGTGGTCGACATGTGGAAGGTCGACCATGAGGTGTGCTAGCTAGTGGAAAATTGGACACGGGTGCGCCGATGAGAGGGGGGCCGGCCGCATGTAGGATGCTGGGGATGCAGGTCAGAGCTACAATGAAGAGGTGGTTTCCCTGATTAGGGTCACTCTGGAGGTTGGGTGGGTGGTTGGAGCTTCCTAGATGGTGTAGAATAAGGCCGATGTGGTAGGGAGATGTAGGCGGCTAGAGGTCCAGTGAGGGGTGCTGCTGGCCGCGTCGGGAAGGATCCGGGAGGTTGAGGGGTCCTGGGTGAGGTGACGGTAGGGGTGCGGGGTCCTGAGCGTGTGCGGTGGGTTAGTAGGGGGAAGGAGGAAGATGTAGGAAGAGGGCTAGGGCATAACGCGGGGTCATCCGGGGTGTGTTGAGGGGGTGCCGACGAAGGGTGCTGGGGCGGTAGAAGGCCTGAGGGGGAGAGGATCCTAGTGCGCGCATGAAAACAAAGGGGAGGGGGAGGGTGGAACGCGTAGGGTATGGGGAGGGGGGAGGGGGTGGCATGTAATTAGGATTTTGTTCCTTTTTTCACTATATGTAATAATAATAATAATAACAGTATTATTATTAAAAATTATATTATTGTTATTATTATTATTAAAAATTTAATAAAATTCAGTTTAATTAAATTTAACCTACTTTGTTTAATTTATTTATTTTCATTTTCATTTTCCATTTAAATTAATTCATTTATTTATTTTAAAAACCAGAGCAGTTGCATTTCTGGCCTACTGTACGACGTACGGTTGAGAAAAATGTGCATGAGCCATGCCACCCAGTACTACCTGCTTACAGGGTCACGTCGCGCGCTTTCCGCGTAGTTCTATAAACTATGTTCGAGCCGCGCACCATAACTCCGTCACACCCAAGAATCCATGCGGGAACTACAATGTTACTCTTAACCATACAGGATGACCGTACAATAGTGGAAAAATTACATGAATCCCAAAATAATAATTAAAGTAATTAAAAATGATAAATCCTTCTGGTCTGGGTGTGACAGATATAGTTAGAGAACTAATTAAGACATATGTAATAATTTTTATGATCCATCTAAGTGTGTGTTTTGAATTCATAACACTAATTCGTTTTCTAGATGGTATTAGAGGTTTTAGGGTGAATTATATTGGCTTGTAGCTCCCAGGAATACCCAAACCTGAAAAGGGAATTACTTCTACAATTTTTTGTTGGAGTAAGAGTGATATTGAAGAGTGATGCATAAGTTAATGAGAAATTATATTTTGAAGTTTCCATAGGATAGAATTAATCACAAAGTGTTCTTTATGAACTCTTGGGACCATGTTGATAGTGATATGATGTATAGCCGGATATTGATTGCTTATGGGTAATGTATGTTGATCTATCATGAGAAAAATTATTAAACTGAGGATTTTGTGATGGCACTAATTGTTTTTTCTCTAATTTCTTGGAGACACTATATATATAGATAAATGTTCATAGTCTACAAAAATCATAAGATTATTGTTTACTTATTCACCTAATGATATATTAACCCTAGGTATAGGAGTTAGTAGGACTTCATAATGTACTATGTCAACTAAATATTTTATACACTAGAAAAGGGAACCATAGTAGTTTATACCTGTAGTGTAGATTTATGAGCACAATTTATGGGTGAGATATTTATAAAGTTGGTGGTTAGAGATATACTTCATGGATAAGGGAGGTATGGATTAAATTCAATTGATGGTTGGTTCTCGTTTTCTATTTCAAAGTGTGAGGGAGGTCCATTTATTAAATATTGATTGTGGGGTTCTATGTGAATTTATTTACTCATATGATGATTAATATGGATTATATTAAGGTATATAGAATTTCATTAACCTTAAAGGATAAATAATGGGGTTATTCATACTATGTGTAGAGGTGTTAAGGGAATTATATACATTCTCTTTAGTTCTACTACTGGTTCGGATGAAAATATACTAAAACATCAGGTGTTGGTTCTAGTATCCCTTAATGAATAAGAGTGCTACACTTTTTATCTCATGGATTCACATCGTTCAGTAGGAGACATTAGAAAACTATGTTCTAGTGGTAATCACCTAAAACCAATTGGTTTCTTAATTTTATAGGGATGGTATATATATATTCTTCACAATGAAACATCCACATTCAGCAAAAGAGAATAATAATATATGTAGATCATCAAATGAATTGAAAAGTTATCTGTATTCCTTTTCATTCCATGTTATAGTTATTTTGAAATTATGGAATGCTTCTATGAATTTGATATCATATTCATCCATGGGGAACATTTGATGATCGACTCTGACCATGATGTTATATCTATATCGTTGTTTTGATATATATTTAAGGGGGCCTTCAAGATTCATTTTATTTGACTAAAATATTCCAACATTACATAGATGTCTAAACGTAGTGAACTTTTCAGGTTAAAGAGGATATATTGAGGGTTGGGTTTCATTTTATTACTATAATAAAGAAGATCACTTAAACTTAATGCATTTCATAATAAAAAAATATACCACTCTAATTATTTCATTAAACCTTTTGACTCCATATATATGAGAAAATACATGTCACCCCAATACTGAAAGAAGAATAAGGAGTTAATAATAATAGTGCCAAATTTTGTGAAACTGATGAAAGATATAGGGAATATGATTGTTGTATGGATATATAAAATTACATATTGCTTATGTCTTATACAAATTTATGATGGATTCTTTTATATTTCGACATAGAAGATAATGGGTTACTAAATGTCCCACCATGATCTGGGATTTTGAGGTTTGTATAGGGAAGTGCACTATCCCCAAGGTTCATATAGACATTCTAGATTCCACATATGGAGAGAGTGGTTTCTTACTACATAAAATTACACACATAGCTAGATTGTGTGAATAATGTTTTCGATGTGTCATTACTAAGAAGATATGTGCATGATCTATTACATTTCATTTAATGGGGAATGATGGATGATGGGGATGACTCTTGTTTTTAAGAGTACCCAATAGAGATCAAGGATTGATATGAGATAAAAAATCATCGTACGGGGATACCTTTATTGCAAGTGTTGTAGATGAATATGATACATCTCAACAGATATTGGGAATGAGAGAGTCATATGCAAGCTCAGTACCATCACATTTTCAAGAAGGCACTACAATTTGTGATTGAAATATGTGAATCAGTATAGGGTGTAATGAAATTTATTTTTTCTCAAGAAACTATTAAAAAAACTGATTTTATGAGACTTATCATGTTTTGATATATTTTATTATGCCTTTATTCATTCCCATGTGTCTTAGTTTTTGTGTTGTGACATGTACAAGTATGGAACCCGTATATTAACATTTCATATGAAGTATTTTGTCACAATAGTGGGTGATAGGAAATGGTGAAAAATAATATTATCTAGCTAATCTAATATAAACGATATTGCTTCATTATAGACATTATCAAAAAACAATAACGACTAATACATGTTATGTTATGAGAGTTGACATAGTTTTCTAGGTAGTTATTATTAGTGTTGATCATGTCATGGTTTTTGAATTTTCAATGGATTAAAGAAATTTATGATGTGACGGTACATGTTTCACCATAGTTTTATTCAACAAATAATGAGTTTTGTACCACATATTAGTATCGCACTGTGATTATGTTGGGATGATGATTCTTAATAAATAGTTTTTGAGATAACTTCCCCGTATATTTTCCTTTCAACTCTCATCTTTTAGGTTTTTGGTGGCGAGTTTTTTGGAACCCCATCTTACTTGGATGATCCTATCAATAAAAATATTATTATAGTAACCCCTTAGTGAATCAGATATATAAAATCACTTGGAAGTGAGAAATGATAACTAAGGTATGACTAATTTCTCATCTCATTCCTTTTTATCACATGATATTGATTTTGAATATATTTAATGTTGTTCATCATTTAAATTATGATATTACTAATTTGATTAACCATTTTGATTTAAATGGGAATTTTCATTTACTATGTAAATGAACACTTGAAAATTAGTCCTCCATGATTCAAATTCACATTTCATAACCTTTGCTTCAAATTCTTATATTTATCTTATGTTTATTTTGAGAATAATACTTTGTCTATTTCGATGGTTTTCTATGTTGATGATTTATGGTAATTATGTCACAGAAGAGAATATATTGTAGTAAATGGAAATGATTATATGTTCAAGACTTTGAAATGAAGTTTCATGTTGTGAAGCGAAAATTCATGTCATTCCATAATGTATGTTTTAATGAATTTTTACCCTATCCCTCTTGTAGGGTCACATTAAAACAAGAAAAAAAATTTTAGGACAACTTCTTTCGTAGTAGTATGGAAGTATAAAATTATCGTAATCATACATAGTGGCAATTTTTGATGATTTAATCCAATATGAGATGAGATATGATATCATTGTTCTGGATATAGAGTGATTGAGGTATCAATTCGATGAAACTGTGGATTTCATTGTGTCGGGGAAGATATCAACCATTGGCTGTGGCATGAGGTGAATCTAATTCAGTGTATAAATATCATGTTAGACACTAAAAACATGGATATATTTCTCATTTTATGACTATATTATGATTTATATAGGAATAACTATCAGAATTACATATTATTCTTTTACTTATCATATCATTCATATATCAGATTAGTGTGATGATCTATTCAATACATAATATTTCTCAAATAGAGATTGATTGCAAAATCTATTACTCCACCAATAAAAGGTCAATTATTATTTTAGGTAGGATTGTAATTTTTTCCATATAGATGATGAATGGGGTTGATATTGTTAAGAATAACATTCCATTGGGATAGGTACTCACTTGGTTCAATATTGATGATAGAGAACATTCCCCTAGAGTTTTATAGTTCTGTAATCCCTCTTTATTCCATGGTTTAATGTCATTTATAGATCAAGAATTGAGTTGGTACTCCCATTCACCTATGAAGGTTCATTTCCTCTTATGTTTTAATAGATTAATTTATTCCCTTGATCTATATTACAGGATTCATTAGGGAATGGTTTATCAATTTATGGAATATATTAATCCCTTATTAGTTGATTTTTTTGATGAGTGTGTCCTACATCAAGGGTTTGGAACACCTCAAACAACACACATCTATAGAATAATAGATCCCACACAAAATCCAATGAGATGAAATAGGTCTTATGTAGTTGATTTTATTAGATAATTCAGTTCCATGGGGTGATTGATTTAATTAAGAAACTGTTCTATTGATTATTGTCCTATAGTTTCTCTCTTGTTATAATATAAAGGAATATCTAGGTTTTTACATTTTCTTATTCTTATCAACTGAGTTATTTATCCTTTAACTTTGTGGTTATGAAATGATTGTCCCTTCCATTAATTTTTCTTTTTTTTGTTTTGACTAAATCTTAATGGATATGTATTTTTTTACTCCAACATTATCATTTAATGCACATTCATCATGTATTATAGAGATAATAAACATATTGGTGGGGACTCTAGTTGGCATGGTGTTTGTGTAGAGGGACCTTAGTGGTTTATAGGGGTGATAGTGGAATATGATGTTCATGATTGAGGCTACTCATTTAAGATAACCCACAACCGTTTACTCATTTAATTTAGGCCATATTCTCCTTGATATATTTGTTCATGTATTTTCCCCAATTTTACAATATGTTTATTAAATGTATAGTCCTTTTTATATCATGGTGTTTCATAAGAATTTTATATATTCCTATTATTTATTTATCTAGTATTGAATAAATTTTATTATAATTGGATATTAGTTATATTTCACATGTACTATTGTCTAATTACATCTTATCTTATATGATATGCCAACCCATGACCTATAGAGGTAGGATTTCGGTAGAAAAATAAATTTACTATCATCCGTGGTTGGGTATCAGTGGTTTGGAACTTTTTAAAGTTAATTCTATAATCCATAAAAACATTTCCTCATCTAAATAGCCTAATAACCATGATAATCTTTTTTTTTCTTTGATTCCAATATCTCAAATATTCAATGAAATTATCCTTATTTTCAACTGTTAATAGACCTATACTTTACTTAGTAAAGCACACTTTCCCCCTTATTTTCTCTCAAATCCATATTTTAATTTTCTCTCATAATCTCTTATGTCGCATTTGGTAGCTTTTTATAATATTAAAGTGGTCTATTTTATTCATTTTGAATTACATTTTTTCACGATAGAAATTTTTTTTCAATGTATGCATCGAGTTCTTAATTATATTTTTCATTTATCTTCTTATATGCACTCTGTATAAATAAAATCTTCCTATAATTTTTGTCTTAACATCATTAGAGTTTTTTAAAATTTATAATACAAAAATATAAATTCATATTCATACTAATTCATTTGTTATAACATGTTCTTGTTTGTGTTGGTTTTGCAACCATGTTAGGGTTGGTTTTACATATTAATTGAAAAATATTATAATATATTCAAAATGTATGATTATGAAAACTGATATTAATAAAAATTTATAGTATAAATGATGAATTAAAGTTATGTATTCAATTAATTAATTGCAATATATTTAATCATATTAATAAATAAAATTCATAGAATTTAATAAATTTAAATCCCCAAAAGATGAATACTATTTTATAATTAACAGTCAATAAAACATCCATAAACAAATCATAGAACTATATAGCCATATCAAAAAAATATACTTGATCTCAAATACAATTATATAAGTTATATACATAAGAGTAAGGTTTATATATCAAAACAACTAGACCAATGAAAAGATGATTTGAATGTAACAAAAAACACTCAAAGAATTATTTTAAAATTGAATTATTAATAAAAGAGTAAAAATAAATTATAAATGGATGGTATTAAGGGAAATAAATATAAATATGTGTTTAAAAAAATATTTTAAAATCCAGTATCAATTATAAATGTTTATATAGAACATCTAACCTAACAATAATCCATGATAATGGATTTTTTTGAAATGCCTATTATTGAGACATGTTTCACATTATGCACCAATATTACATTATGTGGTTTATATAAATATCCATTTACATATAATTATCTGAATTTTATTTTATTTATTGGAATTTATAATTACATTTCATGATCAATATTTCAATATGTTTATTAATTCATTACTAATAACTTAAGGGTTTTAATGACTAGATATCCTTTTATTTGGGTCATAAAATATCATTAAACTGTTATATTTGAAATATTACATACCATTTATATGTTATATATTATTTTATATTTATTTTTGATAATGAAAATTTTAGTATCAATGTACTCGTTTTTATTGATACATTTATCATTATGATACATCACTATAATAGAAAACTACCTTTCCCAATATTAACAATTTCAACTCGATCTCCATATTCATTTTATTTAGAGTATATTCATTCACTAATAAAAAATATTAATATTAATTAACTTTTATTCATTTTATATTTCAATATATCTATACTTAATAGGAATGTTTGTAAAACTTTATTGATAGATATTAGTTTCATTAAAAATGTTAATATACATGAAAAGGGAATTTCATTCATTCCCAAAATATTTTAATATTCTATACAAAAAATTTCATATATATAACCATAATAATATTTTTTTCAATTATAAATAAAAATGATTCCCAATTTTAAATATTTTTTTCAAATCATTTTTTAGTGTTATGATTTTTTAAAAAAAATTCACAACAACGTTTTTACAACACTGTTACAAAAAACATAAGAAAATTATCTTTATGATTTGTCTTCTATATTCCACTAAATAACTAAATGATAAGTCAAAAATTTAATAATTTTTTATATATCACCCATTAGCTACTAGGAATATATGTTTCATTTGGATTATTGGTTTTGTGGTATTATTTGATTCAATTTATTATTCTTATTATACATACCTCAAGAAAATTATTGTAATCCACTATATCTTAATGAGTTAATAAAGGATGGATAAATCATTGATTTCATGTGGTATACATATGTTAAATTTATATAGATACACCAACTAAACATTCATTCATGTTATAAATTTTACATGATTTAAACTTCATATTCTAGAAATAAAAATATCCCATGAAACTCCATGTTTAGTGTCTTTAGAGACTTTCTACATAAAAAGTTTATTTTATGAAACTCAAGATAATTTATCCTTTATGTAACCATAGTATACCATCTTATATTTTTCACAATACTAATAATCATAATCAAAACATGTGGAATAAAGAAATAAAAAATGAGCGACATAAAATTAACAATTAAGGAAAAAATAAGTATATCAATAAGTCATCAAGGATGAGATCCTGGATATACAAAACAAGATGAAACATCTGATACTTCTTATATAAACATTAGTAATAATTAAAATACATAATATAGTATAAAAGTTTATGGAGTTAGTATATTAATCCAAAAAATATCAATAAGGAATCATAATATTCATATTATTTAAAAAACATTAAAAATGACCTTTAAACCTTGAGAGGATAAAATCATAATGAATAAAATACGTTAAATATGACACAAACTTGTGCATAGGTAAGCATTGATTTCATGATACCCACCATTAGTTCCCATTAATACGAGAAAATAAAATATAGTCATGAATACATATCACATGAGATGTAAACACTTAACCAACACATTGTATAGAGATATATGACCCCACCGTCATTAATCTATACTTCCTTATGCCACATAAAATACATTCAATTTTTAAATCATGATGAACACATGGAAATAATATGGGTTACATAAAACTTCCAAATTGTAATCATTCACTTTTCATAATGAACCCATATATATAAAATGGGTTTCATAAAAAATCAAAATTTTATAAAATAACATTATGAATTAAATAGTTTGATATCAGAAACATGATCACCCAAAATAATCACATAATAAAAGAAAATATTAGGTGAAACATGAAATATAACTATAATAAAGATTTATCATTTTATGATAATGAAAATAAAATCATGAAAATGGATTTTTGAAAACATTATATATTCAAATTTATAAAAGTTACAGATATTAGTCTATTTTTTAAAATAATCATCTAATTTTATAAAAAGAATTTTAAAATGAATCATTTTAGGAAAATTTATTTTTGGATTAAAAATGAATTTTACCCAAAAATAACAGATATAAAATAATTAAAAAAATAATTTCATATAAGACTGATGTTCACTAAAAATTTATATAACTTTAAGAAATAAGTTTTATTTAACATCTCCCTTTCCATAAAACTTAACTTCCAAAAAAGTGATTTAAACACTCGTATAAAAAATATTAAAAATATAAATTTCATTTTTATGAACTTTATTAATATAAATTACAATTTATTGTATTCATTATGAAAATTTCTCTCTATGTATGAGATTTTTATAATCTCTTTTCCACTATGGGTTTTTATAATCATTACTATTTTGAACAAAGTCAAATTTTTTTCTTATATCTTCCTTATTCTCTAAATGTTCATAATTAAAGAAAAATATTAAGGTTACTATAATTTATATTTCATAAAGGCATATAATGTTATAATTACCTCACATTGGATTCATAGACAGGTTTTGTGAAGAGAAAATCAATGTTGATATAGTCTCAGGATATTTTAAAATATCGATGGATTACCTTGTTATAATTAATTATTTTATGTTATCTATACATAAACATATTCATGGTATATATTTATAATATTTATCATATATAATCCTAATATATAAAATAAATTCATACATAGATTTGGTAGTGAGAAACCAAATAAATCATTCCATGGAGGGATTAGTCTACAATTACACATGTATGTTGATTTTCTACAATTACACTTGTATGTTGATTTCATTTTTGAAAGAGAGGATGAGAGAAGTAACATGGTTTTTCATTTAGTGAACATAAATTTGATATATATATATATATATATATATCATTAATATATAGTTAAACCATATTTTATTCCATCCATATTAGGTGGTGACGGAAAACCAAACATGTTTTTTCATGGAGGTTGTAGGTCATACATATTAATATATGCAAGATTCTGGTATTTTTTTCTTCAAGGAAAAGGGAAATGTCGTTAATTATTATACCATAATTATAATAACAGAAATTTTTGCTAATTTTATTTATGATATCATTGTTTGTGGTTTAATTTTATTTTCAGAAGTTGTAGTGCACATAATGTATCAATTAGAAATTTATACCTCAATACTTGGATTATATCCTTTACAAAGGGGGTTGAGCCTTTGAGGGATGTTCTTTGGAGAAGATCAGAAACTATTAATTCTATATAGATAAATTTAAAAAATGTTTAGTAAATTTTTTAGAGAAATAAGTGGGTTTTTTGTGTGAGGGTATTGAGGATTCGAGTACATCTTTTATAAGTTAAAATGGATGCAATTTTTGTAATTTTCCAAAGCCATTTATTATTTAGAAAAAACAATTAAGGGAATTAAATAAATTATTTAAAAATAACGGTGATGGTAATGGATAAAGATATCAAATTCCAAAACCACCCATTCCCACACAAGTTTTAATAATGTTTATTGTCTTTCTCTTATCGTTAAATCTTTTTTATCCCATTTTCTTTTTAGCGTGGTAGAAATATGTTTACCAAATTAATTTAATTTTAATTAAAGACAATAAAATTGAAATTATTTTAAAATTTTACCTAATGATTAAATTTCATAAAAAAAATTATAATAATTTTTTGAATGTGAAAAAAATAAATTTTAAAATACTAAATGTATAATGTATTTTTTAAAAAAATTAAAATTTAAGTTTAATAATTTCAAAAAATACATTTGTAAATTTAAAAAGATATATATTTTATTAGTATATACTTTCCCTTATAAATATGGTTCATTAAATTATAATTTATATTAATATAATAATCATGTAAAATAACTCACGTCATTTGTAAAAAAGGGATTTGATCACTATTCACCTAAAAATCAATTTATTTGGAAAAATAAAACAAAAAACATCTGAAGATAATTTTTCCATTATAAATTCAAAAATAAATTTAATTTTATAAAATTCACTTCATAAAAATTTAAAATATTTATTTTTTAATGATATGAAATATAGAGAAAACTCTTTTGGTAAGAAAATGACCTTTGATATATTAACTATTAAATTTCTTATAAATTAGGTTTTAATATAGTGTTAAATTTGTATTTATATTATCAATATATATTTTTGTTCGACCCAAATTGTCTTTCATTTATGAAATAAAATTTTAATTTCGAGTAAATATAGGTTTTAATCATAAATTGAATTGAAAAAAAATTCCATTCCAAAAGAATAAAAATAGATCATATAAAAATAAAAAAAAATATATTTTGACATGCTAATATAATACTAATATCTAATTAAATAAACTATTATGACCTCAATGTAATGACAGTGAATCCAAAAGTATCTAGTTTTAGTGGTTGGTGGATTTTCAACATGTAGTTATCAAGTTGTAATCTCCATGATCATAAACATATTACATATATAGTATTTTTCAAAACATTATTTTCTTATATTTTATTTATCATTATAATAGCACAGTATTTTTATATATAAAAATTCCATCTTTTTAGAGGATTATCCAATATATTTAATAAAATCACGACCTTGGAATTCAAGGGTTTAATGTATTTGGAGACTAGATATACAATCTTCTTATTTCATGACATTTAAACGACATATACCATAAATATCTTCCCATTTAGTAATCCATATAGAAATAGTTCACGTTAAAAATTCCCCAGAACCTGGAAAAATGAAACATAAGAAACAGAAAGCTCAAATGTGTAGTAATTTTAAACATGGGAGATATCAATCTATGATCATAGTATTCATAAAATAACAATAAGGGTGTGATATCATGAATAAAACTTAAATTGATCATATAAAATTTATAATTATTCAGAAACATGATTCAGGATAAAAAACATTATCATTTAAAATGATATTTATAATATGTGTCAGAAATCAATATGAATAAATCATGAACCATAAGTTCATGACATTAATTATTAGAACCATCATATGTATTAAAACCATTTCATATTTTATTTTTAATTACCAATACTATAAAATAATAATGGATTAGAAATACACAAATTTGTCCCATAGAGGTCCAATAACATTGATTTTTTTCACAAAACTAATCAAGAACATTGATTTTTTTCCACAGTACATGAAGAATAATAAATTTCTTCCCCTAGTGGATCAAGCATACTAACATGTTCCCAATAACTATCACATGAAATAAAAAATGTTACTCATTGCATTAGAGGGATATATAATTTCAAGCCCATCCATCACATAATCAAAACCATACCTATTTGTGTCATAATATAATAAAACAATAATCATATTATAACATTCTAACAAATTCAATGAGAATTTTTATTATAAAAATTTAATAATTACATCGTTACATAACCCATGGAAGATAAATGGGGTTTTTAAACAAAAAAATCATAACAATATACCATTAAAAGATATATGAAGAATTTTATTATTTTATAATATCCTCAATAGATCATAATTAACATCAAAGGATGTTATCATAAATGAAAATATCTTTAAAGTATATCTTCGAAAAATCTCATGAGGAAAATATCCTTTTTATTTTTAAATCACTTTTTTAAAATCTAAAAATTTTGGAAAATATAATGGGAAATATTTTTAATAAAATCACATTTCAAACATATAATACAAGATTCAATGTATTTATTGGTCATGATGTTGGTAGATTACATTCAATTATTATAATATAAATGAAAAAATTATTCTTAAATTTTGTATAAATACAAAAAGTTCCTCATTTGGAAAATGAAAATAAGATTCATTTTAAACCATTTTAAAAATAGTAAAACAAGTGTAAATATGTCTTTAAACAATCATATTATAATAATAAAACCATCCCTGAAAATATTTTTAGATATCATGGACATGTAAAAGGAAAATTTTCTATTTAAAAGTAAAACATATTCCATTTTCCATAAAAAATTCCTTCGATATCATGAGAACTTAAATTAAGGGAAATTAATAGAAAACATGTACTCTAATGAAATAAATATAGGATAAAAAAATATTAAATTTTTTATTAGATATGCGTTATATAAGTGTCTCATTGTAAATTAAGGTATAAATAATCTTGATTAAATAGGACTCAAACATAATTCCCATACCTCGAGTTTGACTGACATTGAATTCTATTTATCCTCCTATATAGTAACATTAATTTCATGATAATTGTTAAAAATAATCATTTATATGATTAATACAACTTATATTTTCATTATATATATATATATATATATTTACAATTTTCTATAAAGGTCGATATAGAGAAAAGAGTTGTATTGTGCATTGAGACAGTAGGACATACGTACGCATGAACAATGTTTTGACGTTTTGATGAATGGAATGAAAAATTTGTAAATAATAACAACACATTAAAAAATAATTATTATATCATTATATATATATATATATTCATTAAATACATCATTATTACCATCACTATAAACTGGAAACAAAAATGAATCAAATCACACTGTGGAGGTTGTCTACACATATACAAGAGGGAATTTATCGATTTAAAACAGATTTTAAGGTAAGAAGATATATATATTATCATCATAAAATAAGAATAATTATGTCATATATATCATATATCAAAATTAAAACCATCTTAATAAAAATCAATAGAAGATGATTATGAACAAATCAACTGTATCACTACATGGAGACAGTAAGTTGTACGTACGCACGAGAACTACATCCACTTTCAAAATGATGGAAAATAAGGTGGATAAAATTGGTCTTATAAAAACAATAAAAATTAATTATATTTATTATAATTAATTTGTTACATTATTTTAAATACCAAATATATAGGTAAGGTAAATGCTTAATTTAGAAAAAAATTATTGGTTTTTGTGATTACATATTCATTGAAAGTACACATTTGGATCTCATATTAAAGAAAATAAGGTCAGTGTATTGGGGATAAAAACACCTTTATTTTGTATATATGATAGTTTAATAGATAATTTGAGTGTTTTTGGTCGAGATAGGAGGATGAATGTGCTCTAAAGATGAAAAAGGTGTGGTGTCTTTCTATAAGGTTTGGGGAGGACACACATAGAATTTATTAAAATATTAAAATATAATAAATCAATTAGAAATAAAAATTCTTATAAATTGAAATATATTCATTGGTGGTATTTTATGTGTTATAAATATGATTATCCAATAAAATTTAGATATGCTATGTTATCATTTTAAAACATATATTTTTGATTTACCCCTTCGTTATTCATTATAGACCTTAACAACAATAACTAATATTTCGATCATAAATAATTATGTATTCTACAAAAAATGAAAAACAATCAATAAATAGACCAAGGCAGATATTTACTACGAAATTAAATTCATATGGCTTAAGATATTTTTTTTGAATTTTAAATCATTTAATAATATATTGTTTATTATTAATTATCATTAATACTAAACATGGATCTATTCATTTAATTTTAATTTAAAGACACCATAAATAGGTTTAAATTAGATTATATTGTTTAAAAAAAAAACCTAATTTGTCACATGTATCCAAAAAAATTTACGAAACAATATAAATCAAAAAATTAAATTTCTTTTTTTTTATTTTTAAAATAATTTATTTTATTTTTCTAGTAATTGACTAAATACCATGTTAGTATTGCGTAAAAATTTAAGTTAATCATATAATTAATAAAAATTAGAAAAAATGAAAATAGTGAAAGTAATTTTATTATGATCAAAATAACCATTACTATTCATTCACCACTTCCTTCTTTCCTTATGTGTACACAAAATATGTATTAAAGAGCACAAAAGTCACATTATGTATTTTTCTTTTGATTAATTAATATAAAGGCCACATTAAAAGATATATAGAACAAATTGGACATAAATTAGTTAATTTGATGTAAATATATGAATTAAACTCTTCCAAAAATATAAATGAGTGTTTAATATAAATTTAAAATCACTATCCAATCATTATAACACTATTTTACCCATTTTACCCATATTGAGGTGCCATAAATTTTCAATTATAACTCTTTTTATTGACCAAAAATAAAATGGACCTATTTTAAACTTTTATAAATTTGATTATAATATTTGAATCCAAAATTCATGATTTAATTTCTTTACATTTTAGAAATAAATTTTAACATATGTGAACAAAACATGATTAAAACCGGTTTGAGAAAAAAGATACATTTTAAAGAATATTAATGGATTTAACTTCTAATATACATATAAAAAACATTATATGAATGTAATTTTTTAGTGAATGCATAATAAATTAATTTTTTTCAAATTATTCATTAATATTTATTTATTTAATTTATTACTACCAAAATAAATTTCATTCCAAAAAATAGTTTTTTAGAAAAACGACTGCTTTAAATTTAAATAATTTTTATATTTATTTTTAATTAATTTATGTAATATATGAATTAATTATATATATATATATATTTTAAATCTTAATTTATTTATTTCTATTCATCCTAGAAATCTAATGACATTGAAATTAGTTTTTAATAGTATATCATAGCTCGTTTAAACTCAATGTTTCATGAAACCCATATTATCAAACGAAATAAATATTATTTAAAAAGAAATATGTAGTAAAATATTTTAGTGTCCCATTTTACCCCATTTTAAAGAATATTACGCACAAATATTTTTTACTGATACAAATTAAACTATGTATACCTCTTCATCATCATATCCTAAGGTTCCCATGTAGCCTCTTAAAATTGGAAATTTCACCAAAAAACATTGAAATTGCGAGTGGTCTTGTTTTATATAACATAATCTCTAGGATATTTAATATACACCTATTATTCATAAAATGATATATATTTCTCTAGTGGTATGACTAAAGAGTTTAGTACAAGTAAATGATCAGGTATATAATTTCTCATGAGTGATACCTTGAACACACTATGATCTTGTGAGAGATTCATTTGAAGAAAGAATATATAAGATAGCATCCTAATACAATAAAGACTTTCCATATTATTAAAATCTATATCGGTTATCTTTCCATAATTTCCAAATTTGATATAATTATTCCATGACTATATTTATAGTAATACCTTTTCAACATCTTCAAACTCAATATCTTTTCGATGATTATTAGATTAACTTTTCTATAGACTTTTTCATCCCCTTATATACTGTTGAATTGAAGTAACGTTATTTCCCATTTCCCTAGCTAAGTCAATTCCCAATATATATTATTCTCTAACTTTATTCCTACACATTGGAGTTCTAAACTTCCTACCATAGAGGGATTCAAAAGTATCCATATGAATACTTGAGTAAAATCAATTTTTGGAAGAAAATTAAGCTAATGGAAGGTTTCTATCCAAAAAACTTTTAAATCCATAGAATAAGATCTAATTTTTTATAGTTTTTATGGTAATCTCATACTAATCACCATTATGAAGAAGATAAATAGTGATTAAACTCATCATTGTATCTAGATCATTTTAAATAATTCTATGAATCATCGATGTAAAACATTAATCCGAATCAGTTACAATTAAGGGTGGTACTCCATAAAATCTAACTACTTACATAATGTATAACTGATTATGTTGATCAAGAGATAAAATTTATCTAATGAAAATAATGTGTGATAACTTCATAAGGTGATCGACTACAGCCCATATATCATAGATCCCATTAGATGTTTTGGGGACTCTAATGAAAGAACCAATGGTGATGATTTAGCACTTCATTTCTAATATAGTTAATGGTTTTAACTTACCCACAGAATTATATCTCCCATCCTTAAATTAGTAACATACTAATCACTAAGAAACATTCTATTAAATGTATCTCTTATTGTTGTACATATAGAAGTACTCCTTCAAATAACTACACAAATTCATACTTCCTAGGTGAATATAGAATGAATAACCATGTGATTAATTAATAGAATCCTTTTCTAAATATGGTATTTTGGGAAAAAACATGTTTCTTGGACCTTATCATTTTTTCAAAATCGGGGCTGAACTTGGGAACATTTCAGACCTTACTCTATAGTTCTAGAACATTATTTTTATCCAATTTAATCATTACATTGATATATGGATGAACATTATTTTGATCCAAAAAATATTTCATCCATTAATTTATGATTTTTTTATCTATATTTTGAAAATATAGAAAAATTAGATATTTTTTAATCTTCATCATATTTAATATATCATGATCTTTTTGACTGAAAGCATCGACCACCATGTTTGATTTCATAGGGTGGTAATTTTTTTTGGGAAATCAAAATATTTAATTAACTCTTATCAACTTCTCTGAGACATATTTTCATCATTTTGGGTGAATATATTCATTAATGTTTTACGATACATATATATATTAATTATTTCTCAACAATGATAATACCTCTATATCTTTAATTAAAAATTATTTTATCCAATTGAAAATAATTTTGGGTAATTTTTTATGAACCTTAAATTGTTATGAGGAATAAGCTATAACTATATCATTATGCATGAGAAAACATCACAATCCATTCTTCTATGCATTAGTAGAGATTGAAAATACTTCTCTGCTATAGGGAAGTTTATCAACAAGTGCACTAAATGGCCTTCTCTTCAACTCCAACAAAATTAATCACATTCATTTTTCCAAAGGAAAATCTCTCCCTCGTGAGTTAATTTGACGAGTGGGTTAGGAAGCGTTGATAAATTCTCTAAATTTCATCAATAATATCTACAAAACCTATAAAAGTACGGATCTCAATAACCTCAATTGATCTGGTATATTGTTCAATAATTTTTTTAATTGAATGATCCCCTGACAAACCATCATTTGAGATTATATCACTTAGGAATGAAAATTTCTAAAGTAAAAAAATTATCACTTGTTAATTTTTTCATAAAAACTATCATTCCTCTAGGTCCTTAGTAAAATTATAATGTAATTTTCATTATATTCCTTAATATTGGAATATATTATAAATATTACCCAAAATTGATTATTGTAATATAAAAATACTCTTTTCTTTATGTCTAGGAAGATTGAAGGGGAATTTTTGTGGCCAAATGGCATCACTATAAATTCATAGTGTAAAAACCTCATAAGTAATGTTGTCTTATCTATATCCTCACTTTTTAACCTCAAATAATAATACCTAGTTCAAAGATCAATTTTTGAAATGTATCGGGCTGCTAATAATTAATCAAACAAATAATTAATAATATAAAGAATATAATTTTTCATGATAGTGAAATTGTTATGTTATCTGTAATTAATGTTGAATCACAATGATCTATATTTCTTCAAAAAAATGGTCCACCCCATTGTAATAGAATTATCTAAATAAATAACTTATCAAGAATCTCTTGGAGTTTCTTATTAATTTCGTGTAACTCAATTTGATCTATTCTATATGGTGTCCTTGAAATAGTGGTAGGGCAATGTTAGAGATATATAGAAAAGTCAGCAATGGGGCATAGAGGAAGACAATGATATTATTTAGGAAAGATAATAAAAAAGTCCTTATAAATAATCAAATCATAAATGTTGAGTTTATCCCCAACCATATGAGATACATAACCTTCTTGTATAAGAATTAATACCCCAAAATAGAATTAATTTCCAATAAATGTTTGTATTCAACCTTATTATAATAAATGATCATTGGTTCATTTAGAATATAAAATTTTACTACCCTTCCTTGATAATTGATATTGGATCTATATAAATAATTCCAATCCATGCCCAAGATCAAATCAAATTGAATTAAAGGGATAATCAAAAGATTCATGGGATACACTTTCACACATACAAAAATCATAGGGTAACTATATTATTGATATTTGACCATTACACCATTATAAGTTTTCATCACTATCTCAGTAACTTATCATTGAGAATTTAATTAAATAATATTTTCAAATTATTTAGTTATAAAAGAGTGGGTTGATCTAGAATCAAAGAAGAAATGAACTATTTTATAGTGGTTGATAAGTGTATCTTTCACCATGTTATTCTCTCAACATACATGATCATCCATGATCACATAATAATTCCATTTTTCATTTATTTAAGGATTTTTTTGATTCTATTAATCACCATAAATAATCATATTCATTCAATGGTTGGAAAAATGCTTGTACTCATTGAATTTGAAGAATTAGAGCATGGTTAGTTCATTAATTGGTGTATTCTTAACATATACTTTATAAACTTTACCAATTATCTTTTTTAACAATCAGGGGATTTATGTCCCACCTTTTCATGTTTAGAGATACATCTATCCCAATTAAAGAAATTCCTTTGATGTTTATTCCTATATTCCTAGAATGTAGATGTTTAGAAATTCTTGTTGGATTTGGTGCTCTATAACCAACTTATATTGACATTATGATAAAAATGTATTCAATGTGTTGAATATTAATAAACTACATATCAAATAATTAATGTTCTTATGTGTGACATAAAATGTGATAATATCTAAGAGTAGCTATCACAGTAAAATTTCATAGCAGTTCTCCACTATGATGAGAATTCGTAAGACCTATGGAAATATTCTTGATTATAAGTTCTATAGAAGGATGATATCATTTTATAGACACTATGGATACAATATATTAGGGGTATATAATCAAAGGACTTTGAGGAACCTTCTCATGGAGTTTTCCCTAGGTAATATTCATTAGGATAATATGAAAAAGAGACTCGGTAGTAGGAAATTTCCATTTATAAGTGTTATTGGATGTTACTATTTAGGGATGTGTGTATTGGTCCTTATACTTTAAGATTAATATAAATGAATATTACGAGTCAGACCCTTTTATTTATTGATGAAATCCACAATGATAGATGTTCACAATGAAGTAAAATATATTTGGAGTGTCATAAGTAATATTTCATTAATTAATAATGCGACAAAGGATTTATCTTTTCTATTCATTAACAAAAGTTAATACATACGACACAGTGATTGAAATGATATAACCTAAATTAATTGATGTACATGGTGTTTTATATGAATGTTCTATTTTTGTAATGTCAGTGAAATAGATATCAAGCATGTTGGTTGATGGAACTGGAATGCAACCTATTTGATTAGAGATATTGTGATAAAGAGATAATATTTAATGGAAATCATCCGTATGAGGTGAAATTTTGTTGTCGCATCAACATATTTACCTATGGGTGCCTTGGATTGTTGCTTGATTCTAACCTTAGACTTTAGGATGGTTCACCTAATCCCACAGAGAAAGAGGCCGAAAGGTTCACAAACTAAGTGTATCCAGAATCTCAGTTAAATAATATATTATTATATAATATTTAACAGGTGGAATAAATATTATCCCCACACATGGTTTAATAATTATTCATGTATGCATGATCACATATATTCTTTCACTAGTTATTTTAGAGAATATATTGTGAGGGGAATATTTAATAAATATTTATTACATGTTTAGTGAATATAATATTTATTGGAAATTACTGTTGTGATATTTATTAAATATGTAATTATAAATTATTCAAGGATCGATAAATACTTTGGAGGAATAAATTATTGAGTTTAAGGGTTCGGTGAGAAACAATAAAAATTTAATAATATTTAATTAAATAATATTTAATTATAATTTTAAAATTGATGGCATGTCAAGAAATAATAAGAATAATATTATTATCTGACATGGGTTTTATCTTGAATTTAAAAAAACAATCAAGGGAACTTGTGAAGTTATTTTATATTAAGACTATCAATATAAATACAAAATTATGTTATTTTATAAATGGAAAGAATACATAGTTGGGCACAATGAATCATAGAGAATTATCTCAAGCCTAGAGAGCTACCTCCTCCACGAACGCTCCCAAGATCGACAAGCAATAATCTTCCAGCGGATCATGGAGAACGCTTTGGAAACGATTCTCGATGCGATCAAAGGAGGAAAAAACAAGATCAAGGATATTTCATGCTATAAGCCACAGAATCTTTCAACAACATTTGGGGATTTAAGGAACACATTTGGATTGCGTATATAGAAAATCTATACTTTGTACAATAAATTTTGGCACACTGTAGATCTAGATCCATATTCATCAACGAATAAATAATTACATAGAGGAAAAACATTACCAAATTAAATTAATTATAAATAATATGTTTTGACCTCCTCTATAGAGACCCAAAACTTGACGTACATGGAAATTACATTACTTTAACGGAATAATTAGTACATAACAAAAACAGACACACAAGGACCGTAATAGTTTACTGTCTTTGGAAACTCGGAATATAATCTTCAAATCATGGTGAAAGGTTATCAACATCTCCAATAAAGATCTTCCACTTTTTTGTTCTTACCCAAAAACATTATTTATATCCTGGGGAAAAGAAAACATAAAAGGGGTGAGCTCAAATTCCCAATAAGGGTAAACATAGAGAACATAAAACAATCCATAAACATCTGAATTCAAATACTTGAACAAAAAATATAAACATCAAAATCATGAACAAAGACATGAATCTTGGAAGTACGTAAGGCATATATCATAAGGGAACATCAATCATGATAAAATATCATGGGAATAAGACATGTAATTGTGGAAAAACATTAAGCACATGATATGATTTCCATAGTAGCCAAGGCATTGCTGCCAAGACCATCTTAGTGGACAAAGTCCCTTTTCTGAATCGAGTTCACTCCTCGTTTCAGTCCTGTAACACTGAACCGGATTAACATACCATTCCAGCCATGTCTATCTCATGAGATATAAATATTTACCCAATGCATTGGAGGGAGATATAGGTCCCACCCATCTCATAATTAAATCATTCTTACTTGTTCCAAAAAATAAACATACATCATTCATAATAACCCAACGAATAAAATGGGTTTCATAAACATTATCACATAATCACATAATCCACATAAAAGAAATGGATATCATTTCATAATAAGAAAAGTAAAACCATGTAAATTATTGAGACTTTAATCTTTAACCATACGAATACGAAATAATGTCATCTTAGATGGAAAATGGTTTTGATAAAACACTTGAAATGAATTTTTGAGGAAAATAACCTTTCTTCTTCAAAATGAATTTCTTTTCACAAAACATCATGATATTTTAAAAGAAAAAGATTTTTTTTTAAAATATTCATGATATATTTTGGAGGAATTATCATGAAAATAAGTATTTATAAAACCGTAAAAATCCTTTCATGCCGTATAAGGTAAAAAAACATTCTCCTCGTACTTTTGTCAGAAAAGTCAAAAAGTACCTCGTAACATAAAGAAAAGAAAGATTCTTTAAATACCGTGTAGTAAAATTAAAAATGGGTAAAAAGGACATTAAACATAAATAAAAACACTTTTAGAAAACATGTACATGGATGATAACAATAACCCCAGTAAATACTTATGTGTAAGCATTCTCGGATAAAAATGAGATTTTCAAAATTATCCCTCACCTTATGTCCGATATGTTTCGTACGTTTCTAAACCTCTTGTATAATGATTTAAATAATTTCATTGACTTATTACAGAATAGTATTCATTGTTATGATATCATATATGGTTCACTTATGACTTTATATTACCCGTTCTTCTGTAAGTTCAATGTTAAAGCTGGGTTATGGGTCAAATCGTTTTATTTATTGTACATGTTTGGACTTGTTGTTCTTGATATTATTACTTATATCCTGATTTAATTAATATAAGATTTTAAAACATGATTTATATATAATATATATTCAGTATATATATATATATATGATATATCGATTAAATGGAATGAAATACACCGTTCATGGAGACGGTAGGTCGTACGTATGCATGAATCCTGTTTTTGTTTCCTTATTGAATTGAATGAAATTAAGTAGATGACATACATATATATACACATAAATCCAGTATCATTATTATGTCATATATTTCATTATTAATTTTTATATATACTTTATAATCATTCATGAATGGTTAACATGGAGAATGAATCTCATCGCGTCGTGGAGACGATAGTCCGTACGTACGCACGAGCGATGATATCATTCCCATGATCGTGGAATTGCATTGAAGTGTATGTATAATATTTCAGAATAAATATCACTTTTCAATAATCATATATAGTTATTTATTTACACCATTACACCCATCCAAGTAAGGTGGTGGTCGAAAACAGATTACACCACGGCGTGGAGACGGTGTTCCATACGTACGCACGCGCGGTGATTTCATTTTCCGTAGGATGGATAGATGGTGAAATAGGGATGTTTCATACTTATAATAAGATATCAGTATATGAGTGATATTGATGTTATTACTTCCTGATGAAACAACTAAAGAATAAGAAGTAGAAGAAGAAATAAAGTTGAAAGAATCGGTAATGGATATTACATCTTCTATCGACACAGCTTTTTGAAACCTCCTCTTAGGGCACTAATATTGGTCTTTGAAGATAACCAGAACCTCTAGGATGTTTCTAGGAATGTGGAGAAGTGAAATTTTCAGGGTTTTTCCGAGCTTGAAGGCTCAAAATGGTGTGAGGAAGAGAGGGAGGAGGTTCCCTTTTATAAGGGAGGAGGGGGGCACCTTTGGAATAACTAAAAATATTATTTTATTATAAAGTCATATTCGGTTTTTAATAGATCCAAATTGAGTTTATTTAGAATCTAAATTGGGGATGGGTCTAAATCCTCTCATCCAATAGAATTTAAACAAGTTTAGGCTTCTATTTTAACCTTATCTTTTAGATTTAACATTAGGTTAAATAATTTTTCTTTTACCATGTCTTCTTGTTTTCTTACACTATAAGGTTAATAAACTTACTATAACAAGACGAACGAACCCCAAGTTTTTTATTATTAATATATATAACCTTATCTAAGTAATTTGGCCGAACCTTAGATTTTTATGAATAAAATAACAATTAATAATATAATATTTGTTTTAAAAACTATTTTGTGTTAATTTTGAGACTATTTGGTAATTGATTTCTTTGAAAATCATAACAGAATGATTAGTTAGAAAAAAGTTAACTAAATCAATAAAGACATGTCATATTAACCTATAAAATTAGTGTAATTCATAAAATGTCTCAAATTACATTTATTTGGGTATTTATAACATCAGTTTTGTCAATATTTCAGTAATAAGATAATTACTACATCATCATTGTGTCAAAAATAAATTAAATTATTTAAAGTCTAAAAATTATAAATAAAATACCATTATGTAGGAAATCTATTTATATTTCTAATTAATATTTATAGTCGAATTTATCTTATGTATAACCATATATTAAAAATTATTTAGTTATTAAACATTGATTTTAACTATTTTAACCCTTCTTTAAATAAAATAATAATAAATTTTCTAATCTAATCCATGTGGGCCTAAATGGTCATATTTTTTTCCTAAGGTTGTTTTTGGTCGAATTACACTTATGTAATAGAATTATTACATATTTTAGGGTAATAATAATATCATTTTTACCCTTAATTACCCTATTTACTTTTAACTGTGGTAAATAAAGTAAAAAGTTAATATTCACCAAAAATTAATTTCATCTCATTATACCACATTTTAGTCCTTGGAATTATCCGCGCCTCTCGGATTTTTGAAATTCCACTCACAGAAGTGGTAAAATTATGTTTTATGTGAATTTGAAAATTCTCCTAGGAGGTGGGTAAAAGACGGTGAAAAGTTCAATAAAATTTTTATATATCTAAAATTATTATAAAATGACTCCAATAACTTAAATTGAACTTATATAGGTATTATGTATCAATTTTGACCTAAAATAAATTTAAATAAAATAAACAATTATTTAAATAAAAAGTCGGTTTTTGAATAGTAACCCAGTGTTTTCACTATTCATCAAAAATTGAAAGTTTTCAGAAAAATACAAACAATTCACCCAAGGATAAATTCGATATTCTGAAGAAAAAAATGAAGTCCATTCTGAAAGATAAAATTTCAAAAAGTGGGTATTACTATTCATAATGGATAGTTTATATAACATATCGTTGTTTAGCGAAACTCGGTATTGCGTACACCACACGCTATCGTGGAAGGTCACGATTGCGTGTAATGAAAGCCAGGTCAGGGATGTTTGTTGTGAAAGCTCCTTTTGGTGGAGTGTACAACAAAAGACATTAATGAAATTTAAAAGAATATTTTTCATAAAATATCGGGGTGTTACATTCTACCCCCCTTAAAATTAATTTCACCCTCGAAATTCGTCGGGGTTATAAATCGTTTACTACTCGAAAGTTTCTTTAATAGAAATGCACATCGTAAAAAGGAATACCAAAACATGGATTTAAAAACTAAAGTATGAAACATAACGGTTACCCAAATTAACTAATCACTCGGTTTCCACATAGGAGAACATAGTTGAAAATATGGATATGGAAGAGAAATATAACCGTCATGTTCTGATGGAGTGTGGTAGAGAACATGGCTATGAAAAATCCAACAATCTCAAATCCATAAATTTGTGATGATCTAAGGTACCATCTGATTCATCAGATATAAGAGCACTAGGACAACATTTTTGGATTTCAATATCATTTCTCTAAAGTTGAAAATTTTGAATTAGAAGAAATACTTTCTTGATTTTGGTACTATATCACTGTTGTTCGTGCTTTGAATAATTTCCACTTCATATCTTAAAAAAATGAAGTTGAATTTGTTATTCGTGAAGTGTTAACAGATCATGTGATAGAATGATGGGTCATTCCATCTGTTTCAAACAAAAGGTTAGAAAAAGTTATCAAATATACATAAGTCCATCTATGGTGAAGTTAATCATATACGATTCCAAAAATGAACTTATACTTTATATATCATACCGCGTAATAAAATAAAACTAGTTTCTACTAACCAGGGACTTCCTGTAGGCCAGTGGTATGCGATAAAGGCCAGTCGCACTTTAGTTGTGGGTTCGATTCCCATAGCCTTTTCCGACGCGACGGGTTGTCACCCATTCTTCAGGTTGTCCTTTTTTTTCTAAAAATACAATACTAACTTATGTCCAACATAATCCATTCCAATCTTTAGGGTTATGCATAATATTACAGTCCATTATCATATTATAGTGAAAATGACTACCAGAGATTTCATATAACAAGCATTTTAATACCTTCGTTGATCCCCACATATCATAAGATATGTCTTGTTGGTCACATTCCAAACATTCAAAGGCCTTAATCATGTAATATCTCGAAAAATGAATACCCATTCAATCGTAGTGAAAACATGAGGGCTGTCAAAAGTTAAATCTTTCCACATACCAAAATCCAAAAATTTCTATATACCCAAACCATAATATCACATTGTCTTTACTTTAGTCATGAGCTCATGATTACTATCACATTATTTTATCTTTATCCCTTCAATATGCACATTTCATCTGCTTTCCAAAAATATTTCAATCACTTTTTCATGGATACCAGTACCATATAATAATTGAAAACCAATACATATATATTCCAAAATTCCACAATACCATAAATGAGATTTCATGATATTATTTTGAAATCCCATTACATAAACACGTAATCATTACATAGCATCATTTTCATACTCAACATCACAAATAGTGATCGCATGAGACTTCCCTTTATACTTTTCATTAAGAGGTTGCTCACGTTGATCATCATTAACCCGTGGATTAGGGAATTTATTAGCATAATGCCCCATTTCATTGCACTTGAAACATTGAAGTGTTGGTGGAGAGTTCTCTATAGTATTTTCTCTATTAACATCATTAGAAACCTTTTTCCCATTAATTCGACAATCAACTACTCGATGAACTTCTTTTCTACACTTACAACATTTTCTAGTACCATTTAGGCAATCTCCACCATGCTTCTTTCCACACTTTGAGCATAAAGAAACATTCATCTTCTTTTCACCATTGTTCTGAGATTTCTCATTGAACTCCATCTTTCATTTCTTGTCAAAACCAGGAGGTATATATGTAACACCAACTTCCATTTCTACCTTGATAGCACAACACACAATTTATTCATAGCTAATGAAGTCTCTTATAGCTAATACCCTTCAAATATTTGGTTTTAAACCACTGAAGAATCAATAAACTTTATTTTCAGGTTGGATGATAAAGCCATATGCATACCTTGCAAGCCTTGTAAAATTTGCTTCGTATATACCAACAGATTCATCATCCTTTTGATTTAGTTCAAGAAACTCCTTCTCCATCTTTGATTGAAGAATACAAGGGAAATACTTATTGAAATATATGTTCTTGAACTCGTCCCATTCCGTGGACTCAATTGCATCTCTTGGCCATTTATTCTTGATAAGATTACACCATTGAGCAGCTTCACCTTCCAAATGATATACTACTAAGATGACTTTATCATGTTCAGAACATTGAAGAACTGAAAATATATTTTCAGTGGTACTGATCCATTGTTCAGCAACAAGTGGATCAGAAGACCCACTGAAAGAAGGTGGACATTGCCTCATAAAGGACTCAATAGAATATTGTTCACTTCTCTACTCATTTGGAAGTCCAGAATGATTCATAGCTTGTGTAAGTATAGAAATAAGATTTTTCACTCCATCTCCCATAACATTTGTTTGTTCAGGAGGAAATCATTTCATTGTCCATTACATTGATCAACACGGTTCCTTCGGGTTCCAGCCATTGTCTAATACCCAAAAAGAATAGTGTGAGAGGAAAAAATCATGCTAGGGAAAACAACATAATAAAGGGGGAGTACCTTCAATATCTAACATCTTAGGTTTAATTCTAAGATCGTTACCGTAATTCTAGGACTATAACCTATACTTATTCTTAAACTTAGGGACATCACTAGACATACCTTAGAAATATCTCTAGGGATCTCACTAACGCTTTTTCATCATATTTTCCAAAGGATGACTAAACCTTTCCTCTGATACCAACTGTAGAGACCCAAAGCTTGACATACATAGACATTACATTACTTTTGCGGAATACTTAGTACATAACAAAAAAAGACACACAAGGACAGTAATAGTTTAGTTTCTTTGGAAACTCGGAATATAATCTTCTAATCGTGGTGAAAGATCTTCAACATCTCCCATAAAGATCATCCCCTTTTTTATTACCTAAAACCATTCTTTATATCCTGGAGAAAAGAAATCATAAAAGGGTGAGCTCAAATTCCTAGCAAGGGTAAACATAGAGAATATAAAACAATCCATAAACATTTGAATGCAAAAACTTGAACATAAAATCTAAACATAAAAATCTTGAGAAAAGACATGAATCTTGGAAGTACATAAGGGATATATCATAAGGGAACATCAATCATGATAAAATATCATGGGAATAAAACATGTAATTGTGGAAAAAAATTAATCACATGATATGATTTCCATAGTAGCCAAGGCATTGCTGCCAAGACCATCGTAGTGGACAAAGTCCCTTTCTGAATCGAGTTCACTCCGCATTACAGTCCTGTAACACTGATCCGGATTAAATTACTGTTCCAGCCATTTCTATTCATGAGATATAAATCTTTACCCAGTGCATTGGAGGGAGATATAGGTCCCACCCATCTTATAATGAAATCATTCTTACTTGTGCCACAAAATAAACATACATCATTCATAATAACCCAACGAATAAAATGGGTTTCATAAATATCATCCCATCATTAGATAATCCACATAAAAAAATGGATATCATTTCATAATAAGAAAATGAAAACCATGTAAATCATAGAGACTTTATACTTGAACCATACGAATATGAAATAATGTCATCTTAGATGGAAAATGGGTTTGATAAAACAATTGAAATGAATTTTTGAGGAAAATGTCCTTTATTCATTAAAATCAATTTCTCTTCACAAAACATCATGATATTTTAAAATAAAAATATTTTTTTTAAAATAGTCATGAAATATTTTGGAGGAAGCTTCATGAAAATAAGGCTTTATAAAACCATAAAAATCCTTTCATGCTGTATATGTTAAAAAACATTCTCCACGTACTTTTGTTAGAAAAGTCCGAAGGTACCTCACAACGTAAACAAAAGAAATATTTCTTACATACCATGTTGTAAAAGTAGAAATGGGTAAAAAGGAAATTAAAAATACATAATAACACTTTTATAAAACATGTACATGGATGATAACAGAACCCCAGTAAATACTTACGTATAAGAAATCTCGGATAAAAATGAGATTTGCAAAATTATCCTTTACCTTAGGTCCGATATGTTTCGTATGTTTCCGAACCTCCTGTATAATGATTTAAATAATGTAATTTACCTATTACAGAATAATATTCATTGTTATGATATCATATATGGTTCACTTATGACTTTATATTACCCGTTCTTTTGTAAGTTCCATGTTAAAGAAGGGTTTTGGGTTAAATCGTTTTATTTATCGTACGTGTTTGGACTTTTTGTTCTTGATATTATTACTTATATCCTGATTTTCTTAATTCTATAATGTAAAACATGATTTATATATAATATATATTCAGTATATACATATATATATGATAGATTGATTAAATGGAATGAAATACACCGTTCATGGAGACGGTAGGCCGTACATACGGATGAACGCTGTTTTCATTTCCATATTGAATTGAATGAAATTAAGTAGATGATATAAATATATATACACATAAATCCAGTATCATTATTATTTCATATATTTCATGATTACTTATTATATATAGTTTATAATCATTCATGAATGGTTAACATGGAGAATGAATCTCATCGCGTCGTGGAGACGGTAGTCCGTACGTATGGACGAGCGATGATATCATTCCCATGATCGTGGAATTGCATTTAAGTGTATTTATAATATTTTAGAATCAATATAACTTTTAAATAATCATATATTGTTATTTATTTACACCATTATACCCATCCAAGTAAAGTGGTGGTCAAAAATAGATTACCCCACGGCTTGGAGACGGTATTCCGTACGTATGCACGCACGGTGATTTCATTTTCCGTAGGATGGATAGATGGTGAAATAGGGTTGTTTAATTCTTATAATAAAATATCAGTATATGAGTGATACTTATGTTATTACTTCATGATGAAACAACTAAAGAAGAATAAGTAGAAGAATAAATAAAGTTGAAATAATCGGTAACAGATATTACCTCTTCTTTCGACACGCCTTTTTGAAACCTCCTCTTAGGGCACTATGATTGGTCTTTGAAGAAGACCAGAACCTCTAGGATGTTTATAGGGAAGTGTAGAAGATAAATTGGCAGGCGTTTTCTGAGCATGAAGGCTCAAAGTAGTGTGAGGATGAGAGGGAGGAGGTTCCCTTTTATAAGGGAGGAGAGGGGCATCTTTGGAATAATTAAAAATAATATTTTATTATAAAGTCATATTCGGTTTTTAATAGCTAAAAATAGAGTTATTTATAAGATAAGGTGGGGATGGGTCGAAATAATCTCATAAAATAGAATTTAGACAAGAAGAGGTTTCTATTTTAACCATATCATTTATATTGAACTTTAAGTTAAATAATTTTTATTTCCGTGTCTTCTTGTTTTCTTACACTATAATGTTAATAAACATACTATAACAAGACAAACGACCCCCATTTTGTTTATTATTAATATCTATAACCTTATATAAGTCCTTTGGCCGAACCTTAAAGATTTAGGAATAAAATAACAATTAATAATATAATATTTGTTTTAAAAACTATTTTATGTCAATTTTGACACTATTTGGTAATTGATTTTTTCTGAAAATCATAACAGAATGATTAGTTCAAAAAAATTTAACTAACTCAATAAACACATTTCATATTAACCTATAAAATTAGTTTAATTCATAAAAAGTCTCAAATTACATTTATTTGGGAATTTATAACATCAATTATGTCAATATTTCATTAATTCGATAATTACTTCATCACCATTGTGTCATAAATAAATTAAAATATTTAATTTCTAAAAATTATAAATAAAATACTATTATGTAGGAAATATTTTTAGATTGCTAATTAATATTAATAGTCAATTTATCTTATGTATAACCCTATATTAAAAATTATTTAGTTATTAAACATTGATTTTAACTATTTTAACCCTTCTTTAAATAAATTAATAATAAATGTCCTAATCTAATCCAAGTTGGCATAAATGGTCATATTTTATTCCTAAGGATGTTTTCGGTCTATGTAAACTTATCCAATAGAATTAGGACATGTGTTAGTGTAATAATAATATCATTTTTACCCTTAATTACCCTATTTAATTTTAACTGTGGTAAAAAAAGTAAAAAGTTACTATTCACCAAAAATTATTTTCATATCATTGAACCACATTTTAGTCCTTGATATTAACCATGACTTTCTGATTTTCGAAATTCCACTCACAGAAGTGGTAAAATTATGTTTTATGTGAATTTTCAAATTTTCCTAGGAGGTGGGTAAAAGACGGTGAAAAGTTCAATAAAAATTTTATATATCTAAAATTATTATAAAATGACTCCAGTGAAATAAATTGAACTTATATAGGTATTATGTATCAATTTTGATCTAAAATAAATTTAAATAAAAGAAATAAATATTTAAATAAAAAGTCGGTTTTTGGATAGTAACACAGTGTTTTCACTATTCATCAAAAATTGAATGTTTTCAGAAAAATACCAAAAATTCACCCAAGGCTAATTTCGATATTCTGAATCCAAAAATGAATTCCATTTTGAAATATAAAATTTAAATAAGTGGGTATTACTATTCATAACGGCTAGTTTATATAACATATCGTTGTTTAGCGAAACTCGGTATTGCGTACAACACATGCTATCATGGAAGGTCACGATTAAGTGTCATACAAGCCAAGTTAGGGATGCTTGTGGTGCAAGCTCCTTTTAGTGTAGCATAAAACACATGACATTAATGAAATTATAAAGAATATTTTTCATAAAATCTCGGGGTGTTACATCCTCTCACTCTAGTTATAAAATGATTACCCTTGTCTTATCTCATTGATCCATTTCATAGATCATGACATTTATCATCGTAGATCACAGATTGGTCATCAATCACAACAAAATGATATGTTAGACACCACCCTTCCCACACTTCTGCTACTCCTAAAATGTACAAGTGGTATTAAAGAGGGTACATAATTGTTTATAATTATTTAAAAATCATTGGTGATTTAAAAATTTGTAATTTATTTTTTCAATTCACATTTAATCATTATTTTAATCTGAATTTCGAGAACTATTTTCCTCCTCATTTATTTCTCATAGATCTAATCAGGATGTTTATTTTTATTATAAAAATAATATTAAGATACTCATCTATAGGTTCCAAAGTTTCGGATAGGGAAACATCACACTACATGTCATGTAATGGGAGTTACACACTATGTAGTCACATTCAACGGATCATGATTGATTTGGAAATCAATTGAAGATTATGCGTTAATTACTATATTAATTGCATTACAATTTTACTAGAAGTAAATGAAACCCTTGAACCCCGAATAAAATCCATGGGACCCACTGGATGTGACATGTAATCCCTTTGGTTATATATGGACATGTAATCCATACACATCCCACCGAACCAGTGACCTTGTAAAAAGGAGTCAACACAACATATAGCACATTGAACATGTTGTGTACACCAAAATTTTTGAGGTAAATTTAACATATCAAGCCCCTAGGAAGGTACCTTGAATAGATGATCAATGGTGTACACATTGGGTAGATCGGATCTGTACACTATTTTATTTTACCAAATTACATAGATTGAAAATTTATTTATTTTACTATGTAAACCTTGAGACATTTACTTGAGTGTGGTCATAAAGATAAGACACATCATTGGGATTTGTTTTAATATACATAAATATTTAAATTTTTAATTAATATCTACATAATGTTTAGATATATATATGTCGTATGATTCATATTATAAGTTGATACTCTACGTGCATTGAATCATAACATGGGACCATAAAATCATGTAATTCTTGTAATCATCCATGATGGACACATTTTGAAGGAACATGATAAGTCGTGTATTCCATATTTAACAAGGGTAAAACAAATATATTATTATAATACATGTTTCGTAGATTTATATGGGAATTCGCCATGTTTTCTTTAAGGTACTATTATGTGCAAGGTTAATTTTAAATTAATTAATTTAATTTGTTTATAATTACAAAAAATGAAATTATAAGGGAAATTTAGATAAGGATTAAGATAAATAGATTGATTAATTAAGGATAAAAATAAATATATTCGAGTGTGATTTATCTTAATTAATAATGATTAAGAATTGAATTATGGTTTTATTAAATTCATAATTCATTACAAGCATGTAGTTGATCTTAAACTAGAAGAGACATTTTGAATGTGATTAGTTTTATTTAATTTTTTATTAAATTAAGTTCATGGAATGCATTCCTTCTATCCTTTTATTATGTTGGGAATGCGTTCCCATTACTTTTTTTATATAAACCACTTTCCCCTCACCTTTATGTGAGTCAAAGGAATATGTAATGTATGGATCTCCCATGCTAGTGAAGGTGGTTCATGTTTGGAGATGAGGAAAAACCAATCCATAGAGATTCCTAGTATGAGAGGTGGAATGCTACAACATGAACCATAATGAGTCATAGAACTTCCCCACGGTCAACATTTAGTTTATCAACCTCTATATAAACTAACAACTAGTAGGAGCTCATGATTATACCACTTTATTGTTTTATTTCTGTTAGTTGCAGGGTTATTTCATTATGAATGTCTTAACGTGATCTGATAATTAATAAATTAACCTGCATGGAAGAGAGAACTAAAATAAACCAGGTTATGAAAAAATATTTTCTAAGACATGGTTAATCACTTGTGTAATCCCACAAAATATTAACAAGCTTATGATAAAGATAATAATATGAAATTTATGCATAAAAGGATAAAATCCCTCGATAAAATATTAATTCAGTATAGCAATAAATTACTTCATTTAGAATTGAACCATAGTTCAATGTTATTGACCAACAAAATATGGGGTGATTTAATTTATCGGGGAATTCTAACTTGCGGTTTTGGGATGAATTAACATAGTTGACCTAAATGGTTGACTACCAAAGCACAACTTGGTGTAACTAAGGGGAAATGTTTGAGGAATTATAAATTAATGATTTCAGGACTGGAGAGTCTACTCAGTAGATCAAGGAACTATGATTTTATGTATTTGGAATTTATAATTCCTACCTAAAATCATTAAGGTTTCTTGACAAACTATTCGTGGGTTAATGAGAAAGGGAATATGGATCCTTTCGACTTGAATATCCAAGAAACAAGATATTCCAAAGCCAATGGGGAGGGATATTGCATTTTTATAAAATAGCGGGAGACTAATAAATATAATATTTTTATAGTTTTTATTAGATATAGATTTTTTTTTCTTATCTTATTTTTTAGAATCAACATTAAAATGAAATAAAACATATCATTGAGATCTATACATATGAAGGATAACCTTCTCACCATCACTAATTTCCAAGAATGGAAATGGTGCGTACGTGTCCTCCCTCTCCATGAAAGGAAATTGTATGCACTGGATGAACCATTAATAGTTGTGCCTAGAAATTATGATAGTTATGAAGAGCTATCTCTATATGAGAAACATATTAATTATGTTAAAAATATTCAATGATTCATGATATAATCTAAGTAAAATTACCTTTTGAAGAAAAATGTATATATGGATGGATATATCATGATGTCTCACTTTCAAGATTACTATCAAGAGAAGGTGAGACAAGGGAGGTATGAGATCTCCAATATTTTTTTCACAACTAAACATAGAGAGTCTGCACCAGTAAGGTCCCATGTAGTCAATCTTAACAGTTACATTGAACACCTAGATATCATAGGATTTAAATTACTATATTATTTTCATACAAATATCATACCTTCAAACCTAGAAAGGCCTTCAATAACATTACTTCTAATTATAATATGAGTTATATTGAGAATATTCTTTTGTAAAAGTATACTTTACTTATTCATGTAGATAAGTATGTTGTGTGTGACAAACCCATATTCCTTATAATGAGTAAATAAATGAAGAATAAGGAAATTGGGTCTAAGACTTATAAACAATAAAAAATCATAGAGCACCATTCATACAAAAAAGAAGATGATCGAGTGGTTGGGAATGGAAAAGGAGGCATTATTTTTTGTTTTTGGCATGTTAGGACACTAGATGAAGAGATGCACCCATAAAAAATGGAATATAATGTTTCATTTTTTAACTTGTGCAATCTTTCCACTTCCACACATTGTGTATTAGATATAGCATGTGGTGATACAGCTATATCCAAATGCACGAACCAAGTAGATTTCAACAAATTTCAAGAGGAGAGGTGGATATTTAATTTGGTTATGTTGTGAGGATGGTTCACTATCCATTGTTGACTACCAAATTTCTTTTCCAATGAGAATAATTTTGTTTTTGAATGATTTTTATTATGTACTTAAGATTACCAAGTCAATAATTCATATATCATGTTGATTATCAACTAAATAAGGATAATATTCATTGTTAATATATATAATATTCATGTGATTTATTATTCATAAACACCATTTTAGTGAATTTTACACTTTTAACATCATTTCACATTATAATTGTAATTCTTTCTTAAAATGCATTATTATGTGGTACATTTTTTAACATCATTTAAAGTACCCAATGATTCATATAATTTTAAGGAATGTAATTATCCATATTTTAATTTTATATTTTGGGAAATTTATCTACACTAAAATATGAACATTTTTCATTCAAATATTAATGAATAATTCATGGAAGAAGATGAGGATATTTTGTGATCAAAAGAAACAATTCTGGAGAAGTTAGATTGAACACCAGCCCACTGATGAGAATGTGGGGCCCAACATACAGGTCAAATTAAGTCCAAATTTCGTGATATGATAGAATACATGTAGAGGAACAAATACCTCTCCAGGTTCCATCGCTAATTCGGCCTCCATGGTAGTCTTTATGGCGTCCCTATTTAGACATAAACTTCTGGTCCAGATCCTATAGCCCACAAAAACATCCTACCAATATATTTATATCTCGGAATCCACAACTCCACATGGGCCCAAAGTTTACAAGAGGTTAGGAGACATTTAATGATCCTGTTTCTTCTTCTATGACCCACTCTAATTCTGACATATAGAAGGGTTTACAAGCGCGTTAGTTCGGTAAATGAAATCTGGATTCCACCTCGGGTCAAGGATGGAAAAATTCACTCTCCCTCAACTTTCCTCCCACCTATGGTCTACCACAATTAATTGATAAGACTCGGACTACTGGAGAATCGACCCAAGGATTCAAAAATTCCTATTTAATCTAGTGGTGTTGGAGGAGTCAATCATCTTTTGTGCTTGGTTTCATTGTAGTGTTATGCTGCTACTTTGTGTTTGTAATCACATTTCTTTCTCATGTAAGTTGTTTAATTCACCTTTGTTTCTTAATAAAAGTTCTTCCTTTAATTTTATTATGATATTAGTAATATCATGTTGATACCGTTGGTTCACAATGTTAATTTATTCACACCATACTTTGTGATATTTATCACACAATGTTTGAGTGATCAAATTTTGTTGTTGTTTTTAATTCTTCAATTCCACCCTCCTAAGTATACTTTCCACTTCCGTTGAAGACATGTCATCCATGGAGGGCTAACTCTTTTATTGGTTGATCCAAGGGAGTATCAAGGGGCTGGATCGGATTTTATATCTCACTCCATTAATGGCTAATCACTTCTTTTAAATGATATTGTTATTCGATGATTTTAAAACCTCTTCATCCTTATTGAATTTAAGGTCACACATTTCAAGTGCTAATATGAACCTTTACCTTGGAGTGCTCAAAACATTTATCCTTCATGTGTATAGGTGATTAGTATTAGGTTGTTTAGGCATTAAACCAGTAAGTTATGATTTTGTTTGATCTTCTTTAATAAACCCATCTCAAATATAAGAAATTGAAATCATTAAAAAAGGAATTCATCCAATCCACCCTAAGTGATAACCTAGGATAAACTCATTACCTTAATTTGAATTAACTTAAATCTCTTAGTGATCCTTTAAAACCATCTAAAATCAACCCATGTTGGGCACTTCATAGCCAAAAAACATTCCATAGAATGTTCGTGTCTATAGGTTACTTCTTAGGTCTCTGAGGATTCGACAACCCAAGATAGACTACAAAGACCGTTATACCTTCTTCTCTTGGGTAAATTTGAGCGTGAATCACATGTTTAGATAAAGATCGATTTATTTTATAATTTAGATATAAAATTTGTTTCTATTATAAGGTCAATGTATGTTATGGTATGGTGCATTTAAATAATTGTATTTATGTATTAAATTATGAAACCGAAGTTTTTGGAATTGGTAAAAAATCTTGTTCACATGAATCATATAACATCAAGATGTGGGATCTTCATCTCGGTCTTGTAAACAAGAAGCCTTTGTTAATGATCTATCAAGATGGTTATTTAGACCCTTTTGAGCTAAAACAACATTATTGGTGACATTATTGTTTACAATGGAAAATTGAAAAACCACTATTTGGTGGATAGGGTGAAATGGAAAAAATGATTCCCGGATTGATACATAATAATGTCAATGGAAAATTTATAGTAAAACCTAGGTGTGGATATTATTACTTCATAACTTTTAAATATGATTTGAGTAGATATGGATATATTAAATGATGAGGTATACATCCGAGTCTTTTGAAAAATTAAAATAATTCAAGAATTAAGAAGAAAATCAAATTGGTAGGAAGATAAGATACTTTTTATCAAATAGAGGTGATGAATATCTTATCCATGATTTCATCAACCTTTTACAGGATTTTGGGATTCTATCCAAACTCACTCCACCATACACACCACAATGGAACATTGTTAGAGAAAGCAGGAATAATATATTTTTAGACATGGTAAGGTTGTTGATGAGTCATGTAAATATTTAATTATCCTTTTGGGGATATTCATTACAAATTGCAACATATACATTAAAATTATAACCAACTAAATTGGAAAATGGAATTCCTTTCGAGTAATGTAGTTGAATGAAACCTATTTTATTTCATACATGTTTTTGGTGTTGTGAGGTGTTTGTGATGAATTTTGAGGAAAACAATATCACCATAGGGAACGATGTGTATCTTTATAGGATATCACAAGGAAGAAAAGGGATACTACCTATACAACCCCTTAGACAAAAAAAAGTGACTGTTTCTAGACAATCTATATTTCTTGAGAGGGATAATGTCCTCAAAAAGGATAGTGGGATAATAAATGAATTCGATGAAGTTGATGCTCATGATACACATGATTTGGTACATGGACAAATTCCAATGGTTCTCATGGAAGAATTAATTCTTGTAACACAAGTACTACGTCCTAATGTAAGGGAGGTAATATAACAACAGAGATATTGTTTTTTCTCACCAATAATGGTGAGTCATTATTGGTAGACACTATTGATCCTATATCCAATAAGGAGGTAGTAGAGAGATCAGAGGCTGTTGGCTGGAAAAAAGCTGTGAATTCTAAAATGGATTCCATGTATCATAAACATTTTTCTGGTATGGTTGATGTTCATGTCGATGTAAACCATATTAGATATAATTTTTTATTCGAGATGAAACTAGGCATGGAAGGTAATGTATGTACCTATAAATAAAGGCTTGTGGCTAAAGGGTTTAATCATAGTTGAGTTATTGACTATGATGAATCTTTTTCCCTAGTTTCAATGATTAATTCCATCAGAATTCTACTTAGATTTCCAGCTTACGATGAATGTGAGATTTTGCAGATGGTATTATAAACTACATTCCATAATGGAAACCTTTTGGAATATGTTTACATGACACAACAAGAAGTTATTGGTTCTCCATGTGATGTCAATATGATTTTCATGTTGTAAAGATAAATTTATAGATTGAAGAAATAATCTAGGTCAGAGAACATTAAATTCAATGAATCCATAAATGAATTTGGTTTCATTAAGAATGAACGTGAGCCATGTGCTTACTATATTTTTAGTGGAAATGTGGTTTTTATCCTTGTATTATATTTTGATGCCATATTACTTGTTGTAAATGACATATCAATGTTACCGTCTGTCAAGGACCAATTGATGAAGTGATTCTCCATGAAGGACATATGTGAAGAAACCTATATTCAAGGTAGCAAGATAATTCATGGTAGATACAATAGGTATCTTGGACTAAGTCAAAATAAATATATTTACTAGATACTAATGTTATTTAGTATGGAACAATCCAAGAGGGGATTGGATTTAGTGTCGCATGGATTACATATTTCTAATAATTTGTATCTTGAGACATAACATGAGAAAGATATAATGAGTAAGATCCCATATGCTTTTATGATAGGATCAATCATGTATCTCATGTTATGTACTAGAATTGATGTTGGCTATACATTGATCCTTGTAGGAAAATATCAATCAGATCAAGGAGAATAGAATTGGATTGCAGTTATGGCAATCCTTAAGCATGCAAGAAGAACTAAGGATATGTTCCTAGTGTTTGGAGGATATGAGGAGCTGGTAATCAAGGGTACACTGATGCTAGTTTTTAGACAGTTCAGAACAATCTGATGTGGTAATCAGGATATGTTTTCTATCTCAACTAAGGAGCTGTGAGCTAAAATAGTTCAAAGTATCTAGTTGTCGCTAATTCTATAGTGGAGTCTGAGTATATATCTACTTATTATGAAACCAAGGAAGCCATTTGGATTCATAACATTATCTATGAGATTGAGGAGGAACCTAGTAGTAAAGAAACTATCACATTTTGTTCCAATAATACTACAGTGGTGGCTCTTAAAAAAGAGACAAGGTCACACCAATATAAAAATAACATACTATGGATGTATCAATTCTTAAGGGATTTTTTATCATAGGGGTGAAGTTGAATTGATAAGAGTACCCCAAAAAGGGAATGTGGATATCCCCTTTACTAAAGGCCTATCGTAAGAGAAGTATGAGTATCTTGTGAGAGCTAGTGGGATAAAAGTTATTAGCAGTGGGATCTAGTGAAAGTGAGAGTCTGTTAGAGTTGGTTACCTAGAACAAACTTCCATGTACTTTATCATAAACATGTATTCATGTTTTTTAATATTAATATTTTTTTGACACCATGATTGTTATTCTGCGTGACATAACATGTGATAATGTCCTAAGACTTGCTCTCACACTAAGAGGAAATAGTTGTTCCATACTATTATGGGAACCTGGAAGTGCTTTGACACAATTATACAATATATGTTATATAGTATGATGATATCATTTTAGGGAAAAAAATTGATATTGGATATCATGGGTGGAGACTCATAATAATTTGAGGCATTTTTCATGTTTTAATCACCTGGTCATATCATGTAGGATATTATGAGAACGGGACCCCCCGATAGAAAATCCACATTTAAAATTGTCATTGGATGTTCATATATATGGACATGTGTATTGGTTTTTATACTTTATGATTTTTAGTAATGAAAATAATGAGTTATGTAATTTTATGTATTAACGAAAATTTTAATGACATTTGTTCGTGGTGAGGTAGGATACGTTGTGTACGTCATGAGTAAAATTGCATTACTGAATAATGAGAGAAATAATTTATCCCCTATATTAATTAACATAAGTTAATATCTCTGTACATTTGATAGAAATAATATAGCCTAAATAAATCCTTGTCCATGGTTTTCCCTAGGCATGTTCTATTTCTAAAAAGTCAATGAAAGAAATATCGAGCAAATAGGTTGATAGAAGTGGCATGCAACCTACTCAATTAGACATATTATAATAGTGGGATTATATTACCTGTTAAGCATTCGTATAATGTTACATGTCATTGTAGAATTAACTTCATTATCTACGAGTCCCATGGCTTGTTTCTAGATGCTAACCTTGGAATTTAGGCCAGTTCACCTAATGTAACTGAGAATGATTCCTAGAGGGCCTCACACTAAGTGCATCAAAAACATCTGTGACATCATAGGTAAATAAAGAATAAAACATTTTCATATTTATTAATATTTGTGAATTAAATATTAATTTTACTTTAAAGGGGTTGCTATGTTCGATAGTGTACCTGATACGCAACAAAGAGTTTTTTTGAAATCTTACGTTGCACACTAATAATAAAATTATATTATTTTAAATGGTAGTTAACACGTAGCCATTGTATTGACGGGAATGGATATAAGTAACTAAAATATGATTATATATGTTTTTTTAATGTTTCTACATTTATCCAATAAAGGTTAAAGGCTTAAAATAAGAAAAAAAATTCAATTTTAGGCATATATAATCTAATATTCACTAAAGGTCCACTTATCGCCTTTTGATGGAGAACCGTCATTAAATATAGTTTTGGTCACTCTTATACATTATATTGGACCAAATAGAACTATTCTTTAGAATTGGGACATCAAAATTTACTTTGTGTATGTTTTTGGTATTTTTTCGATAAAGTTCATTTTTTTAATGAATAGTGAAAAATGTTGTATTTTAATTCAAAACCTCTTTTTAATCAAATTTGTTTATATGATTAGATTATATTTATAATTGGTTTTAAAGTGAAATTAGAATATATTTTTACCATTTAATCCAATAGTGGTCGTTGGAATTGATTTCACTTTAAAATTGGACTTAAACTAGTGTCAATCTTTTGATACATATTGTTTCATAAAAACACGCTATTTGTTTTGACAGCGGGAATTAATTATTAAATTAATTAATGAAACTTATATGTTTTGAATTTTTTAAAATAGAAATCATTTTTTAATTCGGAATATCAAATATATCTTATTGTGAAGTTTTGGTATTTTTCTGAAAAACTTCAATTTTTGATGAATAGTAAAACCACTAAGTGGTACTTAAAAAAACCGATTTTTCGTTTAAATGAAATTTTACCACCTCTGTGTTTTGATTTTCAAAATTCAGACATACATGTTTGTAATTAGGATGTAAAATGTGGTTCAATGGGATTAAAATAATTTTTTTGTGAATAGTATCTTTTATGTTTTTAATCGCGATTAGAGGTAATTAGTGTAATTTAAGGTAAAAATAATGGTTTAATAATATGAAATGACCTTGAAACATGTCCTACCATTATTGGATGTGTCATGGAAGACCAATAAAATACATGTGTCAACTTGGGGACCCGTTGGAGCCACTTTGGTAGGAAAATGACATTAATAACTTTTTATTTGATGTTAAAATAAAAATGTCACAAACATGAAATGTTTTACTAAAACAATTTTTAAATGGGGTTATTCAAGTCATAATTTTGACTATAAATATTAATTAGAAAGCTAAAAATATTTCCTACCTCATGATAATTGTTCTATAATTTTTAGACATTAAATAAATTAAATTATTTATGACACCATGATGATGCAGCAATTACCTCATTATTTAACGATTTAAATAAAATGAAAAGATAATGTAAAATATAAGACCTACATATGTCAAAAACCTATTGTATTGGTGTATTTAGAACTATAATCACCTTATCCTGGAAATACATAATTTTTTAACCTTTTAAATCCGAAAATAATTTTATAATAAAGTAATGTTTTATAACATTCCAAGAGTGCCCCTCCTATCCTCTTATAAAAGGCCCCCACCTCTACCACCTTACCCACACCTCTCAAGCCTTTGGCTCGGCCAAACCTGGCCCATTTTGTCTCTCCACATACCTCTCTTACTCATATAATCCTCAATTTGGGCAGAAGTATTTCCAAGGAAGCTTTTGAGCTCAAATCAAAAAGAGTTATCCGTTTTAAAGGTAGTGTTTTCTCTTGTGTTATTATGTTTTATTTTGCTTCTCCAACCCCCTAAACTCTTTTTATTTCTTTATTTTGAAACAAAACCAGTATATTAAATATACTAGGATGTTTTATGTGATTTATTCGATCTACACTTACACACACCTATATCTAATGGTTAAAGAACACACTGTTTCTGTGGATGGCGAATTTCTGCCTCACGAAATGATGATTATTCAACACTCATATAACACCTTCAATGGTGGCCATTAAGATGTCAATATATTTATATATGATATATAATATGTTTATGTTTTACTTAATATTCTTTATTTTTCATTTATGGCATACCTTTATGGTTTCCATTATGGGTAAACGCGATATCTTCATTTTAGGAAGTGCGGACTAGCGCCCCCTCAAAGTGATTTGATTCGTTAATGCCATATGTGGGACGTATAAAAGATGGAGTTAAAGTTATTATATATGATGTTATAAGGGAATTATAATATAACTTTATATCATTATTATTTCTTTCTATTAAAGTATGAGATAGAAATGAAAGTAGCGTTCATGTGTACATACAGTTTACCGTCTCCATGAACGGTGCATTTCATTTCTTATCCCCAAATGTAATGTACTATTATAAGTACATATATATAATGGATATATATGATCTATGTTACATATAAATGATGAATATAATTCAGGAATTGAAATATACATATCTATCATTTAGTTTTAATTCCATTAATATGACATAGAAATGAAAGTAGCATTCATGCGTACGTACGACTTATCGTCTCCATGAACGGTGAATTTCATTTCTTACCTCTAAATGATTATGTAATATTATAAATACAGGTATATAATGGATATATATGATATATATGATATCTAAATCATGAATATAGTTCTTGATATAATGGATATTTTACCACATGAACAACTTGTAATTATAAAGAGTTTATTTTTGACTCAAGTACCAATGATCAACAAAATGACCAATATTAACATAAATAATTACATAGTGTTCATAAAATGGTAATAAGTGATATAAATGGAATAATGAACTTGAAAAATGTTCTTAAGCATGTATAAATTAACTCATGTTTATTATTCAGGACATTAATGAACGATCGAGTGAAGTCGGACCCGAGGTAAGGGACTTTGTCTCATCCTCCTTTCACTGAGGCATTTTTTTTGTTTTATACACAACTTTATTTTTTACGGTGTATAAACCCCTTTGACTTTTAATTTTATACAAAAGGAATCTTTTTCTATGAATCTTTTTACTAAACGACAAAAAGTAATGCTTCTTTTAACTTACGCGGTGACAACAACCTTTTCCGCCGCCGTGAGTATTATTTGGTCTCTGGCTTCCTCAACAAGCCATAATGTTTTTAAAATGAAATAAATACCATATACTCTTTTATTTATTTTGGTATTGAAAATGGTTTTTATAATGGATTTGTTATGTCAATATATTTAAGTGATATATTGTGATCAAATTGTGGAAATTTTTTCTTTCCATTATATTTGTTTTATGTCTTATGAGTTTATAATGGTACTTGGACATTTGATGGGTGGTTACATGATAAACCATATGACGGGTGGTTCCGTGAATACCAGGACGGGTGGTTACATTATAACCTCCAATGCATTGGGTATGGAATTCGGCCATATGGCTATTCCATTGAGTGATGTGTCTGGAAGTCGACCATATGGTTATTCCATTTAAGTATGTTTATGTCCCAAGTTACCTTCATATGTTATGTGTTATTTATATGGGTTTTTTTGGTAATAATTTGGTTACAAAAGGGTAATTATTGATCTTTTATTTAGTGAAGAGTTTTTACTACTTCATTAAGGTGAAAAGTATTACTTTGATAAAGTATATATGGTTTACTTGTTGTTTTGAAAAAGTAACAGTTTTAATTCTTTGTGTTTCCCTTACTGAGCTTTTTATGCTCACCCCATGTTTTTTTGAAATGTATTTCACAGGACTTAATGTGGAATAGTGTCATGGATGGGATCAAGGGAAAGTCATGCTATATAAAACATGGAACTAGACATGTTTCTTTTTAAGACTTTTATTTTATGGAAACTTAGTAGATGTGTCTACTTTGTAATCTTTTGAGATGTTATTGTTAAGAACTAATTCTCTAAAACTCTAAACCTGAAAAGATCCTCAATGGGAATTACTCATTTAATTCAATGTTAAGTAATATTTAAGGCTGGGGCCTTATAATTTTAGTTAAATAATATAATATAATATTATTTATTATTAGATTGAATAAATATTTTTCCTACACATGGTTTGATAATTATTCAAGTATGCATGATCACATTTATTTCATCACTAGTTATTAAATAGAATATATTTCAATAAGGATATTTAATAAACATTTATTTTCATTTTAGTGAATTTAATATTTATTTATTTATAAGAGAATAATATTGTTATATTTGTTAAATAAATAAATTGACATTATTCAAGGCATGAAACATATTGTGGAGGAATGGAGGATCGTGATTCATTGTATGGTGAGAAATAATAAAAATATAATTTATTTAATTAAATAATATTTAATTATCATTCTCATGTTAAGAGCATGTCGAGAAGTAATAATAATAATATTATTTGATAATGGTTTTTTGTAGGATAAAATAAAATCATCAAGGGAACTTATTCAATTATTCTATTTTAACCCCAACAATATAAATACCAAACTATGTTTTTATCTAAAAGATGATCCAACTTTTTTGTGCATGAAAAATCTTGAAGAATTCTCTCAAGCATAAGCCTTCCCATATACAATAACCCTACCCAGAATGACAAGCAATCCTCCTCCACCGGATCAATGAGAACACTTTGGAAATGACTCTCGAGGTGATCAAAGGTGGACGACTCAAGGGTAATGATATTTTGTGATATCACATGAAGAATCATTATGAAATGTTTGAAGATTCAGGTAACACATGTGGATCATCACTAGATGAAATTTAAACTTATTTTTTACTAAATAATGATGATGCACCACATATCTGTTACCTGATTCATAAATAAATAGAAAATTCTATTGAGGAAATTAAATATCTATATAAATTAATTATAAATAATATTTATTTATATCCTATCAAATTGGTTTCAAAATGATTACAATTTTTGGATCTCATATATCCATTCCATATATCCCAACATTTACTTTCATAGATCACAGATTTTCCATCAATCATGAAAAAAAAGAAAAGTTGGGCACCACCCTTCTCTTGCTTCAAAAGAACCAAGAACCTAAAAATCTTTCCACCTTGTGATTTATTTGAGTTATCATGTGATTAAATCTTCTTTTTCTTATCATAATTATAGTAATGGTGTGAATATAAAATTTTCATTTACATATTGAGTTCATGTCAAATAATTATTTTATTGATACTAAAGTATCTTATTGCTAACTCCTTTTGGAGACATGGTTTTAATAAAAAAAATTCAAAAAATGTATTTCTATTATAATAATTAAATGAGATAAATACCTTGAATTTCTTCTAAAATTTTCCTCATTATTACTAATGAATTATTTCTTCCTTTTCCTATTGTCAAAGTATTCCTTTTCCATCATTTTACAAAGAATATGAGGAATGTACTTACTAAAAAATATCCTCTTAAAATAATCATATTTCCTAGAGTTAGTTTCATTCACATGTATTGTATTATAAATATATTCCATCCTTTGATCTAATTATATATAAAAATGATAATCATTTTGGAAAATATTTTCATGTTCCAGGCACTAGAGAAAAATAATAATATTCACAATGGTTTTGACCCATTGCATAACTACTAATTGATCAAAAAAACCACTAAAATATATTTGATGTTTCCTCATGAAATTTTCAAAAATATGTTTTTCTCACCTTTGATTATTTTTCATCTCAACAGGATTCATGGATTATGAATTTTGTGTGATCATAGAAAGAATATTATGTATTTCCAATCCCACAATATTTGGATGATCTGGTAGAAAATCATTTAATTTTCCATCACATTCATTATTAAAATGATGTATTATCATTCTAGTCACTTAATAAAAACAAAAATAAAAGTGTGATAAATAGTAATAATAATTGAAACTAGATTTTAATGAAAAATTTATACGATGTCTAAATCTTGACACCCTGTTTTTTCTTATGAAACTTAAGGATTACCCTAGGTCATTGATGTCCAACATTTATTCAATTCCTTTACAGTAGTTCATAAATAAAATATATATTAAACAAATCATGTCCCTCAGAAGTGTAAAACTAGGTGAAAATTAAGGATTCTATCACCATGCACAAGAATGATGGTTGAGATATACACAACTAACTATTTTACAAACACTAACTCTAGATGAAAATATATAAATACCACATCCCATTCTTTTATTCAGAAGTGGATTTATTTATAGAAATAACACATAATATAATACTTATTAAAACCCTAGGATATTATCCTATACATAGAATTATCCCCATAGTTTTCACCAATGTTTATTAAAAAAATCTACATATATTAAATAAAACCTACTCTAACACCGTGTATAATGACCCATGATTTCTATACAAAAATATTTCCTCTTTTTAGATATATTTTTAATATATTTCACAAATACATGCACGAAGATGGTAAATATTTAGTGTCTTTGGTGACTAGATAAAAAATATTCTTATTTCATGAAAGTATTTAACATGTCCCCTAATAATCCTACCATTTGGTACACTTTATATAACTAAATTGCCTAATACTTTTTTAAGACATAGGGAATGAAAACAGAAGAAATTTTGATCTCCGATGTTTAGTAAGGGTAAACTTGGGATATATCAATCATTGATCACATGAATAAATAAGATGATAATAAGTTAATGTTATCATTGAAATGAAACAAAATGTTTATAAAAAATATATTATTGTTATGAAACATGATTAATGAAATAAAACATTATCATTTCAGAAGATATGTATCATAAAAGTCATAAATCACAAAAAATCAACCATGAACTATATGTTTATGTAAGAAAATAATAGAACCATTATAAGTGTAGAAAACATTTAATTTTCCATTGTTAAATAAAAAATCTATCAAATAACAATTCATTCGGAATCAACACCTATTTCTTATATAAGATCAAGAACACTGATGTTTTTCCATAACGGATCATGAAAATTGAACTGTTTCACATTTCGGATCAACCACATTGAATTGTTTCCCAAAGTATATCAAGTACATAGATTTGATTCCCATAGCTATATCACAATATATAAAACTATACCCAATGAATTATAAGAATTTATAAATAAAAACATATGTAAATATTCTACAATATCCTAAAACAATCCTCATATCATCACATCATAACCCATGAAATTAAAATGGTTTTTATAAATATTTAATAATATCAACATATAATAATAAACCTAAAATAAGTGGCTTTTATAAACATATCCTCTTCATAATAACAAATCATTAAATTATAATATAAGGAGTGTATCATTATACCATATCCATATTAATGAATATTTAACATTAATATATGTTATCATAGATGAAAATTTGTTTAAAATATAACATATAATATTTCATGAGAAAAATACCCATTCTATTAATGAATCACCTATTTGAAATCTAAAAAATTTCATAACTATTATAGAAATAATATTCATTGAAAATAACCTTAAAAAACGTAATGGAAGCCTCAATGTATTGATCAGTCTTGATGGAGGCATTTGTTTCATGTCATATAAGTTAAAATGAAACATTCCTTTCAAATATTTATATAATGTAAAAAAGTACCATGATAGGTAAATAAAATAAAAATTAATTTTTAATAATTTTTGTAATAATTTTAACAAGGGTAAAAAGAACCTTAAATAATCACAATATAATAGTAAAACAATTCTTGAAAACAATTCTAGAAATCATGGACATGGAAGTGAAATATTTCCAATTGAATATTAAGACATAATTAATTTTCCTTAAATTCTTTTTAACTCATGAGTACATATATTGATGAAAATGAATGGGAAAAATGTATTATTATGAAATAACTAGGTGATAAAAAAACAATTGGATCTTGTTATATAAGGATCAAATAATTTCTTAAGTAGGAATTAATGTATAAAAAATCAAGACAAAAACTATATTGAAAAATAATTTCATTAACTCAAGATCAACAAGATATTAATTTTTTTTATCCTCTTATATAATAAATTTAAATTTATTTTTATACTAAACCATATTCATATTAATTATTTTTGTGTTATATATATATATATTATGTATATATATTTATATTCATCTATAAATTAATATATAAGAAAATGAATTACTCTATTCATCGAGATAGTAGGTCGTTCGTACACATGAATTTGAGGTTTACTTTTTTATGGAAGGAATGATAGAATGGTAAATAAAAATTAAAAAATAATGAATTTTAATTATATCATATACATTTTATATATTCATAAAATAAATATTTATCACCATCCATGTAAAATAGAAATGAAAAAACCAATCATACCACTTCATGGAGGTGAATGTCCACACTTACGTTTAAGTGAAATTATAATTTTTAAAATGATTGAAATTAAATAATGTAGACATGATATTACAATTAATTATTTATAATTATTTCATCAATAATATATATAAACATTAAACCCACAATTACACCCATTTATAAAATATGGTGATGAAAAATGAATTTTATCACTACTTGGAGATAGTAATCCATATGTACACACATGCAATACTACCACTTTCAAATTAATTGGATAGAGGGTGGATAATAGTATTTTCATAATAAAAATAACATTTTAGTATGATTATGATAAAATTTGTATTTTTATGACAAATTACATCAATTTAGATGAGGTAAGAGAAAATTTAAAAAGAAAGTGATTTGTTATTGAAATTACATATTCTTTGAATTAACTCTGTTGGACATCCACTTAAGAATCCAAGGGTTAGCCTTCCGTGGATACCAAAATGACTATAATGTAAATAGAGTATATTAAAATAGAATTTTAAAGGATTATGATGAGATATATGTCTCAATGGGGTGTATATAAGAGAAAGGTGGGGCGAGCATTTATAAGGCAGGCAGATGACACACTTGGAAGATCAGAAAAAATTAAAATATAATAAAGTAATTCGCAAGAAAAATGATTGAAAATGGAAATATTTTTTAATGTGGGATAATATTAGGTCCAAAAACATCAATTTATAAAATTTATACAGGATTGTTTTGATTATATATTTACTATTTTTTTATTATTGCCGTTTTTAATCATTTACGATCAATATCGTGATAAATACTATTTCAATTATAAATGTTTAGGAATGTTACCATATATAAAAATCTATTTATAAATTTAATAATATTTATATTTAAAAAAATTTAAAATTAACTTGTAAAAATACATTATTTTATGAATATTAAATCATTATATAAAATATTATTTATTATAAAATATCATTACTGTCTATTTTGGAAGTATTCATTTAACATTACTTTAATGACACCAAAAAATGTTTGTATTAAAATATAATATCTTCACCGATCAATAATATGTAACATGAATTTGAAAAATTATTATTACACTATACCTAATTCTATTTATAGTAGTTTTAATATTTTTTGAATTATTTTTTTTATTTTTTAAAAAATTGATGATAAACAGTGTCGGTGTTGTGTAAGAATTTAATATCATTCTATAATTTCTAAAAAATATAAAAAAATTAAAATAATGAAAATAATCTCATTATGATAAAAATTAAAATTAATATTGGCTCATAATATTGTTTAGTTTCTATGTGAAGACCTAAGAGATATTGAAAATTAAGAGATTGACATTGTGTATATTTCTTTTCTTAAATTAATATTAAGATCATATTCAATTAAGTATAGAATAAATTGGAAATAAAAATTATAATTTGATGGATATTGATGAATTACACTCATATAACATGATAAATAAATGTTTCAGATAAAATTTGATGCATTAACCCAATATTTTAAACACATTTGACCTATTTTATTCTTACTAAAGGGAAGGAAATTTAATATGATTACCATTTATAATGAAATTAATAAAAGGGGCCTTTTATGAAATTATTTCCAACTAATTATATACATGTAATCTATTATTGTAATATATAATTCTATAACTAGTATAAATAAAATTTAAAATAAATGTAAAAAACCTGAAAAAAATCCATTTTTAGAAAATAGTACATTATTATGACTAAAAATAGATTTAATCTAAAGAAACTCCTAAATAATTATTATTTGAATGTTAAAATTTTTAGGGAATATATAATATGTAATTTTTTTAAAATCACTCAGCAATAGTGATTGATTTAATTTATTAAGATAAAAATACATTACATGTTCAAAAATATTTTTCTAAGAATACCTTATTTAATTTAAATTATTTTTGATTTTAATTTATAATTAATATAATATAAATGAATTAATTTTATACATTTATAAACAATAATATATTTATAATTTAGTAATTTTAATTCATACCCACTAATCTAATGATATAGAGAAAATATTTTAATAGTATATCATGAATCATTTAAACTAAGTGTTTTGTGAAACACAAGCTATCAATGAAGTAAAATTTATTAAAATAAAAATATATTAAATAATATTATAGTTTAACAAGATTGGTATTGGGAAAATACTAAAGAATATTACTCCCTTTCAAGGCTAGAAAGAAGTATTTATAAGAAATAATTTAGCATTATGATTCCATTTCTTATTACATTATTTACTTAATTTGTTATATGGTTTATTAAATTTATACCATGTAATTTAATAGTTATGTTCTAATGGTAATATTTGATAGTCAACATATATATATATATCCGTTTTCTATTTCGCTTTGGTATAGTGTATGAAACAGACTATTTAATTTTTTTATTTAAAAAGAATATATAGTGTAATTTTGATTCATTAAATACTACCCTCCACAAATAAATTACATCAAATTTTAATCAATACTCATTGATTAATATAGGTGATGATAATATTTAGATTTCAATTATTTAGGATATAACATAAAAAATGTCAACTACCTTACTCTCTTTAGATATACAGACTGAATTTTATTTGTCAAAACAACATTAAGGATTCATATAATCATATACCTTAATATTTATATATCCAAAACATATATTATTCTTTAAAGAACATTCCAAAATCCATTTGAATCTCAATGAAATTAAACTTTTGATAAATCCTCAATTCCTTAAAAATTACCTCTTATCTTTAGCTACTAGGTTATAAAGCCACACACAAGTATATATATGACCTGATCCAAAAAATGAGACAAACTTCACCAAAAATATCATCTATTTCATTTTAAATGAATCAATTATAAATTCCATGGATATAAATACAATCTAACTCACTTATTTCAAAATATATAAATCCCTTATTATCCCAAAAATAATAATAAATTAATCCAATGCATTTTCTAAACCTCAATAATAATTTCTGCAATAGTTACCGACAAAATATAAATTTCTCTTGAAATAACCATCCATGGTTATTGATACTATTTAATATATTTTTCTATATAGTTAGTTAAACTAATAATGAAAATTCCTTAAATTTTTCAAATAACTTTTATAATACTCTATAATATCATTGATTAATATCAATCACTAATTAAAATATTTATGTGTATCAATAATTAATTTCATTTAAGATATATACCTCACTATGATTCTTAAGACTAAGTAGATAAATATTCTATAATAATAAAAATATACTAGTATTCCCAACAATTTATGTATTCTCCCATATTTTGTTATAAGTCATAGAGGTTTCTAGATAAATACTTTTTGTAGCTTCATTTCTACAACCCTCTTTTATCAAAAAAAATGAAAAAATGAAATTGATTTCAATAAAATTAGTGTAAATGATCGTAAAAATATAGAAACCCAATCCCAATAAATATTCTCTAATTAAAAATTCATTTTATATAATGATTATTTCAGTTCAATCTACATTTCAATAAATTAGGTTTTCATGTTCTTCTTAAAGAAATCCTTTAATGATATTAGGAAATAAATTTATTATATTGGCTGATAAGGTTAATATGACCAACAAAATAATATCTTCCACGAGTGTCAAAAGAAGTGCATAGTTAAGACACATTTTCATGCAATAGATAATAATCAATTTAATAAAAAAATATTCCCTTTTCATGGTTATTACCCCTAGGAATATCGAAATCAGAGCCTATACCTACCTATACATTGAATATAAGGTTGTGTTTTCTAAAATAACCAAAAAATATCCACTTTATAGAAATATTAGGATTTTATCATTTTAAAAATTTATCTATTAGACTTTTCAGTTGAGTTCTAACTAATGTTCTCTAACATAATCTCCCAAAATAACTAAACCTTATATGCTTCAAACTACAGTGACCCATGATAATGATGCCTTCATTTTAACCATTTAACATTAAATTCAAAAAATAATATCATCCCATGAATCTATAGGTGAAATTCCATTGGATACAAGAAAAATAATACGATTATTTTAGAAATATCATGATCATTTATACTTAAAGTAAAAAAACAATGATATATTGTATGAATATCATTTATAAGAATCATCCTCAAAACCGAGGGATTACATAAATAATAAAGGGGTGTGATTTAAAGAAAAATAATTTAATAAATGATCATATAAACAAGTCTTCAAGGATGATTAAATAATAATAATAAATAACATAAACATGTTTTGAATATCATTTCAATATCAGTAATAATAATATGATAAAAGTGAGCATCATACGTTATGAAATAAGAATATAAATCTATAAAATATCAATAAGGAAAGTTATGCCATAAAATAGTTTAATAAAATTTGTAATAAACAATGAATAACAATATTATAAGATCTTAAGGAATAATAAACCGTAACTATGTAACAAACATTATTACAGGGAAACAATACATTCATGAACCACACCATCAGAGCCCATCAATAGGAGAAATAAACATATTTTTATTAATGCATATCTCATGATATATAAAGTCATAAACAATTCATTGAAGGGAGATATTGGTCCCCACCCATCATTCATCTATACTTATATGTTAGACATTAAAGTCATTCAATTTTCACATCATAACAAACACAATAAAAAGAAAAGGGATTAATAAAATATCAAAATGAAAAAAAATTTAATTTTCAGAAATAACACATGGAAATAAAAATGGGCTTCACAATAAACCCTAAATTATAATCATTCAATTTTCATTAAATTCTCCATGAGAATAAAATGGGTTTCACAAAATATTAAATTATTATAAAATAAATTCTAGATTGAATTGTTTGATATCGAAAAATTGATTACAAAAAATAATCAAATAATAAAAAATTAGGTTGAAATATGAAACATAAATGCATTAGATATTTTTTATATGTATATAATCGGAATAAATAAATAAATGATATTGGAAAAAACATATTTTATTCATAGTTGTAATATTCATAGTCATGATTCACTTTTCTAAAATTCTCTTTTTATTTTTATTAAATAACTAAAAAGGAAAAACTTTATAGAAGTAAGTATATTTAGATAAAAAAACTATTACCCCCAATATAATATATATTTCATCATTTGAAATTTATCATCTTATATTAATTATATTCAAAAAGAAATTATACAACTCAATGAAATGAGTTTGGGACATAATGTTTATTACATTTAACATTTATTTACAAGGATGTTATATAACCTCATGTATCATAAGGATAAAATTTATAATTTACTTTGTTATAAAATTATTCAAATAAACTTTCTTTCATAATCTACATTAATAACAATTTTTTTTATGTATTATAAAATTATATTCACTTCATAAGAGTAGTTATTAATAAACATGGCCATTTTGTACTAGGTTCATAAAAATGTTGTTGATATTCCTTCATTTAAAAAGATAATTATTTAAAAAAAAATTAAATTTACAAGAATATATGTTTAATAAATACATATATTTTTATAATTCCATTACATGGGTGTTTTATTCCGATTTCTTGAAGGAAAAATATGTGCGGAACTAGTTTCAGGTTTATTATCAATATCGATGGATTTCCTTATAAGGATTGTTACTTTTTAGGATATATATAATGTTATATATTCGTGATATATATTATATATATGTCACATATAATCAGCAATAATATACAAAATTCATTCTTGAATGATGTTTGAAAATAGAATTCATTATTCCATAGAGGTGGTAGTCTATGAAAACACATGGATACAAATCTCATTTTTGGAAGAGAGGAAGAAATAAGTATCATGGTTTTTCATTTAATTAACTTCAATATGATTTATAAAATAAATATTCTATTAATTCTCTAATTTTCTACCTATTTAGGTCGGTTATGGAAATCAAAAAATGTCTCTTCATGGAGGTTGTAGTACTCATGTACACAGGATTGACATTTTTATTTTCCATACGTTAAACATGAATGTTAACTAATTCTCAAACCATCAAAATAATAACAACAAATTATACTAGGGATATTTATTTTATCATTTTAATGTGGTTTAATTAAATTTATGATTGAATAAGTACACATAATGAAATTGATATGATAAAAATCAACTAGAAATTTACACCACATTACTTGGTTTATATCCTTCTTAAATGGGATAAAACATTAAGAGTTAGAATTTTGATAATACCAGACTGAAATGAAATTTTATTATAATTTTTAGCTGTGTTTTGGAAATATTCTTTTCCTAATTTTGTGGATTTTATTTTGAGGGGAAGTGAGGAGGGGAGTGAAACATTAATAACTTAAATTGATCAAATTCTTTGTAAATACCAAAAACCTTTTAATAATTGGATGTCAATATAAAGGAAAATAGTTAAACTTTTTTGGAGATAATGGATATAGTGACGGATAAGGATGATCAAGGACTTAGACACCCATTCCCTGACCTGATTTAATCACTTTTCCGGTCATTCCCTATTAGTACAACCAATTTCCCCATTTGTTTTTTTGCTGAGGTAATTGATCTTTCAAAAGTAATTCAGAATATAGGATTGAAAATAAAATGAAACATATTTAAAAAAATTTACCTAATGATTCCAAATTTGAAATCCATTTAATTATATTAATTTTACAAATGTGATAAAAAATCAATTTTAAAATAAAAAATGTATAATGTAATATTTTTTTTCTAAAAAACATTACATATGTTCTAATATGTATAATACGGGGTTATAAATTAAAACAATCATTTTAAATACAAAATAATCATTTGAAAATATTTTTTTATTATTAAAAGGATTATTTAATTTCATATTCATATTTATATTATAATAAAGGTATAAAATATATTTTATTTTTAAAAATGATATTTGGTCTGATTAAACAAAAAATATGGATTTAATCAAAATCCTCAATATTAATCTTAAGATCATATTACTTTTATAAATAAAAAAACATACTTCAAAAAATTCACATCCTCAAAATTTTAAATTATAATTATTATTTAAATATATAAAACATTTAAAAGAACTCTTTTTTTAGGAAAAACAGTTGTGATAAAATAAAAATTCATTTTCGTATACCTTATTAATTAATAATTTGTTAAACTAATAATTATACTATAAATATATATTGTTATTATTCTATAAAACTGAACATAGTTCCTTGAACTAAAATTCTAATTTATTGAATTTAAAATTTTAAAGATAATGTTAATTAAGGTTAAATGACTTTTCCAAATGTATAAAAATCCCTCATATATATATATTATATTGTTACAACCCAAATTTCTACTTACATAACCCCTTATTATCTCTACATAATACCAAAGCATTCAACAATATTTGGTTGTAGGTTTGGGTGGTGGTTTACCTAGCATCAGTCATGTTGAAATATTTATGAGGTTGACCTTTTCTAGTATAATGTTTTTATGAAACAATAATTTCCCAAGTTTATCATGAAATCCATCTAATGAAAACCCTATAAAACCAACATTAATTATTATTTTACAAAAAAGGGCCCATAATGAAGACTTTTTCTTCTAGATTTCATTTCTTCTTACATTCTCTATTAATTATGATATATGGTTAATTCTATTTATCCCAGGTAATTTATTAACTATATTTCAAAGGACATGTTTAATATTCAAAATATAATAATGGTTTTCTTTTTAATATGTTATAGTGTGTGAATCATCCTATTAAATAGATTTTTTAAAGGGAATAGAAATCAAAATTTTAGGTTGTTACACATTATCAATTCATTAGGGGGGGGTCTAATATTATATAGTATTCCAGCACACTAGGTAAAGACTATATCTTACAAGATTTTATAGGAAATGTGTTATTATTGTGATCTACAATGTAATAGGAAAAGGGTGGTGATTTCAGATCCACTATGTGATAAAATGTGTGTGGTGATTCTCCATCCACTATTTTATGGGGCATAAGTAATGTTGTATGATCAACTATTTCATATTTTTTCCTTGTTGTTTAAAAATAAATATTTTATGAAAATACATATTATATTTAATCCACATTCCTCTATTTTTTCTCTATGGCCCATAAATATTTACTTATGGTTTAAATTTTATATGATATAATCTATGAATATGTCATCGTGATTTATGATCCATTTCTAGGACTCCATGATCTTTTTTCCTAAATGAGGCATTTCTCGCATTTTAATATTTTCCAAAAAGTTTTATAATATGATTATATTCTATTCGATTCTTATTGATATGATTTTCCCATATTGAGATTTAGTGCTCACTCTTCTCTTATGATTAAAAATTTCCATAGTAAATTATTTTCATTAATATTTATAATAGAAAATTATTTTTATTTTATTTTATGGAGATTTTAAAATGTTATTATATAATAATATTATTATGTGGTTATTTTCCATAAATAAAAAACCTTTGGTTTCTAGAGGAATTTTTTATTTATGGGGAATAAATATTTTTTTTCAAAAAATGGTGTAAAATCTATTTATTTTATAATAGGGAATATAAATTGAAAACATTTAAACCCTAAAATATAAATTAATATAAAAATTCATATTTTTCTAGAGTAAAAAAATTGATTAATAACCATGAAATATATCTCAAACCACTAAAATAAAATATAAACCACAAATATTGAGATATCTCACTCAGAGTTAGAATTCTTCCCCTAATATTGGTAACCATGAAATTTAGATTATATTAGAAATGATTTTAAATTATATATAAATAAGGACTAAATAAATATACATACTATGTATATAAAATATTGTAAATAAAAATGACAAATACTGATCAATTATGTCAAAAACCATTTAAATTTGGGTACATGGTTTTTCATGGATATATAAATTTTAAAAAGGATAATTCTATTTTTGATGTCCAAGAAGTAGTCATAGGAATCTAATAATAACAAAATTAATTAAATGTAACAATTATTTAGTTTTCACTGATTTTCCATCCAATATAATAAATAATCGAAACATTCAACGAAATGTTAAAAATTATTACATAATAAAACATATACAAATTTCCATCCTCTTTTAAGACATCATAACATTTCAAATGAATTTATTTATTTAATATTATACTAATCACATAATTTTTTTTATACTATTTGTAACATTCTATTATGATACTATATAATTCATGTGACATAATGCCTATATCTAATTTTCATGGGGAAAGAATCTATATTTTTGGGTAAAAATAAAATAAAAAGGGGAGATTGTAACTCGATAATCAACATCTCAATCACATTCATATTCAATTGAAACTCAAGATTCAACGTAGAGTAGTTGTTTATTCCTTTAAATAACTAAACGTTTTATTTATAAAAACATTTATGCACTCCTACAACTTTATTTTTGAGGCTACCAAATCATTTTGTTATTATATATAATGATGTAATATGGGAAACCCTAATTTATTATTGTTTTGACTTGTGGTTATTTAATTATATATACATTGGGGGTGACAATTCCCTTTGAAACCATCTCTCATATATAAAAAATCATATACTAATTTGGACTAACTAGGATTATCATTTTTAATGATTTAATAAAATAAATTTAATCAAGAATTATTTTAATAAAAATTTTAAAATTAATATAGACAAAATGTTTAAGAGTTAGTTAAACTTGATCCTAATAAATTTTATTAAAAATTAAATTATGAAGAAATACATTAAAAATATGCCTTAAAAATATAGTTATACACATTACCATGATAGTATAATGCAACAAAATTAGAGAATTAACCTGGTAGGACAAAGGACCAACTGAAACTTACCTTAAGAACCGACCACTTCAAAAGAGCAGAAAAAACATGGTTAAATTCTTTGTATACATGATTAACATCAAGATAAATTGAATCCGCAAGACCAAGAAAAAATATCCAGGATGTAAGAATATTTCTTGTATCATTCATGGAGAGACTTTTTAGAATATGTAAAGAAACCGATCAGTCTGACTCAAACCATAAATCGTGTCATCCATACTGAGTAGCATACATGTTCGACTTTTTCATAACCCAAAGTTGATCTTCAATTGTATAAAAATTTCCAATAAATGAAAGAATCATCCCATAATGAATCCTCAATAAGTGAGGAATATACCACCATAAACAAAAGGCCCTGGTGCACCTGAGGCTACCCCATCAATGTTTACTTTTATCCTCCCTACAATAGGCAGTATCTATATGATAAAGTTATCCACTAACTATTTTCTAACTCTTCCATGTATACTTTGTGTTATCCGAATAACAAGATCAGAAACATCATTATTCTTTGTCCCAATTTGTATATTAGAAGAAGTCATAATTACTCCCTGAATAGAATATACACCTGTATATAATGTTGATACATGATTGTTAAACACAAAATCATTCATATCCCTCCAGATATATGACAATAACCTAGCCGTTGTAGGTAGAAAAAGTTCATGGATATGTTAACTGTATGACATACTAAATATTGAAAGTAGATGTACCTCAAGATTCTTGAAGTCCAGACTTCAAAAAGTATATCTTGTATATAATTCCATTGCCTACTCATGAAACATCCACATAAAAAAACTTCCAGTAATGAATACTCAGCACAAAGAAAGAAAGATCAACTAGAAGAAAGGGTCACCCCTAGATGCTAAATCAAAGCCTAAATAATAATGTACTACTTCAGGATTTTCCAGACAAGTATCGTATCATCAAGAGAAATGAAAGGGTTCAAAAAATATAAGACCCTAGAAAGAAAACCAGTCAATATACCATAAGAGTATCTATAACAATCTCAAGTGGTGAAGCTACCATCTATATTAAGCATCCAAATCAGAGTTCATAATCAGAATAGAAATACCTAGATACTTCCACACCAAGGTTCGTGGGTACAAGATCACACAAAACTGAATTACCTTACAAATCAGAAATAGAATAATTTCTCAATAAAAGAACGAATTTCAATATTATTTTTTAAAAGTAAAAATACATGGAGTGATACCACAATTGAAATGTGAATGCCTACACAACACCCATTTTGAGCAGTCCATAATCTTAAAATAGGCCTACTTAATAGTTATCCAAACAGAAGAGGTAACATACATGGTATAACCAATATATAGCTTTCCAACAAACCTGGTAACTAAAAATTCCAATGAAAATTCAATATTGTAAAGGATCATCCATGTTAATTTTTTTATCAAGTTATCATTATAAATCCTAAGATCATTAACTCCCATTCCCCCATTTTTACTAGCTTGATATACTCTTTCTATAAAACTGTGACTAAATTCCATTCAATGATCGATCTAGTCCATAAAATGTTATGAATCTTGCATTGGAACTCCTTAATAGGGACTCTAGGCCACATATAATGTGAGAATGAGTAAAAATAAATTGAGGTGATAATATAATTGACCAAAAAAATTCATCCTACATAAGATATAGACTTCCCCTTCCAAGTTTCTAACTGATTAACAATTTTCAGGGAAATATTCTCCATTTTTCATTTTTTCACCATAACCAAGAAATGGGAAACTAAAGCATATATAGACTTAAATGAACCTATCATGATACCAAATATTCAATACACTCTATTCTTCTTAGAAATGATAACTCCATCATCAAACATAATAGAATATTTGTTCTAGCTAATCTTGAGAACCATAACTTCTTCATAATATAAACAATTCCCTTGATATAAAAAATGGACTCTCTATCAGCCATGATAATGAGAAAAATTTCATCAGCATACAAAAATTGTTAGGGTGAAAAAAAGTCCCACAAAACCCTCATTTATTGATAAATCCCAATATTAACAAGATCAGCCAAACATCATCTTAGATAGTCATCTGCTATAACATTTTGGAGGTCGAAGGTTTTGGATTTTGGGTTAACTATAAGGTCTGAAATGACTATATATGTCACTTTTATAGAGTGAAATTTTCATGGGGCATGGCATGGTCCTCAAAATGGTTTTGTTTTTTAGTACCAATTCACCACATTGAGGATAAAGTTCTCTGGTTCTGGGTTTTTTTTCTTAGTGAGTCTCCATATGTGAAATAGGGATACCACAAAGCGATGTTTATGGGATTGATAATTGTAATTATTTTTCATTACTGGGTCATGATAATAAGGTTTGGTTGAAATTGGGAGTACGAAATCTTTACATTTTTTTTGGAAAAAATTGTAGTTCCAAAATGGTAGGCGTTGATGCACCACACTTTTGAGGGGCACTATTTTTGTTACGGGTAAATAGAACAATAGGGTTTTGGGTTCCAATGTTCCATTTTTGTAGGAGTCATCATACATTATAATAATTTGTGGAATGATTTATTTATTATCTCTAATAATTTATGTTCAATTACTCACCTACATATGTCATGAGGTGATGTGGGTCTCAAAACAGATCATCAAAAAGTTCATATATCAATGATGTTAGAGAGATTTGATGGGGGTGGTTCCTAGAGAATCAATTAGTCTTCCAATTTTATTTATCTTATTTATTATTTTCTATTTTAATCCCCATACATCATTCATGATTTATTAACTATTGGTTCCATGGAGTCTTAGATAATGTGCCTTCAGATGAGTTTCTAACCTCATATTTGAGCACTTGGTTGTAGTGATTTAGGGAGAAGTCTATGAATTTTCAGAGTTTCGTAACATATTATTCCTTACTTCTTACATTGATGCTATATTATTGAATATTACTTTTGAGCTAAGGGATCTATGAATTTATTTTGACATTAATCTGTGGGATTACCAAAATTTATCATCCTAGTTAAATGGAAGATAATAGATTTAATGAAGAAAATAACAGATAATGATGATATTAAATGAAACATAAAATACTGAAGGGGTGATTTGTTTTTTTATGTTTTATTCTTCGTTCAATGTGGTTTCCTCTTGTGATTTTATAGATATTTATTAAGTGATATTCTATTTTTATTTATTCTTACCCTTCCAATCGGCATAAAAAAATCAGTTAAAACACAAATATGGTATGTAAAATAAAGATGATATAATTTGAAATTTAATGAGCTTTATAATAAATTAATGTCACTAATTTATATGAAAAGTGTTATAGTCAACATGTAAATTCAATATTTTAATATAATATTAGTTATTAGTGTCTACATAAAATTTAATATTATAATCAAGTTATTAAATTATGAATGATAGTGAATGATATATTCCATGAACATAATATTTCATACATTGAAATGTTTTACAAAATTAAGGATTACTCAGTGAATAATCATTTGATGATATAGTTATTGTACGTTACTTTTTTATTTGATTTCATGATTACTGAAACACGTTCACTTTGAAATGAATAATTTTATCTATTATATTAAAGTGGTTGTTCTTAGAAATAAATGCATGAGGTTGTTTGAAGAAGCGTTCTGATTGATATGTTTTGGTTTGAAATTTTGTTATATCCCTAGTTCCCCCTTGAAATTTTTGTTCTAGAAATATATTGGCTTCCATGTATTATATGATAGACCCATTTCTATTATTATATTTGAAAACCTATATAGCATATTTATATGGTGAGGTATGGGATGGTTGACCTAGTTTTGTTAGTGATTGATGTGATAAGGATGAAACAAGGATCCATGATATATGTTGAGAGTAGGTCGTCCATATTTTATATTTATTATGATGCTAGTGATGTTGAGATAGATCTCACGAGTTGAGAGCTCGACATCCCTTTTTATTTTTTCTTACTAATTTGTTTTTTGTACCATTCAAATTTTATTTTACATTAGGTATATCACCCCCAGAAATTACTCATGTTTAGTTATATAATACCAAGAATATTGAATGATAAATGAAATATTCATGAAACCATATCATGAAGAGATAATATGAAAAATTAGAACCTTGAGGTAATTTTGATATTCTTAAATTACATTGATTATAAATCCATAATTTAATAATTGATTATTCGAGCATTGTGTTTTGATGAATTATGAAATGGTTTAATGTGGATTTATGATGGGTTTATAAATGAAAAAGTTATTAAGGTATTATATAATAAATATTATAAGGAACATTTTATTCGTGAGTTTTTAAATAATTAACTATTATTTTCCCTGATAGATAAATTGATATCATGTTGTGTGATAGCCATAGTTGGAGTAAACGGTATGTAGTTTCCCATAGTGTTGTTTTGTGAGATCAGTATCACTATTCTCTATTAATTATTATGTTTCACGATTCGAGTTGGTAGGAGAAGCTGGTGCCCATATTGGCATTGAGTTTTGGGGTGCATCCCAACATCTAGTTTGTGAAGAAATTGATGGATGACTACCCTCCAACCCCACTCTCTCATATTGGAAGTTGATGTGGGTATACATAACCAAGATATGACATCTATAGTTTATAGAATATTATTTTATTGGATGTGATGGATTTTAGTTATGGAATTTATATACAAGAGAGTTTTGGTGGTTGTAGTTTTCATCTTATACTAATATTCCATCTGTAATGGATATGGTTTTTATAGGTGTACTAATGCAATGGATATGATGGATTGGGGTGTAGTTATTCATACCTGGGAAAGTGATTCTCCCATATATACTATTTGGTTATGATATTGTATATTTGGTGATTTAGATGTGATTAGATTCTTGGGGTTTAGGATATTTTGACTATGTAGTCTGATTTCAACATAAGATGTTGGGACATTTTTGGGGCTATGATATGCAGGGTTGCTGCCGGACCCATATCAGGATGACTTAGGTAGAGATTTGAGCTGCAATACAGTAGCAATTAGGGTTTATGGATACTATTTCTGTGAGAATGTGGTAGCATGTTCCCCTATGTTTATATATTCTTTGATAATATGAAACCATATATTATGAATTACATAGTGTTAGGCCCTTGGTGAGAATGGAAATGTAGGGTACCATACATAGTGAAAATTTGAATCATCAATTTATTCTATGTGGTTTTAGAATACTTCTTCAAATTTTAATTATATGTTTCAGGGATGATCCTACGGAGTATATTTATATTATGAATGCTATATATTTAAACTTTTTTTCTAGGCATCCCAAGGGTGTAGGTGATTGAGATGGGCGTTAGTTGTAGAGGTCTGAAATTACTTCCAGTGGACTATAGTTTATACCTATCAGGGCACTCCATGGGCGGCTACACCCCCTGGGAGGGACACACCACCATCCCCAGTGGCAGCCATTTCCACATGAAGCCCTTGGGCGGAGAGCCATGCTTCGTCCAACACTCACATGTGAGAGTTCCCAAGGATCGGATACATTCCTACCTTCTTTGCCTCTAATACCAACTGTAGAGACCCGAAGCTTGACGTACATGGACATTAAATTACATTTGCGTAATACTTAGTACATAACAATAACACACACACAAGGATCGTAATAGTTTAGTGTCTTCGGAAACTCGGAACGTAATCTTCTAATCGTGGTGAAAGATCTTCAATATCTCCCATAAAGATCTTCCATTTTTTTTACCTAAAACCTTTCTTTATATCCTGGGGAAAAGAAAACATAAAAAGGTGAGCTCAAATGCTCAGTAAGGGTATACAAAAGAAAAATCAATCACATCATATTCATAAGAACATAACTTTTGGAAATCTTAACCTGCAAAAGAGAGCATAATTTCATAACATGGGATAAATCATAGTAGTGAAATTAAATCCCAATAATCATAACTTAAAACATGATACTTAGTGGCATACACACATAATCATAGAGAATCATTTCTTGTTAGTCAAGACTCACTGCCAAGACTATCTTAGTGGACAAAGTCCCTTTCTGAATCGAGTAACCCTCGTTTCAGTCCTGTTTCACTGAACCGGTATAACCTACCATTTCAGCCATGTCTATCTCATGAGATATAAAATCTTTACCCAATGCATTGGAGGGAGATATAGGTCCCACCCATCTTATAATGAATCCTTTCTTATGTGTGCCACATAATCATAAATCATAAATCATAGCGTAACCCATGTAATAAAAATGGGATTCTTAAACAACATGACATCATAAAACAATTTATATAAGATAAATGAATTCATAAAAATATTTCCATCACAACATAATCAAATCCATGTAATAATAGCGATTAAAACAGACCCCTTTTATTATCTTAGATGGAAAATAATTTTGATAAAATACTTGAACTTCATTCTTGAGGAAAATAACCTTTCTACTTCAAAAACATTTTTCCTTTCTTAACATGTCATACAACTTTAAACTAAAAGAAGTTGATTAAAAATAAACATGAAAACTTGTAAATGAAGCTTCTTGGAAATAATGTTTTAAAAATCCATTCATGCCGTATAAGTTAAAAAAACGTTCTTCTCGTACTTTTGTCGGAAAAGTCAAAAAGTACCTCGTACGAAAAGTAACAACATATTCCTTTCATATCTTTTACTAAAAACTCACCAAATGGTAAAATAGGTTTTAAAAAATTGTAGGTGGTTGGAAATAATATTACATATTGAGGAAACCTGGATGTGGATTCTAAAATACACCCCAGTAACTTTCAAAGTATAAACAATCTCGGATAAAAATGAGATTGTGATATTTTCCTTACCATAGGTCCGACTTGCTTTGTAAGTGTCTGAACCTCATGTATAATGATTTAAATCATGTTATTGACTTATTACAGAATCATATTCATTGTTATTATATCATATATGGTCCACTTATGACTTTATATTACCCGTTCTTTTGTAAATTCATGTTAAAGTAGCGTTTTGGGTAAAATCGTCTCATTTGTCATTCGTGTTTTTAACTTGTAATTATTCATATAATTACTTAGATCATGATTACTTAATTCCAGAATATAAAACATGATTTATATATATATATATTCAGAATATACATATATAATAAATCAGCAAATGGAAAGAAATACACCGTTCATGGAGACGGTAGTCCGTACGTACGAATGAACGCTGTTTTCGTTTCCTTATTGAATTGAATGGAATTAAGTAGATGACATACATATAAATATAAATAATTCCAGTATCATTATTATGTCATATATTTCATTAGTACTTATTATATATACTTTATAATCATTCATGAATGGTTAATCCTTGAGAATGAATCTCATCGCGTCGTGGAGACGGTAGTCCGTACGTACGCACGAGCGATGATATCGTTCCCATGGTCATGGAATTGTGTTGAAGTGTATGTATACTATTTCAGTATCATATCACTTTATAATAATCATATATAGTTACTCATTAAACCATTATACCCATCCAATTAAGGTGGTGGCGGAAAATAGATTACACCACGACGTGGAAACAGTATTCCGTACGTACGCACGCGCGATGATTTCCTTTTTCCGTAGGATGGATAGAAGGTTAATTAGAGTTGTTTTCATATTTATAATAAAATATCATTATGTAAGTAATAATGATGTTATTACTTTATCATGAAACAACTAAATAAGAAGAAGTTGAAGAAGAAAGAAATTGAAAAGATTGGTAATGGATATTACCTCTTCTTTGAAACGCCTCTTTGAATCCTCCACTTAGGGATCTAAGATTGGTCTTTGAAGAAGACCAGGACCTCTAGGATTATTCTATGGAAGTGGAGAAGAGATTTTGGTAGGGGTTGGACGAGCTTTAATGCTCAAATTGGTGTGAGGAGGAGAGGGAGGAGGTGCCCTTTTATAAGGGAGGAGAGGGGCGCCTTTGGAATTCTTAAAAATATTAATTTATAATAAACTTAACCCCACTTAAAAACCTCCAAAAAATGACTCATATTCTAAGATTAGATGAGATAGAGTTGTAATATCATCAACCAATCAAATTTAGACATGTTTGGATCATATTTTAAACCTTATCATTTTCATTTATCCTTATTTAATCTATTTAAGTTTATTTGTGGTAATAAAATTCTAAATTTAAAATTATAACAAATAATTACTTATTTGTTATGAATTTTCCATAATTGTTTACTTTATAACATTATAGATCATATAAATTTAAATTTATAATTTTTAAATATTTTTTTGATTCTTAAACTATTTTATAATATGTTATTTTTATGAAATAACAATAGTGTCAATTTTGACACTATTCATTTATTTGAATTTAAATAAAATATATACAGAAGATATGTTCGAACTAAAAGCTTTAATATATTAATAAAAGGTCATATGTATCTATAAAATTAGTGTATCACATTAAATAGTTCATATAATATTTATTTTATTATTTTAAAAACCATTTATTTGGTTTATCTCTTAATAAAATAATTATTACATCATTTTTGTATAATTATTTAATATACTTATTTGTTGCATAAAAATTTAAAATAAAATTCTATGATGAAGATAAATATATTACCTTTAACAATAATACTTTTACTAGAATTTATCATCTTAAAATCACAATATTTAAATTGTTATATTTATTAAATTATGAAGGCGACAACTTTGGCATCATTTAAAATAAAATAAAATAAGTGTCATAATTGATTGTATAAGACTCCAAATGGTCAAATATACGACCAATGGATGATTATAGTTTAACTTTACACGACAAATAAGTTTTGGTCATGGTTTTGGGAATTTTAATGTCACTATTTGTTTAATAAAAACAATATTCTTGATTTTTCACTAGATAAATAATTTCTGCATCACTATCGTGTCATAATTAATGTTAATTATTTAATCCCTAAAAATTATAAATAAATTTATATGATGTAGATAATTTCATTAGAATTCTTGAGACTATTCATGTTCGAAGTTTCATGAAGTTTATCACTAAATTAAAATTAATATACTTATAAGATTTAAGAGATTGACATGTTGTCACTTTCTTTGGTTTTTATAATAATTAAGTTATTTTCATGGAAAAATGTCCATTAAATGATTCTAATCCGACCCTTAGGTTATATGGGTCGACTTTTAGTCATCCAATAGGATTTTGACATTTGTTAGGGTAATTTTAAAATATTATATTTACCCTTAATTACCCGATTTACCTTTAACTATGGTAAATAAAATTTACCGTAGTTACTATTCATAATTCCCAAAAATAAAAAGTAGCTTATTAACATAATTTGGACCCACTGATTCAAAATATGGAATCCATTTTTCCAAATTCAATACACAAAAGATGCAGAAATTAAATTAAAATTAATCCCATTGTCGAAAGAAAAGGGGTTTTTCTTTAAAACATTGCAAAAGATTGAATTGATTTAACCTACGCATTCAAGGTAAAATCAATGCTAATGACATACATTATATTAAATGGTAAAAATATATTCTATTTATACTTTAAAACCATTCAATATTATAATTTAACCACATAAGATATTACGATGAAAAATGTTTTTTTTAATTAAAATATAGCGTGTTTTTACTATTCATTAAAATATGAAAGTTATCGGAAAAATATTAAAACTTTATCAAATGTAAATTTTTATATCCTGATTCAAAAGAAGAATATTATTTTGTCAAATTTAACATATAAACATGTCAAAAACTAGATTTAAAGTGGGTGCGCCATCCAAAGGCGGCAAAACTGCATTTTTTGAAAATACTTATTTTACCCGAAAAATTTATTTTGTTCTTATACCATGTTCTAGAAATGTGTAAGATGACTAATAATGTTATAAAATTCAAAATTTAGTTAATAATATTCATAACGGCTAGTTTATGACGATATTATAATAATATAACATTGTTTATTAAAACCCGGTATTGCGTACAACACACGCTATCGAGGAAGGTCGCGATTTCGTGTAATGCAAGCCAAGTCAGGGTTGCGTGTTTTGAAAGAATCCTTCATTGTTTTGTATAACAGAATCCAAACATATTTTATTTAAACATTTAATATATATATATATACTCAATGTTGGGTAAAATAACTATTATCAAAATTGTGTGTAACACGGTCCACGAATAGTGTTGCGTACACTGCAAGCTAATACGGTGTTGCGTATAGCGCAGGGTAATCTTGGTGTAAAATACAACAAAATACATTAATGAAATTAAAATAATATTTTTTCATAAAATCTCGGGGTGTTACATTCTACCCCCCTTAAAATGAATTTCTCCCTCGAAATTCGTCGGGGTTATAAATGGTTTACTATTTGAAAGTTTCTTTGATAGAAACCCACATCGTAAAAAGGAATACCAAAACCAATCTTTAAAAGTATGAAACTTAATGGTTACCCAAAAAAACTAATCGCTGGGTTTCCACATAGGTGAAAATATGGATATGGAAGAGAAATCTAACCATCATGTTCTGATAGAGAGTGGTAGAGAACATGGCTATGGAAAATCCAACAATCACAAAGCCATAGATTTGTGATGATCTAGGGTACCATCTGATTCATCGGATATTAGGGCACCAGGACAACATTTTTGGTTTTCAAGATCATTTCCCTAAAGTTGAAGAATTTGAATTAGAATAAATACTTACTTTATTTTGTTACAATCTCACTATTGTTTGTGCCTTGAACAATTTCCACTTCATCTCTTAAAGAAATGAAGTTGAATTTGTTATTCGTGAAGTGTTAGCAGATCATGTGATAGAATGACGGGTCATTCCATCTATCTCAAATAAAAGGTTAGCAAAAATTATATACATAAGTCGATCTATAGCGAGATTAATCACATATGGTTCCTAAAATGGACTTATACTTCATATATCATACTTCTTAATATAATAAAACTAGTTTCTACTAAACAGGGACTTCCTATAGGCCAGTGGTAGGCGATAAAGGCCAGTCGCACTTCGGTTGTGGGTTCGATTCCCACAGCCTTGTCCGAAGCGATGGGATGTCGCCCGTCCTGCAGGTTGTCCTTTTTCTAAAACTACATTACTATAACATCCAATCAATAATATCGAAAAAAACTTCTATCCTTAAACAATACTCACTTATGTCCAACATAATCCATTTCAATCTTTAGGCTTATCCATAATACTGCAGTCCACTCTCAGAGATTAAATACCATCGTTGATCCCATATATCATAAGATATATCTTGTTGGTCACATTCCAAACATTTAAAGGCCTTAATCTTGTACTCTCTTGAATACCCATTGAACCTTATTGAAAACATGAGTGCTGTTAAAAGGTAACTCTTTCCACATACCAAAATCCTCAAAATTCTATATACTCAAACCATGATATCACTTAGTCCTTATATCAATCATGAGCTCATGAATACTGTCAAGCATTTCATTTTCTCTTTATCACTTCATTATGCACATATCATCCACTTTCCAAAAAATATCTGAATAACCTTTCATTGTTACTCATACCATTCATCATAAACATTCAAAACATAAGGAAAGACAACTGTGTAACAATCCTTAGATGTCTTTTTATTCTATAGTACAACATTACACTTGATAAACATGTAATCATTCCACTACAGTCTTAAACCATTGACTGAGCTTCAAAAATTCTTTCATCTCACATATCTATTGTAGTCTCTTCATCATCATCCACATAAATACTTCCCATACGACCATACTGATTATCTTCATGAGACTTTCCCTTAGGGCATTGGTTTGCATAATGCCCGTACATTCTACATTTAAAACATTTAACCATTGTTGATGTCGTAGCAATACCATTATCCTCATCCATGTTGTTAACTGAACCTTTTCCTTTGCATTTACTTACTTTGTGTCCTTCTTTTCCACACCCAAAGCATCTTCTAGTTCCTTTGAAACATTCTCCTTGATGCCTCTTCCCACATGATTTACATAGGGGAAATTGAACTTTCTTTCCTCTATGATCATCATGAAACTCCATCTTTCCCTTATTAGCCGAGTCAGGAAACTTACCAAATTTTACTTTATTGATCATATTATGAGATTGCTGATTCGGCATAATAATTATGTTTGGACTTCCAAATCCCATTTCATTTGGTTGCTCATAAAGAATATCATTCCATTGTCCATCATATCCTCCATTATCGTGAATCATCTTGTTTCCAGCCATTTTCTAAAACCCAAAAAGAATAGTGTGAGAGGCAAAATAATGCTAAGGAAAATAACATAGTAAAGGGGGAGTACCATTAATATCTAACATCTTAGGTTAAATTCTATGATCATTAGCATAATTCTAGTACTATAACCTATACGTATACTTAACCTTAGGGACATCCCTAGACATACCTTAGAAATATCTCTAGGGATCTCACTAATGTTTTCGCGTCCTAGTTTCCAAAGTTTGACTAAACCTTTCCTCTGATACCAACTGTAGCGGTCTGAAATTACTTCCAGTGGACTATAGTTGATACCTATCAGGGCACTCCATGGGCGGCTACACCCCCTGGGCGGGACACACCACCATCCCCAGTGGCAGCCATTTCCACATGAAGCCCTTGGGCGGAGAGCCATGCTTCGTCCAATGCTCACATGTGAGAGTTCCCAAGGATCGGATACATTCCTACCTCCTTTGCCACTGATACCAACTGTATAGACCCGAATCTTGACGTACATGGACATTACATTACATTTGCGGAATACTTAGTACATAACAAAAACACACACACAAGGATCGTAAGAGTTTAGTGTCTTCAGAAACTCGGAACATAATCTTCTAATCGTGGTGAAAGATCTTCAATATCTCCCATAAAGATCTTCCCTTTTTTTTACCTAAAACCTTTCTTTATATCCTGGGGAAATGAAAACATAAAAGGGTGAGCTCAAATGCTCAGTAAGGGTATACAAAAGAAAAATCAATCACATCATATTCATAAGAACATAACTTTTGGAAATCTTAACCTGCAAAAGAGAGCATAATTTCATAACATGGGATAAATCATAGTAGTGAAATTAAATCTCAATAATCATAACTTAAAACATGATACTCAGTGGCATACATACATAATCATAGAGAATAATTTCTTGTTAGTCAAGACTCATTGCCAAGACTATCTTAGTGGACAAAGTCCCTTTCTGAATCGAGTAACCCTCTTTTCAGTCCTGTTTCACTGAACCAGTATAACCTACCATTTCAGCCATGTCTATCTCATGAGATATAAAATCATTACCCAATTCATTGGAAGTAGATATAGGTCCCACCCATATTATAATGAATCCTTTCTTATGTGTGCCACATAATCATAAATCATAAATCATACCGTAACCCATGTAATAAAAATGGGATTCTTAAACAACATGACATCATAAAACAATTCATATAAGATAAAGGAATTCATAGAAATATTTCCATCACAACATAATCAAATCCATGTAATAATTGGGATAAAAACAGAACCCTTTTATTATCTTAGATGGAAAATAATTTTGATAAAATACTTGTACATCATTCTTGAGGAAAATATCCTTTCTACTTCAAAAACATTTTTCCTTTCTTAACATGTCATACAATTTTAAACTAAAAGAAGTTGATTAAAAATAAACTTGAAAACTTGTAAAGGATGCTTCTTGGAAATAATTTTTTAAAAATCCATTCATGCCGTATAAGTTAAAAAAACGTTCTTCTCGTACTTTTGTCGGAAAAGTCAAAAAGTACCTCGTACGAAAAGTAACAAAAGATTCCTTTCATATCTTTTACTAAAAACTCACAAAATGGTAAAATAGGTTTTTAAAAATTGTAGGTGGTTCGAAATAATATTACATATTGAGGAAACATGGATGTGGATGCTAAAATACACCCCAGTAACTTTCAATGTATAAACAATCTCGGATAAAAATGAGATTGTGATATTTTCCTTACCTTAGGTCCGACTTGCTTTGTAAGTGTCCGAACCTCCTGTATAATGATTTAAATCATGTTATTGACTTATTCCAGAATCATATTCATTGTTATTATATCATATATGGTCCACTTATGACTTTATATTACCCGTTCTTTTGTAAATTCATGTTAAAGTAGCGTTTTGGGTAAAATCGTCTCATTTGTCGTTCGTGTTTTTAACTTGTAATTATTTATATAATTACATAGATCATGATTAATTAATTACATAATATAAACCAAGATTTATATATATATATATATTCAGAATATACATATATAATAAATCAGTAAATGGAAATAAATACACCGTTCATGGAGACTGTAGTCCGTACGTACGCATGAACGCTGTTTTCGTTTCCTTATTGAATTGAATGGAATTAAGTAGATGACATTAATATAAATATAAATAATTCCAGTATCATTATTATGTCATATATTTCATTAGTACTTATTATATATACTTTATAATCATTCAGGAATGGTTAATCATTGAGAATGAATCTCATCGCGTCGTGGAGACGGTAGTCCATACGTACGCACGAGCGATGATATCGTTCCCATGGTCATGGAATTGTGTTGAAGTGTATGTATAATATTTGAGTATCAATATCAAATTCTAATAATCATATATAGTTACTCATTAAACCATTATACCCATCCAATTAAGGTGGTGGCAGAAAATAGATTACATCACGGCGTGGAGACGGTATTCTGTACGTACGCACGCGCGGTGATTTCCTTTTTCCGTAGGATGGATAGAAGGTTAATTAGAGTTGTTTTCATATTTATAATAACATATCAGTATGTAAGTAATACTGATGTTATTAATTTATCATGAAACAACTAAAGATGAATAAGTTGAAGAAGAAAGAAATTGAAAAGATCGGTAATGGATATTACCTCTTCTTTGAAACGCCTCTTTGAATCCTCCACTTAGGGAACTAAGATTGGTCTTTGAAGAAGACCAGGACATCTAGGATTATTATATGGAAGTGGAGAAGAGATTTTTTTAGGGTTTGGCCGAGCTTGAATGCTCAAATTGGTGTGAGGAGGAGAGGGAGGAGGTTCCCATTTATAAGAGAGGAGAGGGGCACCTTTGGAATTCTTAAAAATATTAATTTATAATAAATCTAACCCCACTTAAAAACCTCCAAAAATGACTCATATTCGAAGATTAGATGATATAGGGTTGTAATATCATCAACCAATCAAATTTAGACATGTTTGGATCTTATTTTAAACCTTATCATTTTCATTTATCCTTATTTAATCTATTTAAGTTTATTTGTGGTAATAAAATTCTAAATATTAAATTATAACAAATAATTACTTATTTTTTGTGAATTTTCCATAATTGTTTACTTTATAACATTATAGACCATATAAATTTAAATTTATAATTTTTAAATATTTTTTTGATTTTTAAACTATTTTATAATATGTTATTTTTATGAAATAACAATAGTGTCAATTTTGACACTAATCATTTATTTGAATTTAAATAAAATATATAAAGAAGATATGTTCGAACTAATATCTTTAATATATTAATAAAAGGTCATATGTATCTATAAAATTAGTGGATAACATTAAATAGTTCATATAATATTTATTTTATTATATTAAAAACCATTTATTTGGTTTATCTCTTAATAACATAATTACTACATCATTTTTGTATAATTATTTAATATACTTATTTGTTGCATAAAAATTTAAAATAAAATTCTATGATGAAGATAAATATATTTACTTTCACAATAATACATTTAATAGAATTTATCATCTTAAAATCACAATATTTAAATTGTTATATTTATTAAATTATGAAGGTGGCAACTTTGGCATCATTTAAAATAAAATAATATAAGTGTCATAATTGATTTTATAAGACTACAAATGGTCAAATATTAGACCATTGGATGATTATAGTTTAACTTTAGACGACCAATAAGTTTTGGTCAGGGTTTTGGGCATTTTATTGTCACTATTAGTTTAATAAAAACTATATTCTTGATTTTTCACTAGATAAATAATTTCTGCATCACTATTGTGTCATAATTAATGTTAATTATTTAATCCCTAAAAATTATAAATATGTTTATATGATGTAGATAAATTCATTAGCTTTATGGAGACTATTCATGTTCGAAGTTTCATGAAGTTTATCACTAAATTAAAATTAATATACTTATAAGATTTAAGAGAGTGACATGTTGTCACTTTCTTTGGTTTTAATAATAATTAAGTTATTTTCATGGAAAAATGTCCATTAAATGATTCTAATCCGACCCTTAGGTGATATGGGTCGACTCTTAGTCATCCAATAGGATTTTGACATTTGTTAGGGTAATTTTAAAATATTATATTTACCCTTAATTACCCGATTTACCTTTAACTATGGTAAATAAAATTTACCGTAGTTACTATTCATAATTCCCCAAAATAAAAAATAGCTTATTAACATAATTTGGACCCACTGATTCCAAATATGGAATCCATTTTTCCAAATTCAATACACAAAAGATGCAGAAATTAAATTAAAATTAATCCCATTGTCGAAAGAAAACGGGGTTTTCTTTAAAACATTGCAAAAGATTGAATTGATTTAACATACGCATTCAAGGTAAAATCAATGCTAATGACATACATTATATTAAATGGTAAAAATATATTCTATTTATAATTTAAAACCATTCAATATTATAATTTAACCACATATGAAATTACGATGAAAAAATTTGTTTTTAATTAAAATATAGCGTGTTTTTACTATTCATTAAAATATGAAAGTTATCGGAAAAATATCAAAACATTATCTAATGTAAATTTTTATATCCTGATTCAAAAGAAGAATATTATTTTGTCAAATTGAGCATATAAACATGTCAAAAACCAGATTTAAAGTGGGTGCGCCATCCAAAGGCGGCAAAACTGCATTTTTTGAAAAATACTTATTTTACCCGAAAAATTCATTTTGTTCTTATACCATGTTCTAGAAATGTGTAAGATGAATAATAATGTTATAAAATTCAAAATTTAGTTAATACTATTCATAACGGCTAGCTCATGACGATATTATAATAATATAACACTGTTTATTAAAACCCGGTATTGCGTACAACACACGCTATCGAGGAAGGTCGTGATTGCGTGTAATGCAAGCCAAGACAGGGTTGCGTGTTTTGAAAGAATCCTTCATTGTTTTGTATAACAGAATCCAACCATATTTCATTTAAAAATTTAATATATATATATATATACTCAATGTTGGGTAAAATAACTATTACCAAAATTTTGTGTAGCACGGTCCAAGAATAGTGTTGCGTACACTGCAAGCTAATACGGTGTTGCGTATAGCGCAGGGTAATCTTGGTGTAGAATACAACGAAAGACATTAATAAAATTAAAATAATATTTTTTCATAAAATCTCGGAGTGTTACATTAGTAGCTCATGTGATTATTTTTCTGTAGCCGGTGATCATGTCCAGTACCACATGGTGGGTGAATGGTTTATTTTTATTGTTTTATATCTTCATTGTATCTTATATCACAAATTAGAATTATGTGAATGTGTTATTTATATATAATGTGGATTATATTTGATGATTATTCTGTATTCTTGGGATTATTTATGGTCATTACAACAATATTTTAAATGATACTGTCGGTGCTAGTCTCCAAACGATGTCATATTGGTGTAGGGAATTGAGGGACCACTACCCATTATCATTTTTGTATCAAAGGAGGTACTAGATGAGAATTTTAATGAAAAAGAGGTACGAAATCAATGTTTTTTTTTTGAGATTATAAGTATATTTCTTATAAGAACTGTGGAGAATTTCTTGTTTGGTATAAAATAGTATTAGTAAAACCTTTCATATGAATTATATAAGGGAGAGAAACATAGACATTGGAATCCCCCTTATGATCTGATGTGATAAACATATGTTCACTTAATGTTCTAAGATAAGTGATTCTTCTTGTGATGTAGAAACGAAGGTATGGATCTTTCATTAGGCGTGTTGTTCTTCTAATTTAATTTAGTAGTAAATGTTATATAAGTTAAACATTAATTAGTCAACCACATGTTTTCTATATTCCAGGTTTAGGGAGTGACTAAAAGATTGTAGTTTGTAGTTATTTATGGATGTCTTCAACTTTATCATGTTTATTTGGATGATGTTCAGTAATAACAACCATCATATATCAATAGAATAAAAACAAATGACTTTAATTATTGGAGGAAGAATCTTCATGAGTTTCCATGTATGTGTCTGAAGAAGTATGATAGATTTTCTTCAAACAAAATGTCTGAGACAACTTTGGAACATGTAGATATTAATTTCTTGTTGACTCATTATTGGATAGAGAACTGGGGTCTTTTGGAAATTATTATTTTTCATGGAGTAACTCGACAGTAGTTGTATTTATTCCTTAAGAATTCTGAGGCGTTGATAGCTTTATTGGAGAATTTCTATGATTAGTTTATAAATGAATTTATTTATTCAAAAGTGATGTTGGATCTATGATAGAATATTTATACACTACATTTGGGTATTTATAATGTACAAGAGTTTTGTGTCTATATTAAAAACCCTTAAAATTATGTTTTAGAGATTTTTTATATTGAGGAATCTATGGGTAATGAATTTTGAGGAGGCATTTCATCAGGAGATCTAGTTTTGGGTTACCATATTAATGTTTTTGATGTATCTTGATGTTATATAATAGGTAGATGTTATCAAGAGTATTCAATATAGAACTAGATCATCACATGAGGGGTGATTTCAAGAACTTCTATAGACAAGATATATCGATAAGGAATCACAGTTGTCTTGTCTCTTTATTTCCCCAAACTCATGGAGTCTATGATATTCTTCTTCATCACATTTAACCATAATTATGGGTTCTCGGTCCCCTCTTAAATGATATAGTATGTTATTTTTATCAAGAAAAATTCATGGATAGTTGAACATTGATTTTTCTTACCTTCCATGGAAGTGAATTTTGAGGTGGACATTTAGTTCCTCTCTGACAATTGTAGTAGTATCCTCTAAGGTAAAAAAGTTGAAGCGTGTACCAAATTTTACCATTTAATAAGAGACAAGTATTATAGAGTAAATCCATATGATTCTCATCATCATCATCAGGTGTATAGTACACATTATGACCATAGAGAAGGTCTCTATATGGCTCATATAGAACATAGAGCATGGCATAGTTAACTGAAAGCACTATAGATTCTAGCACAAGGAAATTCACATATTGTGTGAGGTGTTATATATTTTTATTCCACATATCTATATAATTTGTTTGATTCAAGATATATACACTCCTTGATTTTACAATTCACAGTCCATTATTTAGGACTTGAGGTGGACTGTGATATAGTTTCATTAGTGTTGACTACACTCGTTGGATGTCTAGTTATCATGTATATTGTATGTAGAGATTGTGAGAATATATTAGGGAATAATTTCTATTTTGATATATTTTCATTATTTTCATATAATACCATATTAAATAATCTACTGTGTGGAATAGATATACACGATATTGGTATTCATTGATTTATTTAGGTATCATGTTTCATTTTATGATGATGATGGTGATAATGTCATTTTTATTGAAGTGTAAAACCTTTGTATTAGCTAGATATGCATTGATTTTTTATTATTCATGATGAATGGTAAAATTATTAGTTCAATGGAGGATCATACGATTATGTTTCATAGGTTTGTAGAAAATTACACTTATATTCTCCCCAAATAAGTTATTATCCCACCCCCTCAATGTGAGATCATGTTTGGGATATAGTTATAGCCAAAATCCTCTCCTATGTTTATGTATCCTTATAATATGGAACCACCTGTGTTGCTTGTGTAGTACAAATAGATTAGTGATACTTTTAAAAGATGTTTCATTTGGCCTGGTGAATCACCTTGGGGAGATTAATTCCTTCTCATAAAAATGGATTATTTAATTATGGTGTTGTGCATTGATTATCATCTATTGTATAATGTGACATTTAAGAAGCATTATCCAACTCTATGTATTGATGAAATGTTTGAACAACTAATGTGATCTAGGAGGTTCTCTAAGATTGATTCATTTTTGAGATGTCATCAGATTTGAGTAAAATATAATGATATTTTAAATACTATCTAAATGTATTATTATGGACACTATGAGTTCATAATAATTTCATTCAGTGTCATGAATTCAATGGCTATGTCCTTGGGTTTTATAAAATTTCAATTTAGTGAGTTTTTAGACTGGTTTGTAGTCATGTTCATTAGTGAATTTCATGAATATTTTATTTCATTAGTGGATATTTCATAACATCTATAATATTTATTAATTATTCAATTATGTTTATATATATTTGTAAGGTTATTGAAGTATATGTTGATAGATCATGATGTCTACTTTGAGGAAATTTTTTATCCTAACAAGTAGGGGATATAGATCCTTCGAAGGTTGAGGAATTTTGTTCATGTACAACAGACATGAATTTTCAAGAGGAATCCTGGAAATTACATGAGATTTTACAAAAATTTTCTCAGACGGTGACAGATAATTGTGTCTTAATTATGAAATATTACACTTTTTTGTAGGCAATATAATTATGGTATTCTTTTTTGTATCTGAATATTATGTTGTTCAATGCTTCAATTATTCATATTTCTCAGGAATGGATTCAGTTTGGGGTTTATTATACAACATTGTTCCATATATTTCATTATGTTCTACTATAGAAGAGATTATTTATCTCTCATCAGTCTTAAACATTATGGGCTCATGATCATAACTATTCCACCAATGACATTGAACTTGTTGCAATGGGGTTTTAATTGAAGTTGTGGTGATATCACCTTATTGGTGAGATATTTTTTTCACTATGGATCACAAGATAATGAAGTATATATTATGTGAGAAAAACATGATCTTGATATAGAGATGATAGATGAAATTATCAATGGAATATGAAAATTATATTTCTTACACACAAAAGAGAGGGAATGTTGTGGCTAATGCTTTGAGAAATAATTGACATGATGATTCTTTTCATAAGGAATGTTCTCCATTTAGAGTGATGGTGGAGATAATACAGATAGACAATTACATAATTGATGTTAATGGCAGAGTGTGTAATTATTATATGGTATTGAAATCATCATTAGTTTAACAGGTGGAGGAATCCCATTTGGAGGATTATATGGTATTGTTTTGTGAGACTGAGTTATTTTTGATGATTCCCCTATGGGGTGGTTTGAGTATGATCAAAAATAGGGTCTTTACTAGGGAATTATCTTTATTCTCATTATTATGGGTCATTTTATTTCTTTTTGATCTCTAAAATTATCCTTTTGTGGTATATACTAGAGTTGAAATAATGTATCATTCCCTGAGAGGTTAATTTTTTGGTCTATTATGATAATGTAGCATCCTTTCTAGAGTGACACTAAACTATGCCCTGTGATGGTTGGACACATGACCTCATGCATGCCTCCCTAAATTCCAGAGGCTACTGATAAGTAGTGAGGAAAATGGGTATGATTATGGGGATACTATTACCTCATTGATCAGAGTAGATTTCACCACTGATAGTATAAGAAACAGCGGAAACAATGACAATATCAAAATAGTAGCAAAAACCTGAAGAAAATCATGAAATAAATATATATAAAGTATTAAGTTAAAAATATATAAATAGAAACAAATGATGGTTTTAATTTCATGATTCAATACAAAATTGGGAGTATATGGAAAAATGTGATACACAACATATACTTAATTCTATAAAAATATAAAAAAAATACCAAAAACATATACACAACATCATGATCATAGGCTCAATCCTCTACCCCAAACTCCATCCTAAGAAACAAGTCAATCAAGCATAGAATGAATCTCAATTCCCTTTATCAATACTTGTGATCATAAAGTCTAATTGGGTACAAAACAGTTCACAAGATATGTTTTAGATAAAAATCTATGTAGGCCCTCACCCATGGTGTCTAGGTTGATCCATTTCGTGCAATAAATAAATAAGTTGGGTTAAAAAATTAATAAAATAGTGAAATAAATAAAAAAAACATAATCAACTTGGTCCAGATTCCTAAATGGATACCAGTCCCATATAACCTACATAGGGATATGTTTTTTTTTCTTGAAATGATGTTCATGTACGAGGCATAATATGTATAAAACAACCAAAATAAATAAGGAAAACATAAGGGAAAACCAGAAAGCATGTGAATTTCCTTTGGGTCTCATTTTTAATGTAACCAAAAAGGGGAACTTGCAATAAAAATAGTAACATGGGATGCCTCAAATGTGAAATGAGAGAACAAAAAATCCATCAATTCATAGTTTGGAGTTAGAGCTCATCTAAGGGGACCTATTTAAAATTCCAAGGGTCTGTACGAAACATCCAATATAACTAATATCAATGATTATATCCAAGGGAAACCATACATCATCCATTGTATCACTCAGGACATGTTTAATCTACATCTGTTCCAAGTATCTCATATAAAAGAATATGTATCTCCTATGTCATTGAGTAGCCATTTTTCTAATGGATCCATCCTCGGTTTATCCCCTTAAGAATTTGAAGCAGTGACAATTATAAGTAAATATTTCCAACGAGCCCATACATTGAAAAACAAAGTATACCTCTTGATGCATCAATAATATCCCACTAATCATGATGAGACCATCCATAGAATCCTTAACTCGGACCCATTTTCACATTCAGACTATAGAAAGTGAGTCATGACAAGCATAAAACATATCATAAGTAAAACATATAGAATTTCATTCCTAATTCTAACAAGATATTTCTATTTCAAAATTCATATAATAAATAGTCATGAGGAATTAACCACAAACATAAGCTCTAGGATATATGTTATGATCACTATGTAACATTCCTTAATAATAAACAATGGACTACAAGCATAGGCAGATGGAACTGACATGCCTCTACTCACATTTCATCAATTAAATATACATAATTTAATCTTACATGATAGAATAATCATGATAATAAATTCAAGATAATTAAATGATTAATTAATGAACATTAAAAAACTAAAGGGTTCCTTGATTAATGCATAAAATATAGAATTAACATAATCATTAGGTCAAAAGAGCTCAAAAATATATCAACAATAATGATAAATGGAAATCTAAAAATACAAATGGGGCCAAAAAATAATAACTAAACATATTAATTTCCAAAGGAACCCAACACACCATTTATTTCTCATCTTAAATATTTTTATTAATTTAAAACATTAATCCATGGTGAAACACACATACCCCAGATGAAACAAAACTAAACCTTTAAGATATGATTAATAAATTTAGGATGGCACACCCAAAGGGGTGACTATAGTCAAGTAGGACACCCTATGATAGGTTTTATGAATGGTAGGGTCACTACATGTATGTAAAATTATTTTGTTTTATTTATTAAACAAGAATGATGACTCATAAAAAGGTGCTGACAAGTATCACAATAATAAGGCACTCAAAATTTAAAAAAAGGATAGGAATGGGCATAAACCCCTACCTTGATTTATTAGCTCTCCACTAACATGTTATCAGGCCTCAATTAAAACTAAAATGGAATAAGATGAAGGATTTAACAACTTTTCCAAAAATATGGAAAAATTCATTGAACAAAAATAGTTCAATATATGGAATAGGAAACTAGAAAAAGAGGAATGTAGAAGTTATATCTTACTAAAATGGTTCTATGGATTTTCATGGTGATGGATTTGGGTACTGGATGAGAGAGCTAGGTCAAATCCCCAAGGAGGAGGGAGATGGGAGCTGACAAATTTTGGGGAAGAGGAAAACCCATTGGAAAAGTGAATGAAGGGATGAGGGGAGTAAAAAATTCAATAAAGGAGGGAGAAATATGACATTCACCAACTATTACCCTATTAATGGTTTTGTCAGATGGATGGAAAAATGTGCACCCTTTGTGAACCAAAATATACTCAAAGGGGTACCCAACATAGACTAGACACAATATTTTACTAACCTTGTGTATCTTATGTGAAACCACACTATCCCAAAAACTATACAACTCACATGGTCATTCTCCACAGTTCATAAAATTTAAAAAAACTAAATAGTCTAGTATATTTTCCTCTTTTGGCGCTCTAGGATTAAAACAATACCCAAATACAACAAGGACCATCTTTAACATCTTAGGAATAAATACTAGGACTTTTTAAGGATTTAATCTAAAAAATTATACGTTCAAAACCATTAGATAATGACTGGATGTTATAAACTCACCCTCCTCAAAACAAATCTTCCTTGATATTTCCTTATGATGGTAGTATAACGTCATCTGAGAAGAGTTATAGAAACAGTGCGTGCACATCGACTTCTCTCTCCCATGTGTCACCCAGACATGTCCTTGAGGCCATAGTACCTAGACCAGAGGAATTGACCTACCACATATATCCTTCATGCATTGAAGAACGATATGTATTGGATTCTCCACGAAGAACACATCCTATTCCAGATCGATATCCTTGGTTTAAAATTAATGATAAGGGTTTGGATGATATTTTCAAAGTTGAGATACTTGAAAGATGTCATGCATGGAACAATACTTCTGAGGTAACAATGACCAATAGGCTACTGATCCAAATTTCTCCATTATATTGAAATCCTCGACATACCAATGTGATAAATTCCCCTTTCTCCTAATTCTTCTTTGACCCAATCTATGAGTTACACATAGAAATACATAATGTCCCACCTCAAACACCAGAGGTCTACGACAACGACAAATATACTAATTCATCCTAGAATGAGCTATATCCATAATCTTATGAATTAGTTATTCTGGATATAAGCTCTCTTTAATGAGACGAGGACCCATTAGAGCTACCTCACCTGCCTCCAATTGGCACATAAATGAATGAAATAGTCTACCATAGTGGTACCCATATGGAACCATATATATTGGTTTTTGAATGATGTTAATTTTAGTCAAACACAACCAATGGAATATAATTTTTTTAGGAACCTCCAAAACAAAGGAAAAAAGGCATGTAACATATTCTGTAATGTGAAAAGATTCCTCTAAAACTACCCATTTATCAAAGGGTGATATGCAGTACTGACATGTACCCATAAACCTAGTGCCTTCTACAACCATTTCTAGAACCCTGATCTAAATTGGGAATCTCAATATGAAATGATGGAACATGGATCACCATGACGCCACACAATCATCTGGATATATATCCTTCCTAACTCATTATCAATGAAGGTCTCATGGATCAGTAGGAAATTCATGACCTTGGTCAACCTATCAATAACCAACCATACCACATCACATCCTTGATGAGATCTCAACAAGCCTATCACAAAATCCATGGTGACGTCATTCAATTTCCACACAAGAATATAATGTGGCTATAAAAGTCAATTAGGTTGATGGATCTATTTATTCACCATCAAATTGGTGGAGCACCAAATGGTAAATCTTACTATCTATCACTTAATTCCAAGACACCAATACAGATGACTCATATCTTGGTAGATCTTTATAAATCCAGGATGACCTTTACACACATAGGTAACTGATCCCCTCATCAACTCTTCCCGTATGTTTGAAGGAACCCATACATGGTTTCATTAGTGTAGAGTCTCACTACTCTCAAAAAACAAACCAAGAGGTGGGTTATCTTATGTGATTATCTCCCTTAGAAAGAAGTCATCATAGTCTAATTACTATCACATCCAGACTAACATCAAAAGATAAGATGTCACTACTATAGATGCTAAAATAGATTATCAGTTTTTTCCTTAATCTCTAGGTGAATCTCAGAAAAAGGCCATCATCTGCACTATCTTCTGGCCGCCTGGATGACTTGAGTCTGAGTCTTCTAGCAGAATGCATTAGACAATAGATTAAAGTTTCTATTTGCGTAAGAAAGATAAAATTCGAACATAGAAAAAAATTATACCAACCTACACTACCCCATAACCAATTCACATAGTTTAGATATGTATTGGAGACTTTTTTGGTTCTTGTGAATAATGAAATTCTCACCCAACAAGTAATGTCTCCAATAGTACATAGTATGATCCACAACTTCTATCTCAAGATTTTGTGTTGATTAATTCATATCATGAGTCCTTAGATGGAGGGATCCATATCCTTGACTCAATCACCTAGAATCAGAAATGATCTCTACCAAATACTTGATGAATTATAATATAATATATAAATTTAATTCTTAACTAAGAGAATCAGATTTTGTGGTGAGGTGACTCTCACATTCAACTCCTAAAAATAATACTCACATGATTCTGGCCATAAGAACTATGCATCTTTATTATTCAGGACCATAAGTAATGTATTGAGGAATGAGTAGTCCCAAATAAATCATCTGTAATATCCATCCATCCCAAATAATCTATGTATATCAAACACATCCTTTAGATTCACCCAAGAAACTATAATTTTCATGTTCTATTGGTCAAATAATACTCCTAGCTCAGATATAATGTCGTCTAATAAGTTAATGTTTTGGGTCAAAAAGTTTCATTTTTTCATATCCACATATCCATGGTGCTCTCTTATTGTACTAAAATCTATATCAAGATATATATAATGGTTATGTCTAGTGTGAAAATACACTAATAATTCAGTTAAAAAGTCCACCACAAAGGAATAATGACACATGTGAAAAACCCGATTCGTTAGAGCCATAAAGACTACTAGTGCATTTTTCAAATTGAATGGAATAACCAAATAGTTATACAATCCATACATGATTCTTAACTATGTATGTGGTATCTCTTCATGTCATAAATGCACATAATGATATCCCAACCTTAAATAAATCTTAGAGAAAACATTTTATCCTTGAAGATGGTTAAAGAGGACATCTATATGTGGATAAGGATAACAGTTCTTCACCTCTAGCTGGTTTAATAGTCTACAATACAAGAAAAATCTAAAATTAGTATTTTCACTCTTTGAGGATAATGGAGGTCAATCCCATTAAGATGTTAGGGGTCTTATATAACCCTTATAATATATGTCTTCCAACTTCTTCATGAGTTCCAGGATCTTTGTAGGTGCCACCCAATATGAGGGAATGGACATAGGTGCTGCACCTAGAGCTATCTCTACTGTAATCTCAACATATATCTATAGAGGTAAAATAGATAAATATTCAAGGAATACATCTCTAATATGATCTACAATAGGAGGGAATTCTACATATTTTATTCCCTAATCCCTCAAAATGAATATTTCTAACAATGATGCAACTCTGAGAATCCTAGTACACTTGGGTATAGCTCATCCTCCATTGATATCCCATTACCACATATGAATGCACATTTTCATGTTGGGTGATGTGAAGGAAACATGATGGATATAACAATCCATTAAGGCTCGATAGGGATAAATCAAGTCTATACTGACAATATTTTCAATGGAAGTCATCTTGTGGATAAAGAAACTGCAAAGAAAAGGATACCCACCATTTTCCAGGGGGTAGTCTTGAAGTGTTGGATTCCCTCTATTTTCAACCTTAACAGTGTGTCAAGATACTTGACACCATAGGCTTACATGATTTTTATACCAATAAATTCAACAAAAAATAGATATGAAAGAGTTGTAAGAACTTATATAAAAAATGTATGAAAATAAAGGAGATTCTAATAGAATAGTACCTCTATATATAGATGTCTCTAGAAAATGATTATCTTTAGATGGTTTCATTGCATACATATTTCTAGAACCACGACCCTATGTTTCTACCTTACTAGTTAGGATAGATCCACTCTATTAATGTTGATGTTATGAGGCATGTCTACCTTGGCCATGACCACTACCACCATGGATGGATTGGCTAGTAAAAGAAAAAATATCATCATGAAATTGAGTCACCAATCATTTACCTAATAAAGGTGATGGTAAAAATCCCATGCCACTAAATGCTAGAGGAACGTAGTTAAAGAAGTCTTGAAGGTGAACTATCCAACTGAAATATTGACACTCAATTTGGTTCCTCATGAACTATGGTCTCTTATGGAATTTCCTTACACAATAGTGAGACACTATAGGATTTTTTATGTCACCTATATGGAACCTCTCCCATGTGCACGCTCGAATTGGTACTTCCCACTACCTGAAAAACCATCACCCTGCATCGAAACTGAACTACCCAAGCACACACTACGAGCTTCTATAAGATTCTATTATATAGTGAGTTCTTTCATCAAAATTTATATAAAGTACTTCAATTGAAATAAATTCACATGTGAGAAAATAGGATTCCCAAGCCTTTCATCAATGCCCCTCACAATCATCAATTCATCACAATTAAGAGATAAGGAATATGACGAAGCATAGTGGAGCAATCTGAATACTCAAGCGTAGTTATAAAGACCTACTGAAGATGCATGAACTACCTATCTCGATCTATCCTTATGGTCTTTAGAAATATGGGACCATTGAATGTCATCTGGAAATCCAGCTAGATCATACCTCAACGACATTATGACTGTGATATGGCATCCTAGTAGTGATTGGTAGTGTCACATAACATATAGGTACTGATCTTGAAACTCCTATCCGGATGTGTCTTAAGATGGCCAAATATTGATAAAATATCCTCTAACCATGAATCTACATTGTGAGGTCTTCCATTAACCAAGAAGGTGTGAGGATGATAATTTTGAAAGCTCTCTGTAAGTTTTTTCATAGTAGGGGAATAGATGAGAGCACTTTCAATAGAATGCATAAACTAGAGGAAAATGTTATTCAGCTCAGCATCGATGCAAAGTGTATGATTAGTAAGAGTTTCCCAAGTAGACACTATAACAGTTACTATGGGTGGCTTAAGGCCCACCACCTCTGGATTGTTCTCATCACCACTTTAGTATAATACAACATGGGGAAATTGTCGTGTCATAACTCTAAAATTTCCAAGTGTAATCCTCAGATAGGTTCTATAATAGATAGGGAAAACATATAAGAAAATTATAAGATAGATAAGTACAAATCATTCCTTTAAGAAGAGAATAACTCATAACATTCCCTTAAAGCTAGACATAGGCATGGAGTAAATGACCTCCAAAGAAACACCAATGATATAACCTACATCCCATTTAAAACGTAAATACATGCTCATTATCTCCCCTTACCATATAGGGTGGAAATTTCATTTTAAATGTGGAATCCATTTTATCTACTTATATGTTATAAAATCTATTTTAAAAGGTTGAATTTGGAGGGTTTCCATTTTGAATTTATAATGTCCTATAAAACTCATAAATTTAAATTATCAGCCACCTAATCCAATCATGAAATGTTCCTACATGAAAATTGGCATATTCTAATATTTATTTCAAAGCCGAACTATAATAGATAACAACTCGGAAAAATATGAATCACATGTGAAACATAAAATACATGTTGAAAGTAAATATGGCATGGAAATATGCATGAAAACTCATTTCGTACAGCACCTAATAAGATTCATTCCATGAACTACCCTCATATCATTTGGTCAAATTAATATAAATCATCATTTCAATAATAAAAATATAAAAAACATGACAAAACAAGTGAGTCAACCAATGGTGAAGTCATACAAACAATAAATAGAAAATGAAATTAAAAAATTTCCCATCCAATGTAATTTTGGTTTCCTATGTACATGGGTTAACTACATTCATGTATAGGGTCAATTAAAAATTCCATTTTCCTAGTCGTATATCAAATCCCATACAATAGAGAAAAATAAAAACAACCCCTTTGATACCACTTTGTTGTTTCCCACCATGAGTGCCACTAAACTATGACCCGAGATAGTTGTACACATGGCCACAAGTGAATCACCCCAAATACTAGAGGCATCTGACTACCAGTGAGATCCTTGAGTAAGTTAATAGTGAGAAATTTCCCTCATTGATCAGATTAATGTGTGGGAATTATAATATGAGAATCAACAAAAATAATTAAACCCTACAAATAGAAGTAAAATCCAGAAGAAAAATCATGCAAGGTAAATATATAAAGTGATGAAGATGAATATATATAAATAGATATAGAAGAATATATTCATTTCTTGATAAAATACAAAATGTGGAAGTATAGGGAAACTCAGAATACAACTCATTTACTACATGATATCAAATTATAGAAAAATGATATGAAATACTACACATCATCACAAGCATAGGATCAGTCCTCTTCCCCAATCTCTATCCAAAGCAATAATTCAATCATGTATCAAAAATCATTATTCTTTCTTCTATCTATACCATTGTTGAAAATGTCCACTCAGGTACCAAATGGTGCCTGAGTAGGGTGTGAGATATAAATCATAGTAGGATGGTACCGAAAATTTCTAATTCAACACACTTCATGCAATAAATAAATAAGATATCTGCCATAAGTAATAAAGTAGTGAAATAAATAAAGAAAACATTAACCACTTTTGTATGAGTTCCTAAATGGACACCCATCCCATACCACCCGATTAAGCTTATATTGGTTGTTTAAAATGGAGTTCGTGTGTAAGGAATGATATATATTCAACGAGCAACATAAAAAAGGAAACCCAAGAGGGAAAACCCCCAATCTTGTGCTTTATCTTGGAGTTCCATTTTTTATGTCACCAAAAAAGTGAACTCACATTGATAATAGTAACATGAGATGCCTCACATTTATAAATAGAAATCAAAAAATACATCAATTCCAAGGGTTCACCCTAATCCATTCCATGGTGATCTACAAATAATCCCAAGTGTCGCAACAGAACAACTAATCTAACTAATGTCATTGAGTCTATCCAAGGTGACCCATATGGAATCCCTTGTATCACTCATGAAAAGGAGACTGTGAGTATGTACCATGTATCTCACATAGGGGTCAAAGTGTCAACCCTGAACTGGTATAGGCATATTTCCAATGTATCTTTACTCATTTTATACCCATGTAAACCGACATCACTCAAGAGTATAGGTAAATCCCCAACTGATCCCATACTTTGAATGAAAAATTATCTCTCCTAGAACACAAAGAGTATCAAACTAATAATGGCTAGTCTATCAATACAATCCTTTACTTGGGACCCATGTTGACTCTTAGACTATTGCAAGTGAGTCATGATTATCAAGGAACATATCAAAAAAAAGGAATTTATAATTTCATATCAGAAGATAACATGTTATTTACAAATCAAAAATCATACTATAAATAATCATGTGACATTATGCACTCACATAAGAAACATCCTACAAGATATGATCACTAAAAAACATGTCATAAGTATAAAACATTTAATACAGTCATATACACATGGGAGTGACATGACTCTACTCACATTTCATCAATGAAATTTACAAAAATAAATCTCACATTCTTGACCAAAAATTAGAGTCAATTAAAGACAACAAAAGGCTGACAAAATAAACATTACACAAGCAAAATGGTGTATGAATCATGGTATAATATATGGAATAATAATAATCATTTGGGACAAAGGGAAATCACATATATCAAAAATAATGATCAATATAAAATGATAATACACATGGGTCCAAACAATAAGAAATAAAAATATGAATTTCACAAGAAACCCAACTCACGGTTCATTGCTCATCTGAAATATTTTAATCAATTTAAAACATTTAACCATGGTGAAACAGAAAAACCCAAGGTGAAACACAGAAACCCATGGTGATAAAAAAACTAAATTATTAATGTAATTTTATTCCATTTAGTATGTTACACCCTAAGCCATGTCTAAAGACTAGGCGGACACACTATTACATGTTTCACAACATGATAGGGTCACTACAGACACTCAAAACCATTTTATTTCATTTATTAAGAAAGAAAGAGGCATCAATGGAAGGGTATGAGGAGTTTCATAATAATACAAAATTTAGAATTCTTAAAAAGGACAAGAAATTTAATAGAACCACTACCTCAATGTTGCATCACTCAACTTTTCCATTATTGTACCTTCATTTTTGATAAAATGGATGAAAGTGAAGGATTTGAAAAATCTCCAAAATATAGGGAAATATTCATTCGACCAAAATACTTAAATAGAAAGATGATGAAACTTGAAATAGATAAGGTTATAAGGTATATCTTACTGATATGGTTTTGTATCTTACGAAAATGAATGATTTGAGTTCATGATGAGAAATTCCATGGAGGAGGGTGATGATATCTAAAACAAGTAGCGGAAGAAAAAAACTCATTAGAAAAGATAATTGAGGAAAATGGGAGTTAATAATCAATTAAAGGAAGAAAAAATATACATATCACCCATTTTTACCCTGTGCATGGTTTGACTACCCAATTGGGATACTGTTTTCCAACTATTCACCCAATTCTTCTCCAAGGGGAACCCCACATAGGCTGGTAACATAGTTTGAGTAACCATGCATAGACCATGTGAAAAAAAAACTATTCTAAAACCTATATCACTCACAAATCTGTGTAATATTGGTCAGACTATTACAGAAAAATTATGCGGACCAGTATGGTTTTCTATTTTCGGCATTTTGGGCCTCAAAAGAGTTGAGGACGCAACTGGGACATCCTCTAACATATTTTTATTTAATACAATTGATATTTTAATGAATTAAACCAAAAATTAAATGTTATATACCCTTGAATAAATCTAGTACATTACCAAAGAGGTTAATTACTTTGTTTTTATCTTTATTTTCATTCTAGAAGATGGGGAAGGTTAAGAATCATGTTTGTTGTGGGTTTCTTTAGTCTTTTAATGTCTCCCAATGGGTGTAGGGGGATATTTCATTAGTATTTGTCACTAGTTTACCTCAATCACTAGGGGACATATTTTTTTATAGGTGTTCATTCCCATTATGAAAAGGTAAAAATTATTATCGATAATAAATGAGTTAATTTCAGTGAATGCTTTATTTTGGAAGTATCTAGAAGAGGTACTTAAACTTCAAGTGGTTCAAAAGATAATAATATCTGATCATAATACATACTTCACCCACTGAGTATAGACAGGTCCTCAAAAGTATTTTTTTTCTATTAGTTATTAATCAATATATATTCTCATATATAGAATAACAGATAGAAAGAGAAGAATACCAAGACCATAGAAGACTTTTTGAATACATGCATTTTAGATTTTATAGTAACTTAGGTGAATATCCTACCATTAATTGAGCTCTATTATAAAAATATTTATCACTCCACTATTGGTATGGCCCCATTTGTATAATTATATACCCAACCATACACATATCTATTGTCTTTGACTGCAATTGGTTTATTAGCTATTCTCGGATTTGAATTGGTGTAGAAAATGATAAAGAAATTGTATAATATTAGAGAGAATATTATTGAGGAACCTTATCAAAAAACATCTAATACTGATAATGAGATGAATAATCTAGTGGTAAATTTTTGGGATCATATATTCTTGATGGTATACCCTCATCATGGATTGTGGAGGTTTGATAATGGGTTTATGATTTTTAAAAAACTTGTTAGGCATCTTATGGTGTTGGATAATATTTTTTGTAGTTTTGTTTTTCAGAACATCTTTCACCGAAGAAATTTATTCATGATGTATTCCATGTATCAAAACATCATTGTTATCTACATGAAGAATCCCACATCATTAACTGGGGTGAGTTAGAAGTTGATGATGACGCAAACTTTGTTGAATTGTGTATTTAGATTTATGAATGTTAAGATAAGGTGCATGATATCCCAGTGGTTGGTGTCCTATGGTAGCATGGGATAATTTAATTATGATTGTGAGATGTATAAGACCACTCAATATAATTAGTTCTTTGGTTATTAATGTTTTTATGATATGTGAGATCATTTTTATGCTTATGATGATTGATATATTATATTAATATGTTAAATCCTTGTAAATATAGATTTTCTCAATATTAAGTGAGATATTTTTATAAGAGGTCTCTCATAGGGTTATTTTTTTTGGATTTCCATCTTCCTTTCATTTCGGGTTTCATTTTGATTCTCAATAATGAGAATCATTTTATAGGTATATGATGTAATGGTTTAGTTAATATATACCCATCCATTTTTTATGATCATTGTATATATGAAGAGTGGATTTTGAGGTGCTTAAAAGGTAGGAATATGGATTTTTTCACTCATAAGGTTGACCACACCATGGTAATATGAATGAAGAAGGAAATTATGTTACAGAGGGTGAGGGAGTTGGCAATTTATTTTGGAGTTTTGGATGTCGGTCGTTGTGTATTATGGGAAATGTAGTGTGTTTAAATCTCTAGTGGTTGTTTCTATTTTGGAGAAAATTACAACAGGCCTAGGTGAAGTTAGTTGGTGGAGTCCAAATATGCCATGAGAAGGAAAATATTCCTAGGTGATTTGTATAATTCTTGGCTACACTATCATAAGGAAACAAAAAGACCACTACACCATGTTGGTGGTCATTATGGTTATTTGTCATTAATGTTTTTCTCTTAGTTGGCAAGGTAGGAATGAGGCGCTCAATTCCACTAAACTATTCCGGATCCCATAATACCTTTAAAAATAGAATCCATTGTACACCAAACCAATATGGGTCCCTGTTTCAACCATAGTTGAAGACAAACATGTATTTTTTGGTATAAACTTCCTATAGAGTTGGGTTTGATCAATCATATATGGTGCTTTTGGGAAAAATGTTTTTCTTGTATCCACCACTTTAGGTTTATTTCACCACCAACTGATGTTATGAGGTGAAATGGATCTTAAATCACCACACCCCATTATATTTACTGATGATAGTTTGGGAGAGTCTAAAATGGAGGTTCTATGAGCTGTTTTATGTCTCCCCATTTCTTTTCTAAAGAATTATAATCTATTTTTATTTTATCTTCACTCCTTCAAAATTACTCAACCAATGGTTCCTTGGAGTTAGAGAGATAGAGATAGATATATCCATTAGTTGAGTTCCAACCCTCATCTTTGAGTAATGGGTTACTGAAATTCATGAAGGTGTGCCTGGGTGTTAATGGTTGTATATCATCATGATTTTTCCATCCAACTTCTATACTATGTTTTAATAGATTCCATTTGTGGTAAGGGATACATGAAACCCTTTTTTGTATACATGTGATTGTCATGATTTATCTTCTTGGATAACTGGATCAGATTGAATTTTATTATGATAACAATCATAAATTAATATATTAAAATCAATTGGGAATATATATAGGGTTGATGGATTTCCATGTGTTTACATTTTATTCAACATTTTTCATCTCTTTTGATTTAATAGATTGTGTGTAAGAATTATCTTGAGTTCATTTATGTCTCAAACATCTTTGTAAATGACAAATTTGACTATATAATATATTTATTTAATGAAAACGGAAGAATATTTATAGGGAGGTTCATTGAGAATTTTAAATATTCCTTGTAAATAATTTATATGAAAGGAGTTTGATGAGAATTTATATTGGATATTTAAAATTGAAATTATTTTCTCGATTCTATATAGAATTAATCAATATAATCAAGATGAAAAAATATGTAATATAATAAATGATATGTTATCTAAACATGATATTTCTACATTAGAGTATTTTTAAAATATGATAGATATTTATTGAGTATGATATTTTTATTATTTATCCACCGTAATTGGTAATTTTATTTGGTTTCTTGATTTCACACCCTATATATACTAAATTGATTAACTCATGTCTGTAATTGAAAATTATTGTTACTAAAAAAAATATTTGTAGGATTTTGAAACCCATATAATATTTCTATATACTTTTCCATATTATTGTTATATCCTTTGTTGTTCTATGAATTTTTTGTGCCAGAATGTTTCTTGATATTGTGTAATATTTGATAGATCCCTTATTGTGACATTATATGTAACCTGGTATGGATATTTTATTTAGTTAGGTATGTGATCTTTGAATCAATGGTGGTAGTGATAGGGGTGTTATAAATGACCCCAGAGTTAATAGAAAAGGCTTAGAGCATTGATTTCATTTTTTATTTTTTCATTATGTGATTCTTTTTTTGATTCATGGCCCCTGTTGAGAACAAGGACTATATATTTTTTGAATTTCTTAATACTATGTTATTTTATGTTACCCACATTTTTTCCTTTAGTTATATATCTCCTTGATAATTTTTGGGTCTAGTTGTATAATATGTTTGATATGGGTTGATTAGTGTATTATACTTGAGCCCATGGGAGTGAGAGTTGATTATTGATATGATATTTTAAATGGAAATCATGTGGTGTTCTGTAAATTCATAAGGTGAAATGAAATGTAAAATAGAAATTATTAATTGATTATTAATGAATTTGATTTAGAATTAATATGAAATGATTAAACAGAAATTTATTATGGATTAATAATTAAAATGGTAATTGATGGAGTACTCAATTAATATTATTTGGATCCTTCGATGGTCATGTTCTTCAAGATTTAGTAGTATAGTCCTAGTGATGGAATTTGGGATATCATACGGGAAGATAGCTATAATTCGAGCCTTGGGTAAGTAGTCTACCAATTTTTGTTTGTGTAATAATTGTATCATTATAGTCTATCAATATTATTCTCCATAACATATGTTTTTTGGGGAAGAAATACCCATATCTTCCTTAGTATCCTAGTTTTACCATAATCTATGTTGTCAAGGAAATGAATGAATGAATACTACTCCAACACTTATCTTCCCTCTAGGAATAATATGTGTGTATCCATAATCATGCATTACTAGATTAATGTTATGACACAGAATTATATGGGGTTTGAAGGATGAAGGACATAATATACAAGTATAAATGATACATGGAGTCTTTATGTTATTAATCATACATTTATATCAACTATAATATCTAAAAATATAGTTGGTGTACTCATTCATGGGATGTGATGTCTTGAGGTGTTGTACAACATAGGTGGGATGTGGTGGATCGCTAATATACATCCTCGTTATCACATGTGATGATTTTGATGTGGGTTTGATGAGATACATAATTTGTATAATTTGATTACTATGTTGAAGTATTAAAAAATGATATTATGGTCCCTCTTTGGATGTAGGGTATGTAGGATTGTTGCCTAACCCTTGACATGATGAATTAATAGAAGATAAGAGCCATTGAACAAACCATTGGAGTTTAGTGAGACTACATAGTAGTTAATTTTTTAGTGGGATACCCATCTTTATAAATATTCATTAATATAATGTTACCCTACTTTATGAATTTCTAGGTGACTAGTCCATAGTGAGGATTGAAATATAATTTACATAAATAGGAGAAATTTTGGTTTCTCAATTTAGTCAATAGTGCCTTTGTATGCTTATTCCATATTTTCTTGGGAGGTTTTTTGGATGATTCAACTGAGAATAAAAATATGAAGACCCATATATGTGTGTATATATATATTATAGGTCCATCAGAGGGATCTGGTGATCGATCATGTAATTACTATCTTCTGTGATTATTCATGAGTTAGAGTCGATCAAGTTCTCTTCGGTAGGAGTGGTTCAAGTAAAAGTTTTCAGTTTTATTTCTACATTATTGGTTATATAATGTTTCCTGATTATGTAAACGTACTGTATTTTATGATATTAAGTTGACTAGTAGAAATTTTCTTTATTCATTGTTTTATTGAGAATAATTTTTCCCAATTTTGTATATGATACCGTCAATTCCAATCTCTAATATGTGGCCTATTAGAGGAGGGTTTTGAGGGATCACTTCTCTATTTTACTTCCATCCCATGAGTAGCACCATTGTGTGAATGTTGAAAAAAAAAACCAATTTCAGAAAATATATTTTAATTTTTAGCAACATGTTTCATACTTAATTATAACCATGAGTGACAACCAATGCTCTATCATTGAGCCTAAAGAAAAAATTAAAGGATCTGTAATATCATGTAAACCAAGGATAATATTTTATTAGGGATTATATCAAAATAATTATTACTCAATCCCAAAACGATCTATATATATTCAATATAACCATAAAACAATATAAATGAAAAAAATAAACCATAAAACAAAGTGTATAAATATATAAAATTAAAACAAAATTTAGAAATTATTTTTATGAAAATAAAAATAAAAATATCTTAAAAACAAAAGTTAGATTCTGTACTAATTTCTATTAAATCAAATGAGGGATCATATTCAAAAAATAGTAGCCAAAAAAGTTAAATACCTTAGGATTTAAAATATTGATCCTTCCATTCATATAGAAAATCACCTAATAGATCATAATTCTTAATCGACTTAAAATTTTTGTCCAATATGCTCATGGAATTTTCAGTCCACCTTATCCTTTTTCGGGACCAAACCTATATCGATATCCAGCTGAAACAACTACAAGCCTACCTCCAAAGTCCAGAGAGTAGCGACAAGCACCGAAGGCACAACAAATTAGGGGGGGGGGTGGATTTTCTTAAATACACGTACACACACACACAACCAACTCGATTAAAATTCGTCGAGGGAATAAAATAAAAGATGCAACATGATACAAATAAAACCAAACATGCATGGACTAATAAAACAATAGGAGTACAAGAAAACAAAAGGAATGAAAATGGTAAAAGTAGAAGCCTAACCAGAATAGTGTCCCAACCTAATAGAAAAATATAAATGAAATTGAAGTGAGAAATCCATGCTTTAGGAACCCAAAATGCAACCACAAAACATGGACCAAGCCTATGTATCCCTAACTCTTTGGAGGCATGATCAAACCTCTCTGTTATCTGCATAATTAAAAAAATGTGGGAAAATCCTATGAAAGGGTGAAAATAAAAATTACTAGTAGGATGACCAGAAAAGAAGGGGGAGTAGTATAGGATACAATAGGAAAGGAAAATAGTATATAGACTAATGTATAGTAAAGGAGTGCAACCCAACCTCACAAGAAAGTGAAGTAAGCCCATCCAAACAAATTGAGATAGAAATGGTGGGATAAGTAACTTATCATCGCGTATTTTCTACCTAGATTAGGAGAGTAGACTCATCGAACCATGAGATTATAGACATGGAAATCTTGTGTCATTTCCCACACATCATCTCCACTCCTAGAAGAAGAGTAAACATAACCCATGGACTGAGTGCTGGAATATGATACACACACACACCCTCGCATATGCTTATTCAATGAAACCTAGTGAGAGAGTAAGGAGATATCCATCTCACTTCTCATCCCTAGAAAAGAGTCTTCAATAGTTCTAGAAGTAACCACCATCAATTCTCAACATCCCTCATTTTTTCCTTGAACTGAATGTCAAAGGTGATCAAACAACGCACCATGAAACTATTCACTTTGGATGGTTCTATCTCACCCACAAGGTTTTAGGTGTTGTATTATGGGTGTTTCATGGTGGGGAAAGAACCCCTCTTACTTTTGTGTCCAATGTAATGTTAAAGTACATGTCGTCACTGGTCAGTAGTCAAAAGTTGAGCCTCAATGTTGAGGACCCATGCCCAACCCGGATGGAGGGTGGAAGGTGTCATCGGGTGTTCGTTCACTAATATGTTATGGGGGGGGGGCATCACCTGTAAGTTATCATGAAACTCCACTAACCATCCCCACTAAAAGGTAATACACTAGTTGGTAGTCTCAGAACATCCATTGGTAGATTCCACTGACCAGCCCTACTAAAGGTTAATAGGCTGTAGGGTAAGCCCAGAACTATCATAAGGGAACACCACTACCAAGTCCCGCTAGAGGGTATTCTCAGTACATCCATCACTTCTATCATTGATCAATTATATTTTGAGAGTCTGACTTCGAAAACCTCTCTTCAAAAACAAAAAATCCATATTGGAGGTCACCATCAGATTTTACATTCAGACACACACATGATAGGCTATTTATTTACCCAAAATGGATAATTAGTGAATATGGAAAATTTCATCATAGTAGTCCTGAACAGGTCTATGTGGGGCATGCATCCCAAACTCGAACTTTAAATTCTAAAAATTACCTCAAATGGTATGTCTCTAAGGGAGGGTCACATTGTCCTAAATGACATGTCAAACGAATTCCCAATTCAGAAGATATAGTCTTTGGAAGTTCTAGGTGTGGGGGGTCACTGGGCTAGGGGACCGACTCACCAACGATCCACCACGTGGTCGATCATCCCCTGATTGACCACACCACACCATGTTTGAATGTATGGTCACCCTGGGTTGACCCATGAACCGACCCGATCCGTCGGGTCTTACTCGCCGAGTTGGGCTCGGGTCGACCTACTGCCGACAACGACCCGGCCTGAGAGCCTATCATTGACTGTGTAAATACGGTCAACTGGATGCCAATATTTGTAGCATAGGTCTCCACCTAGGTCATTATGTACAACCCTACCTGACCAACTGACAAGTCTATGTGGCCAACCATGTCGAAACGCCACCGGGCCACAGTGCAGTCGCTGCTCCGCTGTCCTCTGTGGAGACACATGTCATAGTGTGCGACCACCAGCTGCCACGTTTGCGGTTCTCTGGTGGTCCATTCCACGGATAACCCAGATTCCCCCACTCATTTTATTTAGTTTTCATGAATGGATTTGTGATACTCATGATGATAGCTTCACTACACTATCCTCCACTCGTCGATCCGTCAGTGGTTTCATGTGCCCAAAAGTGGGTGATGAATATCTGTGAATAACGGATGAAGAAGAAAGTATTAAACATAGGTTGATGGTCTTTTTCATTCATACATATATGATTTATGGTTGAAAAGAAACACTAGAAGGTAAAAATGATATTCAATTTAAAAGTTGAATCGGAACTCAAAAGTAGAATAAATTCTACCATGATTTGATCAACCATCATTGATGACACGTTTGATGTGATCCCACTTCGATCCGTTGTGAATCCGTCAATGAAATTTTATCAATTCGATTGTTAAAATATGAGGGAGAATGAGAGATATATATATCCCTAGTATTGAGTGATGTGATTAGGGATAATCCTAATCCTAAATTCCCAAACATCTATTTATAGGAGGCCAACTTGGTGTGGAATCCAAATATGCAACGTCTCCTAAATTTATATCACTCATAGGATAGGAAAAAATTTTGAACTCAACAATGGTATCATGTTTCCAATTTTATTCCCCATTAATATGTTATTAAATATGATTTTAGGGGTAAAATAGTTATGTTTAATTAATTTTTTACAAATTTTACCATTGGTGGAATTTTCCGTAGAATCCTATGCTGACAAATATTATTTCCTATATATGGTAGAGGACACATTTTAGACTCAACTGTGGCCTCATATTTCTAATCTAAACTAATTTTTAGGATTTATACCATTTTTTGTTGTGAATATTTTCAAATACACTTAATATGTTTATAAAATTAATTTCAGGCACATAAGGCCTTAAAATTTCACGCCATCTCAACTCTTAACTCTAGAAATATATAGAGATATATTTCAATGTATTAAAAAAACTGGATCTCTACATTATTACCACCTTCATGATTTTCATCCCTAGAACAGGAAATTAAGGAAACAACATGGGATACTAAGCCCATATTTATATTTCCCATTCCAATGAACTATCCATCATGTTTCCATGCTTCCACAACACGTGAACTAAAGGGATTTCCCATAAATGTAATGTTTTCTAATTTGGATCCTCGTATTCCACTTGGTGGACTAAAAATGTGGCTCCATATACAATTTCTATATAACCCTCATCGATGAAGAGTGTATGATCATTCACATATCTCGTCATCTATGACACGTGGAAGATGTTGTGCACCCATTCGAGATATGGGGTAGGACAAGGTGAATAGAAATCTTTTCAACCCTCCGTGTGATCAAGAATGTCCTGATGAACCTCATTCATATCATTCCTCCCATGTGGAATGTCCCATTTAGCATCATGGTGAGAATATCAAGAAGTTATGATCTCCATGATCAAACTTTAAAGGCCAATGGTGGCGGAGTGCATATGATTTCTATCTACTGTGGGTCATCTTCATCCCTTCACAGATGACTTGTACCTTCTTTGTCAGGGATCACACCCACTCTAGGGCCACGAGGGATGAATTTACAACCACGTTCCTCCACAAAGGTTACTTGGATGGTGTCACAAATAGGGCCTCAATAAGTTCCATGATGATGTTAGAGAGGTTTCCTTCGTTTTATGCAAACTACACCAAAGGAAGTTAATCCTCCCATTTTTGACAGAAATCTAACACGTAGGCCCCCATCACATCCTCCTACATGAGGATAGTGTTCTAAGTATACCAATCTTTCTGGGGGTGAAAGGTAATACTCATCCGTAGCCGGGTCTCCAATGGCTCTTGCAGGCCTATCCACAGTCATGATGTAAACCAGAAGTCATCATCGAATACAATCATCGAGGGTAACCCTTGAAGGAAGATGATATCCCATAAGTAAAACTTCCCCAAATAGTCCACCAAACCCTACTCCCTGATATTTGGGATGTGTGCCAACTTGGTAAGTCGGTCCACTATCACACAAATGGAATCATGGACCTTCATTGTGTGTGGAATCCCTGTGACGAAGTCTATGGATATGCTATCCCATTTCCACTTCAGGATGTCGAGAGGCAGAAAAAACCCACCATAACCTAATGCTTATCCTTCACCTACTGATAGGTGAGGCATCATGAGACGAACTCAGATACACTTTATCTCAATCCAGAAAACAAAAATTTCTACTAAAGATCATTGTACATCTTCCCCACACTGGGATGTATAACCAAGGGAGATGTATGGAACTCCCGCATCACCTCCTCTCTCATCATGACTAGAACCACTATTCTATCGAGACACATGATCTTGTGAATATTTACATCAGAATATCAATCAAGTACATTGCATGTGGGTATATGATCACAATGAAATTCGTAGTCAATATCTCCCAGTTGGGGCTCTCTCACATGCCTAAGGAGTGAAGGAGTTAACACCATCAACTATAGGAGAGTTTTATTCTCCTGCTTCACTATGGTCAGATGTAGGGAAGCTAATTGGTGTGACGCTTCCTACACTAATAAATACTAGGAATTCATACTAAGAGTATCTTCTACAACATTTACCTTCCCTAGAGTATAGACTATCTAGAAGTCATATTTTTTTAGAAAATCCAAAAGATATCGCTACCTCTGATTCATATCTATCTAGGAAATGATGTCCCTGAGTCTCTGGTGGTACGAGTAAACGAAAACGCACTCTCCCAGGAGGTAGTATCTCCACACCCTTAGGTAGAAGACTATCAATGAGATATCTAAATAACAAGTCACATAATTATGCTCATGGGGTCTCAACTACATCATCCCATAGGTGATGACTTCTCATCGTTGCATCAAAATTAACCCAACCCCAGTTCTAGACGCATCAAAAAATACTATGAAGTCAACACCCTCCTTTGGTATTCATAGAAGTGGAGCACTTGTCAGCTTCTTCCTCAACTCCTTGAAGTCTCTCTAGCACTAACTGGAACATGTAAAGGGATGTCCCTTCCATGTTAGTTTGGTCAAATGGGCTGCAATATTGGTTATGTCTATCACAAACCACCTGTAGTACCCGGTCAAACCAATAAATATGTGCACCTATGATGCATTATTTGGTGGATCCCAAGAAAAAAATCATCGATATTCACTATACCCATATTTAAAAATTCTTCATAGATTATATTCTCAAAAAAGAGAACCTCATGTACCCAAAACTATCACTTCATGAGATTTATATAATGCTGGTTCTCTTGAAACAAATCAAGAACCATCATCAAGTGCTCAGCGTTATCCTCCTTCATTGTAGAGTAAACGAGCATGTTGTCGATAAATACCACAAAATCCTGTCCATGTATGGATAGAAGAGTTTGTTGATCAATGCTTTTAAAAATGAATGGGGCATTTTTCACCTCGAAATGCATCACTACGAACTCATAATGCCCATAGAAACATTAAAATACCATCTATGGAATATCTGCCTTGCGAACCCATAGCTAGTGGTAGACAGATCCGAGATCCATTACAGAGAACCATATCGCACGTCTCAACTAGTTGAAGTGGCCATCGATCCTCAATGATCCATAATTTTTCCTTATCATGGCTTTTTCAAAGGATGACAATCTATACAAAGCCAAATGCTCTAGTTTTCTTTCTTCACAAACAAAACTGGTTCAACCCAGGGGACACACTAGGCCTGATGACGCCCTTATCACAAAACTCCTCTAAATATAAACATAGAACTCAATGTTATGTGCGTGCCATATGATATTCCATAGAAGATAGCAGTGCAACCCCTGGATGAAAATAAATGAAAAACTCTAACTCCAACCTCGAAGGTAGTCTCGTGACATCATTAGGGAAGAAGTCCATGTAATCATCCACAATTAAAGGAACCCATGTTCTTGAAGAGTCCCCAACATCATTGGTCATGCTTTCTAACTGTTGGGTGAAAGGCTGTGGCCTCTTGCTCACATCAATCATCTACCCTACTATGAGGTGTCATTCACCAACAATGGGAACATCATCCCATTAGTGTGTTGAAATATGATTGACCTGTGATGAAAATCATTATGTGATCAAACAATGGGAAGAAAATCCATTCCCAAGATGAATTCCTAAGGATCCAGCATCATGACCTGTAGGTCCAACATGATCCTTCCTCCTCAAAATGATAACTAATAATACTAGAAGATAAAAGACATAGAATAAGCTCTTTATTTAGGAACCTAAAGACAAAGATGTTGTGATAGTGCCTATCCTAGTAGATCTACTCCCATACAACAAGTAATAATATAAAGAAATGTCTACTAATAATGATGAATTAGTAGAATAAATATATAGCATTTATTAGATCATCTAATGTGATGGAGAATCAAAAAAAATCCATAGAATACAGTTGTCTTCGACCCTGGACCCCAGCTCCATGAGCCTGATGTGGGCCACATGATAGTGGTGGGAGGATATCATAGAATTTTTCCCACCCCATGGTCCACCTTCTCCTCTTCTAGCACCGCCTCCCTGGGACCACCCTATCCCCGCATGGGGGATCCCTAGTCCCAAAGCTGCCTCTACTGGGGTGGAACACCAGCTAACTAGTCGAGATGCTTGACATGTCTTGTCAGACAATCTCGAGCTATGTGACCTTTCCCATCACAAGCATCGCATCATCCAACTCTAGGCTGACCCAAAGCTCTACATTGCCCTGCTACCATCCTCCCACCTGCCCAAGTCTGATACTGGAAAGGTTTCATGCATCGTGGCCCTAAAACTGATATCTACCAACTACCGTAGATGTCTCCTATTTGAAGTGACCACTTCTAGTCTAATTCAACTAGAATCCTTCTAATAGGAAGCTCTCCATCACAAGTACCTACTTCAGCACCCTGGCATAGGTGGGGATGAACATGGTCACTATAATCACACAAATCTCTCAGTAGAGTCCCTACTCAAACATCCATTCCAGTAAGTAACCATCATGGATCATGTATAAAGATTATAGAGTTGGGTATGTGATCTTAGATAAGTACTCTAACATTATTATCCTTCCTTATCAAAGAACTAGATACTCGTGATTCTTAACGGAGCATAAGCCCGAGGGTACGTACTCATCATGAAATAGATGGTGGAACTGATCCCATGAGACTAGAGACTCGTCATTCAACTGGGTAACTAAACTCAATAATCTCCCAGCCTTCCGATGGAGTATAATGGTCACTAATGCAACAATCTGATCTTCTAGTGTTTTCTCAAGATTGAAGAGGCGGACCAATTAATCCAACTAGTCCTCTATAGCCTGAGTGTCTAGATCACCATGAAACCAAAGTAGCCTCTGGTGCTGGAACACATGGAGCTCACTCAGCCTATGCTCATCCTTGGCTGGGGTAGCTGGAACTATATGTTTCTCCATAGGTGGAGCTACTGCTACTGCCCCACCAAGAAGAAGGGGGTCACTTGATGGGCCTGGAACTGTGGACTAATCACTCGCAAGGTATTTATCATAAACTGGAGAGGGTATCTTGGTTGGATACTATCATAGAGGCATCTTGAAAGTTATCATGTAGTAGTGTGGTCAGATGATCATATATATATAACAACAAAAACAGTAACAACAACAAAAATAATGGAGAGGTTACTCAAAAAGGATAGTAAAAGACTCAATCCTATATGATGCATGTAACTATGTTCCCTACAACAAATTTCTCTATATTCCATGTTGATAAGTGGGTAATCCAGGTCCAGGTGAATGGATACATCAACCACCGCACCATCATGGAAATCCCTGGCCTGAGATCCATTCTCAAGACTTGTGGACAATGTTTCCCTAAACCCAACCATGAAATTTTAAGAGAAAAGTATGAAAAATTTCCCAAGGGTCAAAGAAACATTGATACCACTATTTTCATGAACTAATCCATACCAGGATTAACCCACAACTACCCCAAGCCCACCTCTATAGGCCAGGGCAAGGAGACTAGTGCTAAAGGCACAACAACATGGGGAGGCCATTTCCTAAGTACGTATACACACACACACACACCCACACAAAACTAAACCTATAAAAAAGTGTAGAGGGAATGAAATAAAAGAGGAAACCTAATGTAGATACACTAAAACATTCATTAAAAACTAAAACATTATGAGTACATAAAAGTAAATAGAAAGTAAAAAAGAAAAAAATACACACCCTACTAGAATAGCGTCCAAACCTAATGAAATTTCGTGACTGTAAAGTAACCAATAAATACCTACTATGGGAACCAAAATTACAAGAACCACACACAACCCAACTACAAGTATCCCTAAGCTCCCTGGAGTCACACTCCAACCTTTCTATTGTATGAATAGAGTAAGATAAGTGCGAGAAAAAAAACATGTTGGGGTGTGTATAAACATACAATGTAGGATGCTCAGAAATGAAGGGGTATAATTAAGTGATATAGTAAGATCATATAATAATATATGGAACAATTTATAGTAAACCAGTGTAGCTCAACCAAAAAAGAAAGTGAAGAATGATCATCTAAACACAAGGATCTTGAAACAATGAGAAGAAGAACTTCTTGATAAGTATTTGTAACCTATAGTTGGAGAGTAGACTCACCCCACCACGAGAAGCTGGACATGGAAGTTACATGGCATACCCTGCATTTTTTCGCATCTCCTAGAAGGAGAGTAACCAAGACCTATGGAGTGGGTTCAGAAATTGGTTATATTTACATAATTACTCAACGAAACCCAATGAGAGAGTAACAAGATATTTATATCCCATATAAACCCTAGAAAAGCGTTTCCAAATGTTCCAGAAGTAACCACCATTGGTTCCCCACATCATTTATGTATTCCCTGAACATCAAGTCAATGGGGTTCAAACACTTCACCGTGAAACTATCCTATTTAGGTTGCACTTTCTCAGTTATATGGATTTAGGCCACCTCATAAGGAAGCATCATATTGGGGAATTCTCCCTCTTACTTGTGAATCCAAAGTACCATTAAATCACACCTCATCACTAATTTGTAGTCAAAATATGAATGTCAAAGTTGAGGCTGCATCTTCAAACTAGGAGGAGAGTGAAACTAGTCACCAAGTGTCCGTGACCTTGTACTCTAGGAGGGACATCACCTAGAAGTCATCAAGGAATACCACTACCTAACCCCACTAAAGGGTAATAAACTAGAGGGTTGTCCTAGAACTGCCATAGGGGAATGAGACATCCTATCCCCATTAATGTGTAATACATTGGAGGGTAATCTTAAAATTACTATATAGAAATGCCACTTCCGAGCCCAACTGGAGTGTAAGACTGGTAGATCCTTCATGACCGTCATGGAACACAACTAATCTGAGAGTCGAGTTTAAAACACATCACTTTAGAAATAGGAATCCATATTATAGGTCACCATCATGTTCTAAGTGAAAAAATAGAGGTAAGGCTATTCATGTTTCCAAAATGGATAACTGGTGAAAAGATAACATTTCTCCGTAGTAGACCTGATCATGTCTACATCAGACCCGCATCCGATCCCCAAAAATCAAACTCTCAAATTTTATTCAAATCGTCCATCTTGAAGAGGGGGTCGAATTTATATATATGAAACTTAAAACGAACAACCTATTTATATGATACAGGTGTTTGAAGTTGTAGGATCGAGGGGGGAGGGGTAACTGGGCTGGTTGACCGAATCAAGGTTAGTCCACTGATCTGGGAAGTCGATATCCATGGTCAAACACCATGTTTGGTCCACCCCATGGTAGACTATACAGTCTCCATGGTTCAACCTATGATTTGACAGAGGTCTGACCCACTGGGGTGGGCTCGACCCATTAGCCCGACCCGACTCACTAAGGCCGGGCTGACCAACCGTGACCAGACCCAACTGCTGACATGGGCCCATCCCGCTGCTGACAACAACCCAACATGCGAGATGGTCATTGCTTGGGTCATATCATGAAACCCCGCCTGGCTGACTGGTTATACCACGTGGCCTTCCACATCATGACACCACCGGGCCGCGATGTCGTTGACACTCCACTATCCTCCGGGGATCGGCCCACCACTGCGTGACATCGTTAGATTCCACACAAAAGGTGCTTTGGTGGTCCATTCGAGGGACCATAAGGATTCCTATGCTCATCCATTTTCATATTATTGATCCTTGTAATGATAGATTCACAATTCCAGCCTCCACTTGTTGATCCTTTGGGGGTTTGTTGCATCCAAAAGTGGGTGACGAATATCTGTGAAGAACTGACGAAGAAAAAAAGGATCAAATAAAGATCGATGGACATGTTCATTCGGCCATCGCTTATTAGTGGATGAAAAGGATAACTGGAAAGCAATGAATAGATATTCTATTTAAATGTTGAATCAGAACTCAAAAGTAGAGGAAATCCTATCTTGAGTTGGTCGCTCATCGTTGATGACACATCCGTTGTGCTCCCGCTTTGATCTACCGATGTTTTGTCGTAGAAATATCCCCAATTTGAAAAAGAATATATAAGAGAGAGAGTGATAGAGAGATATAGGATTAGTATAGGGAGAAGGGATTAAGGCTAACACCAATCCCAGATTCCCAAAAATCTATTTATAAGAGCCCTGCTTGGATGAAAATTTGAATCATATATGCCACGTCATTTTATGTTGTGCATTGGTATAACAGCCTATTTCGAACTCAACAAAAGTCTCAGATTTCCAATCCAATTCATCATTTGGGAGTTATTCTATATGGAATCATGGGTAATATAATTAATTTATTTTATTTTATCTTTAATTGTTCCCCGGGGTGGCTTTGTCCATATAAGACTCGAAGCCACAAAAGTTATGCCCCTCCTAGGATAAACACAACGTTCCTTACTCAAAATTGGCCTTATATTTCTGATCCAATCTACCATTTAAGTGTTATACCATTTTTTTCTTATGTATTGTATAATATAAAATTAATATTCTATTAAAATTAATTATAAGCACACCAGACCTCGAAATTTCACGTCGTCATAGCACCTAGCTTTAGAAAAATATATATAATTTTTTTTCAAATTAGTACCTGGAAAAAACAATGTCTTTATATCCTTATCATGAATAAAGCTATTCCAAAAATAATTAATTTTAACATTTCATTCCCCCTTTATTTAAAATAGAAGGTACACCCCATTAAAAAAATAGAAAATTTAGTTTCCCAGATTTACAAGTAAAAAACATTAAATAATCTAATATAATTACAATTGAAATAGTCATTTAATGACAAAGAAATTTTAGAACATTAATCACATCATTTTCTTAAAAAAAGTCTTAATTAGTCAATATACACATATCTATTGTAATATCATTCCAATAAATGCATAATTTAATTTAAGAATACAATGATAATGGAGTGATTAATTATCATAGTGATTTTAACTTGAAACTAGAAAAAAATACCCCATTTATTCTCAAGAGACCAAATATTAGAAAATATATAAATGAATATAAATATATGAAAACATATAATATAATTATTCGATTATGAAATAGAAAATAATGATATTAAAATCTCTTACATATTCCAATTTTAGAATTTCTGTGGAAAAAACCTATAAAACTTATTTTAACCCCGAACATGGGGAAAACCCAAATCTCAATCAATTAACATGACAATAACTATATGTAAGATATCATAGAATATGATAAAGGAGATAGTGAAGAATAATAACAATTAGAAGAATCCTTGTGATCATAAGAGTGACGTTCTTCCTTGATTGAGGGAGTAGATGAGGAGGGAGATGAAAAAGGTGAGATTCCCTCATTACCCATTTTTGATCACGTGACACTACACCAAAAAAAGAATTACCCACTAATTGTAGTTATTTATTATGATAATAATAAAAATATAATGAAAAAAATTCTACTTATATAGGACGATATAAAAAAGGCATTTCATAATTATATCATAAAATTTAACTACTTACAAAACACTAAAATAATTTAATTATTTAATTAAACTAAAACCTATAAAATTTGAATATTAAATAAGATATAAAAAAATTTATTTGAAAATTTATCATACATTATTAATTATTTTTTCTCTAAAATATACTTACCTTATAATACAATTTTTCATTTCATTGAGAAATACTATCCAATGATTAGTAATAATGAATATTAAACATGAGTACGATAACATTATTCATATTGTTTTTATTCATAAGAAAATATAATTTTATATACCCATTTACCTATTTGATAAAATAAGGGTGGTACCAAAATCCCAGAGTTATAAGGATATCACTATATGCGACTGAGGTATAAAAAACTTGATGATGATAATGTTTCCCATGTTTCACACAAATACAACATGATGGGATTTACAAATACCATGTCCTGATGTTTATAAATAATATATAACATGAATTAGTAATATAATATAATATTAAAAATTCATATGGAATTTCATGTTAGTAAAACATCATATGACATGGGGACCAAACACATTTTTGGATTAATGCTTCATGTATTTGAAGGGAGACTTTTTGAAAACTTTTTTATGAGAATAAAACAACCCTTACATGAGAGAAAATAATTACATGACTATTATTTTCTTTTTTCATAGACATAATTTTGAGATTAATATAACCTATATTTTTATCCTCATTTTATGAGAAACATTTTCCATTTTTTTAGAAATAGTGTTGTTAATATTAGCAGAATGAAAATATAGAAAATGAAAGAATATTTATAGGACCCAAAGAATATATAGAATCTCATAAGATATAATATTTACCAAATTCATTGGAGTGATATAAATTTTGTGGTGCCTCTTAGAAAATGATATTTCATAAATATATGTGGAATAAAAAATCAATCAAATATCATTACTTAAATATATTTTTATATTAAAATGTTGTACATATAAATTTACATAGAGAATAAAAATCTTCCAAAGAAAAATATAGTCGATACCATGAATATAAATAAATAAATAAGTTAATGGATAAAAAATCAATAAATTTTTAACATGGATTCTTATAAATAATTATAGGATATATGATCATATATACCGTTTACCACATCCTTCAAAAGATATGATTAGCTAGTTGAATAACATTTAATAAAAATAATTAAGAATCATTTAAACACAATAGAACATAATTGGATGGATTTTTATCATTAAACACAAAAGTTGATGATAAAAACCAATGGTAGTGAGAGATGATTAAAATTTTATATATTTCTCCTACCTAAAATTATTGATATATAGAAATTTTCTAAATAAATTAGATAACTATTTCATTATAGTATCTTTTTTATTAAAAAGTATAATGGGTGAGAGCATAAAACATGTTACATTCAAATGGAAGAATTTAATTTTTTTTGAAAATTTTGTAAAATTATTCATAGGAAGGTATAAAATACTAAATGAATTATTAAAAAAATTCCACTTTTTTTTCACAATTTCAGAATCGTCAAAAATATATAAAATATCTGAATTTATAAATTATTAATGAAATTACCATAGTAACATAATATTTCTTAAAAAATATTTATAAAATATTTTTCTATAAATATTATAGGAATAATTTCAAAAAAAATGTTCATATATTTGTATAAGAAAAAAATACATACAAAATAACGAAAATTATTTTCTTATTATTTTTTCCATATTGTTATAAAATAAATGATAAAAGTAGCTAAAAAACGTATTTTAAAAACATATGAAAAACAATTTAGGTTTTTTATAATATATTTTCTAATAATTTGTATTTGAAAAGAAGTTAATGTCATGTAGTTATATCATAGAGAGAATGGTATAAAATGCATGTATGTAAGAATAAAAATGTTGTATAATATTTATGCATTTTAAAGTACATCACATCAATGAACATGTTTTAAAATGGAATTTTGGAAAGGGTTAAAGAAAAGTAGGAATGTTAGAAAATATAATACATAATTAACATTAACAAAGAATAATGATTATTTTTTTTGAAGGAATTAGTGCATGGAATTGAAATAGGAATTATTAATTGTGAAAACTATGCCTTAATAAATTATCCATTTATCCATTTTTTTATTTTGATAAGAAATGTTAATTTTCATGATTTAAACAGACAAGTAAATATAAAATACAAAAGGGGAAGAATATATGAAAAATAGAGGATTTATTTCAAATATAATAAAGAATATCTATAAGAAAAATAATTGTGTAAATAAAACCATTAGTACATTTACTATCATTTAACATATGTAAAAATCAATTACAGGGTATTAAAAGTACATAAAATATCAAACAAAAAAGCAGTAAAATGTATTTATATGGGAATTTTTATATATATGTATACATAGAATATGAATGTAGATAAATAATGAAATTATTTATAGATAGCTTCAAAATTATAAAATAGAACAAATGAAAATTATTATTATATTTTTAAAGAGTGAAATTATTTTAATTTAAGAGAGAATAATGATAGGACTTATAAATAAAAATTATAAATATCCAGTGAACCATTTTTTATATTAACTACTATTAGATATTTTAAAAAATTATATAATCTATGTGTTAAAATTATTTTATATATATTATTGATTTTATGTTTTCAAAAAAATATAATAAATATAATATATTATTTTTCTCTACATACCTGAGAACAATTAAACATTAAACAGAGTAATGAATCGTTATTATAGCGTAGTGGTTGTGATTAAAATGAGGCATTATTCTTTTGATAGGTATAATTTCTAGGTTTGGGATTTGGGTCTTAGAACATTAATTGGAATGATTTTAATTAAATTATTGGTTGTAGTCACGGTTGAAATCGCCTTACATATAAATATGTTATTATGAATTCACTATAAGCTTAGAAATTGATAATGAGAATACCCATAGTGATTATTTTTGTATTTATTATTTAATTGGGAAGAAATCCTTTTTATGCTGACAATGATGATCATGAATTGACATATGATCGTTGAATCTTTTAAATAAAAAAACATGAGGAATAGATTTTTTTGTCTGCTCTTTTTCATATTTTTCAAGAATATATTGTCAATAATTTAATTTTTTTATCTTTTCATATGAATATAATATACCTATTTGACACTATAAAAAACTATTGAAGACACATGTGGGTATTTTCATGTTTATAATAAAATTATTCCCATATGTGTGATATGAATTTTTGATCCTGGTAAATTTACTCTATTATTTTTTTGGTGATCCTGTGATGTAAAAACAATACATTCAAAAGTGGTGGGGTTATATTGGGTTGGTTGATGTCATAAGGGAATCAAATTGAAATGAGTTCTTGATAGATATTTTGATATTAATTTCCATGTGAGGATTACATTATGATATGTAATGATGTTATGTTATGGACTGTTTAGTTCTATTAAGAGAACATGGAACCCATTGAATAAAATATTTAGTTGGAAAAAAATTTAATCATGACTATGATGACCAATGAATAAAATCAAAACTATTTTGAATCAGTTTCTTGGTATAATGAGATGGTATATCTATCATGTAAAGTGTTAGAATATTTTTTTCTCCCATTAATTTATTTGGTAACATCTACTAGATAAGATTTAAATACCATGGTTTCATCTTTTTATCCATTTTATTACACCATATATGTTGTACCTTCTCTATAGTAAACAATGAAACAAGGGTGGGGGGGGGGATTAGTCCTTAACAAATTTCAAAAATCTAAAATAAAATCAATATTTTATTTTTTATATTATTATGTTTTATTATAATTATATAATTTAGTTAATGATAAATAAAAATAACGAGATAGATATAAAATATATTAATATTAGATTTAGGCCATTAATTAATTCTCCTTGCCCAATCTAATAATATCCAATATATGATTGATGTTTTTATTTTCAAACCATTACCTAGGGATCCAAAAACTGCATTTATGAAACTAAAATTCAATAGAAGATGATAAAAGATTTTACTAGGACCTATATTTAAATATGAATTTAATAGGGCCTTTGGACCCTTTTCATAGATATCTCAAAACTATATACAAATATGAGACACTAGTATCTGACAATTATTTTCATAAGTGTGTACCTAAAATAGAAAAAATAATGTTTAAATTTTAATAAGTTACATAGAACACCATTACTATTTTCACAAACTAATATATGACTTATTATAATGAATATTTTGGTATTTAAAATAAAATTTTAAGAATGAAATTAACAAGATATTCACTGTAGCATAGTAGATAACCATGAATAAACATAATAATAAAGATTTAATAAGAAATAATAAAAAATATATACCAAACATAATAAGCGTAGACCATGTTATGAACTTTAATTTATAAATTAACTATTTATATACTAATGAATAATAACAATATTTTGAAAGGAATACTAAAATAGTTATATAAAATCACTCTTAATATATGATTCCTTTTAAAAAATTTATGATTGCAAATTTTCACTTTGTGAAGACCCATGTCCATGAAAATTAACTATGAGGGTCCATAAAACAAGTAAACAATATTCAATAAATAAATAAATTATATTTAATTAAATATGTAACAAACAATTTAACTTAAACCAATAAAATAAATAATTTAACACTTTATTTACATTAATGATAAATCAACCATAAAAAAACTAAAAAAATTTCATGATAATAATATAAAATTATAAGAATTAAATATATGCACATTAATACATTTAATGTATGTTAAAAAACAGTGTAAAAATACAAGAAAAAAAATTAATATAATTACTCATTTTATTATCGTAACACCTGAAATAAAGAATCATATTAAAAAAATATGGAAGATAAAATAAACCAATTACTAAATCCTCCACTATATGAAATAATGTTTATAAATTTTAATTGTCCAAACAAGTATAAAGGATGGAAAAGTAGTAGATATTATGATTATAGTTAAAGTAAAAACTAAATCCTTGTAATGATGTAAACATATGATCAGAGAACTCCCACATGATGAATATAATAATAATAATGGATCATAGATATTTCAACATAATGTAATTTATTGATGAGTAATTATAGATTTCTAACAGATCCAATTTCAATTATTTTTACACTATAAATATTTTTATATTTTTTTAAATTTTACATGGAATTTATATTTAAGAAATCATTATTCCTATATTTTGGGAAACCACTATAAAAATAACATTTTGATTAGTTTTTATTGTGTTTCATTCCCTAAAAAAGAAAAACAAGTATAAGGCTTGTTATATGTATTTTTTGTGTCAAGGAATTTTACTAATATGAGATTTAGGTAAGTAATTATTTGTTATTTTTAATAGGAATTCTATAATAAATGTTTGAGAAATCACTGTAAATTTATTTTTTATTAAAAAAAATCATTAAGAACTAACTCAATAATATGTAGTGAAATAATAATATATTAAAATCCTGTAATAGTATACATGTTTTTTATTTTTTTAAATAGGAAAAAATAATTTCAATAATTATTTGGATTTTTCCCCATAGATATTAATATCTATTTTATCATTATTTTTTTTAGTATATTTTATTTTGGTATTCCACTCTTATAGTAAACATCATAGAAACAAGTTTCAAAGAGTCAAACTTCAACAATTATTCATTAATTCTACTCTCATGTAAGGAACACAATGATTTGGATTTATCATGTTGAGAAATTAATTATAAAATCTATATAAAATATGAATAATATTAAATAAGAATAATTTAATTTGAAATTATATATTTTTTTATTTCATTAAATTATCATATTTATCTTAAAATCTAAAAAAATACCTATTAAATTTATCACAAGATAAATTTTGAGATTCAAAAGTAGGAGGAATGAATGTTTGTACCAAATAAAAATGAACTAGAAGATATATATCTTATTTTATATTTGAATTAGTTAGCATTAGTGTTATATTTACATTGATCAATATAATAAGTATAAAAAAATAATTTATTCTTAAAATAAAATCTTCCATAATTATTTTAAAAATATATTATTGATTTTCTTTTATATTTGAGTTAATTTTATTAAGGTATAATATTTCAAAGTTTCATTCATTTATAGTCTATAATTTCATTTATATTTCTATCATATTTCATGAATTTATTAATGAATATATTTATCTTGTTGTAAATATTATTTAATATTTTAGATTTTTTTGGTTAATAAATAAAATTTAAATTATCATATTATTAATCAAATGTGTCATCATATGTTTCTATCCACTTTCTTCTCATTCTTCATCATAGAAACCATCAAAAAAACCTTTTATTTCTCAAAGAACTAATGATATTTATCTTCTTCTTGGATATTATATTCATTAATCATGAAATTTCGCCTAAGAATATTTATTTTTATCACTATAGTAGGTTAGGAAAATGTAATAATAGAATGGAATCTACTCTTTTTATTAGGTTGAACTCTATGAATATTTAAATTTTGATATGTTTTTGGAATATTAGTTCTGAATAAAGAAACAATGTTCAACATATAAATTATTCCTCCATTCATTAAAGTAATAATTTCTCTATGATACATCATTAAGGTATCAAGAATTACATATCAATAACATTTCCATAATTCTCTACAATTATTATTTCATATTTATAAGGAGTTATAGTTTCCCTCATATCATGAGTTGCAAAAATTTATAAAAAATGGTGGAAGTCATTATTTCTTATTCATAAATGATCATATACTTTAGTTTTTAATTGAAATCACAAACAACCTTTTATTGAGAACTCTATAACTCTAGTTCACAATTTTTAATCTTATAGGGGCTCACTACCTTCAAGTAACCACTCAAGAAAAGATTTATAAAATATATAAACATTCTATATTTCCAATAATAATAATTTTAGTCATTGAAATTAGGAGATATAGTCTTTGAAATAAATTCTCTTTGTTATACCATTACATTTTTTTGTTATAGGATATTATTCTCTACAACATTTTTTGGATGAAAGGATGTTATATCATTGATGAGAAGGAATCAAAAACAATTATTTGTACCATGAAAAAGTATAATATGTCTTTAATCTTCAACTGAATAGTGGAGAAAGCTCAAGAGTCTAGCTCTGATAACAACAATTGTCCCAGTTTTAATAGTTTAAAAAACACATGATGGGGATATGGTGTGGGTGAACTGAGTCTGTTAAATTTTTTAAGAAAATGGTATAATTTATGTTGGTTTATATTCATTCATTAAATATTAATTTGATAATTATATTTAAATTAAAAGTATCAGATGAGTAGAAAACGTAATTTTATATAGGGTTTTATGACTATATAGAACATCCCCTAGTGTACTCCACCAACACCCAATGTTTTCATGATTATTTGTATTCATATTCGTTTTTCTATAGATCTCACATTTTAGTGGAAGTATATAACATAATGTATATAGTCTCAATAACTTTTACCAATATATATTTTATGAAAACACTTCTAAAGGGCATTTATATCCTTTTTTTTGTGGATCAAAAAACTAAGTAATAGTAATTGACCCTTATTCTCCCACACATAGTACAAGAAGTGTGAACTTATAATATAAATATAAAAGATATAAAAAGTGTAATATAGTTGTAAAAACAAAATTGTGATCTTTAAGAAATGGTAGTTGAAGTGAATTGATCAAGATAATATATAAGTCTTATAAATGAATCATTGAAAAACAATTTGTTAACAGCATGACATGAATCACCAAGATTGATTTGGAGTTACAAATATCATCATGAATGCCTATCAGTTTTCAAGTGTTTGATGAGTATATGTGAGGATTTTAATGATGTAGTGCAAAGAATATACGCTTAGTATTAATATCCAAACACCATAAATGTAGAATGTATAATAATATCTCAAAAATTATCTTCTAAAATAAAAGAGAATAAAAATTATATAACATATGGAAATTTAGTTATAAAAAAACCAAGGACCTTGATCGTGGAAATAAAATATTTAAAATAAGAAAAAATGGGAATGTAAATAAAGACCCCATAATAAAACTCAAAAGTATTTATTGATACAACTTCTTACCCGCATGCACCATATCTTCAACCCCTATCACTAGAACCATTCCCTTCATCGTATACATGATCATGAATCTCTATGTGAATCAAGATTAACATGTATTGTGTGTGTATAAATCTAGTTAGAAACCACTATTATGATCAAAACTTATATTCTCATTTATAAGGTTTAATTATACGAAATTAAAAAATAAAAAAATCCCGAAAAAAAAGTCATGTTTCGAGAGGTCATGGGATGAACAATCAACCATAAACCCCGATAAAACATTCCTCAAATCCATGACTGAATTAAAATCATAATTGATGTTCCAAATTAGGATTGAACATAAGGACAGTATTTGTATCTCATAAAATCCTAAATGAAAATAAAACTCAATAGGAATAAATATAATTTCTTTTTAAAAACCACAATTATAATGAGTCTCATGTCGATACAGAAGTGTGTCAAGCCCCATTATTGTAATTGATCAGACCATAAGGTCATAATACTTCATTTTTTCCTCCGGTAGAGCAACTTGGTCATCATACCCCTCTCTATGTCTCGATCTCTAATTTTCATCATCAAATGTATCACATGATTTCCCTCTAAGTGATAAATATTCAATGAGGCCCACCTGTAATTCCCACCATATAAAAAACCACCATTGTTCATACATCCAATAACATGTTATAACCTAAATAGTAAAAAAAGAATAAAATAAATTTGTATCAATATCCTTGGGCACACATGTGATGATACTCAAATATGGTCTCATAAAAAACACACACACATGTGATTACTCATCAAACACAATCCCACGGGCCTGTCAAAAATCATTTCAGGCCAAGAAACAAATTCATTGACTCATATTGGTATTGAACTTCCTATCTCAGGATTATTGATGCCAACACCACATGTTTGTCAATGAATCCTCAACCAAAACACACCCACATGTTTATCTATTTAATCCTCTCACCAAGGATTCCTAGAACTGATTAAAATTATTTTAATTTCAATAGTAAAAGTTTCTCATGAAATAATAATCCATGTCACCCCTATTATTTGGTGCATCATTTTCAAGGTATAATTTCAAATAATGAACATGTAATTTTCTTTTCCCCAATTTCTTGTGAACATTTTGAAACTAGAATTTTGATTATTATTTATCAAACAGTAGGATTGAACCTTAAGGGATTACAACCTATAATTATCATTTACTGATAAATACTAATCACATGCTTATATTGTAATTATTCATCGGGGTTTTTTCATCATTGTGTGACCAACATGACTTCCATTATAGCAGTTTCCTATTTATCCACTAATATGTTGATCTTTTGGATTATTTTTATATTGTTATCAACCCGTGAGGGATATAATTATAAAGGGAATAGACTCTCTAAGCTAGTTTAGTCCTTCACTGTTAGTCGATATCCTATTGAAAATGGGGAGGCAAAAATGTGGTTATGTGGTTCTCTAACCCAAACTAGGCTTTTCATCTTAGGGCCATAAAAATTTGGAAGGATCATCAAGGTAGACAAACATCAGAAAACATCCTTCATTCCAATTCTTAATGTTTCTCACTTTTCATCATCAATTTATTGTAATCATAAAAAAATATTGAAATATAGAATGTAGAGAATAATATGAAATATATAAATTTTCAATAATATTATACTTCTTATTATTTTTGTTATTGTTATAGATTAGTTCAATATATATATATATATATATATATATATATCTATTTGTATCCTTGTATAATTAAAAAAATAACCATCCTTCTAGACTCTCGTATTTGATAATAAATTGAAAATATTGAAGTTAATATAATTAAAAAATTTATCCTTTAACATGAAATAATCATTGAAAACATTACCTCTTGAATAAGGTACTACATCAATGTCATATAATCTTTTATTGTAAGCACCCAAGCTTAAAAGTTACATAATTTAGTGATTTTAAAATGTATTATACATTCAGTTCCCAAAGATATTTTACACATAGTTGGTTTGATAATTACTTCATAAATATTGTATAAAGAACTATAAATTATGTGGTGGAGACATCTACTCAGTAACCCTTTTTCCCATAACAGAAAACATATAAAATAAAACATCTTTTCCTTTCAGGAAAAGTATTCAGGACTCTCATTATGATTTATTTTTTTTCTATTAACCATACATAAACCCCAAGAAATTCATTTTAAAATGTGTATTACAAAAAAAACTTAGTAAGGGTTATAATAATAATAAACCAATGAAACCTACAAAAAATATTTAAAAATAAGTTTTTTTATAAAAAGAACTTTTATTCGAAATAAACATAATTATTTATTATAAAATCTCATTAACTTACCATTTTAAACATAGTAATATTCCTAAAAACTAATTTTCGTGTATAAAAGATTCTTTTTGGTTTCATGGGGAATCATTATCTTAAAAAAAATAAAAACCCTTAAAATTGTAGTACCCATACAATCAACATCCAATATAATTCTCTAATGAACATAACCATTACACAATTTATTAGAGTGATATCTAGATTCACCCTTCATTTAAGTTATATTGGGATCACTTGTGAGATATAATGAGAATAAATAATTCAGAAACAATTTTCAATGACCATATCATGAGTAAAACCATTGAAAAACACCTTAAAACACATGGGTAAAAATTTTTTGGTTATCAAAATACAGATTCATTTTAAAATACATTTTCAAAATAGAATACATAGAAAATGGGAAAGGGGGATTTAATTTAAATAAAACATTAAATCTTTTAATGGAGTCAAAAATAAAATAATGATTACAGAGGTGCGAAATTTCTCTATTCACATATAAATTAAAATAGAACTATCCTTTTTATCTTCTTATAATGAAATCCAAACGTTCCATAAAAACAATATTTTTTATAATTTATGTAAGAAATTAAAAATAGGAATAAAATTTCCTTTATTATTAATTTATGACTATATAAATACACCCATAAAATTAAATTATAAAAAATATGGACATGGATGAATAGGGAGTTTTTGAGGAAACATTAAAAGTATATTTCTAAACAAAGTCCCTTACTTCAAGTGTTAGACTCTACGTATTTTATTTGTCTTAGTGAAAAAAAACATAAGTTAATTATTAAATTTATTAATAAGAGTTTCTAAATTTATTATTCCTTTTTTTATTTAATACTAGGTTTTATAAAATTACTTAATCATTTACGCTCACCTTGGATGTTTTGAAAGTATTATATTTATATATCCAAAATGAATTTGGTAGGCCGAGTATGGTCAAAGTTTCCATTATTAAATCTTATAATGAATAATTATAATGTAATAATTATATTTTTTATACATCAATTATACTTCTAAAACTAATTATTAATTATGGTTATGAAAATTGAACTATATTACAAAAATGGATATCATATCCTGTATGTATGCATGATTAATGTTTCAATTTTTCAATGATCATTATGGATATAAGTTAAATAATATTTTCTATTTAAAAATTGATTAAAATTTCAAATATATCATATTAAATATTTAGATATACTTATATATATATATATACCATCCATGTGATAGAGTGATTAAAAATTAATCTCATTGCTTCATGGATGAGGTAGTCCACACGTATGCATGAACATCAATATTATTTTTAAGTGAGTTAAATAGTAATAATATAAATGATGTATTATCATTGAATAATAATTAATGTGTCATTAATGTACTTTATATACCATAATTTCCTCATTATATCTATCTATGAGAGGCAGTTATGAAAAAAATTACAGTAGTTCATGAGGATGATGTTTGATATACAAAAGAAGGATGGATTTATTTTTCAATTTATAGAGGTTTGATATGGATATTGTTTATAAAATGAACATAAAAATTTCTCAGTATATGTTAGATACTATTTTTATTATTTTTTGTGGATAAATAATATCTTATAAACACTTAAAAAGAAAAAAAACAAAAACATTATGGGTAAGAATTATACCTATTATTTGAAAAATCTCATTTGATTAAACCCTAAGACCTCTAAGATTGTAATTATGCCAAAAATAAGGACTTCAGATCATGGAGATGGAATTTTGGATTTTATTTCTCTATATTATTGGGAAATGAAATGTTTGTTAATGTGTGATGATATTAGAAGAATTTGTTTTGTTTTATTATAGTTGGGAGTGGAACTCTTGGAATTTTTTATAATATTAAATTAAACTACCAAAATTTCCAATTCAAAATAGACCAGAATACAATTATTAACAATTTATGATGAGTATGGGTTTTGATAATCGTCTAAAATAAATAAAAGAGATGTTTTGAATATGTGTTTTTATTTATCTATTTGTTTTAACACGTAGTTATCCCTTTTCAAATTTAGAATGAAAGAATGTTTTAAACATTAAGGGTCTATTTAGTTTCTATATATCATAAAATGAAACATAAATGGAAAATGGTTGATATTCTAAACAAAATATGAACAATCAGGATGAATATAATATTTTTCAAAATTTTATATAATATCATAAAATTATATTTTTTAAAAAATAAAATTAATTTAGAATTTCAAAAGTATTCATTAATTTAACTTAAAAACCTCATGTAAAAAAGATAAAACCAAGAAGAAAATATTTTTCTACATCCTTCACGTATCATGTTCATCTATAAAATTTTTAGATTATATTAATTGTCTAAAATTTGATAACATTAAATATTTTTCATATCATTTAGTTTTTTCTTATATTAGTTGAATAATTATTATGCCAGCATTGTGTAAGGATTTAATTTAATTATTTAGACACTAAAAAATGAAAATTGCATATCATGATAAAGATAAATATTTTATATTTAAAAATAAAATGTATAACTGAAGATATCCTTTGTTCATTGCCAGAATATTTTAATATTTATAAAAAACATGAGTGTGGCATTTTCTGAATTTCATTTCAAAAAATATTATAAAGAACATAATAAAATATAAATAGAAGTATGTCCCTATATTAGTTATTTGTATGATAGTTGATGATATATAAACAAAAAATAATATTTATAAAAAATTTAGGGTTATTTTATTGTCCTTACCACTTAATTATTTTGAAAATAATTACTTGATTTACCATTTATCATGGTAACAAAAATATTTACAGTAATATATATATATATATTGGTCAAAACTAAAAGAGACATATTTTACTTTGGTAAAATATATTATTTAAAATATGGAATCAATTTATTAAAAGTAAAAACAGATATTTTGAATAATTATATTTAAAATTATACAAGAAAAATTCAGTGAAAAATTGTTTTAAAAACTGATATTTTAATATAAAATTATTATTTACTAAATTAAAGAAAAAAATTAATTTTTTTTAAAACTGTAATTATTTAATTTAAGATCAATATTAACTAATTTAAATTTAAAAATCTTGAAAAATAAAATTTAACATTTTATATACTTGAAATGAAATTCAAATTTCAATAATAAATTTTTTTTTTCAAAATTTGAAAAATATCAATCATTTAAAAAAATTATCAAAAATTTAAATTCAGAATACTTTTATAAGATAAATTAAAAAATTAAGTTCATTTTTTAATATTAAAATTATGTAATTTTATAGTTAAATTTTAAATAAACCATATATGAAATGTGTCTAATAATAGTTTATCCTCTTGGGTTTTAAAATTAATAATAATTTTTAAAATAAAAATAACTTAGAAATTCATGAATGATAAAAATTATGTATTATATCCTTACCTAGGTTCTTATATTATTTAACCCTTTTTAAATTGCAGCCTCACAATTTTTATTCACTCATTAAAAAAGTGGGGGCATTCTTCCTTCAAACCATTTTCAAATACACATATTTATTTTTTTCAACTATATGGGTTTCCCACAAAACCTTAACATGGTCAATACGCTTATTTCACAGAAAATTCTTTATTTGGTCCTGAATCATAACTATCTATTCCACGTTAGAAATTTTATATCCCTAATTAATTTCTTCGATATTTAACACATAATATAGATTCGAAACATATTTTCATAACATCAAAACATAAAAAATGTTTTGTACCTAGGATAAACTCAGAGGCTACGTTACTCTGTAAGAAACTGATCCAAATTTATATAAGAAATCATATTTTATAAAGAGTAATTAATTATCATCCCATTTTTACAGAAAACTAAAACTATTCAATTGATATAATTTATCAAAAACATGATCACCAACTTTAAAGGAATGACAATTCCTATGGTTATCTGTATAACTTTTATAGGTACTCTGAGTCATCGTCAGTTTTTTTAAATTACCACCACCTTCACAACCCCAACCTCTAGGAATCCTGGTCCGATCAATATAATTTCACCCAATTCATCAAAAAATTATCGATTCGAACATCGATTTCCATATAATTAATCAAAAGGTACCATATATATTCTAGAAAGAAAACTGCTATTATATATGAGCACAAATAAACAAGGATGTTCATAAAAACATCCCTAGAAACCCATTAAACAAATGTAAAGAATTTATTACAGCGTCTGTTACATTGATTCAGACTTTTCATCATAACGGGGATGAAATGATAAATTGATAATTAATTTAGTGCCTAATGAATTTTATTGTGCTTTCAATAAACTAGAAGTGAAGCTACGATCTCGTTTAGAAACAATGTAGAGGGAAACATTTTGTAACCTGAATATCTCATTAAAATATAGTTGGTAAAGTTAATTAATAGGAAAAGTATATTTAATGGGAATTAAATATTCATATTTATTTAATTATTAAATAATTAACCAAAATAACATTATTATTTCTAAAAGTATTCTGTAATCCTACCATGAAATCCATGGATATATTTTACCATTTCCCCTTTAAAATTATAAATAATGGAAGAATACCATTTATAAAACATAATTATGAATTAAACTATTGGAATGTAAAATTTATTTTATTAAAGTATGAAATATCCCTTTTTAATCCATCCGAGAAACAATACTTTTTAGTATTTATATACGTCATAGTGCTTTATAATAAATTGAAAATGTTGAACTATGAGATTCACTCAACAATTCAATCATCAACTGAGAAACAAATTGAATACATTATCTCATTAAATATAAGATAATTCCTTCGTTATAAAAATTAAATTCATGAAACATACCCTTGTTATGAAATCATAATTTTCCAAAAAACATGATGCTAATTCTAAGCATGCCTATTTATATATGATTGAGGTGAATGTACATCCACCGAAAAAAGAAGAAGTTTTTAATGAAAAGAGAAATTAAAATAATAACATTACGTTCAATAGAATATATGAAACAACAAATGGTGTATCTATTATTTTAAACATTTAATAAAACTTAAACATAGGGAAACATGATAAAATACATAATTATTAAGTCTACATGACATATAATATTCCAAAAAAATTATCTCAATAATTATTCATAAAATAAAATCAGAAACTATTTTGATGAATCCAAATGAAATGAAATACATAAAACATGAACTGAATGAAATTTTCATCAAATCACTAACCAATCTCAAGGTCACCTATAATGTCCCACTTATGTTTTAATTTTCATCCACCACTTTATCTTAAATAAAAATCATTAACTCAACATTACGAACATGATTTATTTTATCATTCCCGTAATATTGTCCACACCATTCAATATATGTATTTAAATAGTTAAATAAAACTACCATGTATTAATAATTAAATGATTCATGATTCCTATAATAATAATATAATTGATTTAAAAATTTTACAGTATGATTTTTGATTCTCCGTAGATGAATACGTCAATATTTTGACTTCAATAGACATAAAAACATAGGTCGTTCATTGTACTAAGTGTTAATATTTAGATTAGAGAATTGAATCAAATAATGGCTATATTCCATAGACATAATACATTTAACAATAAATGGTTCCTTAAGATTAAATCCCTATCAATCCATCAAATTTTTTAATTTTCCATAGTAATTAATTTCTCTATTCACTTCTATTCCACAAATAATAATATTTCCATTTATCTTAGACATTCAAATGAGTGTTTATTTTGAAATTGTCAAAATATAATAATCAGAGTCTTCTTTCCTCCATATTCTCTACAACCTATGATCATTGTGATCTATATCCTTCTCTTCATTGGTGTGTTTGGGAGTTCGTTATGGTCTTAGTGGGTAATAATATACCATGATAACTAATTATTAATAATCATAATATTTTTTTACTATAATTGCCATCGTATTTGGTTTCTTATCATGAAATTGTCAATCACATACATTAATAACACGTTTCATTCTGTTTTTATCAAATGAATGAAACGAAAAATAATAATTAAATGAACAATAATCAAAGAGGCATACCAAATAATCCAGTAAATTAAATTATTTTATGTTGGAATCACATCAGTTTCTTATAAATATTTGAATCCTTATCTTTAACTTAGGTAATCCATGATCATCGTCCACTAAAATCATTCATATTAGTTTATAAAGAAAATTTGAGTTTATGTAAACATATCACCCAGGAATGTCAAACTGAGTGTACAGTATGGTAACATACACAATGTAATAAAATTATAGAAGTTATATACATGATAAACTCATATCGGGGCAATTATCACAAGATATATCTATAGAAAATCACAACCAATTGTATTATTTTGATATGGTTGTTTTGTTAGTATGATTATACTCATTTCATTACTATAAAATTGTAAATTCTCATATACATAGTATTAGCATAAGTTTATTTAGTAAATATCTGTCATTGTAGTTTCTAATGGTAGACTAACTCTTTCATTGATACTGAATATAGGGAGGCATACATCTTATACATAGATATTACATCTTATTAGGTGAAAATTCATTAAAAAAAATAATTATCTAAACCAATATCATATAGGTATAGTATCTATGGAAACATGGATAGATTATGAATTGGTTCATAACTAAACAATATATTCACCTACTACATTTTTTATAATTAGAATCCCTCATCAAAAAATTATACATAATACCTTCTTACAAAACATATGGAAATAGAACATAAGGGTGAGCTCTAATGGCCAGAAAAAGTAAACGAGGAAAATTTAACTGATCACATTATTATAACATGGGAATATGTGTTTGAAACCATGATCCGAATATTTGGAAACAGTAATCTGTATATCATAGATCATTATCATGAGAAACAGAAAAATTTAGGGTATTTTATATGACATGAATCATAAAGGAACCATGGAATAAGATCCATGAGATCATAACATAGGCATAAGAAATAATTCTTTTGGAAACCCATATGTATTGAAAATCATATCCTTAGTAGTCATTGTTCACTACCAATACTATTAAAATTTATTGGGAACACTCTCTATAAAACCCCAAGATTTAGAGAATTTTTTTATTAATTTAATCTTTTTGATATCTTCATTTCAAAAAAACATTTAATATAGCTTGTGTTATATTAATACACTTTGTTTGGATTACGTTTTAAACAAAAACAGTTATTCTAAAACAGAAATCAACAATTATATTAGAATTTGGTACACACAACACTATGTTTGGATTGTGTAACACACAATTACATGTTTCATCGATAGTTTCAATTACATTAGGGCAGGGTGTTATCGAAATAAAATATCCTATTTATATTGTTATAAAAATATTATTAATGTTACCTTATAACTGTTGGAATGAAGGATTGAAAATAATCTAATTTTTTTAAAATTTTATTTATGAATTGATATAAAATAAATCACTAGTTATTAGTTAGATTGATATGAAATTAATAACTATTTAAAAATAAATAAATTCATTTTCTTAGAATGCTATATTTTATTTAAAAACACATTTTATCTCAATAAAATAAACAAACCAATTTTTATGAACATTTCAAGTAATATTTTTATATTATATATTTAATAATGTTTTACACTTTTTTAATATATTTTACAGTTATAATATATGAGAAAGAATTAATTTTATAAAAAAAGATGTATTATTGATAAAGGTAAATTATTATCCTTTTAATGGTGATCATATTTTAAATATAATTTTTGAAACCTTTATAATTATCAGAATAAAATATAAACATAATTATTTTTATTTTAATATAAAAATAAACATTAAAATAATTTCTGTCATTTTTTGTAGATGTTTCATTTTAGGATGAATAGTGAAATCATTGAATTATTATTGAAAACTGCTTTGTTCATCTCATTTTTTTATATAGATAAATTATATTATAGATTTTTTTAAAGTAAAAATAGTTCAATAATATAATTATATATTCAATTTAGTTCATGTGAAACAATTTTACATTTATATTGATTTTAAAAAAATTTAAATCTTTTGAACATTTTTAGTCTAATAACTCGCTTCCCCATCACGTCTACGAGGTTAGTTTTAATTTATTTTATACCAATTATGTGATTAGAATTTGGAAAATTGGTTCCAATATATAGAATAAAATTAATTTATATTATATAATTATATCAAATTAGTTATTTACCAATAATAAAAGTGAATGTAATTAAAAATAATTACAGTTATTATGGAAAAAAATGACTTGGTGGTTAAACTTTTATTTAAGGGGCCAATTTACCTTAGAACATTCAAAAAATACATTTTCAAGATATATTTTAACCTATTAAACTATTTGAATTATAATTAAAATTCATTGGAGGAACACGATTTAGGGGAGACATCTCAATAGTTTTTAGCTTTTCATGTTTACAAGAATGACACTGCTTCACTAAAAAAGGAAACTAAACAACCCTAAATTATTCACACCTCTCAAGAACATTAGATCATCCAAAAACTACCAAAATTATCTCTATTTATCCCAAATATCATAAATAATCCCCCATTAAGTATAAGGAAATCCGAGTAAGCCCATTAGTAAAAACCAAATGAAGGTACCTAGAAAAGAGTTATTGTTCTTCAACATGAAGTTCAATTTTATTATTTTCTATAACCATTGTGTTATTACTATTACATGATTATATGATAACATAATTATTCAAAATATACTAAGACATTTTTCTTCTAATGTTTCTATGTACATCGATACACACTTCCATCAAATGAGAAACAGTCTTACTATTTGTGTGTACAATGGACTTTTGCCTCAGAAAATGATATTGTCTTTTTTTTCTCACTTACCACATTTCATGGTTAATAGTTATGATAGAAATACTTAATTATATGTTATATATGATATTTATTATTTATTCATGATTCTTTAATTATGGTAAAATACATACCTTCATTATTTTCATTTTATGAAAACATAGTAAACTTCTTTGTGGACGTTTAGACTACCGCCTCCTCAAAATGATGTGATTCGTTCAAACATTGAATAGAATGTATTAAAGATGATTTTAGTAAATTTATATGGTATGTATGAAATAATAATTCTTATAAAAATATAATATATATACATATATGTACATATATATATATATATATATCATTCATATTCATTCTTTAAATATGAAAAGAAAACCGAAACAATATTCATACATACGTACGACCTACCGACTCCATGAATGGTGTATTCCATTTTGTATTTAGTTATTTCATATATTATTATAAATATTTATATAATAAATGTATATAATATTTATATCATTTTTTAAATTATGGAAATAAGTATATCCAGATCTATACAAGGGGATTAAGAATAAAAAGTCAACATATATACAAAAAAACAAGTATTATATTACCCAAAATGTAAGATTAACATAAAATGGCTAATAATAAGTTAATATAAATTCATAATAAAATAATATATGGTATTGGATATAACATACAGTTATGTGGTAGAATTATAATAAAATTATATTTATTAAACAAGAGGTTTCAACATGTACGGTGAATGTTAAGACTTAAGGTAATGGATTTCACGTCTCACATTATTTTTTATGAGATATATGATATATTACACACGTAATAATTTTTTGGTGTATATGATAACCTATGAAATGATACATTAGGAATTTGACTTATTTCATGTAATTAAAATTTTCAAATGATTTTATTCTTTCATGTATCTCAATGTCCAAATGTTACCCATGTTTTAAGGGTTTTGTCATGTCATTTTTTTTCTTTGTGATATATGTTATATTTACAAATTATTATTGTTATGTAGTTTATATACTACCATATAAGAACTTTATATCATGAATTTAATTTATTTAATGATATTTAAATTTTTAATTGATGTTATTCTTTAATGGATGTCATGATTCAATGGTCACTCATGAGGAAGGGGTTATCTCATCTCATATTTATTTATATAAGATATATGCGATATTCACAAATTATTAATATCGTGTGGTATATATATTAACCGAGAATTTATTCTATGATTATTGTCATTAAATTTATGAGTATTTAGATATCAATTTTATGATCTCACTTTCATTGGGAATACTATTAATAAGTAAACAAATATGTAAGGAGATTTTTTCTCATTTTTCATTCTTTGATACACATTCCAAGTTGGGATCCTATATTATTCTATGATGTGTACATACAACCATTTGAGATTTCAAGTCCCGTTTCACATTAGTTTCATTATATTTAATGCTTCAATCAATTTTATTCATTCATGGACATTATAATTCATTGTTACTGACATGGTAACACTTTACTTCTTTAATCTCATTGTTTATTGGGATTGTTTATGAATATTTTTATATTTACGAACAATTAAAATGTATCTATATTGAAATATAATGATATTTATTATTCTAAATATATTAATGACATCTTCATGTAAATTTACCATTTCCATATTTAGAAAATAATATAATTTAAAATGTGTTTTTATGAATGTCTAACCATATATCTCTCTTCAGTTGGAAATCTACATTGTTTCAACAAACTTTTTTAAAGATTTTTGTAATTTTTTAAATGATATTTTAGGATCAGGTTGAAGGAAAATGATTTTTATAAAAAATAAATTTAAATTTTTTTGAAACCATCCACTAAACGCTTTCATAGATATTTGGAGTGGAAATTGTTTTCAAAAAGTTTTATGTTGGAAAATTTGTTTTTCGAATTGAAAAGGAATATTTACTCAAGAAATATTTTAAATTAATCTTGATTATTTATTTAAGTTTTTATTTAGGTTTTAGATGATTTTTATTGAAAATCTTATTTGTTTCAAAAATTTATTTTCCATAAAAGGTTGTGTTTCAAGTGATATTTAAAAACCCCTCTCAATATAATATGGCTTAATTTTACATTGTTTATTATTTTATAGGAATGCAATCCAAGGAAGCCTTTAATATTATCTCTCGAAATGGTTTATGTTCTTCAAGAATATTTTTTATTGGAACTATTTTTTTTCCATGAGTAAGACATGTATCAAAAATATCATTATAACACCCATTTCACTTCAATGATCTAATAATGTTTCTTAGAGATTAAAATCATAACCAATAATTTTCTATGGGTTAATATTGTATGAATATATAGTTTTCTTAAAATGTTTTTAATTTGATTTTCCATATCATTTTACTTTATTCATTTTGTGGTTTGTGGACATGGATTATATGATGGGGTGTCCTAGGTAGCATCGGGTAATCTTGTTAAAGCTTGTATGATGGGGTGTCGTCGATAGCACTGACTAAGTCCATTACAGCCAATATGATGGTGAAACGAAAATAGTGCAGGGTAATTCCATTATAGTTTATATGATTGGGTGTCCCAGATAATGCTGGGTAAACCAGTTACACCTTATAGATGGTGTGACCTAGATAACACTGGGTAATTCCATTATATCTTATGTGATGGGGTGACCCAGATAGCGTTGGGTATTTATTTTATACATTATATAATGGGGTGTCCCAAATATTTCTATGTGAGCATGTTATTACATACATGATGGGTGGAACCTATACCTCCCACTAATTAATTGGGTAAATATTTATATCTCACAATATAATAATGTGAAGATGTTGACGAGCTTGATCTACTATGGGAAGAAGGGTAATCCAAATCCCCTATAATGAAAGGACTACAACTGGGGATGGTGGTGTGTCCCACCTAATATGTATATTTCCCATGATGTTCCTAGACATGTCTTGGAAATGAGCCTTAGGTTAGGGAATGGTTTTACATGTTTATTCTTCTACCCCAAAATTCCACAAGTTATTACTATTTTATGCTTTTATGGATTATTCTCTCCATTACATTATGATTTGTATCTTATGAACTACCAATAATTATTCCATGCGTCATTATTATGGTCATTGATATGTAGGGTATGATTATATAATGACATGATCATGTTCTCATTACCTTATTATAATGTTATAATGACATATCTCCCTATTTTACCACCAATAGGCATCTGATCTGACCTCTTCTTATGTTTCCTTTTTGAAGGTTATGAAGAAAGGTTCAAAGTAGGTGTGCTAAAGGTTATGATATAAAAGTGATATTTTGAAGATCTTATTCCATGTTAGATGATTATGTTTCCATGTTTTTGAAGATTCCAGACTATTAAGATCATTGAGAATTTTCTTTTGTAATCTCTTTAATATTCTAATAACATGATGTAATATTTAGGTATGTTAAGCTTGGTTAACTATAGTTGGTATCAAGGGAATGATTTTTTCAACCTTTAGAAACTATGATGAGAAAACTACATGGGTATAAATAGTAATATTTAAAATTATATATCTGGTTATATATATATGGATAAGCCTATAGTGTCATAGATTCAAAAGTAATTGCCTTTATTTAAGAATCCTATAAGTGATTTTTCTGATTTTTTTTCTTTGATAAGTGTGTATCATGATATGATTTATAATTTTAGTAAATTGTATTAACTAGAAGTAACTTCATTAAATTTGAATATCTTTGATATGTAATGCATGTGAATTATGAAATCCAATTTCATAAGTGGAAATATTATGATGTTAATTGTGTAGATGGTATGAGTATTTGTTATACATATAAAGATAAAGGGACAAAAAACAACATGTGAATGGTATGGGATGTTATAACGTAATTTTTACATTAAATGAAAGAATCATGATTAGATAGAGGATGGTGAACCTTAATACATGATTCATAATTCATAATATTGGATAAATGTCTTAAGTAATATGATTATGAATCTTGACTATTGTTTTAAGAATAATGTTAGATAATTGAAGTGCATATGTTTATGAATTCGATGATTATGTTATAATAATCATGAAATATATAAGTATTTCTAGAATATTTTTATTTCATTACAGATTTAAAAGTATATATTTAATGATGCTGAAGACCTAAAAAATCTATTTATTAGAAAACATATATTTTGATTATGGGTAGGTAACCCTTAATGTGTTTCTGATATTGATAAAAATGATTTTATCATGGATAAAGTTATTTTTGATGTTGATAAATCAATTTTGATAGTAATTATTACCACATTACTTATTATTATTTTTCTAAAAATAGTTTTATGAATTTTTTGTAAAAGATAACAAATTTCTTGGATTTTAGGAATATAACCCATAATAATATGAATAAAGAAACATGGATGTTTTCTAAAAGGATTTATTGTAATTTAGGTTATTGCAATGTTTTATTATAACATATGGTAAAGTGATTCCCACGGTAGGAATATGAAAACCATGAACTACATTATGGTAAATGGCGGGATCAATATAAATCTTATTCAGTGACATTGTTTCTAATGTTTTTTATTTTTATCTTTTGGAGGAGTTATAAGGCTAAAAATTTATAGAATGGTTTAGGTTAAACATTAGATGAAGATTTAGAGATTAATCTCTCCATAATAGTATTTAGGCATATTGGATAACTTGTGAAACCAATTTTAATGTGATTCTAAATAATGACATATGGAATAAACTATCATTCCCCCTCATTATCTATTAGTACTTTTGCATTAAAAAATTCACCTTCATTTCATGGTGTAATATATTAAGTGGAAATCAATTAAGGAACACCCAAAGTATGAGATTATAAAAATGGAATGGAATAAAATCAAGTAAATATATTTCCTCATGTTATATGATAGTAAAAAATTACACCAATATAGAATTTTTTTATTGAAAATGATTTATCTTAATACCATTGATTTTGTTGAAATGATGATCTTATAAATCATCACAAATTTATATTTTTGAGTCCATTAACATTCCATTGATCATTCACATGTTGATGATCAATGATATTTATCACTATTTATAATTATTTATTTTTTCCTCCATATGAAATCATTAATCTCCAAAAATGGCCTCCTATGAGGAGACATTAGTTTGAGTTACATTGGGAAACCCTTATAGTTATAACTTTACCCTTTTAAACTAAGTATTATTATTCATTATAATGATGTGGGTTTCTAGTAAAAGATCATTCATGTATTAATCCTTTGATAACCAAGACAAATTTTGAGGGTGATATTCATTTTATATGGGGTAGAATGTAACTCCCTGAGATTTTGTGATTACTTTTTTGATTTAATTTATTATTTATGATATTATTAATTTCATGAAACACTAAATATTGCTTGTGTAATATAGAAGTTTTATGTTTGGATTTTGTTTCAGGTAACACCATGTTATGATTGTACTACCATAAACACTTATATTAGCATAAGGAACAGAAAACACTCTATTTGTCTTGTGTGTCACAAAATTGGTGTTACATTGATAGATTATATTACATGTAGGGATATATTTTACCAAACCAAAATATAATAATAATAATAATAATGATAAATTATTATATTTTCCACCTTTTCATTGGAATGGATATTATAAATAAAATTAACTAAACTGTGATAAAAATATTTATAAATTTATATAAAATTAATCATTTTGTTATCAATTAGTTATAAATTAAATTAAGAACAACTTGAAAACCAAGAAATTTTCTTTTCTAATAGAACTTATTTTATTTACAATCATAATTTTATTTCATTAAATTAAAAAATTACTTTTTAAGAATGGATCTAATAATATTTATGTATTTTATAGTCAATATATTTTTTAATACTTACCCAAAAGAATTGATTAGTATTAGAAACGAATAAATACAATTTTATAAATATAAAGATATATTTCTAAAAAAATATAATTTTACTGCCTTTTAATGAAGAAACTATTTAAAATAAATGTTTTCATAGTTTTATAATTCATAATTAAAAATATAATATTAATTTATGAAATCGTAATATGAAAGTTCACTTTGGGTGAATTTTTGGGGATTTTTTGAGACATTTCAATGTTTTATGAATATTAAGAACACTGAATTTTAATTGAAAACTGATTTTTATCTAATTCATTTAGATTGATAAATTATATTTCAAATTGGTGTTATATAATAATTATTTTAAAATAATAAAAATAAAATATGTCATTTGAAAAAATTTCAAAATGAAATTCGATATAGAAACTTGTCATCCTTTTGTACTTTTTATATTACAAGACTATTTTTTTCGTCACATATATGGGGTAAATTTTAAATTAATTTCATCTACATGGTTGAATAGAATTTTAAAAAATAGATTCCATATTTAATATCATATTAATTTTTTAATTGTTAATAATATTAAATTAGTTGTTTACAAAAAATATTATTGTATGTAATTAAAATTAATTTCATTGAATAAGGTAAATATAATATTCCTTTGTGGTTAAACATTAATTTAATGGTCCAAATAACCAAGAAACTTGTCCAAAGTCCATTTTATGGAATTATTTTGACTAATAAAAATATTTTCAAGAATCTAAAAATTATTTTAGACATGTGGTGTAATTGAGACCTCTCAGTAGTGTTTACCATTTTATATTTACCCGAATGCCACTCCTCTTCTACTATAAATAAGGAACTCCACCCCTCCCTTATTCAAACTTCCAAAGATCATTATCTTATCCAAAGCCTAAAAAAATAATGCACCAACTTCCCTCCTCTCATCCTATAGGAATCACAGTAGTCATAAATGAAACCAAGGAATCCCTTTGGTGAAAAACAAAAGGAAAGAGGGAAACTTCTTCAATGTGAATTTCTTTTTATTTCTTTCTCTAAGGATTCTATTCTCCTTATTTATTTTTTATATAAAAAAACTAGTATAATCAATATACCGAGATGTTTTGATTCAATGTTTTATACATCCACCTACACACACTTCCATCAAATGGGTAATGAACTTACGATTCATGTGTACGACGAACTACCTCCTCACGAAACGATGTCATTTGTTTTTTCATCTATCCTCTAATGGATAGGAATTATGATTAAAATACTATTTTTATATGATATATATGATTTATTTATTATAAATTAATTATTATATAAAATATACCATAATGTTTACTGTTTTTTTATATATGTTATCTTTTTTATGGAAGTATGGACTACTACCTCTGAAAACAAATGCAATTAGTTCACACATTTCATAGAAGTAATTAAGGATTGGTTTAAAAATTTAAATTAGTTTTTTTAAATAATAATTAAAATGGATTGATAATATGTATTTTTAAATATATGTTATTTATATTCTTTCTTTCAGTATGACAAAGAAACAGAATCAATGTTCATGCATACATACGACTAACATCCCCATGAACAGGGTGATCCATTTCAAATTTCTATGTTTTAGATATTATTATAAATATTTATATAATAAATATATTTTATATTAATAACATGTCATACATTCAAGAAATAATTAAATCCTAATCTATGTAAGAGGATCATGAATAATGAGTCTGAACGTATATGAAAAACAAAGTAAATATTTCACAAAACAAAACTTTAACAAGGAATTGTTAATAAATAGGTATTTTAATGCCATAATAAAATATTATATTGAATTATATATAATAATATCATTATTGTTTATATTTATAATATACTTATATTTAATATACATGAGTTTTGAATTTGTACATAGAAACTCATAACTCAAGGTAATGGTTTTCTCATCTCACTTTTAATTTTTGTGATATGTGATATACTCACCAATTATTATTATTGTGTTTTTATATACTTACAAATGAAATTTTATATTATTAATATAATTTATATTATAATATTAAACATTTAAATTGATGTCATACTTTTACATAACTTATTATTAAATCATTACTCAAGTGGTATGGATTTTCACGATTGGCTTTCTTTACATGAGGTATATGACATGTCAATAACTTATTCTTATTGTGTTGTTTATTTAATTACCTATAAAATTTTTTAGGTTGAATTAAATTTATTTTTTGACATTTAATGTTTCAATTTATGTTATTATTTAATAGATCTCAGGATTCAAAAGTTACTCAAGTAATTTGGTTTTTCTCATCACACTTTTATTAGTTTGAGTTATATGGTATATTCACCACTTATTCTAATTGTGTGGTGTATAAATAAAACATTAATGATATATATTATTTTTATACTTATATTAACCAGTATTTAAATTTAAATTTTATGATCCCTCTTTTATAGTGGTTATGGTTCAAAAGTTACCAAACCAAAAACATAATTTTTCCCAATTTTCATTCTTTGAGACACATGTCATTTTATACACTTATATTATTCTACGAGGTGTTTCTAATTCCCATTTAAATTTTAAATCATTAATCCCCTTAAATTAATGATATCTAACTATAAATGTAATGTAATTATGCCTTGGGTATTATGATTCAATGTTATCAATGTGGTAATTGTTTATTAATACATTCTCAACATTTATCAGGATTATTTATGATTATTATTCCATTGATGAAATATTATTGTCCATCTATAAAAAAGTCATAATTTTTTATCCTGTAGTTTTTCAATATATCTTCAATTACACTACAATTATTCCACTATGTGGAACATAAGATAATTAATAAAGAGTTATTAAGAATATCTCGTCTTATCTCTTCCTCCAGTCCGAAATCTGTGTTCTTTCATAATAATAATTTCTTAAAATGTTAAAAAATGGTTTAAATGATATTTTTAATAATCTTCATGGAAATGAATTATAAAATACGTTTATTTACTAAAAATGGATTTGAATGTTTTTCAAATATTTTTTATATGTTTTTAAAGATATTTCAAAAGGAAATTGATTTGGAAATTTTTTCTATTATAATTTTTTTTTCAAATTGGAGATGATATTTTCCTAAAGAAATTTTTTAAATGAATTTTAATTAATCAATTATATGATCTGAAATGTTTTTTCAAAGAATATTATTTTGAAAGTGATAAATGTTTTAAAAAGTTATTTTTTAATGAATGGTTATGTTTCAAGTGGTATTTTAGAATCCTTATCCATCTATGATTACATCCATTGATACAGTTTACCCTCTACTAGGTATATGATCCCAGGATAACATTCATATTATTCATTTTAATATTTTATGTTTCGAGGGAATAATGTTTTTGGAACTAGTTTTTTTAAAATGTGTAAAAAATGATTCAATGAAATTGTTATGAAACCCATTTATTTTTCAATGGATAATCACATTTCAAAGATATTGACATGAAACCCATTTATTTTACATGGGTTAATCATGTTATAAAATAATAAATACATTAATTTTTTTATGATGATATAAAATCTATTAAAATAAAATTCATGTTGTGGATCAGGGACATAGATTACATGAGGTGTTTCCTAGAGGGAACCAATAATTTAATTTATAGCTTCTATGAATGGGTAGCCTAGATTGCATTGGGGAATCCCATTACAACATAGAGGATGGGTGAAACAAATAGAACCAAGTGAACCCATTATATATAATATGTATGGGTAGCCTAGATAGCATTATAAAATCCACATAGAGATTATACTATGGGGTGGACCCGATAGCATTGGGTAATCCCATTATAGCTTATATAAACGGGTTTCCCAAATAGCGTTGGGTATTCCCATTATGACTTATAAGATGGAGTATCCCAGATAACACTAGTTGAGCCTGTTATTGATTACACGACATGTGTGACCTATATCCTCTTTAATTCATTGGTTAATGTTTTATATATCATAATAAAATTATAGTAATTATAGAGACCCAAGCTTGATGTACATGGATGTTACATTACTTATATGAAATAATTAATACATAACAAAAACATACACCCAAGGACCATAATAGTTTAGTGTCTTTGGAAACATGGAACATAATATTCTAATCATGGTGAAATATCTTCAACATCTCCCATAAAGATATTACCTGTTTTTATTATTACCTAAAACCTTTATATATATCATGGATAAAGTAAAATAGAAAAAGGGTGAGCTCAAATTCTCAGTAAGGGTAATAATGGATAAAATCAAACAAACCATATACAGTTGAACATTAAAACATGAACATAATTTTTAAACATACAAATATTGTCTTGTGAAATAAATCATTGAAGTACATAAGGCATAGATCATAAAATAACATCAATCATGATAAAATAGAATGGAAATAAAACATATAATAGTGGAAAACAATTAAGAACATGATATTATTTCCATAGTATCCGAGGAATTGCTTCCAAGACCATCAAAGTGGACAAAGTCCATTACTGAACTAGGTTTACTTGCCGTTCTAGCCCTGTAATACTAAACCAGATTTACTAGCCATTCCAGCCATGTTTATCTCATGAGATATAAATATTGACCCAATGAATTTAATGGAGATATAGGTCCCACCCATATCATAATGTAATCATTCTTACGTGTGCCAAAAAATAAACAAAAATCATTCATCATGACCCAATGAATAAAATGAGGTTCGTATACATCATCCCATCATAACACAATCCATATAAAAAAATGGATATAATTTCGTCAAAAAAATAAAAACATGTAAATAATATGAAAATTTTACATGAAAAATATCCATATTAAATAAATTCATCTTAGATGGAAAATAGTTTTCATAAAACACTTGATATGAATTCTTGAGGAAAATATCTTTTCTTCTTCAAAATAATTATATTTTCTCAAAATGTCGTAAACTTTTAAAATAATAAAATTTAGTTGAAAATAATCATGAATATTTTAGAGTAATATTTATATAAATAAGGTGTTATGAAACCATAAAAATATGTTCACTCCATATAAGTTAAAAAAAACATTTTCCTCGTACTTTTTACCGAAAATGTCAAAATGTACCTCATATGGTAAACAAAAGAAAGATTCCTTCGATACCATGTGGTAAAAGTCAAAAATTGGTAAAAATGACATTAAAAATACATGGAATAATATTAAATATTTTATGGAAATATTTTTAGAAGACATGGATATGGATGGTAAATATAACCCTAGTAAATAGTTACAAATAAACAATCTCGGATAGAAATGAGATTGGAAAAGTTACCCCTTACCAGGTACGATTGCTTTGTACCTATCCGAAACACCTGTATAATGATTTATATAATGTCATTGACTTATTCCGGAATCAGATTTATTTTTATGATATCATATATGGTTCTCTTACGACATTATATTACCCGTTAATTTTTCAATTCCATGCTGATGCAATGTTTTTTGTAATAATCGTATCATTTTTCGTATATGTTTGGACTATTTGTTCTTGATATTATTACTTATATCATGACTTAATTACTTCTAGAATGTAAAAAAAGATTTATATATCATATATATATTCAGTATATATATATATAATAGATAGATAAATGAAATTAAATACATCATTCATGGAGACGGTAGGCCATACATACGCATGAACGATGATTTCCTTCTTTGTTGACTACAATGAAAGTAAGTGGATGACATATATATATATATATACATAAATCCCGTATCATTATTATGTAATATATCTTAGTATTATTCATTATATATACTTTATAATCATTCTTTAATGGTTAACATGGAGAATGAATCTCATCGCGTCCTGGAGACGGTAATCCATACGTACGCACACGCGATGATATCATTCCCATAATTATTGAATGGAATTGGAGTGGATGATATAATATTTCATAATTATTATAATTTTATAATAATAATATATATAGTTATTATTTACACCATTATACCCATCCATGTAAGCTGGTGGTGGAAAACAGAATACACCACAACGTGGAGACGGTATTTCGTACGTATGCACACGCAGTGATTTCGTTTTTCGTAGGATAGATAGAAGGTTAAATAGGGTTGTTTAATATTTATAATAACATTTAGTATATGATTGATACTTATTTTATTACTTTATATTGAAACAACTATTGAAGATAAAGTAGAAGAAGAAATAAATTTGAAAGGATCGGTAGAAGATATTATCTCTTCTTCGAAGTGCCTCCTTTAAACATACTCTTAGGGCACTAGATTTGGTCTTTTGAGAAGACTAGAACCTCTATAATGTAACTAGATCGGATGAGAAGAGTACTGTTTAGGGGTTTTCCGAGCTTGAAGGCTTAAAATGGAGTGAAGAGAAGAGGGAGGAGGTTCCCCTTTATGAGTGAGGAGAGGGGCACTTTTGGAGACCTCCAAAATATTTATTTATAATATACTCAAACCCCACCTAAAAACTTACATAGTGGCTCCAATTAGGATATGAGATAATATAGGGTTGTAATATCATCAACCAATAAAATTTAGACATGTTTAATTTTATTTTAAACCTTATCATTTTGATTTATCCATGTTTAATATATTTAATTTTATTTGTGGTAATAATGTTATAAATTTAAATGGTTATAAATACATACTTATGTGTTATTAATTGTATATAATTTGATACTTTATGACATGGTCGACTATATAAATTTTAATTTGTAATTTTTAAATATTTTTGAGATTTTTAAACAATTTAATAATATGTTATTTTTATAAAATATAAATAGTGTCAATTATGACACTATTCATATATTTGAATTTAAATAAAATCCACACCGATGATATATTCCAAAAAAATATTTAATAGATTCCTAACATGTCTTATTAATCTATAAATTTTTTGGAGAACATTAATTAGTTCATATAATATTTATTTTAATATTTTTAAAACCATTTATTTGATATTTTTTCTAATAAAATAATTACTACAACATTTTTATATAATTACTTAATATACTTATTTTTTGAATAAGCTTAATAATAAAATACTATAATGAATAAAAATCTAATAAATTTCATAAGAATAATTTTAGTCGAATTTATCTTCTAATAAACCCATCTTTTAGAATGATATGTTTATTAAATTATGAAGGTGTCAACTTTGATATCCTTTAAAATAAAATAATATAAATGTCGTATTCTATTTTATAAGGCTCCAAATGAACCACAAGTCTACCATTGGATTATTATGGTATATATATACTTGAAAAATAAGGTTTGGTCAAGATTATGATACTTTTGATGTTTATTATTATTTTAATAAAAACAATATTATTGATTTTTCACTAAATAAATAATTCCTGCATCATTAATGCATAACCTATTAAGGTAATTATATATTTCTTAAAAATCAAAAATAAAATACAATGATAAAGAAAGAATTTTTATATTTTCTAATCACTATTTATAATCTAATTTACATTCTTTATAACATTATATTAAAAATACTTTAATTATTAAAGTTTGAGTGAGACATATTTCACTTTATTTAAATAAAATAAATTAGTGGTCTTAATTACATCCAACTGGTTTCCAAAAGATACCATTTCTACCCAAGTATGTTTTCGGACAATATATCATCATCCAATTATATTAATACAAGTGTTTGGTTAATTTTATAATATTATTTTTACCCTTAATTTCCTGATTAATCTTTAACTATAGTAAATAAAATTAACCACATTTACTATTCATAATGCCTAAAAATAAATAGTATTCTATTAACAAAATTTGTACCAACTGATTCCTAATATGAAATCCATTTTATCAAATTCAAAGCACATAATTTGTAGTATTTAATTTCAAATTAATCCTGCTGTTTAGAAAACTGTTCTAAAAGTTTAAACATTACAAACAATTTAAATGTTTTTACCTATTAAGTCAATGTAAAATTAATGATAATTCCATAAATAATATTAAATAGTTAAAAAATTTTCTATTTATACTTTAAAACCATTCAATATTATAATTTAACCATATAAATAATCTAGATGAAAAAATTTTTGGTAATTAAAATTTAGCGTATTTTTACTATTCATCAAAATATGAAAGTTAACTGAAAAATATTAAAAAATTACCCAAAGTAAATTTCTATATCATTATTAAAATTAATAAGTTTATTTCATCAAATTTAACTTATAAATGTGTCAAAAACTAGATTTAAAGTGGGTGCATCATCACAAGGCGGCAAAATTGCATTTTTTTTAAAATACTTATTTTACCCGAAAAAATTATTTTGTTCTCATACCATGTTATAAAATATGTGTAAGATGAATTATATTGTTATAAAATTAAAAATGTGTTTAATAATATGAATAACGTTTAGTTCATAATAATTTTATAACAATATATCATTGTTTAGTGAAACTCGGTATTGCGTACAACACATGCTATTGAGGAAGGTTGCTCTTGCGTGTAACACAATCCAAGAATAGTGTTTGCGTATACTACAAGATAATACGGTGTTGTATACAGTTCAAGATAATCTTGGAGTAGCGTACAACAAAAAACATCAATAAAATTAAAACGAATATTTCTCACAAAATTTCACGGTGTTACATTCTACTGCCATTAAAATGAATTTCTCCCTCGAAATTCATTGGGGATATAAATGGTTTACTACATGAATGTTTTTTCATAGAATCTCAGATCGTAAAAAAGAATAATAAAACTTAATTTTAAAAACTAAGGTATGAAACATAATAGTCACCCAATTTAACTCATCACTGGGTTTCCACATAGGGGAACACAGGTGAAAATATGGATATGGAAGAGAAATCTAACCATCATGTTTTTATGGAGAGTGGTAGAAAAAATGGATATAAAAAAGCCAAAAATCACAAAGCCATAAATTTTTGATGATCTAATGTACCATCTGATTAATCAGATATTAGGGTACTAGGACAACATTTTTGGTTTTCAAGATCATTTCCCAAAAGTTGATAATTTATTGCATAAGGAGAGATACATACTTGATTTCAGTGTAATATCATCGTTTGTAATTCCATGAAAAATGTAAACATCATCTTTTATTTAAAGAAATAAAGTTGAATTTGTCATTCTTGAAGTGTTAGTAGATCATGTGATGAAATGATGGGTCATTTCATTTGTCTTAAACAAATTGTTAGAGTATGTTATCAAATATACACACGTCCTTATATGGTGATATTAATCGTATATGGTTCCAAAAAAGGACTTATACTTCATCTATCATACCGCTTAATAAATTAAAACTAATTTCTAATAACTAGGGACTTTCTGTACATCAGTTGTAGGTGATAAAAGCCTGTCACACTTCGGTTGGGGGTTTGATTCCCACAGCCTTGTCCGATGCGATGGGTTATCTCCAGTCCTACGAGTTATCCTTTTTCTAAAACTACACCATTATAACATTTCAGAAATAATATCGAAAAAAAGTTCTAGCCATAAACAATAATATCTAATGTATAACTTAATCCATTCAAACCTATAGGCTTATAAAAATACTTCTGTCAAAATTCACAGTATAAAGAAAAAGATTACTAAAAAGGTCATATAACAAGAATGTGAATACCATTAGTTATCCCCCATATATCATAACATATTTCTTGTTGGTCACATTAGAAACATGTTAATACCTTAGTCATGTATTCATGGAACATGAATTACCATAGATCCTTAGTTAAAATATGAATGTTGTCAAAATTTAACACTTTCCACATACAAAATCCCAAAAATTCTATATACTCAAATAATGATATCACTTTGTCCTTGTATCAGTCATGAGATCATTAATAATATCCAAAATATTATGTTTTACTTAACACTTTCTTATGAACATATCATTTGCTTTCCAAAAATATTTCAATCACTTTTCATGGTTACTTGTACCATATAATTTTTGAAAACCACAATAAACCAATACATAGATATTCTAAAATTCCACGATACTATAAATGAGATTCCACAACACTATTTTGTAATCCTGTTACATAAACACTTAATCATTCCACCACTTTATTTTTATATTAAACATCTCCAATAGTGTTCGCATGTGACATCAATTTTTCCTTTGTCTTAAGAGGTTGTTGATGTCGATCCTCATTAACCCTTGGATTGGGGAATTGGTTAGAATAATGCCCCATTTACTTGCACTTGTAGCATTGAAGTGTTGGTGGTGGAATCTCTGTAGTCTTTTCTCTATTCACATCATTAGCTACTTTTTTCCCATTACTTTGGCACTCATCTCCTAGATGACTTTCTTTTCCACACTAAACACATTTTCAAGTCCCTTTAAAAAAATCTCTACCATGATTCCTTCAACACTTTGAGTATAATGATACATTTGTCTTATTTTCACCATAGTTTTGAGATTTTTCCTTAATGTCCATGATTCGTTTCTTGTCAAAACCATGAGATGGATATGTAACACCAAATTCTAGTTCTACCTTGATAGAACAATGAAAAATTTCATCACGGCTACTGTAGTCTCTTATAGATAATGGCTTTTGAAGACATGGTTTTAAGACCATAAAGATTCAATCATCTTTACTTTCAGGTTGGACGATAAATCCAGATGCATACATTGCAAGCCTTGTAAGATTCGGTTCGTATATAACAAAAGATTCATCGTCCTTCTGCTTAAGCTCAATTAAATACTTTTCCATATTTGTTTGAAGAATATGAGGGAAGTACTTATTAAAAAACATGTTCTTGAACTTGTCCTATTCCATGGATTCAATTTCATCTTGGGGCCTTGTATTCTGAATTTGAGCCCACCACTAGCCTGCTTCACCTTTTAAATGGTAAACAAAAAAAATGCATTTTTCATGTTAAGAACAACGAATTATAGAAAATATCTTTTCAATGTTACCAATCCATTGTTCAGTAACAAGTGGATCATAAGACCCACTGAAAGAATGTGGACATTGCCTCATGAAGTAATCAAAAGAATATTTCTCCCTTCTCTACTCATTTGGACGTCCAGAATTATTCATTGATTGTTTATGTATAGAAAGAAGATATGTCAATCCATTTTCCATAACATTTGGTTGTTCAGGAGGAAAATTATTGCATTTCCCAGTGCATTGATCATTAACACAGTTTCTTTGGGTTCCAACCATTATCTAAAACCCAAAAAGAATTGTGTGGTAGGCAAAAATCATACTAGGAAAAAAACATAATCAATGGGAGTAATTTCATCCTCAAACATATTAGGTTTAATCCTAGGTTATTCATGATCATTATCATAATTCTAGGAGTGTAACATATAATTATACATAACCTTAGGGACATCCCAAGACGTACCTTAGAAATATCTCTAGGGATATCACTAAAGTTTTCATATCCTAGTTTCCAAAGGTTAAATAAACCTTTCTATGATAACAACTATAGAGACCCAAGATTGACATACATAGATGTTACATTACTTTTTTGGAATAATTAATACATAAAAAAACAGACACCCAAGGACCGTAATAGTTTAGTGTCTTTGGAAACATGGAACATAATATTCTAATTACTGTGAAAGATCTTTAACATCTCCCATAAAGATGTTACCCTATTGTTTTCTAACATAAAACCATTATTTATATCTGGGAAAAAATAAAACATATAAAGGGTGAGCTCAAATTCCTAGTAAGGGTATGCATGAAGAAAATAAAACAAACCATATACATTGGAACTTAAAAACATGAACATAAAGTTTAATCATCAAAATATTTTGTTTTGAAATAAATCTTGGCAGTACGTAAGGCATAGATCATAAAGGAACATCAATCATGATAATATTACATGTGAATAAAACATGTAATTATGGAAAACCATTAATCACATGATATGATTTCCATATTAGCCAAGGCATTGCCGCCAAGACTATGATAGTGGAAAAAGTCATTTACTGAAATGAGTTTACATGCCGTTTCAACCCTCTATTACTGAACCATATTCACTAACCACTCCATCCATGTTTATCTCATGAGATGTAAGTATTAACCCAATTCATTGGAGGGAGATATAGGTCCCACCCATCTAATAATTAAATCATTCTTATGTGTGTCACAAAATAAATATAAATCATTCTTCATAACCCAATGAATAAAATAGTTTTCATATACATCATCCCATCATAACATAATCCATATAAAACAATGGATATAATTTCATCATAAAAAAAATAAAACCATGTAAATAATAGGGAAATTATAAATGAAGCAAATCCATATTAAATGATGTCATCTCATATGGAAAATAGTTTTTAAAAAACACTTGAAATGAATTCTTGATGAAAATATCCTTTCTTGTTCAAAATAATTTTTCTTTTCTCAAAATGCCATCCAATTTTAAAACAAAATAATTTAGTTGAAAATAATAATTAAATATTGTAGAGGAATATTCATAGAAATAAGGCATTATGAAACCATAAAAATCCGTTTTCACCGTATAAGTTTAAAAAAATTCTCCTCAAACTTTTCATCAGAAATCTCAAAAAGTACCTCGTATGATAAACAAAAGAGATATTCCTTCCATACCATGTGGTAAAAGTCAAAAAAAGGGTAAAAATATATATGAACATACATGGAAGAATAGTAAATATTTAATGAAAATAGTTTTAGAATACATGTACATCGATGATAAATTTAACCCCAGTAAATACTTACGAATAAACAATCTCGTATAGAAATGAGATTGAAAAAGTTACCCCTTACCTTAGGTCTGATTATTTTGTACGTATCCAAATCTACTGTATAATGATTTATATAATTCCATTGACTTATTCAATAATCATATTTATTTTCATGATATCATATATTGTTCACTTACGACTTTATATTACCCATACATTTTTAAATTCCATGTTGATGCAACATTTTTAGTAGTAATAGTTTTATTTATCATTCGTGTATGGACTTGTTGTTCTTGATATTAGTAATTATATTATTTTTTAATTAATTAAAGAATGTAAAAAAATATATATATGTCATATATATATATGCAGTGTATATATATAGATATAATTGATAGATAAATGAAATAAAATACATCGTTCATGGAGATGGTTGGCCGTACTTATGCCTGAACGCTGTTTTCCTTTCCTTATTGACATGAAAAGAAGTAAGTAGATGAATATATATATATATATATACATAAATATAGTAACATTATTATGTCATATATCTTAGTATTATTCATTATATATACTTTATAATAATTCTTTAATGGTTAACATGGAGAATGAATCTCATCGCGTCGTGGAGACGGTAATCTGTACGTACGCACGAGCGATGATATCATTCCCATAATTATTGAATAGAATTCGAGTGGATGATATAATAACTCATTATTAGTATCATTATACAATAATCATATATATAGTTATTATTTCCACCATTATTCCCATCCAAGTAAGGTGGTGGTGGAAAAAAAGATTACACCACAGTGTGGAGACGATATTCCAAACGTATACACACGCGGTGATTTCATTTTTTATAGGATAGATAGAAGGGGAAACAGGGTTATTTAATATTTATAATTACATATTAGTATATGAGTGATACTTATGTTGTTAACTTATATTGAAATAACTAATTAATAAGAAGTATAAGAAGAAATAAATTTGAAAGGATCGCTAAAAGATATTACCTCTTCCTCGAAGTGCGTCCTTTAAACTTCCTCTTAGGGCACTAGAGTTGGTCTTTTGAGATGACCAGAACCTCTATAATATAACTAGAGAAGTTTATAAGAGTAATTTTCAGTGTTTTAAAGATCATTAAGGCTTAAAATGGAGTGAAGAGAAGAGGGAGTAGGTGCCCTTTTATAAGAGAGGAGAGGGGAACTTTTGGAAACCTCCAAAATATTTATTTATAAGGAACACAAACCTCACCTAAAAACGTACAAAGTGACTCAAATTAGGATATGAGATAATATAAGGTTGTAATAACATCAATAAATTAAATTTAAACATGTTTTTAGTCTATTTTAAACCTTATCATTTTTATTTATCCTTATTTAATCTATTTAATTTTATTATCAATAATAAAGTTATAAATTGTAAATGGTTATAAATACTTACTTATGTGTTGTTAATTTTACATAATTGTATACTTTATGACATGTTAGACCATATAAATTTTAATTTTTAATTTTTAAATATTTTTGTGATTTTTAAATAATTTAATAATATGTTATTTTTTTAAAATATCAGTAGTGTCAATTTTGAAACTATTCATTCATTTGAATTTAAATAAAATACACACAAAAGATATATTCGAAAAAAAAAATATTTAATAGATTCCTAACATGTCTTATGAATATATAAAATTCTTGGAGAACATTAATTAGTTCATATATTATTTATCTTAATATTTTTAAAACCATTTATTTGATTATTTTAACAAAATAATTACTACAACATTTTTGTATAATAATTTAATATATTTATTTGTTGTATAAAAATTAATAATAAAATAATATAATGAAGATAAATACAATATATTTCATAATAATACTTTTAGTCGAATTTATCTTCTATAAAACCCAACTTTTAGAATGATATGTTTATAAAATTATGAAGGTGACAACTTTGACATCATTTAAAATAAAATAATATAAATGTCATATTCTATTTTATAAGGCTAAAAATGGTCCAAAAGTCTACCATAATATGATTAGGTTATAGATATAATCCAAAAATAATTTTTGCTAAAGTTTATTGTCCTTTTGATGGGTATAATAATTTAATAAAAACTATATTATTAATTTTTCACTAAATCAACAATTTCTGCATCATTAATGTATAAGATATTATGGTAATTATATATTTTTAAAAAATCACAAATAGAATACCATGATTAAGAGAAAGATTTTATCTTTCAAAATAGTATTTATAATCTAATTTATATTCTATATAACATTATAATAACATTACTTTAATTATTAATGTTTGAGTGAGACTTATTTTAATTTCGTTAAATAAAATAAATTAAAGGTCTTAATCACATCCAAGTGGATTAAAAATGATACCATTTAGACCTGAGTATATTTTAGGACGAAATATAATCATCCAATTATATTAATACAAGTGTTAGAGTAATTTTATAATATTATTTTTACCCTTAATTACCTGAGATGCCTTTAACTATAGTAAATAAAATTTACCGTAGTTACTATTCATGATGCCAAAAAATAAAAATTATCCTATTAACATAATTTGGACCAACTGATTCCAAATATGGAATCTATTTTTCAAAATTCAAAACACCTAATTTTTAGTATTTAATTTAAAATTAATCTCGTTGTTCAGAAAATTTGTTCTAAAAGTTAATACATTGCAAAAGATTGAAGTGTATTTACTTATAAATTTAATGTAAAATTAATGGTAAGGACATACATAAAATTTAATTGTAAAAATATATTATATTTATACTTTAAAACCATTAAATATTATAATTTAACAATATAAATTATCTTGATGAAAAAAGTTGTTTTTAATTATAATTTAGCGTATTTTTTCTATTCGTCAAAATATGAAAGTTAACAAACAAATATTAAAAAATTATCCAAAGTTAATTTTTATATCCTTATTGAAATGAATATTTTTATTCCATAAAATTTAATGTATAAACGTGTCTAAAAATATATTTAATGTGGGTGCGCCATCAAGAGGCAGCCAAACTGCATTTTTTTAAAAATACTTATTTTACCTGAAAATTTTATTTTTTTCAACTACCATGTTCTAGAATATGTGTAAGATGAATGATATTGTTATAAAATTAAAAATGTGGTTAATACTATTCATAATGTCTAGTTCATAATAATTTTATAACAATATATCGTTGTTTAGTGAAACTCAGTATTGTGTACAACACACGCTATTGAGGAAGGTCGTTCTTGCATGTAACACAAGAAAAGAATAATGTTTGTGTATAATAAAAAATAATATAGTGTTTCATATAGAGAAAGATAATCTTGGAGTAGAGTACAACAGAAGACATCTATAAAATTAAAAATAATCTTTCTCATAAAATTTCAGGGTGTTATAATAATAAGTTGATGGCATTGATCCATAATGTGAAGAAAGGGAAACCTGATCCACTATAAGGATATAACTGAAAATGGGGATGGTGGTGTGTCCCTACATGTAAGTGTATTCTCCACGATGTTCCCAGATAATTTCTGGAAATGATCCTTGTATTTGGGAATGTTTTTAAATGGTTATTCTTCTTCCACAAATTATATATCTAACTTCTATGTAATTCATTCATGGATTAGGCCTTTGATTACCTTATATTTCATTCCTTATGAACATAAATCATTTTTTATGAAACTTTATTATGACTTTTTATTATGAACTGTAATATTTACTAATGTTTTGATTATATTTTCATTACCTTATTCTTAGGTTATTCTTACATATCCTCACTATTTACCCTAATTGAGTATTTGAGCATACCCCTTTCTTATGTTTTCGGTCACCATGTTATGAAGAATATTTGTTTCTAGGAGTTCAAAAGGTGTTGTTATTTAAGGGATATGTTAAAGATATTTTACCATGATATATGATTGTGTTTCAATGTTTCCCTTGAAACTAATCTTTTACAGTCATCGGGCATGTACATTTTTAATGCAATGAATATTTATCTAAAATGATGTAATATCCATATATGTTAATTCTGGGGCTCTATAATCTCAAACCAAGATAGTATCCAAGTTTTAATCCTAATAAAACCATATTAGATAGAGTCCCTTACTTATCATGGTCAACTTACCATTTTGGCCATATTTATCCCATGTGATAACCAACTTTTCCTAATTAATTGCAGTGTTATATAAATATGGTTCCATTCTTAATATAATGAAAACCATACATATGTCTGAAATATGGTCAATTTTTTTTGTCATATCATATCCCAAAAAAAGAAATGGTTTTAATAAAAAAATTTATGTGACATAAATTATAGAAAAGAAAAGTGTTTTATAGACATATCATCAATAAATCATGATATAACACATGGAAAAAGAATATGATTCATAAAAATATTTACATAATAATTAAAAACCATCGAAATAAAGAATAAAGTCGAAATAAATGGATTATATATCCAGTACAAAAATATATAATAACCAAGGATGCCATAAAAGATGAAAAAATGTATTTAATGATCATTCTGAATAAATATTGTGGAAAATATCATTTAAAATTTGGGATAACTTTTTTAAAATATAAAATATATCAAAATATTAAAAAAATAATTTTATATGAATATAATATTGAAATGTTTTAATGTAATATTAATAAAAAATTAGTTTTTAGGTTGGGGGAAGTTCTATTAATTCCATTTTAGTTAAAATAAAATATTTCTTTCATATTTTTGTAAAATATTAAAAGATACATAGTTCATAAAAAGAAAATCATATTCCAATAATGTAATATTTTTAAAAATTAAATAATAAGTAAAAATTAATTAATAACATCATTCTATAATAGTATAAAATTCTGTTAGAAAATTTTCTTTGGAAAATAGCATAAGGAAGAAAATAGATTTTTGAGTGAAAAGATAAATAATGAAAACTTCCCATAAAAATATTCTGTCATCGTCTTTAGTAATTATATTATTTAGAATGAAAGGAGATCATAGGCTATCAATATATATATTTAAGATAATAATATTATTGATATTATGGGGAAGTTGGTCATGATATTTCATTACAGAATATATATTCATAAACATTCTTGATAAATAATTTGATTCTTACATAAAACCCTTACCACAGGTCTAACATAAATTATACATGTTCAAACCTATTTTATAATAAATATAGTTTCAGTATAAATATATTCAAGGACTATAATCATATATATAACCATATATTAATTACTCATAACCTTTTATCACCTTTTTATTAATAATTATTTTTTAAATATATAATTAAATCTGATAATTGCTTACTTTTTCATGTGTATTTATGTTTGGTAGTTTCAACCCATATACATTGATAATGGTTATATAATATTTATAATTTAAATAATTATATAAATATCAGATATATTCAGATTATGTGTATATGTATTCAGAGTCATCTGTAAAAGTTTAGTAATGAGGAATGAATTATGTTGTTCATAGATGAGGTAAAGCGTATATACACACAAACTATGTTTTCATTTTTCAATGGATAGAACATAATAAAGGAAAATAATAATTAACCTTTATAAAAGAATTATTATATAATATATATAAAATATATTAAAAAATATATCCTCATTTCCATCAAATAAAAATAGATATAAAAGTGAAATCACATATCTTCATGGAAGTTGTAGTTCACTCCTATGAAACAATGATATCGATTTCCAACAAATTATAATTTAAGAGGGTATATATGGTATTATTATTTAATAATTATAGTTATTTTCATTAATATTATTTATAATAGAAAACCAATACTAATATCCCTCCCTGAATATGGTGATATAAAATGAAATTTATCGGTACATTGTGATGTTAGGTTATATGTATGCATGAGCAATAAATTCACCTCATATTTGTTTATAAAGAGTGAGGACAATGATGGTTTAATAATATCAATAAAATTTAATTATATTTATCTTACTGAAGATATTATTTTATTATAAATAAAATATATTTATATGATGGAAATAGATATTTTAAAATAATGTTTTTGGGTAGGGAGACTACCACCTCTTTGAATGAGCTCCTCTAGATCTATCGAGCCCCAGGTTTGGTCTTTTAAGAACCCAAACACAATATAATTTGTACATGGATTTTTATAATTTAATTTTTTAGGGTTTGATCATACTAGAAGGTCCGAAGTGAAGAAATTATGAGATAGGAGGTGTGTCCTTAAATATGTAGGGGACATGATACCCTTATAATTTCATAAAAGAGTAAAATATAACAATGTCATTCTGAAGAGAAATTGTTCATAATGGTTATAGATTCTAATTTGGGATAGAATGAGGGTTAAATAACATAAAAAATAAAACATTGAAAATATTTATTGATATTTTGGACCACATCTTTTGGTCTAACCCATTAGTTATAATTTTTAACCAGAAACACGACATCATCTTCTTCGTTTTTAAATGGTAGTAATATTACTTATAAGGTGAAAATTGGAACAATTATGGAATTTTTATAATTAATTTGACTATATCTTATTCATACATAAATATTTCTATATTTTTAAGATTTTTAAATAGTAAAATAAAATACAAATTCCCAAAAATATCAATTATGTCAATTTAGAAAGTATTAATTAATTTTTTACTTTAATAACACCATTAAAAATATTTAATAGAAATAAAATTTTTGAAAAATCAATAATATGAAATATATATGAAAAAAATTCATTTAACAATATTACTTACATAAATTTTATCATTTTAATATTTTTAAAAAAATATTTCTTATGTTTCTACTAAATAAAGAAATATTGCTTCAATATTGTATACAGATTTAACATAATTAATATAAATAATATATAAATTAACATTATAAATATAATTCTTTTTTATTTAAAATTATTATTTAGAACTAAAATAGCCTTTATTTATCGCAATGTTAAAATATTTAGATATAATAAAACAAAGAGTATGATACTATTTTCTTTTCATTAAATTAAATATTTTAACATTTAAAATCACAGAAAAGATAAAAAATGTCATTTATTCAAATATTTGATGACTTTGGATGAAATATATAAGAAAATAAAATTAATTCAAGTGATAGGATATTTTTTTAGTTCTTATTAATTAATATTTAACTTTAATTACAGAATGAACAATTATATTGTTGATAAAAATTTACAAAGGTTATTATTAATAATTAATAAAATAAAAGTGAACTATTTACTAAATTTAGACAACATGATTGAAAATATTAAATAAAATTTTAATCATTCATTATATATAATTAGAATAGATAAATTTAATATTATAACATAAAAAGAATAAAATTGTTTTTTCAGAATTTTGTTTTATATAGGACAGTTTTTATAGAAAATGAATAAAAAAATTCTATTCCAAAGTATATAAATGGATTATTTTTATTAACAAAGAACTAATTAAATTTATAAACATATAAAATATAAATATCCACTTATTAAATACTATAAAGGAATATACAATTTAAAAATAATTATTATTCGGTTTTCAATAAAAAATAAATCATTTTAAAATAAATATAAAAATTGTCCATGATTACAATTTCATTAGATGATTTAAATAAATATAATCTTTTGAATTTTTTTTAAAAAAATTTATGTAAAATAATATTTTCTCACAAAAATAAATGAAAAACATTTTTGAAGAAAACATATTTTTGAAAAATAAAATGACATTACTAAAAATTAGGGATTATTTTATAATAATTCATCAATACATTAAAATATAGTAGGTTATTTATAAATATATTTAATTAATTATTTATTCCTTTTCATATCAACAAATTTAATACCTAGTTTCTATCAACCATATTTGAGTAATAATATTTCATGGTTTTTTTGGGCTTAGTGTTTTTTGTGACACAAGCTTTTGATGAAGATAAATTTATCAAAAAACAATAATTCATAAAATCTTAGGGTGATATAATTTTTACCATCCATAATAGTTGGTGATATGAAATGAATTACATGAATTCAAGAGTTTGTAGTAAAACATGAATAAGAATAATGATTTCATTTCCCATTAGATAATGAATGAGATGAATTAACAATAAGAAATAAAAATAATAACATAATAGTACATGGTAGAACCTTATGATATTATTTCCCAATTTTGATGAGTGGTTTGATGGTGGATGAATAAGATATAAAACTAAAATATTTTCTTAAAATTTAATTCTCTTATTCGGAAAACACCATTTTCATTACACCTTATGCCTATGATGCTTAGTAATCATCCCAATATAATTACTATAATAATTGAGGATAATTTTTAAGAATGTATCTGGCAAGGGTTTTCCAATGAAAATGGTTCTCGATGTTTGGAGATTAGAGGATAATATTAGTTCTTTTATAGGTTTAGAAGAGGACACAATAAGTATTTTTGAAAATTTTAAAATATATCAATGTATTATTCTGGAGTAACGAATGAAAATTAAAAAATTTTCAAATATAAGATGAAATATTATCATAATATATTTAGTAAATAGTATTTAGACACAGTTTTAGGTCATTTTACCCTTTTCACTTTACATTGTGCCCCAATTAACCAATTTCAAACTTAACCATTTTAATATAGCTTTTATTTTTTTTGTAGACATTATAAAAAAAATTATGTAGAACGTATTTACAAAAAATTATTTTTTGGATTCCAGAAATTGATTCCCTTTTATCAAATTGAATTCACTAGAATGGTAGAATTTTATTAATAATTAAACACATAAAACGATATAATTTTTTTCGACAAACTATGTTTTATAAAGTATAAAACATATTTATAACAAACTATAGCTTAAAATTTATTGTAGTGAAACAATAAAATTAATAATGACTTTAAAAATTCTCTCACCATAGAAAATTCTAAAAAATTACTATAATTTTAAAATAATGACTTTAAAAATTATGTTCACTTTCTCATATATAATATCTATAAGTATTGGAAATTAATTATAATGTCACCTCACTAAAATAAATGAAAAACATTTTTAAAGGAAGAAACTTATTTTTGAAGTGTAAAATGACTTTATAAAATATAGATTTCTTATTTACATAGCATTAACACAATTATAATGAGTAAGAACTATATATAAAATAAATTAGTAATTCTATATAACAATTTCCAATTCAATGGGTTGGTTTTAATGATCACATTTAAATAATAATATTTCATGGTTTGTTCATTCTTAGTGTGGTAGTGTGTCGTATACACTATCAAACATTGTGTTTTTCATTTAAAATCTTAGGGGTGTTACATTGTCCCCCATTAATAAATAAAGTCCTAAATAAAATTTCTTGACCTCAGTAATCAAGGGATTAGCATTTAAAAATAACACTATTTGAAACCCATATTGTAAAAATGATTAATAAAAAATCCTTTTGAAAATAATGGAACATGATATATGAAGGTCACCTTGAATGAATCAAAAATAATTTTATATATTGGAGTATATTTGTGGGAAAAAATATAGAATAAAGGAAAAAGTAATGTCCAAATAATGTTAGAGAGTGACCGAGATCATTGATCAAGAGAATGTGAACTTCCAAGAGAATGTTATTGACCATAGCACTATAAACCAATATGTTATAAAAAGTGTCATCAATTCATTAGAAATAAATTTAATAATATTCCATTATTATTTAATGATATTTTCCTATAAATAATGAAATAATTAAAAATATATAATATGAACATAATGAAATACAATTATTAGACATGTTTAATTTCATTGTTGATTCAATTTATAATAAAATTTTTAATTTTCTTAAAAAAAATATTAGAATTAATGATGTATTTTTCATTTAGGAACCACTAAAAAATTATTTTAATAGACTCGATTATCCAAAAAATGATAAAATTACATTCATAGTGTATTTAGATATTTATCAAAAATGAAATATTTAATATATGGTAAGATAATATCTAGAATGTAAAAAATTTCATATGAACAAATAATAAATTTAATAAATTTTTTTCTATAATTGAAATTTTTTATTTTAAATTCTAAATAATTTTTTAAATATATATTCTCTAAGATAAATTTAATTTCATTGATAATTTATGATACAAGTAACACTGAGTTTTAATGAACAAACATATACTATTTATATTATTATTTAAACAACGCCATTATGACCCAATTTTTAATCATGGTGGTATGAATTTGAAAAACCAAAATATGAATATTATGCACAATGATTTAATATAATGAATAAATGTTGATAAATATGAACATAATTTTAAGTAATGTTTCCATTTGCATACAAATATATTTTTCATCAAAAATGAATTTTATTATACTTTGTGAGTAAATATAATAATTATTTTCTTCCACATTGAGATTTATTTATGAAAAAATAAACTTCATTTTTTAAAACTATAGTTTAAAAGTATCATATAATTAATTTTTAAAAATGTTCAACAATGATTAATATTTTGATTACTAGTAAAAAATAACACTAATTTACATTAAAAACATCATTTTTATTTTTATATTTTACAAGATCTATTTATTTTGAATAGTTATTAAATGTAAATTTGTCTTTGATATATATTTAATAATCTGATTTATTTATTTAAAATAAATTTCATATTGAATGTTGATATTAAATGTATTTATACTTATGAAAATATTTTCTTTCCAAACCATCTTTTTTTTCAACGCATTTATGGGATTAATTTTAAATTATAAAATTTCAAACAATGTGAATTAAATTTGATAAAATATATTATATATTTTTGATATGAATATTATTAATATACAATAATATAAATTTATCCTTTTTCATAAATAATATTATAAACATTAAAATTTAATTTTCATTGTAATGGTTAAAAAATCTTTTCTAAGGGGTTAAGCTAAAAATATATTTTTTAAAATAACATAAAAACTTTTCGAGCCACATTTCTACATTATGAAATCTATTTTTATGTAATGAGTCATTTTGGTGCCTTTTTTCATATGAATAATTGCGTATAACTTTTCCTTTTCAAAATTTACTATCTTCCTCTATCCCACTTATAAAAAGACACCCATTCTCCTATCATATTCAAACATCAAAATCCTTTTGGTTCATCTATAACATGATCAAAGAACTCCCTTACTTCCCTAACCATATATATGACTTCTTCTTTTTATTATAAAATCTTCTTATAATATATATGGGTAAAAATCTAAAGAGGTTTTCCAAATAAGTTGAAATACTTTTAAAATTGTGTTTTTGTTTTATTTCATTTCACCCCACCTTAAAATGTACATTAACTATTTTGATATAAAAAATTCAATTTATCTGATATAATAATATTTTTTATGTTAATTTAATGACCTATAATAATCGATTATTCCTTTAAATTGGAAATGAAACTGTTAATCATTTGTATGACATTCTACCACCTCACGAACCGATGTAATTTGTTTTCTATCACAACATATCACAAAATGGGATAATGAAATATTCATTTATTATATATTATAATTATTATATTATTATAACTATGGAATTATAACATAAATTATATCTTTTTTACTTACCAATTCACTGGAAAATGATAACGTCATTCATGTGTATGCATTCACTACCACCTCCGTGAAGCGATGTGATAGATTTTTCTTTTTATTTTTACTTATATGGTAATTAGGATAAATTAAATCAATATAAATGTTATGTATGATATAAATTTCATTTGGGAATTATGATTTAGTATTTACTTTTATTTTGTTTCATCATTCGAGAAAATGGAATCATTGTTCATCGGTTAGTACAACGTACTGTCTCTATGAATGGTGTAATTAAGTTTCTATTTATAAATTTTATGTATTATTCAAAATACCTATAAAATTAATATATATTTTATTAATATCATTAGTAACACTATATATATAATAAAACCATGATCAATGTACATGGTCTGAATATACCTAACAAAAATACGTGAAAAAATAATGTCGTTAATAACATAAAAATGATTTCAAACAATTCTTATTGAAAAATTGGTAATTAATTGTAATAATAAAATAATATATGGTATAATATATATAAGTATTAATACATTTTTAATAAACCCATATTTATCATATATTTATTTTGATAATTTATGAAGGAAGTTGAGATAAAACATATGGGTTTTCCAGTCACTCTTTTATATTAGGGATACATATGCCTCATTAACCATGCATTTCATTTGGATGGGGTAAATAATGACTCTTTTAAATGTTATATCCTAATGAAAATTAATCTTAAAAATTTAAAGCTTCATTTTATGTTTGTTCATTCCAGGGGCTTATGATTGAAAAGACACAAATTTTATAGAGGTTTTATTTTACAATATCATTGTTTATTATGATTGTTCAGATTTAAGTTTACTATGGTGAAATATTATTATATTTATGTTATTAAACAAAAATTGTTTATTCAAATATACTTATTTATTTAAAATATATTTTTTTACTTTCATTTCCCTCCGTTTATATACTCATGTTTCAAAAATAATGTTTTAATGAATACCAAATTAATTTCTATCTTTTATCTAAAATCACATTCCATTTGTTTAATTCTGAAACAAATTTAAATAATTAATTTACCTCTATAAAATGTTCTTTATATTAAATTTTAACTTTTTTTAATATTTCGATGTAATTATTTAAAAAGAATCCTGTTCTTATTTTTTGAATTTGGATATTTTGGCCTTTTAACAAAAAATGTGAAAATAAGCTTTGGTTTAAATGGTATGAAATAAAAATAATTGTCCACCCTAATTAATACTATTTTTTTAAAATATTTAATTATAATAAAAAAATCATTTTCAAAATAATGTGTGAATTTTTAGTTTTAAAACGCGTTCCTTTAATGTCGAATGGTTATTTCCTAAAGATACCACTCATATGTACAGGGTGGTTGATTGGAGCGGTGATGGCGGAGCAAGGTCGATGGTGAAGCCCTAGCGGCGATGGGGGCCTCGCCGACTCCTTCCTCCCTAGAGGGGGGAGGGGGAATCATCCGGAGTTTTCTCCCCTTCACCAACCCCTCTTTGCTTCCTCCTTTCCTGACGATTTCTTTGTTCCCTAAGGTCCCTGACCTTCATAAGGGGTTTCCACAGCTCGCGCTGTCCACGATGGAGTTCAACGGTGCTTCGGATCTCTTCAGGACAACGCTGGTCGATCGCTTTAGGGTTCGCCGCCCTTCGGTGGATGCCTTTGACCGATTCGTATTCGAAGCTTGGGGACTTCAAGACCATGCGGTGGTCGGGCTGCTCGACCGGCCGCAGATGATGGTTCGGTTTTCCTCTGAGAGAGACTTGATTGCTTCTTGGTCCAACGCCCCCCGAAACCTCAATGGATTGGGATTTTACCTCCTTCGCTGGTCATTCGAATCCATCATGAATCGGGACGAACCTTCGATGGCGGTGTGGGTAAGGTTCCCAGATTTTCTGCTTCCTTTCCAGATTCCGCCAATTATTAGCATGTTAGGGAACATGGTTGGTATATTTCTATGTTCGGATAGTAAGACTACTGCTGTTTGTCATCCTATCAACCCCCATGTTTGTGTTTAGGTCGACGTCTCGAAGCCTCCTACAGAGTGGCTTTGGATTTCGGTTGGTGAAGAATTTAGATGGAAAAAACAGGTGATCTTGGAGTCTTGGCCAGAGTTCTGCTCGGGTTGCCATCGTCTAGGACACTCGGTCTCTGGATGTCGTCGAGGTCCAAGGACTCAGCAACCTTTGAATTCCCAACCTGAAGAGTCTCAGGCGTAGGCGATTCCCGGTCTGATTCAGTTATCGGATGGAGCAAGACTGGACATGCTTACAGAGGCGTGCGGGGTTGATCCAGGGGAACAGATTCCAAGTGGGGCACATTTTGGTCCAGGCGAGGTTTTGAGGCTGTAAACAGAAGGCATTGTCCTTTCTTGTAGCCAAATTAGTCCTCGGGAGGGACAACCTTTGCAGGGGACTTACACGGTGGTCCCAGCAGTGAAGGTTGTGGAGGCTAGTACCTCCTTGCAACGGGTTGTGGATGTTATATCTCGGTTAAGGAATGATTTGGGGATCAATTCATTGTTGGAGAATGGAGTGGAGGCAGTGCAGGGGGGAGGAAAGGAGCTATCCCTGCATGTGGATGTGGTGGAGCATCCTATCTCGGACAGAATTTTCAATATTTTTGTGGTCTAGGGTGTTGGAGATGTACATGGCCCAGGGGGTCCTCATGGTCGGGAATGGGAGGGATCCAACCGGCTGTCTCAATTTGGAAAGGAGGCCGATCCATCTGTCAAGACTGTGCAGGGGAAATCCTTTTTTCGTGCAGCTACAAGCTCTCTCCATGGTCAAGGAAGGCAGGATGGTTGAGGAAGGCAGGAAGGGGATAGCGTATTGGGTCCTCTTGACCCAAACAATCTCAGTTTGAATTCATCCTTTCAGATGACTGGGAGCGAGTGGAAGGATAAGAAGGACTTGGCAGCCAAAGCAGGCAAGTTGGATTCTTCGGGTAGGCCGAGGGCTCGGAAAGAAGGTCCTAGGGTTGAAGTGAAAAACCGATTTGAAGGCCTGGAAACTCAAGAACAGTCATTGTCACAAGAGGATGTGAATTCAGGTGATGATAGGTTTAGCCAACTCTCAGTTGACAGCCTAGACCAGTTCCAAGGGAAAGGTCCCCACAACCCAAGAAGGAAGAAGTGGAAAAAAAGAAAGTGTGACTCGTTGAAATGCATAGTGGTTCATGGTAAAAAACCCATGGGGCGCAAAGACTACTCTAACATGCCGAAACCAATGGAAACCAGGTCATCCAAGAAATGTGGATGCAAGGAAATCAAAGGCCTTAAAACAGGGAAAGTGGGGATCCAAGAAGAGAATCAAGAGTAATAGAGGAAGAGGGTGAGGAGTGTCTAAGGCTCATATGCTACTCTAAGGAAGAGATGTTTGAAAAAGTCCTTCATCCAAATGAATCAAATGAAGATATTTTAAGGATTTATGAAGGATGCTTGCAGACTGAGGCCACATAGGAGCAAGAAGCGTGGATAGAAGAGAAAGACCGAATCATCGTCCGAGGCTTCAACCAAGGAAGAATCAACTTGGAGGAATTCATCCAGATAATGGACAGAATGATTTCTCACCTTGAAGCACTTATTATAGAGGATCCAAACATCCAGGTTAGTACTCTACACTGGGAATTATATAGAGAATCTGACTCAAATAACCTTAGACTTGTGTTTAACGATTCTATGAGCTCTTTCAGCACGTAGTCCTTGTGTGCGAACATTGGTTTCCGATTTGTCCTTAAAGTGGCTTAATAAAAAATTATGGATGGGTAAAGAAACCACTCATGTGATTTTCAAAGTCATTTTACATATAAGGTATCATACGTTGATGATTGTTATGATTTACTAGGGATGTGATCCAATGATATAATAATTAAAGTATCAATGTATGTTTTATGTTAATGATGATTAGATATTTATAAAATCCATTTCCTTTCAACTGGCTGTACAGTGATGAAATTTTTAGGAAACCCCTTTTCCCATGGGTTCTAATATGATGATTGTTTGATGAGACCCATTTATTTATTAGGTTTAGATATGATGAATGTTTTATGATCTTGTGGAACATATATTTTTGATTTTTATTTTTTATGGGTGGGACCTATATATATCTTCTATAATTAAGGTAAATGTTGTTTTATCAAGAGATTTAGAGGAATGAAATGAGAAGTCATCATAGTTTATTTTGGGACTCATTTAACTATTATAGTGTTGGTAATGAATAATAACTACCACAATGTTTAGGGTATTGAACCCATTCAACTAAAATAACATAATAAAGAAACCCTAACTAATACAAAAATGGTTTTCTACGGTTATGTGTGTGCCACAAATCTATGATTTATGAAAATGTTAGGCCCTCAAAGATTTAATATATTGATTATTTTATGATTAGTGTCTTATGAAATATCAAAAATTATTACATAAATTATATTTATGATATATGATATACATGGCATGCTTATAAAATTCTAATCACATATTACCAATCCCTTATTCTCATTTTATATTTATTTGATCATTAATATCTCCATTTTTTACATTAATGAGCATCTAGTAGACTAAAAATTGATTTAAATACTCCATATATCTCTTTAACTGTTTTATGCTTTGTTTTTTGTTTGACCTGGTTTCTCAAATTCACTTAATAGTGTTAGAAAATAAGGAAGTAATTTTCAGTTCTATAAAAATATGTAGTTCACTTATGGAATATTTGTTTATGTTTTCTTGATTCTAGAGGCACTTTAATTATAAGAATCTAGAATTGATAATTATGTTATGTAATTAATATTAATATATTATGATGTAATATATATTTACGAAATATTTGGGTAACTATAGTTAAACATTTATCATTCAATAAATAAATTACGCTGCATCCCAAATTACCTCAATGACCCAAAAATTGAAGAGTGATTTAACCTCAATAGTAATATTATTACCTTCATCATACGTCTATAAAAATGTAATAGAATCATTCCCAAATAAGGTTTTATGTTAAATGTATGAGTTATGTATACCTAATCCTAATGAAACATATCCAAAAATTTCATTAATCATATTAAAATACTATAACCTAAATGCTGAAAATGGCAATACTATGAAATTTTACTGATGATAAACTATAAACATATAAATATATGATGGTATCCAAAACAAAAAATTTAACCTCACATGAAAAAAACATAATCTCCATATTAATATAATCCCATTCTTTGATACCAACTATGATATCCCTAAATAAACACTCCGTGAATCTGTTGCTGGAAAAATATTCATTACATATTTTAGTTTAATACCAAAAAATGTATCCCAATTTCAACCATAAAAATCATACAACATTAAAATGAAATATTGGATAAAATATATAACAAATGTCCATTTAATCATATTTTTTAGATAATTTGGCCATACCCTTGCATAAAATTATTAATGTCATTAAATGAATAATATATTCTCACTACAACCATATTTTCTTGTTCCACATTATTCTTTTATAAACTGTTTTATAGAATCCTTATATACATACCATACATAAAATAATTCTTCATAACCTGGGTAAAATAAATATAACAATGGTGGGATTAAATTCTCAGTAATGGTTAACATACGATTTAACAATATAATGTCATCTCGAAGAATATGATGATCATAAGAGTTTGATTAAAAAAATAAAATTATATAAGAAGAAAAATAATTCACACCCATCAAAAAGGGATCATAAATCACGAGACATGGAATAAATAATTAACATAAGAATAATGTTATATAAATCATCAATCACGATCCATGGTTAAACAATCCTCGATTGAGGTTTCAATAAAACAAATTGAAAATATTGATATTTTTTTGTATCTTGTAAAATCTTTATCATATCACCCATTTAATGAATCTTACAAATGAAGCAGCATTCATGGTAAATTTAAACAATATCATTTTAAAAACCCCTAATAAGTAAACTTTGTCTCATAACCTAATGCATTAGTCTACTATAATTGACCTGTACACAAATTATTTTTAAAAAATAAACTTTTTGAAATTGTTTAAAATGAAACAATCATTCAATAATACACATTTATATAGATTTACTATATAATGATAAAAAATTAGAAGTGTTCACTTTTCAACATAAAAATAATAATTTTTCACACATTTCATGATTTACCGATGGGAATGAAATGGATTCAATAAAAATCACGTTGAAATAATCACAATCAATTTAAAGAAAGATTTTTTATAGAATAATTATTATATATCCATAGTTATGCATATGTAACATCCCATACAGGTGTTGATGAATAGAAATACCATTAAATGTTCAATATAATATTCTTTCGGAAAAAACCCTTTAATTTTAAAATCTATTATTGATAAAATAAAAAAAATTAAAAAATAGTAAAAAAATAATTATATTTAATATGTACTTTGAAACCTAAAATGGAATTTATATATTATTGATTATTAATGATGGTTGAAATTTCCATTCATGGTATTCATGTTAAAATAAGGATCTGTTTCCAATTTTTTACAAAATGTAAAAAGTATCTCATTCGAAAATTGATAAGACGATTAATTTAAATAAATAAATAAATATATATATATAAATTTAAACAAGGAAAAAAATAATTTAATCAATCAAAGGATTATTTTAAAAACATACTTGAATACATTTAAAGGAAATATGGACATAGAGGAAAATGATTCCCAGCGAAAGAAGAAATAAATCTTATTTTAGTTAGAAAAATTCATTGTGATTATAAGTTAAAAATGACCAGAAAATGGTACTATTAGTTTTAAATTCAACGAATAACAATAGGGTAATAAAATTACTTGGTTTTATTAAATAGATATCTTATAATTTTAATCAGTGGAAATTCTTGAATCAACAATCCATCTTAAAATGAGATTCAAACATAAATATCTTTCCTATTTGATAAATTTTGATTCAAAACCTCTATATGAATATAACAACATTTTATACTAAAAATACCGTGAAAATAATTATATTAATTAAATAACATAAAAATGGTAATGTAGATACACCTACAAAAAGTAGATAAGTGTATAAAAAACAAATTTCCCAAAGAAAACGATTTGAGATGATACACCCAGAATACATTGATAAATTTTGAATCAAAACATCTTTGATGATAAAATTTGATTTATGACATTAGATACCATAAATAATTATTGATACATGACAATAATTTCAAATTTTAGTATATAAATCTCATAAAATAAAACATGATCATAACATAAAAATAAGTCCCAATAATTGAAAATTTGAGATAAATAATAATTAAGAAGATCATATCATTGACATAAAATAAGAAAAAAGTTTGATTATGTGTAAATAATTTAAATAAACTTAAAAAAATTAAAATACTACATAAATAAACAATGATTTTAGTTCTAATAAAATATTTTATTAATACAATCAATTAATAGGTTATATTACACATTAAAAGGAAATTGAGTAAATAAACCCATTAAAATGAAAATGACAATTAAATTTTAATTAATAAATGAAGTTAATATGTACAAAAAATTACATCCACATAAAAATAGTGTAAATAAAACCAATAAATTTTATAGTCCATCACACACACAATTATAATAAAAAATAGACAATGAATAATTAATACTAACAAATGAAATGAAATTGAGTTATGAAATCCTATAAATCAAGTTCAAACTTGATATGTATATACTTTAAATCATATAAAATAAACATATATTAATTATTTACTAGTTTATTAAAACATTAAATTTTTATTAAATTATAAATAATCCATCTATTTAATTAATTTAAATGTAACGTTTTATTTATTAATCAGTTTATTCCACATGAGGTATTTTGAGGGTGTTCTACTAATAATTAAATAACCTCCATAGATAGGATGCATTTGAAAAAAATGATCATTACTAAATAATTTCATGAGTATAAGAGATATTATAATTATATACTTTTTATAGTAATTATACTTTTACATATAAATTTTTATGATGGATATTACATATGAATTTCTTTACAATCATGATGATGGCTGACCACACATACGCATGCGTAACATTTTAATTTTACAATGAGAAATATGGTTATAGTTTATTATTTAATTTAAATTTAAATTTTTTTATTATATGATAAATATCATATTATTTATTTTTAATCACATTTATATATATCCATAGGAGGTGGTGATGGAAAATAAAATACACCGTCTCATGAGGTTTTAGTCCTCCATATACATGAGAGTGTATTTATTTTTTTCTTTTGATTCTAAAAAACAATTAAGATATTTATTTTACCTAAATATAAAATAAATTATATCATATGTAATATATATTATAATTTACAGCCATAATTTTTACGATCCATAAGAGTTGGAAATGGAAAATTAATTACTTAATTTAAAAAGGCTATTGTCATCTGTACACACGAGTGATGGTTTCATTTCCCATAATAGAAAAAAGGATAAGGATTAATGATATGAGAAAAATAATAAAATCTCATAGTACGAAATATTTTTATTTTATTATAACTTAATTATTATACTAGTTTTTAATAATGTATAAGAATAAACAAAACTAAAACATTTAGTTAAAATATTTACATCTTCCTCTAAATATATCCTTTTCATTACACCTTATTCTTTCTATGGATATTATTATGAAAAAAATAATATATATATATGTCATAGGGAAGGATGTTAGGAATTTATATGAAAATTTAGTTTATAAATCATATTTCCCTTGATGTGTGGATAGGAGAAGGGAGGGGTTTTCCTTTTATAATTGAAAGAGAGTGACCACATGGTGTTTAAAAAAATATAATTATCTATTATAATATTATAGAATAAAAATGGCTCAAAAATAGAATATTTAAATATATTATATGAAATAATATTCCTATATGTCTATAAAATATTATTTATTAGTTTTTTTGGTTATTTTATCCACTATCACTTTGTTTTAACCCTTATTCGACATTTTTTTACATTAATTGTAAAAATATTTTTTTTATTTTTACTATTATTTTGAAATAATTATTAATTTGAACTTATTAAATAAGATTAATTATGTTGTGTAAAAATATGTAGTCAATTTTATCAAATTTATTTTACAAAAATCATAGAATATAATTTAAAATTAAACATGTAAAGCATGATTAAAATTGGTTTTCTAGAAAAAATATATTCTCAAGTATAAAATATTTTTTCTAAATAATGACATAAAATTGATTGTAATGAACTAAATAGGATAACTAATAATGTTAATATTATAATTATACATAAAAAATATTTTAAATCATCATTGAGTTCTGTAAATTCTCTAAACAAGATCATTTTTCTTGATAAATATCATTATTTTTTTCTATTAATTGAAGAATAAAAAATTCTTGAATATTATAAAAAAACACTCTAAGATAATTTTTGACATGAATATTTCAATAATTATGTTCATTTTTATAAATATATTTTCTAGAAGGGAATGATATAATTATAATATATTCTATCTAAAATAATTATAACCTTTTTTTGATGAAAAGAAATGTATTTTTGATGCATAAAACGACTTCAATAAAAAGACTAATTCTTACTCCCACGGAATTAATCAAAATATTTACATGATGGATAAAATTTATATCTATATATTGATTTTTTATTCCTATTCAAACCATCCAATTCAATTACTAGACTAAAATACTTATATTTGAATAAAAATATTTCATGGTTTGTTAAAGATCATTGTTGTGTATTATATATTCTATTGAATATATTGTTTATCAATTAGAATATAATAGGTGTTTCAATTTCCCATATCAACATAAGATTATAATATCCCTTATATTTTTATAAATTTTGAAAATTATAACAAAAAAACACCATAATCTAGATAAAGTATGAAATACATTTAGATTAACAAGAGATATCAATAATAGTAACGTCACGACCCCCTCCCTCCAAAGATGCCCCTTCTGAGCTGGAAATTTAGAAAGAGAGTTATTGACCCTTGATTCCAGCCTTAAGTAGGCCCTAGGGTGGCGACCAATGCCAAGGGTGTAGAATATCATACGGAAAGGATGTAATTACTCTTTTTATAGAAAAATATTGGGAGATATGATGGAAATCCAAATAAAATCCAAATAATAAAGTATAAGTAAATCAAAAATTCATTCCCATATGAATGTTCCAATGTAAAGCTGATAAAAATAAAAAAAAGCTAAAGTAAAGACAAAAAATAAAGGATAAGCAGTAAAAAATGAACTGTCCCAAAGTCTGAGCTAGTATAACCCAACATGGTCCACGTAGTCCTCCTAGAAACCTGAAAATAGTTTTATCTACATAGGGTGAGAATAAAAGTATAATCAGTATGAAAAACAAAATTCCCCCATGAATAAGTAGGAGAAGCATACTAATGCTCTTTAGAGAAAACAATATAACCTCAAACGAACAAAAAAGTTATAATATTCACCCTATCCTCCCCATGGCACACTCACTAAGTAATTTAAATCAGGGAAAATAATATAATAAGCACATAGATATTTGGGTACCCCCACCACATCCCACTGGGCAACTAATCAACACAAATAGTGAGCATCTTGATGCTGTCACTCTTCCACAATCTCCACTATCCCAACCTTCCAACACTCACTTGGGCCATAACCATGTCGCATCCTGTCCGCAGACACCTAGTCCCCAAAATAATCAACATCCTTCCCATAGACACCCATGCCAAAAACCACAACACATCATGCCCAAATACATGTGGTCCTTAACCTGAAGAAAACTGGGAAACAAAAAACCTCTCACACAAGAAATACCATAAATATGGTAATAAACCTCAATCAATTATAGCATGCCCAATGAGTCTTGAGTGAAATTTATACCTTATTCAATTATAGCTAGCCCAATGAATCTCAGCGATCAATTCATAGAAGAAGTAGAAGGGAAGAGTCAAGTTACCAAACATCCATCCTCCCAACAGGATGTTGGGGAAGAAACCATGTCACGAACTGTCCCCCTGGGGCCCATTCCGTGACTACCCCAAGAACACCTTACATAGGCCTAGCGCTAAAAACTAGCACAGAAGGCGTATTCCATAGAATTGGGAAGGCATTTCCTTTATAACCTATAAGCACACGTAACCAAGCACAAAAAAAAAGATAAGAACACAAGTAAACTGAACTGTAAACAGAGTGTGTGCAATAAGTAAAAGGGGCCAGAATACAAGCTCAACTGGAAAGTACAAGTAGAACTGTGATATGATACAACTGAAGAAAAGGGAAAGTCAGCTGCTGGGTCATCCTCCGAGGTTCCTACCTGAAGGGTAGGTATATATATCCTCCTCAACACTCTACATCCACCTGTCTACTCTGTGTACCGACATACTGTATGGTCCACCTCCAGGTACCATCCAGTCCTGGTACACTCATCCACAATCAGCGTTGTCTGTTGTCCGCATCCAATACAACAAGGTGTTGGCACATACCATGTAGGAGTGAGTATAATGATACTCAGTAGGGACCCTGAGACCCTCTAGGTCTCACAAAATTCATCAAGGAAATATCACAAAGTATTAAATCAAAAGATAACCTTACTTAGGTATATGACCATACATATACATAAGTAATAATTTAATATATCTCAATCATGAGGAAAACATAGAGGTACTAACTCAAATCATACTAAGATTTATTCTACGGGTAGTAACAAGTAACATTCTTAGCCACAACATCGAACACCTCGGGTTCTGGAGAACTCCACCTCTTTCATGTACAGTGGGCATGCCGCATCACACAGAGATGCTTCCCACTAACCGTGGCCTGCTAAGATACTCCTCTTGTCGAGTAATGTGGGTTTGCCGCGTCACCAAGGCCCTCCCCACCGTGGGTCTACCATGTCACCAAGGAACTCCCCCTTGTGGACTGCTGAGGTACTCCTCCTATCGAGTACCGTGGGTCCACCATGTCACCAAAGTGCTCGCCACCATGGGTCTAATTTTTCACCAAGGCACTCCCTACTGGGCCTATCAAGTCACTCCGAGTCGAAAGGTTCAGCATTCGTCATGTCTCAGCTAGCTACTGGCTTCCAACAGTATGCTCCCTCGTCTCCAAGAGGATCCACTCCAATAGCTATGGGTCAATACACCAACTTCCACGAAGTCCAATGAATATGTATCCCAAGTTCCACCACATTATAAGGGTCTAAAATGTAATAGACGACGCGTCAATAAGATGCCCGGTCTGTGAGTTATTTTCCTTTTACACCGTGGGGCCTAGTGGGATTCATGATCGATCCAACATGACTATTCCCAATCTTAATCCGAAACATAGTGGGGTATCACCAAAGGGACCGACTCACTCCAAGGTTCCCAACGCCGCTGACAGTTCGTCTAACAGATGTCCAGTGCCAATGTTATGGCCAATAGAATGTAATTGGGTTATAGTGGGCCCGGGTCTGGTCCAACCCGGTCGGACAGACTTGGCCTGACCCAGCCTGGGCCGACCTGGTTTAGTTTGAACCGGTTCGGGTCGACCACGACTGACCCGCTAGTTCCGGACGGTAGGCCGGGAGGGGCCACAAATGGCTGTGGGTGGCCGCGAGGCCACGGGGCGGCTTGGTCGGGGACGACGGTTCTGCCGTGGGGTAGCGGTTCAGTCACGGGGTGGCAGTCTGGCCACGTGGAAGCAGTCTGGCTACGGGGTAGAGGTCTGACCACACGGGGTGGCAGTCCGGCCGTAGGGAGGCGGTCCAGCTGCAGGGCGACGCCTCGACTGCGGGGCGGCGCCTCAGCCACAGAGCGGTGCAGAGTCGCAGATGGTGGTTGTGGCCATGGGGCGGCGTCGTTGCGTCGTTGCCATCTTCGCGGAAGATGGTGGTATCGACTGCTGTTCTCAAGCCCTAACCATGGATGGTCTTTATCCCCCTCTATCACGATGAACACCACAAGATTTCCAGATGGTTTGAGCCATGTTGGTTTGGCATGTACCCACCACATTAGGATGGTAGCATATGGATAATCAAGAACATGATAATGAACTTCATATCCTATCCACCCGTAATGATTGATCCCAACATGAAAAATAAATAGAAGGGGTGTAAATGGGAAGTACAAAAAAAAGAAATTAACCCCAACCTCGTTCTCTTGATGACATTGATGAGGTCTCAAAGAAGAAGAAAAATCGTTGGGAAATGATGGATGTAGGTGTCATCGACGTTTTCCTCGATTGTGGGTTCATGCGTTATTTGAGATCCTTTGATGGAGTTTGTGGAAGAAAACATCGAAGGAGAGGCATTCTTCGCTGGCATTCTTCATTGGAGTTATTTTCTCCCAAAATTCCTCTTATCCCAATTCCACCAAAATAAAATTGTAGCCCCAAAATAATAGATTATGTGATCTATTATGTTTTATTCATATAATTAAAATTGGGTTAATTAATCTCCTAGGTTGGCTCAATTAAAGTGGTGTGTTGTCTTAATTATTGTGGAGGAGGGCTGGCACAATTGATGTTTGAGGATTTGAAGAGGATCTTTCACATTTAATGAGGGAGTTAAGAGGTTTAGCCCTCGGGTGGTCCCGGCCACCATAACCTCTCATGGGATGTTAAGGTCCGGTGGTCCCCACTTATCAACTTCAAAATGGATTTTTAACAAACATAATAAAAGTTTATTTTATTTTATTTTTCATTTCCACGAAAAACACAGAATATATCTTTCACCCTCAACCTACTATGGTCGAGGTGAAGGTATCCTTAATCAAAAACTGGAACTGCGAGTTCGACGATGGCCTCAGATTTGAATTCCTTGCACCGGTTCAAAAGATAGAAAAACCCACTTGTATGTTTACTGAACGTACCTGAACAAAAGTTCAGAAATTAATTCTGGGCACTCCGGGCCACGGAATCACGTGCCGTCAATTTTCATAGAATTGTAAAATTTCCATTTAATTAAAAAACAATTACATGGAAATTCAGGGTCTTTATATTCTCACCACCTCTGGGCTCTACGCCCCCGTAATCCAAAACTCAAACTAGGTAAACAAGTGGGAGTATTGAGCATGCATCTCAACCTACCACTCCCATGTTCCCTTCTGGAGGTCCTCGTGCTACTAGAGAACACGCAGCAGAGATATCGACTATCCACGAAGGACCCACTCCTGTCGATCCTAAATATCTACTGGAACATCCGTAAAAGTCATCCCAACATTGACGTCCATCTCGCTATGGTCGATGATGTGAGAAGGTGCGTGCATGCATCTCCTCAGCTGGGACACGTGGAAGATGTCATGCACTTAGTGCAGTTGAGGTGGAAGAGCTAACTGGTATGCCACCTCACCAACACTACTACGGACCTGAAAAGGTCCTATGAATCTCGGAGATAACTTGCCGCCTTGGCCAAATATCCTTATACCTCGTCGGGGTGAGACCCATAGAAATATGTGGTCTCCATCATAGGTCTCCATAGGTCTCCATATCCCATCTAAAAATGACTTATTCCTGCTTTGTGCAGTCCTCATCAGCCCTTGGATGATCTACACCTTCTCTATGGCAGCCCGTACCATCTCTCGTCACAGTAGTGATGACTCACCTGGGTCAGTACACCACAAAGGTGATCTGTATGGTTTCCCATAAAACGCCTCAAAAGGTTCCATACCAATGGTGGAGTGATAGATGTTGTGGTATGCAAACTCCACCAAAGGTATGTGATTCTCCCAGCTGCGACCGAAGTTGAGGACCCAAGCATGCAGCATGTCCTTGAGGGTCTGAATGGTCGGCTCAGTCTAACCATCCGTCTGAGGATGGAATGTGATGCTCAAATGAATCAGCATCCTAAAAGCCTCTTACAAGACCTTCCATAGCTGCGAAGTAAAACATGCATCACGAGCAGAGACAATCATCGAGGGTACTCTATGTAACCACACAATCACCTTCACATAGAGGTGTCCCATGCACTATACTGAACCCTGCTTTCTAATTGGTAGGAAGTTTGTTGACTTGTTGAGTCTGTCAACAATCACCCAAATAGAGTCATGTTCCCTGGATGTATGTGGAAGTCCTGTCATAAATTCCTTGGATATCCCATCCCACTTCCACTCTAGGACGTCTAAAGGCTGAACCAAGCCTGTTGGTACCTGATGCTCCACCTTCAATTACTGACATGTGAGGCACAGAGATACAAACTATGCTACCACTTTCTTCATTCCCATCCACCAGTGTTTCCGTCGGGGATCCTGGTACATCGTTTCCACTTCTGGATGTACTGTTAGAGGGGATGTGTGGAACTCCCTCAACAGATCCTCATGAAGTGACACTGGTACAATGGTATGTCATAAGAAGAGTATGATACACTCCCCACCTTCAGAAAATGAATTAGTTACCTATCATCTAGATATCTGAGTAGGTCGTGCCTCACAGTCAGCGTCCCCATGCTACGCCTCCCTGACTTTCTAAAAAAGTGGGGGAGTTACTATAAGAGACTAAAGAAAAACTTCTCCATCTCTACCAACAAAGGATATCTATAAAGAGGCCAGCTACTTCGTCGCCTCACCTACCAGCTGTATAAAATACCTCCTGCTTAGTGCATCTGCTACAACATTCCCCTTCCCAAGATTATAGACTCTTTTGATGTCATAGTCCTAGAGGAACTCAATCCAACATCCCTATCTTAGGTTCAGGTCCTTTTGAGAGAAGATATACCTGATACTCTTGTGATTAGAGTACACTGTAAAACACTCTGCCATGAGATAGTATCACCACATCTTCAAAGAAAAGACCACTGCTGCTATATCCAGGTCATGGGTAGCGTTGTTCTTCTCGTGTCGTCTCATATGTCGAGAACCATCTGTGATCACTACTCGCTCCTGCATCAGAACACATCCGAGTCTGGTCCCTGATGTGTCATAGTAGACTATGTACTCTACGCCCTCCTCCAGTTTACTCATGATGGGGGCCCTAGTCAGCCTCTACCTCAGCTCTTGATAACTCTGCTAGAATCTCTCCAACCAAACGAGGGGTTTCCCTTTCTTCGTCATGGATGAGAGTGGTGCTGTAATTTTAGAGAAATCTAGCACAAACCTTTAGTTATATATGACCAAACCCAGGAAACTTCGTACCGTCGTCACACTCCTAGGCGGCTCCCAAGAAAGTACTGCCTCAATCTTCACTGGATCTACTACAACTCTATCCTCTAATGTGACATGTCCCAAAAAGTGAACCTTTTGGATCCAGAACATGCACTTCGAGAGCTTACCATAAAGCTGGTGCTTTTAGAGTGTGTCCAGTACTACCTACAAATGATAGGCATGCTTCTCCTCAGTAGTCGAGTAGATCAGAATGTCTTCGTTGAAGACCACTACAAAGTGATCATGGTATAGATGAAATATCATGTTCATTAGTCGCTTGAACACTGCTGGAGCATTGGTCACACTAAATGGAATAACGAAGAACTTGTAAAGGACATACCGACACCTGAAGGTCGTCTTCTCCACATTCTCATCTCGTACTCTGAGCTGGTGATAGCCTGATCTATGGTCTCTCTTCAATAAAAACCATGATCCTTTAAGATAATCAAATAGGTCTTCAATCCTTAATATTGGGTACTTGTTCTTCAAGGTCACTTGGTTCAGGCGATAATAGTCAAAAAAATCCTCAAGATCCCATCCGCCTTCTTGGCGAACAGAATCAAGGCTGCCCAAGGAGAAACACTGGGCCATATGAATCCCTTCCCCTACAAGTCCTCCAACTATAACCATAGCCCAAGAAGCTGTATGGGAGCCGTTTGATATGCTGTTGTAGATATCAGAGTCGTCATGAGGTACAATTCAATGTAACAGTCCACCTCTCTTTGCGGAGGTAGACCTAGAACATCATCCCTGAAAACATCCGCATACTGGTCCACCACTACAAGATTGCTCAAACTCTCGACATCAATAGCTCTGAGGGTAAGTCTATACAATTGATAAGTGATCATCTACACTCTACTCTATGTAAGTCCATCTTGTGCTACAATGGCTCCATTCGCGCCGGTGATGGTGAACCTGGTCCCATCCGTGCGGACACACCACACCTTATGCCGAAAACAGTCAATCTGAGCATGGACTATATATAACCATTCCATACCCCCAATGAAGTCGTAAGGCCTTGACGCTGGTAGTAAGAGATCTGAACCAAATATCTTACCTCCTAGAGTAAGCTCACACTGCCAGAACCAGTGCGTAATCATTGAATTCTCTCCCGTAGGTGTCTCTTGCTATAAGGATTGAGACAATGGCTCTGTCGAAATCTTCGAGCTCCGAACGAGGGCTGTGGAAACAAAATAATGACTAGAAACTGTGTCTATATATACTAAAGCTATAGTGGAGTAGACACTAATCGTACCTCATATAATCTCCAGAGCACCGTGATCGTAGGCCTTAGCTACCTGGAGCTGAGCTCTCCCATGTCCACCTACTCCCTGCGGTTGGGGTGAAGCTCATGATGGTGGTGGAGGTAGCATCTCAAATTTTCACCCACCGCTAGCTTCACGACCAACTCCCCTGCCACATCCACCTACTCCTTGCGGACCTCATCGTTCGAACCACTGTCTCATCCTGGGCGGTCCTTCAACTGTTTGCTGATCATCCGTACGATGGGTTAGACAGTCACAATCCATGTGACCCTACCCACTGCATGTGAAACACTGCCTGCTCCTGGTATAAATGTCTATGACTTGGGTGCCCCACACAGTTGATCCTGAGTCATTCGGTCATCCACTTTTATGTCTGATCATCTTAGACCTCTGTTACATCTCACTGCTGCAAGCTGCTGTAGACTACGCTACGTGATAACTGGTAGTGGGTCTCGCTATTGGTGACTGCTCAGAAAGGAAACTCTCTACCAAGAGGGCTCTCTCTAATACCCTCACCTACGTCGGGATGCTATGTGAGATCATTAAAGCCCTAATCTCCCACCTAAGCCTCTTCTTAATGGTTCAGTTCCTGAAGAATGGCTCCCGAACCATATCTGTGGAGTAGCATGAGAGGTCAGTAAACCTCACTGAGTACTGAGCCACAGTCAAATTGCACTGTTTCAGATTAAGAAGATCATGTATGCGCACTTCGTGAAGAGTCTCTAGAACAAAATCTACCCGAAACAGTCTCTCGATTTCTTCCCAGATAAGCACCACCTAATTATGAACTTGGAGAATCAAGATCCACCATTTGGCCACTGATGCCTATAGAAGTCTGGCGGTAAGAATCACCATGATATCGGCTGGTGTCCCTATGAGTCATTAGAATCTCACCACAACCTCCAGCCAATCCTTAGCCGCTTGTGGGTCCATCTCTGCCCTAAACCTGGGTTTCCTCTGGCGCTGGAAATCGTGCAATGGGCTCAAAAGGCTTGCACTATCTGCTGCTGGGCTGGTGGCATCAGTGGCCCAACGGGGAGTGGTACTGCTGGTACCTCCACTGGTGTATCTACTAGAAAAGGGCCCTGCAGTGAGGCCTCATCACTCAGTGGGCTATCAGTGCGTACAACTCCCAGAACCCTAACTAGCTGTCTTCATGGAGGCATCCTAAAAAGAAACAGGTGCACCACAAATAATAAGTTATACCTCGCGAGCTAACTCAATAGATAACAAAGAAAACTCTTGAAAAAACCCACACAATCATTGTTTTCATACACTGAGTTGGAAATCAGAAGTCATTGTCCTGGTGTATGGATACGTCGGTCTTCACACCAACAATGGTTTCCCTAAACTGATAACCACACTCACTACACATAACACTATTGTCGTCAAAAAGAAAGATCAGAGTCATAAGTTCTACGTAAGAACCAAACTCTTCTGATACCAATTTGTCACAACCTCTTCCCTGGGACCCATGTTGTGACTACCCCAAGCCCGCCATCCATAGGCCAGGGGTTGGATACTAGCACTGAAGGCGTATTCCCTAAAACTAGGAAGGCATTGCCTTTATAACATGCACTCACTCTATTTATAGTTTAGTTTACTTGTGTTCCTATCTTACTGTGTGCTTGGTTATGTGTGATTATAGGTTATAAAGTAAATTCCTTCCCAGTTTTAGGGAATACTCCTTCACTTCTAGTCTCCATTCCCTGGCCTATGGAAGGCGGGCTTGGGGTAGTCACAACATGGGCCCTAGGGGATGGGTCGTGACAAACCACCCATATGAAATGAGGGTGTTGGAAACATGGTTCTCAATAAGGGTGGGGTACATATAGAAATTACATGGAACTACATGTATATATATAGGTACCAAACACTCAATCCAAACAATTAGTTCTCAAAACAACCAACCATCTAACACTTTCCACTTTTGTTGTTACCTATAAATGCATTTATTAACACTAAAAATAGTCAAGTCAGATGTTGATAAAGGAAATCCATTTTATGCCCAATCATCTAATGTCATTAAACATTTACCCGTTATTCAATCCCCTGCTCATAAAACTAATAACCACAACACAAGAAACAACCACATAGTCACAACAAAAATAGATATAGAAGAATCAAGTTAAAAAATCCCACTACACTTTTCCTCCCCACATGGAACCAAAGCCAACCACAGTCAACATAATTCGTCAATGTTATGCAACCCTAATTAAGGAAAACCCCCATCTCACAACAAAACCTACCATCATATCATGTCACAACCATCCCTAGCAGCCCCGCTGCACAAAAACACCACACCCACCAAAATAGAAAAAACCCAACGTGGTTGTAGTCCCACTACACAAGTAAATTATGCCCATTAACAATAACACATCCCAAAAGTAGTTTTACTACTCTATAAGTTCATCAATTCTATAACTTGCCAATCTATCAACCCGATATCCCATTACACCACCTAAACCAACCCATAAATCCATCCACGCTTCTTGACATAATGATACATGACTGAAACAAAGCCCAAAGTCCAATATATTCCCAATCACAACAAAAAAGTATGATGTATTCATATTTTGTCAACATTCTTGATTTTATTTCCACTTTGATAAAATAGGGGTAATCACAGAACATGTTAAACCTCAGGGTATCCATTTTTTAACTGAGTATACATGATTAATATGATTTCCAAATATATAGTAGTTCAATAGTGGATAAACAACAACATTTCATAAATCAATATGGTTTTACAAATAAACACCACTAGTGGCAATGATTTTTAGAAGACATACATTCAACACAGTACATAAAAAAGAATAAGGATAACAGATAAATCCATATGAACATCATCATCATCTTCCCGACACTTCATTTATTACACTTTTTAAATTTGGTTTCAACCGTATTCGCAATGAATTCCTAAATGTACCCACCCTATAAGATAAACAATTAAAAAATAAATGACAGAATCCTTTATAGGAAGAACAGGAAACTGAATATCATTATTCCTCAAAAACATGTGGCAAGAGCAGCAAGATGAACACCAATGAAAACTGAATAGGCTTCTATAGCACATGCGCACAAATCCTTGAGGAAGAATAACTCTAGATGAACCATGGGAAAATAGAAAGGTCCAAGGAAGAGAAAATATCGACTTAAGAAAACTATAGATCCTAAAATCAGGGAGAGGATTTTAATATACTTACAAGTCAGGTTGTGGTTTGACCAAGCGACCTGGCCGTTTCAAAGATATTCACATGTTAAGATATTTAAGATTTAATGATTCCTTTGGAAAACATGGATATTTAATTATTCTATTTAGAGACAATTGGAAATAGCCCAAGAGATGGTAAAACATTGATAGGTTCCAAATTTCATGATAAATAAACACAACAGGGGGGAAACTGGAAAAATTGGGGAAAAATAGAAATGATTCACCAATTACTGAGTTACCGATGATGACCCACTGATGTTGAGCCACCGACAATGAGCCTCCAATGTGAGTCACTAGAATATGGCTACCGATACCTTACCTACCGACTTCCTAACCTACCGAAATCCTGAATCACCAAGGCTTTGGATCACCAACGCCTTGTCTCACAGACATCCTGTATCACCAAAACACTAACTCAAGATACCAAGACCAACAGATGCTCTAACACACGAACATCATGACCTACTGATGCCCTGAATCACCTATGTCCTCGCCTATTAATGATCCGAGTCCCCGAAGACCTGACCTACCGATGCCCAGACCTACCGACACCTTGACTCACCAACAGAAAACTGATTTTTTGGAAAACTCTTGAAATGAGTCACTGAAACATCCAAGAGCACCTCAAACACAAGATTTTTAGATGGGAATAGACTGGAGACGTCCAAGAAATTAAATCATATACCTCTCAATCTATTCTATCCATAAAAAAAATTAAAACCATACCCCAAGGAGAGGGGAATCTGAACAACAACTATAGTAAGATGCGTCTCAAGGATAAACCATACCACATAGTTAAAAAAATAGTGTGAAACCTCGACATCTATGAAAACCTCCTCCTATATCTACTACCCCAAACAACCACACAAAACCAAATGTCATACTACCCAAACATATTAATTGGGAAAATCCTTCATCTCTATCAAGATATTATCCTCTCTGGGTGGCACTGACTCGACCACACTTATTTAATCACATTTGAATTAATGTGTCTTGATTAGGGATCATGTCCTCCCTCCTCACACGTCATGATTTTTTCATACATCATAGGAAAAGGAAATAACTCATCTCATAGAAAACATGAATAAAACAACTCATCATAAAGTATATCACACAATAAATAACTCAAAATGGCTACGATTATTGGTCACACATATGTGTTTCTCACTCTCAATCACTCTACTCTAAGCCTCAATGCCTCCACAACATGTGAAACAAAGAAATGGTACATCCTTATAGCACCTTCTATGATGATCATGGATTTACACTGTCCACTCCTCAAACGTTTCTTTGTCTTTAGTATCCAAATCTCCATAGTCAATGACATGAGAGTTATCTTGAACATACTGAAAATATTGAGAGATGTGAAAGACATTGTGGATCCTCTCTAGCTTTGGTGAAAATTCCATCTAATATTCAACCTCACAAACTCATCCCAACACCTTGAATGGTCTGATGAACCAAATAGAAAGATTACCACCTACTGAACTACTACTACCTGTATTAATGGGAACCCTTCAAGAACATCTTTTTCCCCATCCTCAAACATCAAAGGCATCCTAATGCGATCGACATATGACTTTTTTCATTCCTAGACAACTTTCATCCACTCTTCCACTAGCTACTCCTTCTTTGTTGTACTCCGCACCTCCTCCAGACCAAGAAGAGATGTCTCCTTAACATCTATCTATCTCAAGGGTAAAGGACACAAACATCCATTCAAATCTTCAAATAGTACCATGCATATGGTATAATGATAAATATTATTGTATGAAAACTCCATAATGAAAAGGTGTCACCCCTAGGATCCTCAATTGTTAGTAACACATTCCCACAACCTATCATCCAACATCGTGATGGTCTGCCCTATATGTCTATCCATATGAGGGTGGAAGCAGTGATAAGGAACAAATGAGTGCCAAAGGCATGCTGAAATCCCCTCCAAAATCGCAAGGTAATCCATGCATCCCAATTTAATATGATGGATCTCTGAACCCCATGTGAATGCACCAACTCTTCTATATACCTTCTCGCTAAGGCATCCACTACGCTCGACTACATAATAGCCATGATGTGAGCCGATTGTTTCAGTCGGTCCACCACTACCTAAATAACATTATAGCCTCCCCAATCCCTTGGTAGTACTATGATGAATTCCATTGAGATTTCATCCCCCTACCACTCAGGGACATATCAGGGAAGCAAAAAACCTCTAAGAACATAGTTCTTAGTCTTCACCTGCTAACACACTAGGCACATTGACACAAAATCCAAAACCACCCACTTCACCCAGTCCCCCAAAACTATTCCCTCAAGCCATGGTACATCATGGGAATTTTTAGGTGTACCACTAAGGGTGATCTATGATACTCACTGAGAAACACATCACACATCACCATTGGAAAAAATAGATTCCCATAGAATAAAATCCAATTTTGAACATCCTCAAACCATCCCACTAAAGTATAACCTTGGACAATGTGATCATGCATTACTTCTACCTATGAACCTCCCCACTATGATTTATCCACCTAATTCATTAGAGATGAATGCTCTGTCATTTGAAACACATAGCCTCTCCAATAATCCACTCTTACATCTATGTGAATGGTTGACAATGTATCCATCATCTTCCAAGCATCTGAAAAGACATGAACTACCACTTTCTACGATTTCCTACTCAAGGCATCAACCATGGGTTTCCCCTTTTCTGAGGTGTAAGATATCTAAAAATCATAATCATGGAGAATATCCATCCACCTGTACTATTGAATGTTTATATATCACTGGGAAAAGTTTTAATTAAATTTTTTGTGATCCATGAAGACCAAAAATCGCTCCCCAATGTGGTAATGCCACCACAACTTCAGTGAAGACCCAAGGACCACTAGATTTAGGTCATTAGTTGAATATTTAGATTTTTTTATGATGGAATTTCCTAAACCCATAAGAGATCACTCATAGATTCTGCATCACCCTGAATTTGAAGAATAAATAAAAATCATCACAAAAATCCTCGAACATTACTCCTTCTTCTAGAAACTAGAGTACTAGAGCGCTAACCGACATCCCATTTAGATAACTGAAAACTACCTGACACATTCAAATCCACATGAATTCCCGGTCCTTTCCTATAAAATCCACCAATAGAGCACCATCTAAAGAGAAGCAGGGTGCAATCCTCCGGTTATATCTTTCCAAACCAAGAATTCGTTGAATCTACCTCACATTTTTTGGTGATTCCTAATAAACAACTACCTCAACCTTTTATGGGTCCACTACTATACCTGGATGAGACACAACATTCCTATGAAAGTGAAATTCCCATGTCTAGAACATTCACTGGGTCAACATACCCTAGAGTTGGTGCAGTTTAAGGTCTTTTAGGATAATTCAGTGTTTCTTGGAATGATCATCCTCTAACCTCGAGTGAATTAGGATGTAATTGATAAATACGATGATGATCGAGTCTAGGAAATCATGGAATATAGAGATCATAATTACCATGATATCATTGGGTGTGTTTGTAACACTGAATGGAATAAACATGAACTTAAAATTTCCATAACTGCACCTAAAAGTAGGCTTTTGGATGTCACCCTCCTTCACCCTCAACTGATGATACCGAAACTACAGATTGATCTTAGAGAACCAACTTGATCCTATCATCTAGTTCAAGAGACTGTCTATCCTTGGTAGAGGGTAATGATTCTTAAAAATTACCTGATTCAATATCTGGTAGTCTATTCATAGCCTCATACCACTATCATCCTTCTTAAAAAACCTCAAATCACCCCACATCAACACACTGGGTTAGAATAATTCCTTCTTCATCATGTCACCAATCTAAATCTGCAACTCCTATAGCTCAAAAGGTTCCATCCAATAGGGAGACATCTAAACTGGGATGACACCAGGCTACAAGTCTATTTGGAACTCAGTGTCACATCCGGGGGGTGGGGGGGGGGGTAGAGTCACAAAATCCTAGGGGAACACATCAAAGAGCTTACCAACAACCCTAGGAACCTCCACCATCACTACATCCATCGAGACCACTAAAATCTTGGCTATCAATGACAATATGGGATCCACAAACCAACTTTCAACCTATCAAATTCTATAGGCAATGAAATCCATAAACTATCCATCCACATCTAAAAACAAACCCCCCCTCCAGAAGCAGTCGATGGTAGCATGAATGGGAAACAACTATTCAATTCCAAGGATAACATCGTATGGTCATATCTGCAATAGAATGAGATACCCATGGAACAATTATGACCACAACATCAGACTACATCCCTGGAAGACTATAAAAGATGGTTCTAACCTATGACTGGTCTACTCAACACAAGTGGAACAAAAGGTCTCTCTACATTTAGTCACAATGAATGGCCTAAAGTGGGTGTGATAAAGGAGTGGAAGATCCCATATCAAACAATTCAAAGGCAAGAATAACGAACAAAAAATCAGACCTCAAATGATCCCCAACCTTGCTAAGGATTTTTCCTCTATGGCATATAACCGACCATGCCCATGTATTCTCCCCCTTGACTATCAACTACCACCTAGACCATGTTCTGTTCAAGGTCTCTAATTTATACCATGAGGTCGGCCTCTAACTATTCCATCTTTCTTCACTGAAGAAAGAGAATGTTGTCCCTACTAATACTGCCGAAAAGATCTAGTTGGTAACTGTTTCTGGTATGTGTGATGGACCTTCCCACCACCACTATAGAAATACCAAATTAGGCATTGAATCTGAACATTTCCACAGCCTCCACAAGATATAAACCTCAGTCCCAAGCTCAGGAAGAAATCAAGAGGGACAGAATCCTGAAACTAAAAGTGATGAGGTGAACTACCCACTAGCCGAAACATAGAGGGCCCTGATGCTATGGACCATCTAGTGACATCGTTTTCATTAAATGATCTAGTAAAACTCCACTCCCATGGTAAAACTCTTTGAAAATGAATCCCCTCCATCAAATCATCCTTATCTTGGACCAATATGTATGTTGGTAGGGTGAAGGGAGTAACTGTAAATCGAAGAGAAGGATGAAGTGGCTCTTATAAGCATATAACCAGAGAGTCATAAATCGTAAAGTAATTAAATTGAAAATGGAGGAGATATTTGAACTTGATATCCAACTCCATCACAGACATACACACCTACTCAAGGGGGTGTAACTCCTTTTTCGCCTTTATCGATGAAAAATATAATTCCACACAGAACTCTTTCTCAAAGTCAACCAACTGAACATCGGTCTCCAACCTCTCCCCAAGGTAATGTGTCCACCACTAACACAATTATCTCCACAATAGGTTCAATTATAGTGGAACATAGTACTCCATCAGATCCCAGATTAAGGTGAAGGTGATCACAACCTCTTTAAACCATCTCTCCATCTGCATGTCAAAAGTGATGCCCTCATACTTTCATAGTGTCTGCCTCTAGAAATCACATAATTTACTCAGCCATTGATATTCATACACCTCCCAATAAATCCTCCGGCAATTATATGGATTGTATTACTGATACTTGGCTAAAAATACATAAGACACTCATAGTGGATATCTGGATACCATAACTGAAAAGAGTAACAATGACCTCTTACGCTGGAGAAGTTCGGAATATTATTTTTTGAACCATTATAACCCTTTATTATTTTTTATGTTCACTAAAAATCATAAATTCAAACAAGAAAACAAGTCATTATGATTCATCTAACTTTTATAGGATATCTACCCTGAAAACTATGTAGCTTCACTCGGGCATTTAGTAGGCTTAGATTCCTTTCCTCAGATCACGAGGGAACCTAAAATCCCATGTCCTAGCCGGTCTTACCTTTATTATGTCATGTACCATGATAACCTAACACAGAATCTCTACCACCCAATGCAATCTAAAATATGACTAACTCATAAATCCATATTATTTATCAACCATCAGCCTCTGATACCATTCGTTCATGACCCCTCCCTCCAAAGATTCCCCTCTTGAGTTAGGAATAGAGAAAAAGACATATTTCCCCCTCAAGTCCTTCCTTTAGTAGTCCCTAGGGTGGAAACTAGTACAAAAGTAATTGAATCTCAAATAGAATGGAAGGAATCGCCCTTTTATAGAAAAATATTAGGATATAAGATGGTAAATCCCATGAACATCTAAATAATAAAGTATAATTAATTTTAAAATCTATTACCACATGCATGTTCGAATGTAAAGCTGATTCATGTACAATAAACCAAATATTATATACCAAAAATTAGTCTATTTAGCGAAACAACAACTATCCCGAACTATAATCTTGTACGGCCGAGCATAGTCCATGTAATCATACTAGAACCCTGAAAATAGTTTTATATACATTGTGTGAGTATACAAGTATACTCAGAAGGTAAATGAAAAGTCCCCCATGCACAAGTGGGAGAAGCACAGTAATCCTACCGTGAGAAAACAACAAAACCACAAAAGAACATAACAAGGTATACTATACCCCCCAGCCTCACCAAGGGACACTCACCAAGTAATGTTAGTCAAGTAATGTAATATAATAAGAACATCGATTTTTGGGTACCCCACACCACTTCCCTCTAGTTAACTGCTCATCCCTAATAGAGAACGTCTTGATGTTTCTACTCTTCCACGAGCCCCAATGCCACAACCTTCCCACACACACCTTGGACACAACCACACCCCATCCTGACCACTAACAACTGGGCCCCAAAATAGACCACATCTTCTCTGCAGACACATGGGACACAAAACCCAATACATCCTGCCCAATGACACCAAGGCCTCATCCCGAAGACACCTATAAATCACACCACCTCTCACACAAACTGTACCATAAATCTAGTAATAAACATCAAGCCATTGCAGACTACCCAAAGATTCATGGTATAAAAGTATAGCTCATGAAATTATATCTTTCCTGAAGAATCTTTGGTTGTCAATGCCTAGAATATGGAGTAGGTCAGAGTCCTGTAATCAACCATCCCTCCTCATACCATGATGTCGAGAAAGACACCCTCCCCCATTAAGTGTCTATGTTCGACACATGGTTCTAAATAAGGGTTGGGTTTATATAGAAATACCAAGGAACTATAAGTACATATATAGATAACAAATACTCAACCCATCCTTTGATTTCTCAAAACAACCAACCAGCCCACACAACCCACTTTTTCTGCAACCTCTAAATGAATGTATTAACACTACAAACAGTAACGTCATATGTTGATAATGGAAGGCCATTTAACACCCAATCATTTAATGTCATTAAATATTTAGTATTTATTCAACCCCCTACTCAGGAAACTAATAAACACATCATAAGAAATATCCACATAGTAACAACCATAATAGAGATTTAAGATACAAGTTAAAATAGACCACTGCACTTTTTCTTCCCTCCTAGTTCCCAAGCCAACCACTATTGATATCCTTCTCCAATGTGATTCCTCACGTATAAAGGAAAACCACCATATCAAAATAACACCAACAAAAATATCATGTCACGACCCTCCCCAGTATCCTCACTCCACCAAAACACCACACCCAAAAAAACAAAAAAACTACAACCATGTTGTAGTCCCACTACACATGTAATCTAAACCCAGAAACCATAACACATCCCAGAAGTAGTCCCACTACTCTATAAGTTCATTCATACCAAAACCATCAAATCTCCCAAACAAAGATCCCATTGCAACACCCGCACCACCAAATAAACATAACCATGCTCTTGGTCAAAACACCACATGACCCACACAAAGCACCAAGACCATTAAATTCACATACCAAACAAAACCACACAAAAACGATAGAGGGTATATTATAAATTAGAAAACAAATTTGATTGAAATTCATCAATGATAAAATAGGGGTGATCACAGAACAAGTTAAATCATCAGTCATCCATTTGTTTAACCTTGTATATATGATTAATCTGATTTCCAATTTTAAAATAGTTCAAAAAAGGATCAAGAACAAGTATTCATAAATTACTATGGGTGTGAAAAAAAAGTCCCCTAATGGAAATGATTTTATAAATCCATACATCCAACCCCATTCATTAAATTGAAAAAGGATAGTAGATAAAACCATTTAAACATCATCATAATTTTCCCGAATGATTTATTTATTACGTTTTTTAAATTTGGTTTCAACATTATTCGAAAAGAATACATCAGTATAACCAACCCACATGATACACAAATAAAAGATAGATGATGGAATCTATACATTGAAGAACAGGTGACTAAAAACTCTTCCATGTGCCAAAATAGAGGGTCGTGGGATAAGAAGGAAGAAATCCAATGAAAAAAGAGTAGGCTTCTAAAACATAGGTGAATTACTCCTAGATGAAGAAGGACTCCGAGCACACTGAGGTAAAATGGAAAGGTATAAGGAATAGAGGATCTCATCTTATGAAATGTATAGATCCTAAAATCAAGGAGATGATTTTAAAGAGCGTAAAAGTCAAGTCGTGGTTTGACCACATATCTTGCCCATTTCATAGATCACCATATGTTAAGATATTTAATATTTAATAATTCACTTCTAAAATGGTAGAGATATAATTATTATCCTCAGAGAAGGTGGGAAACAATGTAGGCGATGGCCGATAATTTATATGTTCCTCATTTCATAACAAAGGTATGCAGTTGTGAATAAAAATGAAAAAACATAGAAAAAATGGTAATGTGTTTCTGATGGGTGAGTCACTAACATTGATCCACCGATACTGAGCTAATGATGATGAACCTCTGATGTGAGTCACTGATACTGAGCTACCGATTGCCAGGCCTACCGATGCCCTGACTTACTAATGCCCAGACTCACTGATGCCCTGAATATCCAACACCTTGTCTCACCGATGCCCTATCAAACCAACACCATGACCTACTGATGCCCTAACCTACTGACACACTGACTCATAGATAAGAAACTGATTTTTTTGAAAACACCTAAAATTTGGCACCAACACTTCCCAGATCACCTGAAACACAAGATTTTCACAAGGGAATGAACTAGAGAGGTTCAGAACATTACAAGTAAATTAAACATAATAGGTCAAAACAAAGTAATTTTAATTAAAAATATATCAAAATATATGAATAAATATAAAATACAATTCAATAAAATTAATTGAATTTTTTTTTCATTCATAATTAATTTCTGATCTAAATTAGTATATCAAATTTCATATTATTTTTAATGATTTGAGAAAGATAATATTTTGTTATAATAAATTAAATAGTTTTATCATAGTTTTTAAATTTATTTCTCAATATATGATGTGATATATCAATATTTTTAGTCATGTAATGTGAAACAAGTATTTTGGGATTATTAATAACATGTTTTTATCACAATTTATTTGGATATGTCTAAAATGATAAATAGTCTCTCAACGTCTGTTTCATTAAAAATAATTTCCCTAGAAACTACCTATAACTATATATTTAGATTCTATAGTGAATAAGGTAATTTAATATTATATTATCAACCACAATACCAATCATAATTAACCAATAATTTACCAGAACAATAGTTGATATTTTCTAACTAACATACAAAAAATAGACTTAGATTTACGAAATAGTTGGAATGCAATGCCTTTAGAGTAAAATAGTCTCAAATTTATTCTACTTTAGAGGTATTTGAGAATTATTTTAACAATATTTTAATTTGATTATGTTCAGTTTCCATTAAATTGAGAAAAGATAAAAAAAATAAAATTCATATTTGGTGGACTTTTATTTAGTTAATTTAAAATTTAGATCGAAACTATATCAAATGTCTGGTGAATTGGTTTACTAGTTTCAACAAAATCCTTCTTAAAATTATAAATAATTAGAGTATCACAATCTACATTGATATCCAAGAATAAGTTTTTTAAAATATATTTTGTAAAATTATGTTGATTTAAAAAAATTATATATTTTTTTTGAAAAAAAATAATCTATAAATAAATATTATCACACTTAATAATTTAACTTTTAATTAATTCTGAATAAATTTTGAAAATTAAATAACAAATAAATTTTTGGATGAGATAAAAATAATATCAGTAACATATATTTGAACAAACAGATCAAATTTCTATGTTTTTTAAATAAATATAGTAGGATGAACTATTACTTTTGGAAATCAATCGGTTATTATAAAATATTTATGCCTATCATACTAACCTCAAGGATCTTCTTTTAAACCATAAATCAATTCTGAATGTTTAAATATAGTAATATGTAAGTCAGAGTTTGAAAAACTAGGGGGTTTTATATAATAAAAACATCAACAATATAACCGTTAAGAAATTATCTATTAACATCCATTTGAAAAATTTATAAATTAATGTACATGGAATAATAAAAAAAATTATACAAATGGCTTCATGTTTTACTACTGGTGAGAAGGAATCATCATAAAAAATACCTTTGTTTGGAATATATCCTTATAAAAAAATAGAAATTTTTTTATATATATAGTTATGGTTTCAATATCCTTATTTCTATATACACATTTATTTCCAACAATACCATTTTGTTTGGGTCTTTCACAATGTTACCAGAATTTATTAGTTTAAAACTGATTCAATTCATCCAACTTAAAAATTTCCTAGTGGCCATAATTAATTACTTTGGTGATGTTATTCGGTTCTAGTTGAGACCAAAAGGTTTTATCTTCATCTCGATTTCTAGTAGAATAAATATTTTTATTTACATTGTCAAGATAAAACACTATAAAATATATATGGTGATAATAAGGGGTCAGAAATGTTCTAGGAATTCATTTGAATCATTATTCCATGTCTTTCTTAAGGATAGGTTAGTTTTCTTTAAATCTATTGGTTTATTTATCAGTTAAATTAGGAAAAATGTCATATAATTTAGAGGTATTATAGAAATTCGGGATTTACATATCATCATTATGGTTATTAATACGATGTTAGGTTTCTTATGGATCTACCACATCATATTTTATATTTATAGAATCTTCAACAATCTAATTTTTTTAGTAAAGACTATATATGATTTTTTTATAACCTTATAAAATTACATTTTAGATCATTGGATGAAAGTTATTTAGATTCTCTATAGAATTTATAATATATAAATTGAAACCACATATTATAATTTAATTTAATTTTGGAATTATACTATACTAAAATTTATAAAGAGCATTCATTATGATTTGTCTAATCAGAATCCTATTACCAATATTACATGTTGTCTTGAGAGATTCTTCAAAAATTTAAACATGTTATTCACATTCACTATGAATATTATGATGATTTTTTAGGGAATTTTTGGTTTCTCATTTTAATATCCTCATTATTTTAAGGTGTAAACATTTTTGTCTATTTCCATGTTGTGAACATAATGATTCTTGATGTGATTTAAAATTTCATATACAATATTACTTTTCAAGGTATTTATGGTTTTTTATGAAGGATAACTATAAATTTTGTATTTTTTGAAAAATAATATGGAGAAATAATCTCTTAACATCGGAAAATATGAAAATGTATCTTGAAAAATAATAAATAATAACAAATTCATAATTCGTTCCACATATGTTATAAATTATAGGAGTACTAAAACATTGATTTAAACAATTTCAAGTGGTTTATTAGTTTACATCCCTTTATTTAGTTTAATTTAGATTTTTCATTTCTCTCCCTTTTGAAAGTGATTTAACAATTTTCTTTTTGGAATTATAGGTAGGGTAAATAATTTTTTTATTAGTGTCTTATACGAATGTATATTTATGTTTCATAGTCTCCTCTTCCACATCCAATATTATTTTTGAATGGAATATTGGGTAGAATTATTTTTATAAAATCGTGAATCTAAATTTACAATAAAACATCAGCATTACTTAATATAATAAATAGTAAATCATTATTGAAATATTTTTTCCATGATATATTTTAATATTTATAATTATAACTATAATCATAAAATTGAGATATTCTCATTAGTTTATATTTTAAAATGTTAATAAATAATTATTTATAAATTAAAATAGTCTCAGGGTTACAAATTTTACTAGGAAAAAATTTCATAAATTTTTCATTTTCAACAATGTGACATATCAAATATTTACATTCAATAAACAATTGAAACATGCGTATTATCTTCTAATATTATAGGAACATAAAATATTCAGATACCATATACTATTGGGGATCCCTACAATAATTTCACTTAAATATAATTACAAAAAAATTTATGTTTTTAACCATAAAATCTGTGGTATGGAGAAGTAAAAGAATAAGAATTTTTGAATACAAAGATGTTTCATAGGATTATTAGTAACATAATAATCATATATTTAATGAAAATACATATTAGGTCTAGAAATATTATACTTATTTATAAAAAATAATAAGTTATTTTAGTCTTATAGACTATGGTCTTGTTTTCAGAGTAAGGAGCACAATAATTATTGTATAACATAAATTTTTGTTTATAATTATATCCAATTGTAGTATTATCATTGGGGGGGGTCCTTAATTCCCATAATAGTATTATTTCTATTAGTACTATTTCTATATTTTTCCAAAAATGTTTTATATTTTCTAACGGGAAATTTTAACATTTTTTTTTCAATAATAAGATTTATATTTTCATTATTCACTAGTAATATCACTTTTACCATGAGTTGATAAATGAAGATTTATTTAGATTTTTTTTTATTTACATTTAATCTTATTCTTAGTGTCCTATAACATAGGAATTTATTTAAGAAATTGTACATTATACATTAATGGTTCATATATAACACCATTATCATAAAATAATTGATGTATTAATAGTATTTTATATCATAGATAAGCTAACCATAAATATAGAAATTATATTTTTACTAGAATTCTACATGGAAGAGTAAGAGTGGCTTGATCCTTCTTCAGATGAACTATGGGATTATTTTATTTCTCTATCTATTTTTTTTCTATCATGAAACTTTATTCTTTATTTTTTATTTGGAATATCTAAATTGATGGGTCTTTTTCTCTTACATTAATTACATGTAATATCAGAAGGGGGTCTCCCTTTTTATATCATTTGAATAAATTTCAATTATTATCATAATTTCTCATATAATTTTCATTTTTGAAGACATTTAATTATTTTTTCATTCATTTAAAGATTTTAGGTAGATGATCCATTTTCAATTCACTCTCAAAACATGATTCATTTCAACATTATTTTTCATATTTGATAAAATTTTATATTTTTACGAACATATATTGAGTGGTATAGTTCCATGATTAATTTTATAATCTTAATTTTATAATTTTAACCCTTATCCACAAATAATTAGTTTCTAAATAAGTTCCTTGACTTTAAGATTGTAGATATCAAAAAATTCTATAATGTAAATAACAATGCTTCTCTATATATTATTAATGAATCATAGTAATATTAATATATTGCATCTATCCTCTATAGGATATCCATGAGTCTTTGAATATTGATTATTTCATTAAATGTAAATTAAATTTTGAGAAATAGATTCATCAGTTATCATCATAAAAGATAAATACCTATATTATATTTACTAAATCACATTTCTCGGTCATTATAGGTTCCATTAGGATAAACAACTAATGTGTGAAAAATTTCAATAGTATAAGAACAAGGATATATTATATTAAATCAATCTTCTTGAAAGAATAAAATAGTTAATTTTTTTTATAGTTGGAAAGATAATATGATATATTTTTTGCATATAATTATATTTATGTAGTCATATATATTTCAAATTTATCTTCCAATTTTATCAAAAAATAAAGTCCAAATATTTTTAAATAATTTATAATTTATAATTACTATTTATAATAAATACTTACCGTAAACAAGATATGTCATTTAGTAGTAGAGCCTTATTGTTTAGAATAAAACGTTATAGTGTATGAAATAAATACAAAGTAAATATCTTATTGTAAAAATATCATCTAGTTGATGGGAAATATAAAATGAGTTAGTAAAGAGTCTATGATAATAAATTTTTTCCCAATGGAATAACAAAGTGTGCGTGATTGCAGATTCCAATAATTTTTTTCGTAATTATAAATTTAAAAAGAACCCAAATAAAAATTTCCACATGTTTATAAATATATTATATATAAATAATTTGGTACATTTAATTAGTTTCTCATAGGATTGATCTAGGGGCGGTAAAAAAATAAAATTAATATGGCCTTTTAACAATTTTTACATGAACCAAAAAATATAACTCTAAATTTTCACTAATAACTATCAGAGTATATTATTTAATCATTTTCATAAAACATATTAAAAATAAATTATATTTCTTATAAATTTAAATAATGTAATGAAAATTATAAATGATTTCATAGTGGAAGTAAAAAATATATTAACTCAATGTGGGGGCATAATTCTCTCCATGGGATAGTACGACACATCTAAATAAATTTATTAGAACCTAATTAATATTATAAAACATGGGTCTAATTTTATAACTAAAAATACATAAAATGTAGTCCAATTTGACACCAAAATCTTCCACACATCTATGTTGGACAATTTAGGTAAGGAAGAAGAAGATGGCTTATTAGGGTACACTTTATTGAGATATAGGAGAAGTTATCAATATATATTATAAATTAAAATCATATATCACAATCTAAAATATTTTAAGAGAGCATAGATTTATAAATATGTTTAATATAGATCAATCTATGATCTTTTAAAATTCATAAAAAAGGATCCCCTAATTTTATTATAGTTTAGTGAATGTGTGAGTTAAGTTTATCGACAGATTGGTCTTCTACACTTTCTTTTCACTATTTACTATAAAGTAGACTGTCATGGAAAAAATATATAGAGATCAAAAAATGATACACAATCAAATTTCCTCAGAGATTCATCATCTAATTATTATTCGTAGTTTCACATTATCCATTAGAAAATATAAATTTATAAACTAACAAGTCATAACAACTTGGGCATTCATCATTAAATGTAACTATTTTACATAGGTAATTTGTTCACATTATACACTTTAGTTCTAAACATAAATGTCACTTAGGCATGGTCACATGATGTAATGCCCCAAAACTAGAAACCCAGAGTCAGTGCATTGTTACATAACATTGGCATGATCATAAAAGATCATGTCTCGAAAGACCGATTAGTTTAATAGCCTTGGAATCACTAGATACGTTCATAATGTTTACATTACATCATAAAGTGAAAACTACAAAAAAAATCTTGTATCCACACTCATTTCCCCTTATAATATCCCTGAACGTCATTCTGAAAATACTTCTTCACATCCTGGAAAAAATAAAACATAGAAAGGGTGAGCTCAGATGCTCATTAAGTATAACAATATAGAATAAACTTTCATAAAAAACCAAAATATTTAAGGCAATGTATAACTAAAACTGAAGCCATTTAAACATGAACTTCAACATAATATGGAAAAAATAAAATGAAATAATTCCATTTACTTATTCACATGGATATTATACTATTTGAATAATCACATGAAATATCAATAACCACTTTCATTATGATGGAATGCATAATGCCAGACTATCATAACCAAATACTCAAGACCTTGTCGCAAGACTACAAATAAGATTTTTTCAAGGCCTTGTTCCACGACACTAGTTTGTCTCATGATACCTACCGATGCATCGAGGAGCTATAGCAGGCTCCACCCGTCACTTATTAATTCCAATGCATTCCTCATATGAACAGGTTTAAACATAACATAAACTTTCATATTAAAACCAGCGTACGAAATGTAAATACCTTATTCCTAAAACATGAATGGAATAGAAATAACACATCCACATTCAAACATATCAAAAATCCTTCAATACAATATGGAAGTTTTGTATCATAATAAATCAACTTCAAATAATGTTAAAATCTATCAAAGGATGTTGATAGAGATGAAATCGAAACTATTTGAGGGATATATATTTTTTAAAATCACTTAAAAGTCAAATAATTATAAAAGGAAACATTTATTTTGAAAATATTCTTATATGCTTTTAAGATAAGTTTCAATGATTTTATAATAGCAGAAAATATATGTACCCTCTGTATAAGTTAAAAAAGTCATTCTTACCTTAATTTTGTCAAAAAGGTTAAAAAAGGACCTTGTTTGCAAAACGACAGAATGATTACATTATAAACATATTATAAAATGTAAATAAGGGTATACATTAATTTAAACCATAGTCTATAAAATAGAGATAATGATTTGAAATATATTTTTATGAAATATGGATGTTGATGATAAAGAGGTCCCAGTAGATAAATACCTATAAACAACCTGGGATAATAAAGAGATTGTGAAATTAAACCTTACCTTGTACTTTTCCTAGGTTTAGGGTTGGTTAACCTCATTTATAATAGTGAAATAATTGTTCTTAAATTATACATGAATCATATACATTAATATTATATCATATATGATCTTTTAACATTGATTTACTAATAATATCTTATTATTATCATTGTTTCGGGTGTTAACAGATTCATTTTTCTTTTTATTATTTGTTATGTGAGCCATATTTTTTATGGATGGGATGTATATTATTCCTATACAAGAATGATATCATGTCTCTAAAGATTATTTTTAATCATTAAATTAAAATTTAGTCTTGAATGGATATGACGGGGAATGAATCTCATTGCGTTCATGGAGACGGTAATTCGTACGTACGCACGAGCGACAATATCATTCTTTTGATATTAATATAATATATAATTGGATGATATATCATATATAAAGAATAATTATCATGTTATATTTATTATTTACATGAATTAAACATCATTATTATACCCATCCAAATAGTAATGTATTGAATAACAATTACACCACTACGTTGAGACAGTAGGTCGTATGTACGCACGTATGGTGACATGTCATTCAAAGGATGGATAGAATACTGAATATGGCTGTACCATATTTATAATAACATCACATTATATATAAGATACTGGAGTTATTATTTTATAACGGAAGTAACAAAGAAATAAGAAGTTGAAGAAGAAAGGAACTTGGAAGAAGGTGGCGAAAACATTACCTCTTTTTGGGGTTCTTCCTTTAAATTTGATCAAAACAGCTCCTTAGGATGGATTTTTGACTAAAGGAAGGCCTCTAGGATTAAAGGAGGACTGGTGAGAGGTTATGTGGGAAGAGGTTGGCCGAACAAAAAGGCTTTGAAGGTATGCAGAATTGGTCATAATTGGGGTCCTTTTATAAGGGGGAGGAGGGGCTCTTTAGGACAAACATAAAGTATTAATTTATAATAAATTCATATTTTGTTTATAGTGGCTCCAAAGTGAATTATTTAAAGTCATAGGTGAGTATAGGTCTAAATAATTTCATCCAATATATTTTAGACAGGTTTGGGTCACTATATTAACCTTATCATTTATATTTAACTCTTAGTTAAATAGTTTGACATTTACCATGTTACTTTGTTTTTTTAATTATATGGTTAATAAACATACTATATACTTCCAAGAGACTCCATAGTGGTCCATTAATGATAAAACTATCATTATATAAGTCCTTTAACCGAATCCTTAATTTTTAGGAATATAATATGAATTAATAATATAAGATATTTTTTTAAAACTCTTTTATGTCAATTTTGACACTATTTAATAATTTTTTTAAAGTCTTAACAACATTATTAATTCGAAAAAAATTCATTTAAGAAATACTAAATTGTCATATAAATAAATAAAATTAGTTTATTTCATAAAAAATTTCAAATTATATTTATTTTAATATTTATAATACCAATTATTTGATTATTTCATTAATAAGGAAATTATTGCATCATTATTGTCTCATAAATAAATTTAATTATTCAATGTCTAAAAATTATAAATAAAATACCATGTTGTAGTAAATATCATTATATTTCTAATGAATCTTTATAGTCTAAAATATAAGAAATATAACCCTATGTAAAAAATGTTTTTCTAAAAGATATATGCTTATGTCTTTTTTATATTTACTTTAACTTAATTAATACAAAGTGTCATTATCACTTACCAGTGGATCCATGGGTCCCAAAATCGACCCAAAGATTCCCATGGTCGGAAATGCATCAACCAATAGGGTTAGTACATGTTTCAGTGTAATTTATTTTTATTATAATATTATTGGTTTACCATTATTTACGGGATTTACCCTTTAGCCACGACATATAAAATATTTACCGAAGTAATTATTCAAAATGTATAAAAATAAAAGTTAACTATTTAAAAAATCTGGACCTCCTGATTATAAATATAGAATCCATTTTTATAAATTCAAAACACAGAAGTGGTAGTAATTAATATAAAATTAATTCCTGTTGTTAAAACAAACTGCGTGTTTTTAAGAAATAATAACTATCAAAAGATTGACACTTACTTATGTCCAGTTTAAATGTGAATTTATATCCAATGACCAAAATTGTATTAAATGGTAAAAATATAATATAATTATACTCTAAAATCAGTCAAATTCATAATTTATCACTTTTAATTATTTCGATTAAAAAATATGTTTTAATTAAAATTTAGTAATTTTCACTATCCATCAAAATATGAAAGTCATCAGAAAAGTACCAAAAATTTACAATAAGCTAATTTTGATATTACGAATCCAAAAATGATGTCCATTTTGAAATATAAAATGTATAAAATTTCAAAAAGTGGGTATTACTATTTATAATAGCTAGTTTGATTGGTTGTGGTGTGTGTTAGAACTCAAAGTTATGTACAACACATGCTACTGTATTATTCAAAGAGAAGAGTACCGTGGAAGCTTGGGGTGTTACATTCTCCCCTAATTCAAATAATATTATCCTTGAAATTTCTATAATACTGCTACATGAAAAGACTTAGGTGGTTCTTCATCATAAGTTCCTCAGGTTCCCACGTTGCCTCTTCCATCTTATGGTTTCTCCATAGAACTTTTACCAGACGAGTCATCCGGTTTCTTAGCACTTGTTCTCTCGTATCAAGAATCTTGACAGTCTCTTCGCAATAAGATAGATCAGGTTCCAGTTCTAATTCCTCATAGGTGAGTACATGTGTTGGGTCAGGCATGTATTTTCTCAATAGTGATACGTGGAAAACATCGTGAACATTGTAGAGACTTGGTGGCATTGCCTTACAGTAAGCTACAACCCCAATTTGTTCTAGTATTTCAAATAGTTTGATGTACATAGGACACAATTTTCCCTTCTTATCAAAATGTATATAACCCTACCATAGAGATACCTTCAAAAAAACATGATCTCCTACCTGAAATTCCAAATCTTTCCATCAGTTGTCAGCATAGCTCTTATGCCTACTTTTAGCTGCTTTGATGTGGTTTTGGATTAACTTCTCCTTTTCCATCGTTTCCTCCACACGTTCTGGGCCTATGAGTTTTCATTCACCAACATCATCCCAACAGGTTGGTGTGCGACATCTCATTCTGTATAACGCTTTATATGGTGTCATCTGAATACTTTAATGGAAGCTATTGTTAAAGGATAATTCTACCATAGGTAAATATTGATCCCACATACCTTGAAAGTCATGTGAGCATGACCTAAACATGTCCTCTATCATTTGAATAGTCCGTTATGATTTTCCATCAGTTTGGGGGTGGTAATCAGTGCTCAAACGAAGTTCAGTCTCCATGTTTTTCTGAAGAATTTTCCAGAATCATGAAGTAAAACGGGGATCACGATCAGAAAAAATTGACAGAGGTACTCCATGATGTCTCACAACTATATTAATATATAATCTTGCTAGACGTTCAAGTGGTAGATCCTCTCTTATAGCAAGAAAATGTGATTTCTTGGTAAGACGATCAACAATATCCCATATTGCATCATTCCTTCTAGGAGTATTTGGTAGCCCCATAACAAAGTCCATCATAAAATTATCCCATTTCCACTCCGGTATGGGAAAGGGTTGCATGACTCTTCCAGGCTGTTGCCTTCCGGCTTTAACTTGTTGAAAAACCATACCTCTTGAAACAAAATCAGCAATCTCCATCTTGATGTTGTCCCACCAAAAATGTTCCTTCAAATCACTATACATTTTGGTCCTCCCAGGGTGTATAGTGAAATTGGAGCTATGAGAATCATATAACATTTTTCTTTTCAGATCAGGTATATCGGGAACACAATGTCTCTTCCCAAATTTCAAAATTCCTTCTTCATACAATATGTCTCTCAATCTCCCATCATTCAAATATTTAATATTCTATTGTAAATCTTCACCACCAGTCTAAGAACTCTTTATACTTTCTAGTAAAGATGGTTTGGCAACCATTTGAAAAAGTATCGATGTTTCACCTTCCATTGTAATTGCTATATCCATCTTCACTAGATCCATGAAAATAGGATCCCTTTCAATTCTCATCATGTTAAAAACTCCATGTTCTTTTTCGCTCAAATCATCTGCCACCTTATCTTCCTTCCCCAGATGGTAGTGTACCGTGCAATAGTAATCCATGAGAAGTTCAAGCCATTTCCTTTTCCTCAGGTTGAGTTCTTTATGTGAAAAAATGTACTTCAAACTCTTGTGAACAGTATAAATCTCACATTTTTCACCATAGAGATAATGTTTCTATATGCTCAATGAAAGAGTTACAGCAGATTACTCATGATCATGAGGAGGATAGTTTTTCTTAAGAATTTTACATTGTTGCGATGCATACACAATAACCCTATCATTCATCACAAAGACACAACCAAGTCCTTTCTTTTAAGCATCACTATAAGTAACAAACCAATCATTCCCTGATTGCAGAGGAAATATAGGAGCATTGACTAATCTTCTCTTAAGTTATTTAAAGAATTATTCACACTCTTTTGTTCAAAAAAATTTAACCCCTTTATGTTTGAGCTTTGTTAATGGGTTATCCAATCGGGCAATGTTCTGGATGAAACGCCGATATTAACCTGTTAAGCCAATAAAACTTTGTAACTCGGTTATACTCGTTGGTGCTGGCCATTATTGGATTGCTCTTGTCGTAGAAGGATCAATAGAGATTCCATCCTTAGAGACAATATGCCCAAGAAAAGTGATATCCTGAAGCCAGAATTCATACTTGCTAAACTTACCATATAATTCATGTCTTCTAAGAGTCTTCAGGATAATGTGCAAGTGATTTTCATGATTTTTGTATCTTTTGGAGCATACCAATATATCGTCAATAAATACCACCAAAAATTCATCATGATATTCCTTGAAAACTCTATTCATTAGATCCAGGAATATAGAGGGTGCATTAGTCAATCCAAAAGGCATTACTGTAAACTCGTAATTCACATACATTGTTCAAAATGCTATCTTCAGAATGGCTTCCTTCTTCACACACAACTGATGGTATCCAGATCGAAGGTCAATATTTGAAAAGTATTGAGCTCCATGCAGTTGGTCGAATAAATCATCAATGTGAGGTAGGGGATACTTGTTCTTTATTGTTATATCATTGATCTCACTGTAGTCGATACATAACCTCATAGATCCATATTTCATTTTTACAAAATGACTGGGGCTCCCCATGGAGAAACACTAGGGATAATAAATCCCTTATTACTCAATTCCTCTAATTTTTTCTGTAGTTCAACTAATTCTACAGTGGCCATTCTATAAGGGGTCTTCTATGTAGGCCTTGAACCAGGAATTAAATAAATGGAAAACTCAATTTATCTTTCTAGAGGATGTCCAGGTAAATCATCTAGAATCACATCAATATATTCTCTCACAATAGTTACATCATCTATTTGAACATTCATTTCCTCACCCATAGTCATTTCATTCTCTTCCTTCCCTATATTGAATTTAGTTGAGCTACTAGGGGTGGATCTAGGTAAGAAATAGGGGGTAACGATTACGCTCTAAAGATAAGGTGTTCCTTATCATCATTATCAAATATAGCAACCTCATTCTTCTTACAATAAATTTTTTCATCATGGTTTGAAAGGAAATCCATACTGAGTATTGTATCAAATTCAATCATTGGTATGCTGATTAGATCTACAGATAAAGAACATTTATGTGATCTAATGGAGAATGATTCACAAAACTTAGTTACAATGATACTTTCCTAAGGAGTTTTGACAGAAAACTGCCTTGTTAAATAAAATTGGAAATATCTAATTTTATTAGAAAACTAGGAAGATATGAAACAATGTGATGATCTAGAATAAAATAATGCATTTTCTAAACTTGAGGAAACCATTGAATTACCTGACACTATGTCTTTTGGAGATTCTACCTCAGGAGTAGTGATAACATATTCTTGGCCATGATCCCTTGGCCTCTTCGGAGGTAAGTTCCCCTAACTCTTAGGACATTTATTTGCATAATGTCACATCTCCCTGCAGTAGTAGCATTGAACATCTGTAGCTTCCTTCTTCCCCTTTCAATCATGAGATTGATGGCCTTTTTTCACCACACTTGTAACAGACTCCCATTCCCTTCAAGAAAGTACTGGGGTGTTACTTCCCACATTTACTACAGGATGGATATTCAACTTTTCCCTTCTTCGACTTATTTCCATTTCCAGAGTGATCAGCAGATCTCTTCTTCTCTTTCTTTGTTTTAAATTCATAAGACATAGCGAATTCTATTTTTATCAGGATAGCACATGAGAAAATATCTTCGTAAAATGAGAAGGTATGTGAGACTAATGATCGACGAATAAATGGTTTTAACCCATCAATGAAACGATCATTCTTACTTATTTGGTTATGTATATAATCTATAGCATACCTCGCTAACCTTGTAATGTCAGCCTCATACATTGCGACATTATCATCCTCCTTTTGTCTCAGACTCAGAAATTGCCTGTACATATCTGCTTGATGGTCACGAGGAAAGTATTTTTCTAAGAAAAACTCTTTGAACTCCCTCCATTCAATATTTGATACTTCATCATCTTCCTTTTTGTTTTGAATCAATGACCACCATTGATCATCATCTCTAGTGAGGCGGTAAAATGCCATGATAACCTTTTCCCTATCACTACTCCCCAAGTCATCAAATATTTTTTCTAAGGAATTTTTCCATTGCAAAGCTACTAGTGGATTTGTACCCATATTGAATGTTGGTGGTTTTTTCCTCATGAAGCGATCTAACATTGATCCTCCATGCTGTAGATCAGGGTGCTCTATATGGGTAAGGTTATAATTCATAACCTGAGTAAGTTTTCCTAGTATGGTGATTAACTGATCAGCACCAGTTGCATCACCAGCTCCACTATAGTTATCTTGAACAGGAGGGAAATCCCTACATAGAGTGCACACATGGATACAGTTTCCATTTCTTCTACTAGGGACATTTTTAAACAATGGCATACACTAGATTAGTTTATGAATCACATTACACAAATCCAAACTTGTAAAACACTTAACATGACTTGAGAAGTTTATGGATATAATCCATAATAATAAAAATATTTTCTTTGAGGAAGTATATACTCATAATCCCTTCATAATGGTTTGTATAGAAAATGAGAATTATCCTAAGAATATCCCCCATGATTGTCGTAACCAAGAGTGCAGTAAGACCCATTGTTCTACACCAGTTCCCATTCAAGTCTATCTCAAAGTGGTGTTTTCAGGTTTTACCCCTAGGTACATCAGTGCCAGAGCCACCTATATCTGCTCGTATCCAGACAGAGATGTATTGTTTAGAAAACTCACAAAATCTCTACAATACCAAAATTCAATGAAGTTCTTCTATACCAATCCTCAAAGTCTATATTATTTCTATCTACTATAATCAAAGTTTATCTAAATCTAGCTTCCATGGTTTGTACTAATCTTCCCCTCATACCAACTGTAACGCCGCAACCCTAGTTACCTAGAGTCAGTGCATAATTACATAACAATGAAATTATCACAATAGATCATGTCTCGAAATACTGATTAGTTTAGTAGCCTTGGAATCACTAGATACATTCATAATGTTTACATTACATCATAAAGTGAAAACTATGACAACATCTTGTCTCCACACTCATACCCCTTATACTATCCCTGCTGGTCATTCATAAAATACTTCTTCACGTCCTGGAAGAAATAAAACATTGAAAGGGGTGAGCTCATATGCTCGGTAAGTATAACAATATAGAAGATAGTTTTATAAATAACCATTGAAATTTAAGGCAACGTATAACTAAAACAAAATCCTTTTAAACATGAACATCAACATAATATGGAAAAAATAAAATGAAATAATTCCATTTACTTATTCACATGGATATTCTACTAGTTGAATAATCACATGCAATATCAATAACAACTTTCATAATGATGGAATTCATAATGTCAGACTATCATAACCACATAGTCAAGGCCTTATGCCAAGACTAAAAATAAGATTTTGTCAAGGCCTTGTGCCAAGACACTAGTTTGTCTCATGATACCTACCGATGCATCAAGGAGCTATAGTGGGCTCCACCCGTAACTTATTAAATTCAATGCATTCCTCATATGAACAGGTTTAAACATAACATAAACATTCGTATTAAAACTAGCATACGAAATGTCAATGTTGTATCCATAAACCATGAATGGTATAAAAATAACACATCCATAGTCAAACACATCACAAAACCATCAATACAATATGGAAGTCTTGTATCCTAATAAATCAGCTTCAAATAATCTTAAAATCCATCAAAGGATGTTGACATAGATGAAATCAAAAATATTTGAGGGAAATATATATTTTTCATAAATCATTTAAAAGTCCCATAATTATAAAAGAAAACATTTACATAGAAAATATTCTTATAATATTTTAAGAGAAGCTTCGAAGATTTTATAATGGTGGAAAATATCCGCACCCACCGTATAAGTTAAAAAAGGCAGTTTTACGTTAATTTTGTCGAAAAGGTTAAAAAGGACCTTGTTTGGAAAATGACGGGAATATTCCATTATAAACATCTTATAAAAATTCAAAAAGGGTATAAATGAATTAAAACTATAGTATATAAAATAGTAAGAATGATTTTAAGTATATTTTTAAGAAATATGGATGTGGATGATAAAGAGGTCCCAATAGATAATTACGTATAAACATCCTCGAATAATAAAGAGATTGTGAAATTAACCCTTACCTTGTACTTTTCCTTGTCTGAGGGTAGGTTAAACTCTTTTATAATGGTTAAATAATAGTTATTAAATTATACAAGTATCAAATTCTTTAATATGATATCATATATGATATTTTAACATTGATTTGTTAATAATATCTTAGTATTATCATCGTTTCGGGTGTTAACGGATTCAGTTTTCTTTATATATTTTTTTATGTGAACCATATTTTTTATAGATTTTATTTATATTATTCATATAGAGAATGATATCATGTCTCTAAAAATTATTTATAATCATCAAATAAAATTTAGTCTTGAATGGATATGATGGGGAATGAATCTCATCGCGTTCGTCGAGACGGTAATCCGTATGTACGCACGAGCGACTATATCATTATTTTGAAATTAAAATAATATATAATTGGATGGTATAAAATATATACAGAATCATTATAATTTAATATTTATTATTTACATGAATTTCACATCATTATTATACCCATCCAAATAATAATGTATTGAATAAGAATTACATCACAACGTGGAGACGATAGACCGTGCTTAGGCACGTATGGTGACATGTCATTAAAAGGATGGGTAGAATACAGAATATAGTTGTACCATATTTATAATAGCATCACAATATATCGAAGATACTGGAGTTATTATTTTATTATGGAAATAACAAATAAATATTAATTTTAAGAAGAAAGGAACTTGAAAGAGGGTGGTGAAAACATTACTCTTCTTCGGGTTCTTCCTTTTGATTTGATCAAATGTTCTCTTTAGGATGGTGTTATGACTAGAGTAATGCCTCTATAAATAAGGGAGGGTAGTTGAGAGGGTATTTGGGAAGATATTGGCCAAATAAAAAGGCTTTGAATGTATTAAAATTTGGATATAAGTGGTGTCCTTTTATAAGGGGGAGGAGGGTCTCTTTAGGAAAAACTTAAAGTATTAATTTATAAAAAATTAATATTGGGTTTATAATGGCTCAAAAATGGATCATTAGAAGTATAAGGTGGGGATGGGTCGAAATCCTTTCATCCAGTAGATTTTAGACAGGTTTGGGTTACTATATTAACCTTATCATTTATATTTAACTCTTAGTTAAATAGTTTGACATTTACAATGTCACTTTGTATTTTTATATTATATGGTTAATAAACTAACTATATAATTCCATGAGACCCCAAGTTGTCCAATAATGATACAAATATCATTATATATGTCCTTTGTACGAACCATATATTTTTAGGAATAGAATGTGAATTAATAATATAATATTTGTTTTAAAAACTCTTTTATGTCAATTTTGACACTATTTAATAATTGATTTTTGTTAAAGTCTTAAAAAATTTAATAATTCTAAAATATGCATTTAAAGAATATTAACATGTCATATTAATCAATAAAATTCTTGTATGGCATCAAAACTTTAAAATTATATTTATTTTAATATTTATATTACCAATTATTTGATTCTTTCATTAATAAGGAAAATACTGCATCATTATTGTGTCATAAATAAATTAAATTGTTAAATGTATAAAAATTATAAATAAAATACCATTATTTATTAAATCATTTTATATTTATAATGAATATTTATAGTCTAAAATATAACATATATAACCCAATGTAAAAATTGTTTTTCTAAAAGATATAAGATTATGTCATTTTTGTATTTACTTTAACATAATTAATATAAATTGTCATTATCACATACAAGTGGATCCATGGGGTCCCAAAATCGACCCAAATATTCCAATGGTTGGATATGTATCAAAAAATTGAGTTAGGACATGTTTTAGGGTAATTTATTATTATTATAATATTATATTTTTAACTTTATTTACTGGATTTACCCTTAAACCACGGTAAATAAAATATTTACTGAAGTAATTATTCAAAATGTCTAAATATAAAAGTTAACTATTTACACAACTTGGACCTCATGATTCTAAATATGGAATCCATTTTTCATAATTCAAAACATAGAACTAGAAGTAATAAATTTAATATCAATTCTCGTTGTTAAAACAAAAAGCGTGTTTTTAAGAGATAATAACTATCAAAAGATTGGCACATGCTTATGTCCAGTTTAAATGTGAATTTATATCCAATGAAGAAAAATTGATTGAATTTTAAAAATATAATCTAATTATACTCTAAAATAACTCAAATTCATAATTTATCACATGTAATTATTTCGATAAAAAAAAGTTTTTAATTAAAAGTTAGTAATTTTCACTATTCATAAAATTATGAAAGTTAACAGAAAAGTACCAAAAATTCACCCTAGGATAATTTCAATATTTATAATCCATAAATGGAGTCCATTTTGAATGATAAAATGTATAAAATTTCAAAAACTGGGAATTACTATTCATAATGGCTTGTTTGACTGGTTGTGGTGTGTATTAGAACTCGAAGTTGCGTACAACGCACGCAACTATATTATTCAAAGAGAAGCGTACCGTGGAAGCATGGGTTGTTACACTTGAGAAATTTTGTCTGGTAGTTTTATTCATTATTCATATAGTTTCTTGATATCCTTATTGTGGTAAAATTATATGTTTGTGTTGTTGATTGAATTAGAAATATTTTTCATTATTATAACCAGTTATAAACAAAAAGTCACTAAATAATTGAAAACAATTCATGAATTTCATGTGGCAATTGGTCACTACATATGGCGAATGAATTATAACTTGTGGACACTTGAATGTTCCACAAGTGACTATTTTATTGAAATGGTATGTTGATCCCTCTTCATGAGGAATCAACAACAAATATAATGTTTTTAGTTTTTTTTGTATGGTTGGATGATTATTCCAAAAATATAGTTTGATTTCACATACGATATCTTGAAGAAATTGGGAAAAAAATTATATGGTATTTTGAGAAGATATGTATACTAATAATAATTTCATAAGGTTGGTTTTTTTAATAAGAAAAAAATTAATCTATTTGGTACATTCTATTCTCTCGGTTATTATACTGAATTTATGCTATAACTATATATAACGAACATTAATTTCCACACTGTTCTGAAATTTATCTGTTTCCTATAAATTTTTTTTATTACGATGAAAACCAAAATTTATTAAAAATATAGGGAAAATGTTTTAGGATCATTAATACTAGAAATTTTAGTACAATGAAAACAACTACACACATTAGATGATTAGATATCAAATTGATGGGATAAAGGAGAGTAATTTTTATCAACTAATGAACTTATGTATTGTTATCAACTACTTAATGTTCATGTATGGGGTTTTTGAAGTCACTGTTTAGGTGTTTCTATGTAAACTATATGATTCTAGAGATTTTTATACCTATGAAAAACTCCCCTACAATAATCTCAAGACTCATGAAAATTATCTCCAAACTCTATATGGATTTGTTCATATTGTGGTTTATTAATGAATTTTTAATTTATTCTTAGAGAGAGGAGGAGTATTCAAAGAATGTTTTAATTATCACAGACCTACTCAATGATAGAAATATATTAGGAATTATTTTAAAGTATATATGTTGAAGTATTGAGGTTTATTCCTCTTATATTTAGATATTTATTATATAAATAACAAAAAAAATCCAGCCATTAAACTGCTCAAAGCACCGTTATAGAGAATTATTTACGATAATGTTCTTGTAAAAAATACTATAATGTTGTTTTTGTTTGGGATTAGATTAGAGTACAAGGACTATTGTGATTACACCTGGTATAAGAATAATGGATTGGTGATTTATAGATATCTTATGATTTCTTATATGTCTAGGTAAGGAAGAACACATGTGAATATATTTATAACAGTTGACATATAAGTTTTTATGGTGGAGTTTGACTTGATGATGTGGTTACACTTTCTTCTCATTGAGTTGTTTGAGTTGTTTATGGTTCAAAAGAGTCTTAAGATAATCATCTCATTTTTCTATGAAAGTTTTAGTTAGAGGACATGGTTATAGTTAATATAGGACTATCAAATTTATGTAATGTATAATCTCAGGAAGGGTAATGTTTGAAAGATGAAAAAATTAGGATTTCTTATGATCATCTAATGGAGGATATAATTGAGAAGTTTTATTTGGAATGGGTAAATTGGTGGATGAAGGAGATATATCTTACCCAATATTTATCGTTGTAGTCCATATACAATATTCACATGATGAAGGAGGACAAACTAAGAGGATTTAATTCTAGAATCTTCTGTGATTTGAAATACAGAAGATATTATCATAATGGATGGAATAAATGTTGGAATTAGGTATTCCTTTGAGGTAACCAAATAATCACATACAAAAATATTAAATTATTTTATATGATTATTGAATACTTGTTTTGGAAATAGTTTTTTTCAAACTATGATGGTTTAATTTATTTTGAGAAGTTATATATAATTATCGTATTTCATGAAATATCTTGAACATCATCAAATTTTTTTACCCCATTCAATATTATCACGATAAATTAAGTACATAAAATGATTCGTTATAACCATGGGAATGAAAAACTAATAAAGGCTAAGAATATATAGATAGTACAAGTAAACATGGAATAATTTGATCCATGACCATAAGTGAACATAAGGTAATATTATGTGTATAAGAACATGATATAAACATAAAATATCATACCTGAAAATTCATAAATAATAATACTTGAGTCATTGAATAATTAATTGTTATAAAAATTGAAATGATTCATTAAAATTATAATAAATAAATAATGAACTAGGATAATTGAGATTATATTAGAATTACCAGTCATATCTTTTCAGAATAAATATAAGAAAAAATCAACTTTAATAGAAAAGAATCACTTTGAATATTATCATTGTGGATAGTGTCTTAAAATAGATTTGGTTCACTCACTATTTCAATAAATATAGAAGTCAAACAGAAAGGATACACACCATGTCATTCATCAAATAATATTATTGGATAATTACTCATGAATCTAATTTGGTATTTTCAGACCACCTTTATACCCTCATGATCTTGGGCTATTCACACATGTACCCCTTTGTCTTAGGACAACTTCTCGTGTACTGTTGGGATTGGTAAAAGCTCCCATGTACCATTTTTTATTTCACGTAACATTTCCTTTTTCATTAAAGTCTATAAAAAACCCCCATTATATAAAATAATCTATTCAAATATATTCCTTAATATCATAAGCTAATTCATAATTCTTTCATTTTTGTAAATAACATGTATCAAATAAAATTCATGAAACCTCATTAAGACAAACTCATCAAATGATATCGTGAGAAAGGAAGTATATGGTATTGATATAGCATATCCCATATAAAGAATAACTATATTTAATGTTTGTTGACATTGCAAAAAAATATCCTTATAAAATCTATAGAAATATACATAAAAAAAAGAGAAAAAATAAATAACTTTTTGGTATGTTTTTGAAAATTTAATAACCATGATTAGTGGGAAATATATTTTATTTTTAATACTATTGAAACATGTAAATAATGATCAATAATTGATAACTATAATAATGATGGCAAAATACATGCCATTCAAAAATATTAAAAATCATTTTTTATTACATTTATAAAAATAAAAAAGTGATTCATTTTGTAAAAATATGAAAACATTCATTATAATTATTTTATGTAAAATAAAATATATTATAATAATTTTTTTTCATTAATTTATAAATTGATATTATGTTTGATAAAAAAATTAACGAACATAGATATAGGGTTAAAGGTCTCATAGGAAAGAGAAAGGTGGTCAAATTATCCTAAAAATATTTATTTATATATATTGACATCCAAATAGGGTGATTTGTAAATAATACATGAAAAAAATATAAATAATAAGATGATAAAAGAATATATGAGAGTTAATAAAGAATAAAAATATAGCATCCTTTAAAAAAATTGAAAAATAAATAATATTTATAAAAGGAAAGATTGTAAAAAAAAACACTTACTTCATATTACGAATTTCTTCATTAGTGTCATGACCCCCTCCCCCTAGTGGTATGCCTCATTTTGCATCAATGATGGAAGGGAGATAGAGACCACCCAAGCCTTCTTATAGAATTTCATGGGTTGGAGACAAGTGATAATGGTATATTGATAATTGTATTTTATGCATACAATTTAGAACACTTTAATTTATTGATTTTCTATTTAAATGAATAATATTTCCATTTTTGTAAGGACTAGATTTGTTTAATGTTTTATAGAAGAAAATTATGGTTTTATGAACGATGATAAAATATTGGAGAAATTATGTGCTTTGCCTCATGGTGCGACACTAGAATGTTGTAGCAAGAGAAAAATAAAAAACAGGACAAATATCGATAACAAATCATGTAATAATGATATAAGTTGTGACTTCATCAAATGAATTTTACATGAATTAAAAGTCCTAACTTCAATAAAATATATGAAAGAAAATTAAATTTCGTGTAATGACATTAGAAGATGTGAAATTTTTTGGGAAAATATTTTTAAAAAAATTATATCGGGATTTTCGAAACCTGAAATTTGAGGGATTACACGATGTGAAACTAATTTACACATCACATAACTATTGAAATACAGAACAAAAGATGTTGAAACCAAGGGTTTGATGGAAATTCCTATAAATACATTCCTCAACTTCCACTTCTAAATCAGTCTAGAATAGATAGAACAATTGGATGCCCTCCTTTTTCTTAATTTCAATCTATTATTTTATATTAGTTACTCTAAATTTTTCCCCTATCCAGTATCATCTATAATTACCCATCCATGGATGGGTAGTTCTATTGGGAGGTCAGGAAAGGAAGATTCTGGACCTATGTGTACTTCTTGAGATTCTTTAATTCCATGTATTAAAATATTATCTTCATTTGACATCTGGATTCAATTATTAATTCATTTCCAAATTCGGTATACAGTTGTGGCATGTTTTTATTCTTATAATTTTAATTACATTAGTCTATGATCATATCTCCATCCACCCAATTAAATTCTATATATGGTGAATTATATCAGGGTTGGGCGGTGAGTTCCTGATCATTGTTAGCACGTGGGTATGATTGCATTTTGCAATATTGGTTTATTGGGGAAAAAAATTCATAGTTAGGGATTTCTCTAATTGATCATGGAAACCTTCTACAAAACTACAAAAATTTGAAGGAGGATAGAAAAATCTATGGTTTTGAATATAAATATTCTCATCATAACTATATTCTTGAGGGGGAGAGAGAACTCAGTAGATAAATCTCTCTCTTACCAGTTGGTAGAACAAAAAGCAGTAAAAATTGGAAACCATGATAGTTTGTCACAAGATCTAGTAAAACCAACTCTTATCAGTGACTTTATCATTTGTTTAAAACCAATCAAATCAAAATGCTTATTTCTATCAGATTATTCAAATTTAATTAAAACCCATTATTTTTAAGAAACAAAAAAAGTGACAACTTTTTTTTGTGCACTAATATTTAAGATACTACCTAGGATTAACTGATGTAATATACTTTGGTAATTTAAATATCATTTCTTCATTCCTCGTGACATGCGTTCTCTATATATCATACACAGAAATGGGAGGCACTTCCCTCTAAGAAAACATTCGAAAGATAAAGATAAGAATGATACACCAATTAAACCCATCTCACAGAGATAAAAAATTCCAATTACAAATATGTAACATAATACAAGATGAAACAACTAAGTGAGTCACCATATACCAAAATAAAAAACATAGTAGTGTCTGTGATCCCTAAATAGCTTCCTAATAACCCTAAGATAGTAATATATAGCACCATGTCTCACCTTATGATGATAATCTAAAATACCATTTATATATTTTTTGGGTCAGATTAACATGTATACTATGTAAAACCCCCCTTGGAATATCTTGTGAAATAGATAAATAATGCATACTAATGACCATTGAACAACAATGGAACTAATATATCACATAAAAAGAAATACTAAGTTCCCATTATTACCGAGGACTTAGCTAAACATGTAATTCATACATGAAATAATTTAAGGATAATAAAAAAAGGTACACTGCTACCACTTCCCCAATAGAATGAAACCCTATCTCAAAATTTCACAAACTGATCCCTCTATCTCTATAATATGTTATCATGAAAACACATAATATAATGTATCAAAACAGGCACCTTGTTCATTTTATCATCTCATTATACCATGACATATCCCCATATATTATCCGAGTAGTTTCCAAGGGAAACCATAGCCCATATAATATGGATCATACATCAGAAATTATTCCTATATAAATTGTGTCTCTTACACCATGTAAGTAATATCAATCCATAAAAGCCACAAAAAAACATACCTATAATAGCCCATAACATACAACATCTAGAGATACATGTGTGTGAAATAACCACAACCATCACAGCCCTCTACCCATATACACGAGGAAACTAACCATTATACATAAAGTCAAATAATACTAACAATAAAGGGAAATTGGGTTAGTTGGTTTTCTTATCCATCCATTCCTCACCAATATATATTTTGGGGAAAAAACCTCTTAGAGACCACTAAGTGTTAGTAACCCTCCCAAAATAGGTGGGGTATCACATAAAATCAAAAACATAAAATATATAATTAATCTCAAAATAATAAAATATGCATTATCAAGTCATTATCTCAACATTATCCATCCCCACACATACAATCAACATACAAGACTAAGGACTTGGAATCCAACAAAATCAATGTATATTAAGAATATATTCATTAAAATTATTATTTTAATTTTTAAAATTATATTTTAATTAATTAATAAATTTTTTATTAATTAACTATATATATTATTCAATGTTACATTTCATTGAAAACCCATGTTGTGTCTATTCCCTCAAAGAATGATACAACTCAGTACAATGTTTCTCAAGAATTAACCCTATCATTTTAATTCCGATGATAACAAACCACAAGGGTTAAAACATTTATTAAATAATATTTGTATAATTATTACATAGTTTTATGAACTGTATGGAAACATCATATGCTACAATCAATAAGATGCATAACTATGGACATCTAGTTAACTCATTCAATAGGGAATGGAATGTAGATAAACAATAAATTTTAATATACAAACATTACATATATTGAAAATGAAAGAAGAACAATTTTCAGAAAAAACATTTAAGCCCCACTGTAAGTTATTCCACAATACCACTTCCATCCCAGACACCATCATGTATATCTCCACACACCTCTCTTTTACAAGTTGAAAATATTTCAACAACCGTAGACCTCCCTATCCATATCTCATCAATCATCCCATGATCAGATCATATCATATAGAAATGATCACTTCCAAACCAAAATAAGTTATTAAATAGAAATAAAATCAATATGAAAAATTTCCCTTAAACAAGGAACTAATCATTCACATACAAACATGCATTCATGAACCCCATTGATGGAATTTTGAGTTTATAAAAAATGGGAAACATTGGTTGAAAAAATTATTATTTATCAAAAAAGGGGTTCTTATTGAAAATTTAATTAGATTATTCAATTCGTATAGGTTATATATATGGGTAACAAAAGGGATGCGAGATCCCAAACTATCATGTTATTAGGAGTTTTCCCAAGAATAAATTCTATTTTCAATAATATTAAGGAATGATATAACTCTTAAACAATTTTATAGTTATTAGGGACGACATGAATTTAAAACTTCATGTTCTTTTGGAAATTATATTAACACATTGAAGAACATGATTAAATTAAACATACATTTATCATTAATTTGAAATCCATAAAATTATAAGAATATTTTCATTTAATATAGAGCTTTATGTTTTTTATCCATTAAAAAAATTAACGATCTGTATGGTCATTACTAATATCATAAAATATAGTATCCTATACCAATCATATAATTCATGATAAAAAATTAACTTATATAACACACTAACTAAAAAATAAAGAAGTTAACAATAATTATCACGAAAAAATGAAACTGCTAATCATAATATAATATTACATTACTCATGTTTATCCTTTATTTTTATTAATTCCATTAATATATTGAGAAGATATATCACACTAACATTATAATTTTTTAGCGCCCTTACCCCAGTTACCCAAAGTCAGTACATTATTACATAAAATTGGAATGATACAAGGAATCTTGTCTTGAAAGAATGATTAGTTTAGTAGCCTTATATGTACTAGATACATTAATAAGTTTTACATTACATCATGAAATAAAAACATCAACAAAATTTTAACCCTTTTAAAAACACTTATATCCTTAGCCTATCCCTACAAGCAATCAAATAAAACACATATTAAAATCATAGGAAAAATAAATCATAGATGTAACACCCCAGGTAAATAAAGAATATGACATTTTTCATATTTATCCATATTTGTGAATAAAATATTAATATTACTTTAAAGGGGACTCTATGCTCGAGGGAGTACGCAACACGCAACAACGAGTTTCTTGGGAATCTTACGTTGCACTCTAATAATAAAATAATATTACTTTAAATGGTAGTTAACATGTAGCTGTTGTTTTGGTAGGAATGGATAGAAATAACTAAAATATGATTATATATGTTTTTCAATGTTTTTACATTTATCCAATAAACGATAAAGGCTTAAAATACGAAAAGAATTTAATTTTAGGCGTATATGCCCTAGTTTTCACTAAAGGATCACTTATCGCCTTTTGATGGAGAACTGTCATTAAATATAGTTTCGTTCACTCATAAACATTCTATTGGACCAAATAAAACACTTCTTAAGAATTGGGACATCAAAATTTACCTTGTGTAAATTTTTGGTATCTTTTTGATAAAGTTCTTTTTTTATTGAATAGTGTAAAATGATGTATTTTAATTCAAAAACTATTTTTAATATAATTTATTTATATGATTAGATTATCTTTTGATTTGTTTTAAAGTGAAATTAGAATATATTTTTACCATTAAATCCAATAGTGGTCATTGGAATTAATTTCACTTTGAAATCAAACTTAAACTAGTGTCAATCTATTGATACTTATTGTTTCATAAAAACACGCTATTTGATCTGACAGCGGGAATTAATTATTAAATTAATTAATGTGACTTATATGTTTTGAATTTTGTAAAATAGACTTCATTTTTGAATCGGAATATCAAAGATACCTTAGGGTGAATTTTTGGGATTTTTCTGAAAACTTCAATTTTTGATGAATAGTGAAACCACTAAGTGGTACTTATATAAACCGATTTTTCCGTTTAAATGAAATTTTTCCATCTTTGTGTTTTGAATTTCAAAAATCCAACATACATTGTTGTTATTAATAAGTATAATGTTGTTCAATGGGATAAAAATAATTTTTTGGGTGAATAGTAACTTATTAAATGTTTAATCGCGATAAGAGGTAATTAGTGTAGTTTAAGGTAAAAATAATGTTTTTATAATATGAGATGAGATTTAAACATGTACTACCCTCATTTTATGTGTCATGGCCCACCAAGAAAACCCATGGGTCAACTTGGGGACCCCATGGAGCCACTTTGGTTGGGTAATGACAAAAATAACTTTTTATTTAATGTTAAAAAAAAATGACACACACATGAAATGTTTTACTAAAACAATTTTTTCATGGGGTTATACAAGTCAGATTTTTGACTATAAATATTTATTAGAAATATAATGAGATTTCCTACATCATAGTATTTTGTTTATAATATTTTGACATTAAATAAATTAAATTATTTATGACATCCTGATGATGCAGCGATGACCTCATTATTTAACGATTTAAATAAAATGGAAAGATAATGTAATATCTAAGAACTAAACATGTCCAAAGCCTATTGTATGAGTGTATTAAGAAACCTTATCACCTTATCCTTGAAATAAATCAATGTGGGACCTTTAAAATCCAGAACTGAAAATAAAGTAACATTTTGTAACCTTACAAGAGTGTCCCTCCTCTTCTCTTAAAAAAGGCCCCCACCTCTACCTCTTTACCCACACTCCCAAAGACTTTGTCTCAGCCATACTCTGCCCATTTTGTCTCTCCACTTCCCTCTATTACTCCTTGAATCCTCACATTGGGCAAAAGTCTTCCCAAGGAATCCTTTGAGCTCAAACCAAAGGGAGTTACATGATTTTAAGGTAATGTCTTCACTTGAGTCCTTTTGTTTTATTTTTCCTCTCCAACCCCCTAAACTCTTTTTATTAATTTCTTTTGTAAAAACTCCAGTATCTTCAATATATTATGATGTTTTTATAAGAAGTATTTGAGCTAAACTTACACACACCTACATCTAATGGTTAAAGAACATATTGTTTTTGTGGATGGCGAATTTCTGCCTCACGAAACGATGATTGTTCAACACTCATATAACACCTTCAAAGGAGGCCATTAAGATGTCACTATATTTATATATGATATATGATATGTTTATGTTTTCCTTAATCTTATGTATTTTTCATTTTGGGCATACCTTTATGGTTTCCATTATGGGTAAACGTGATATCTTCATTTAAGGAAGTGCGGACTACCGCCCCCTCAAAGTGATGTGATTCGTTAATGCTATATGTGGGACGTATAAAGGATGGATTTAATGTTATTATATATGATGTTATACTAGAATTATAATAAACCTCTATATAATTATTATTTCTTTCCATTAAAGTATGAGAGGGAAATGAAAGTAGAGTTCATGCGTACGTACGGCTTACCGTCTCCATAAACGGTGCATTTCATTTCGTACCCCCAAATGTAACGTACTATTAAAAGTACATTTATATAATGGATATATATAATTAATGATATATATAAATGATGAATATATTTATGGAATTAAAATATACATACCTCTCATTTAGTTTTAACTCCATTAATATGACAAAGAAATGAAAGTAGCGTTCATGCATACGTACGACTTACCGTCTCCATGAACGGTGAATTTAATTTCATACCTCTAAATGATTATGTAATATTATAAATACATGTATATGCTGGATATATATGATATATATGATATCCAAATCTGGAATGTCATTATGGATATAAAGAATCTTTGACCACACGAACAACATGTAATTGTAAGAAGTCCACTTTCGACTTAAGAACCAAATATCGAAAAAACAAACATTATTAACTTAAATGGTTACATAATGTTTATAACATGTCAATAAGTTATATAAAAGGAATAATGAACTTTAAAAAGGTCTTTAATCAAGTATAATTTAACTCAAGTTTATTATTCAGGACGTTAAAGAACAATCGAGTCAAGTCGGACCAGAGGTAAGGGATCCCACTCCTCTCTTTCTTTTTAAGTACACTCTTTTATGTCATTCCTTCTATGCTAATCTTTCTTGTGATTGGGATGTTCTTTTATATTAATATTACTATAAGTTTAATGTTCATATTATGAGAGACCCTATTCTCTCTCATCAATCCATTTTGGATGTTTTGAGTGGCGCCGTTAGGCTGCCGAATTTTCGTAAGAGATCTAACCTCTATCTTTCCCTTTAAGTACTCTCCTTTATGTCAATTCCTTTAAGCTCAACTTTTTTTTGTGATGGGGGATGTTATTTTATATTCCTCTTGCGGTACATTTTATTTTAATGAGATGAGATATCCTATTTGATCTCATCAATCCATTTTTGGAAGTTTTAAGTGGCGCCGTTAGGCTGCTGAGTTTTCGTAAGGGATTTTTCATCTCACTTTTATTCCTATGATATTTATGCTACATTTTCCACAATTTCATTTGAGCGGTTTATGTACTTCCAATTATTACAATCCTTTTGTAATAAAATTCCATTTATGGGTATTGACATATTCATTGTATGACACTTCTTCAATGGGGTGTACTTTTCGAAAGTTACCCAAGTCGGTAAGGGAACCTTTCACCCTCCTCATTTTAAAAGACTTCGTTTGTTATGTCTTTTAATTCACATACTATTATGTTGGGATATGTTCTTCTATATCCTGATTGATGTAAATTTTATGTCCATGTGATGATATTACCTTTTTATCTCTCATCAACTCATTTTCTGAATTTTTGAAGTGATGCTGTTAGGCTGTCGAATTTTACCAAGGGAACGTTTTAACCCAATTTCGATTTCTTTGGGTTCCACATGTAGTTATTGAATATGTCATCCTTTGAATATGTGTGAATGACATTTTATTTTTTTTCACTTAATATCCAATTATATTGGGTGTATTTATATTTTTCACACAAAATTTTGAGATTGATTTATCCTTAATTTAAGGATACCTTCTTTATAAGGGATTTCATCACATTTTACATCTCTATTGAGACTTCATTGTGGTTATGCAGCAATTCACTCTTATATGGTGTATATACTGCCCTTTGGAATATTATATCATGAATCCTTTTATTCTCATGATATTATAAAGTTCCGATTAAATGTTATTCCTCAATTATTTTATTCAAGTGTCTCTAATTTTGGTAATAACCCTTTAACAAAAATATCTCTTTAAATGTTTTAATGATTTGTTCTTATTAATATCCATGTTTTCAAAATGGTTTTAAGGATTTATATATATGGATATTAATGGTTTTAAATGATAAAATCTTCAAGGTGGTATGGGACACTTTGATTCAAAAATCTCCTTATTAAATGTTTTAAATGGTTTTGGAAATGGTTTCTTTTTGAACGGATTCATTATTTTAATATACTAAAAAGTTATATTGTGATTGAAATGTGGAAATGTTATGTTTCCTTTATGCATGTTTTATGTGATACGTTTATGTTATGGTTCTTGGGTATTGTTATGATAACGGGTGGTTCTGTGATAAACTAATGGAGGGTGATCCCGATATAGCTCTCCAATGCATTGGGTGACATGAAGGAGTGAAACGTTAAGGTTTTTCTGAAGAGATTTAGGGAAGATACTGTGATGGGTATTCCAAACATAACCAAGAGGGTTACTCCCTACGTAAGAATGTTATGAATGCCTCAATTTACCTTTATGTCTTATGATTTCTATGATTTATTCATGGTTTGATGAGGTATGTTAAAGTGCCTATGTTTTATGGGTAATGTATGATTTCATTCGTATGTATATATGAACTCATGTTTCCTTTCCATATTTTTATAACCCTTACTGATCTTTTTATGCTCATCCCAAGTTTTTGAAATGTTTTTCACAGGTCAAGGGAAAGGTAAATGATGTGATGATAGTGTCAAGGATGTGTCAAGAAAGAATCCGTGTTTTATTTTCAATATGATTCCGTTGATGGGAAGAATGAATATTATCTTTTATGTATCCACTTTATTTAAATGTGGAATGTAATGCAAGTTTCATGATCTAATTGTCTAAAACTCTAAACCTAAAAAGATCCTCAATGTGTAATCTTGTAATAACTCATGATTAAGTAAGGTTTAAGGATGGTGCCATATAGTTGGTATCAAAGGACGGTTTAGATAACTTTAGAGGTTAGGGTATTCTATAAGCCTAAGTGACATTACCACAATGGTTAGGATTTCAGAAAGAGCCCTAGTTTTAGATAAAGTGAATGAGTAAGTATATCTTAGTGTTTATCATCCTCATTAGTACATGATGGTTTTGTTGATATAATCATAATGACCATTTTGGTTTGTTTTAGTAAATGGATGGATCTAGCAGGCACCAAAGTGACAACAGGTTTGAAGGAAACAGTGGTGGTTCTCTGATTAAGATACTAGATAAAATGGAGGATTCAATGAGAAAACTCGTGGTTGTTCTAAACCAAATATCAAGGAGTCGTGATCAACCACTTGAACCTTGGTATTTTCTGTAATACATCATGTACGAGATGACCAATCGTTGTGGAAGTTCAGGTAATAATTATAAAGGTAACCATTAGAGTTTATATGATCCTTACTTTTGAGGAAATTATGGGTTATTATATGATATGCTGGAAAATGAAAGGCATGAGATAAACATGAGGTTAAAATATGTTATGATTATTTTTATTTATTTTATCTCGTTTTGGGGAATGTTTTAAAATTATTTAGTTTTGGAAAAATGACAACACGCAGACCGTGTGACAACCCGTCGCATCGAACAAAGTTGCGGGAATCAAACCCACAACCAAAGTGCGACTGGTATTTATTGCCTACCACTGGACTACGTGAACTCTCTGGTTAGTTTGACTGATTCTTTTTAGATAGATGATTTTATTAATTAAGAGTAAGTTGATTTTGGGTAATTTATGAAAATGATTAACCTATCATGGAGGAAATGTGATTAGGTTAATTACTTTTCAATATGAGACATTAAGACCAACTGATGTTGTTTGGAGATAAATGTTACGATTTAACATGGAAGACTATGTGACTAAATCCTTCAAATATTTGGGTTTCAATCTTCTATTGGTTTACTTTGAATAATTTTATGGTCAAATTTACTATAGAATGGTCCTCGTTGAACTTTGGGTTTTGTTGGACAAATTTTGGAGATTAAGAATATATTTTCTTTTTATAAAGGGTTATCCTTTTCTGGATTATCTGATCTTGTAATAACCTTTTTGGTTTTGGTTTTGGTTAAAGTCTAAAGACATGGGAAGTATATAGTTCTATTTTTTGGATTAGGTGACTCTCTAGAAGTTGATTATAGTCCTCTTAATGCGAACAAGTCTCCCTAAATTCTCGTCTTTTGGAAAAAAATATGAGGTTGATTATGGAATCCAGAAAAGGTTGAAAGTCAACATGATAAGTGATTATGTTTCCTTATGAATAAATTCCTCAATAAAAAGTAACTTAACATGAAAATGTTGTCTATTAACTTTTCCTACTGGGGAATCGAATACCGTTTAACCCATCAGAAGTTTGTGATTTTCTCATGGTTAACTTTCTCCTAGACATGTTTACTATCACTCTCCCTCAAGAACATGACCCTTTGTTTATTCTTCAAGTCCATATTTTTCTACATGGAATCCTAGTATGGGTTAACTCGGGTGACCTCTGTACTTATCTTCCATTATTTTAAAGTGATTTTTTTACCAACTCTTATTTCGATGTGGGACTTTTAAGGATGTTTCCAAGCTCAATTTTAAAACTTGCGAGGACGCAATTGCCAAAAGGGGGGAAGGATGTAACACCCCAGGTAAATAAAGAATATGACATTTTTTATATTTATCCATATTTGTGAATAAAATATTAATATGAATTTAAAGGGGACGCTATGCTCGATGGCGTACCCAACACGCAACAATGAGTTTCTTGGGAATCTTACGTTGCACTCTAATAATAAAATAATATTATTTTAAATGGTAGTTAACATGTCGCTTTTGTACTAGCGGGAATGGATATAAATAACTAAAATATGATTATATATGTTTTTAAATGTTTTTACATTTATCCAATAAACTATAAAGGCATAAAATACAGAAAGAATTCAATTTTAGGCGTATATGCACTAGTTTTCACTAAAGGCTCACTTATCACCTTTTGGTGGAGAACCGTCATTAAATATAGTTTCGTTCACTCTTAAAAATTCTATTGGACCAAATAAAAATCTTCTTAAAAATTGGGACATCAAAATTTACTTTGTATAAATTTTTGGTATCTTTTCGATAAAGTTCTTTTTTTAATGAATAGTGTAAAATGTTGTATTTTAATTCAAAACCTCTTTTTAATCTAATTTATTTATATGATTAGATTATCTTTTGATTTGGTTTTAAAGTGAAATTATAATATATTTTTACCATTAAATCTACTAGTGGTCATTTGAATTAATTTCAATTTGAAATCAGACTTAAACTAGTGTCAATCTTTTGATACTTATTGTTTCATAAAAACACGCTATTTGCTCTGACAGCAGGAATTAATTATTAAATTAAATAATGTGACTTATATGTTTTGAATTTTGTAAAATAGACTTCATTTTTGAATCGGAATATCAAATATATCTTAGGGTGAATTTTTGGTATTTTTCTGAAAAACATCAATTTTTGATGAATAGTGAAACCACTAAGTGGTACTTATAAAAACTGATTTTTCCGTTTAAATGAAATTTTTCCATCATTGTGTTTTGAATTTATAAAATCTGACATAAATGTTTGTCATTATGAAGTAAAATGTTGTTCAATGGGATAAAAATAATTTTTTTGGTGAATAGTAACTTATTAAGTTTTTAATCACGATTAGAGATAATTAGTGTAGTTTAAGGTAAAAATAATGTTTTTATAATATGAGATGAGCTTGAAACATGTCTTAACCTCATTGGATGTGTCATGGCCGACACAGAAACCCATGGGTCAACTTGGGGACCCCATGGAGCCACTTTGGTTGGGAAATGACATAAATAACTTTTTATTTAATGTTAAAGTAAAAATGACCCACACATGAGATGTTTTACTAAAACAATTTTTTCATGGGGTTATACAAGTCAGATTTTTGACTATAAATATTCATTAGAAAGATAAAAATATTTCCTACATCATAGTCGTTTTTAATAATATTTTGACATTAAATAAATTAAATTATTTATGTCATCATGATGATGCAGTGATGACCTCATTATTTAACGATTTAAATAAAATGGAAAGATAATGTAATATCTAAGACCTACACATGTAAAAAGCCTATGGATGAGTGGAATTCTAACCCTTATCAACTTATCCTAGAAATACATCAATTTGGGACCTTTAAAATCCGAAAATCTTTTGAAAATAAAGTAACATTTTGTAACTTTACAAGAGTGCCCCTCCTCTTCTCTTATAAAAGGCCCCCACCTCTACCTCCTTACCCACACTCCCAAAGCCTTTGGATCGGCAAACCTCTAGCCATTCTGTCTCTGAACTTCCCTCTATTACTCCTTTAAGCCTCACTTTGGGCAAAAGTCTTCCCAAAGAAGCCTTTGAGCTCAAACCAAAGAGAGTAACCCGATTCTAAGGTAATGTCTTCACTTGAGTCCTTTTGTTTTATTTTTCCTCTCCAACCCCCTAAAATCTTTTTATTAAATTCTTTTGTAACAATCCCAGTATCTTAAATATACTAGGATGTTTTTATAAGAAGGATTAGAGCTACACATACACACACCTACATCTAATCGTTAAAGAACATACTGTTTCCGTGGATGGCGAATTTCTGCCTCACGAAACGATGATTGTTCAACACTCATATAACACCTTCAACGGTGGCCATTAAGATGTCACTATATTTACATATGATATATAATATGTTTATGTTTTCCTTATGATTTTGTATTTTTCATTTTGGGCAGACCTTTATGGTTTCCATTATGGGTAAACGCGATATCTTCATTTAAGGAAGTTCGGACTACCGCCCCCTCAAAGTGGTGTGATTCGTTAATGCCATATGTGGGACGTATAAAGGATAGATTTAAAGTTATTATATATGATGTTATACTAGAATTATAATATACCTCTATATCATTATTATTTCTTTCCATTAAAGTATGAGATAAAAATGAAAGTAGCGTTAATGCGTACGTACGGCTTACCGTCTCCATGAACGGTGCATTTCATTTCTTACCCCCAAATGTAATGTACTATTAAAAGTACATTTATATAGTGGATATATATAATTAATGGTATATATAAATGATGAATATAATTCTGGAATTAAAATATACATACCTCTCATTTAGTTTTAACTCCATTAATATGACAATGAAATGAAAGTAGCGTTCATGCGTACGTACGGCTTACCGTCTCCATGAACGGTGCATTTCATTTCTTACCTCTAAATGATTATGTAATATTATAAATACATTTATATGCTGGATATATATGATATATATTATATCCAAATCAGGAATTTCATTCTAGATATAATTAACCTTTGACCACACGAACAATATGTAATTGTAAGAAGTCCACTTTCGACTTAAGAACCAAATATCGATAAAACAAACATTATTATGTTAAATGGTTAAATTATGTTAATAACATTGCAATAAGTGATATAAAAGGAATAATGAACTTTAAAAAGGTCCTTAATCAAGTAGAAATTAACTCAAGTTTATTATTCAGGACGTTAAAGAACGATCGAGTCAAGTCGGACCCGATGTAAGGGATCCTACTCCTCTCTTTCTTTTTAAGTACACTCTTTTATGTCATTACTTCTATGCTCGTCTTTCTTGTGATTGGGATGTTATTTTATATTACTATTACTGTAATTTCTATGTTCATATGATGAGAGACCATATTCTCTTTCATCAATCCATTTTGGAAGTTTTGAGTGGCGCCGTTAGGCTGCCGAATTTTCGTAAGAGATCTAACCTCTCTCTTTCTCTTTAAGTACTCTCCTTTATGTCACTTCTTTTATGCTCCACTTTTTTTATGATGGGGGTTGTTATTTTATATTTCTCGTTATGTACATTTTATTTTAATGATATGAGATACCCTATTTTATCTCATCAATCCATTTTTGGAAGTTTTAAGTGGCGCCGTTAGGCTACCGAGTTTTCGTAAGGGATTTTTCATCTCACTTTTATTCCTGTGAGATTTATGCTACATTTGCCACAATTTCATTTGAGTGGTTTATGTACTGACCATTATTACACTCATTTTTTAATATAATTCAATTTATGGGTATTTACATATTCATTGTATGACACTTCTTCAATGGGGTGTACTTTTCGAAAGATACCCAAGTCGGTGAGGGAACCTTTCACCCTCCTCATTTTAAAAGACTTCATTTGTTATGTCTTTTAATTAACATACTATTATGTTGGGATATGTTTTTATATATCCTGATTGATATAAATTTTATGTCCAAGTGATGAGATTCCCTTTTTATCTCTCATCAACTCATTTTCTGAATTTTTGAAGTGACGCCGTTAGACTGTCGAATTTTACCAAGGGAACGTTCTAACCCAATTTCGATTTCTTTGGGTTCTACATGTAGTTATTGAATATGTCATCCTTTGAATATGTTTGAATGAAATTTTATTGTTTTACACTTAATATCCAATTATATTGGGTGTATTTATATTTCTCACACATAATTTTGAGATTGATTTATCCTTAATTTAAGGATACCTTCATTATAAGGGATTTCATCACATTTTACATCTCTATTGAGACTTCATTGTTTTTATGCACCAATTCACTCTTATATGGTGTATATACTGTCCTTTGGAATATTATATCATTAATCCTTTTATTCTCATGATATTATAAAGTTCTGATTAAATGTTATTCCTCAATTATTGTATTCAAGTGTCTCTAATTTTGGTAAAAACCCTTTAACCAAAATATCGCTTTAAATGATTTAATGATTTGTTCTTATTAATATCCATGTTTTCAAACTGGATTTAAGGATTTATTTATATGGATATTAATGGTTTAAAATGTTAAAATCATCAAGGTGGTATGAAACACTTTGTTTTAAAAATCTCCTTATTAAATGTTTTAAATGGTTTTGGAAATGGTTTCTTTTTGAACGGATTCATTATTTCAATATACTAAAATGTTATATTGTTATTGAAATGTGGAAATGTTATGTTTCATTTATGTATGTTTTATGTGATATGTTTATGTTATGGTACTTTGGCATTGTTATGAAAACGGGTGGTTCCATGATAAACTAAGGGCGGGTGAGCCCGATATAGCTCTCCAATGCATTGGGTAACGCGAAGGAGGGAAACGTTAAGGTTTTTCTGAAGAGATTTAGGGAATATAGTGTGATGGGTATTCCAAACATTACCAAGAGGGTTACTCTCTACGTAATAATGTCATTAATGCCTCAAGTTACCTTTATGTCTTATGATTTCTATGATTTATTCATGGTTTGATGAGGTATGTTAAAGTGCCAATGTTTTATGGGTAAAGTATGATTTCATTCGTATGTATATATGAACTCATGTTTCCTTTCCATATTTTTATAACCCTTACTAAGCTTTTTATGCTCATCCCAAGTTTTTGAAATGTTTTTCACAGGTCAAGGGAAAGTTACATGATGTGATGATAGTGTCAAGGATGTGTCAAGAAAGAATCTGTGTTTTATTTTCAATATGTTTCCGTTGATGGGAAGAATGAATATTGTCTTTTATGTAACCACTTAGTTTAAATGTGGAATGTAATGCAAGTTTCATGATCTAATTCTCTAAAACACTAAACCTAAAAAAGATCATCAATGAGTAATCTTGTAATAACTCAAGAATAAGTAAGGTTTAAGGCTGGGGCCTTTTAATAGAAAGGGGTGAGCGCAGATGCTCAGTAAGGATAACAATATAGCAGAAACATTCATAAATAGGTATAAAAATTTAAATAAATGCATTATACTAAAACAAAATCCTTTTAAACATAAACTTCAGAATAATATGGCAATGATAAAATAAAATAATTCTATTTAATTATTCACATGGATATTATACCAGTTGAATAATCACATGAAATATCAATAGCCACTTTCATAATGATGGAATGCAATATGCCAAACTTCATAACCACATAGTCAATGCCTCGTGCCATGACTACAAATATGATTTTGTCAAGGCCTTGTTCCAAGACACTTGTTTGTCTGATGAGATATACCGATCCATAAAGGACCTATTGTATGCTCCCCCCACTACTTACTAAGTCTAATGTATTCTTTATATGAAATGGTTTAAACCTAACATAAATTTTCATATTAAAACTAGAATAAAAAATGTCCATAGTTTATCCATAAAACATGAATGGTGTAAAAATAAAACATCTATAGTCAAACATATCACAAAACCTTCAATAAAATATGGAATATTTGTATCATAATAAATTAACGTCAAACAATCTTAAAATCCATCAAATGTTGTTGACATAGATGAAATAAAAACTTTTTTAGAGAAATATCTATTTCTATTTTGAAATTATTTTAAATCATATAATTATAAAGGAAAACATTTATTTTTAAAATATTCTTATAAGCTTGTATGGGAAGCTTCGATAATGATATAATGGTGGAAAATAGCCACACCCATTTTATATGTTAAAAAAATACTATCTTACCTTAATTTTGTCGAAATGGTCATAAAGTACATTGTTTGGAAAATGACAGAAATATTCCTTTCAATCCATTTTATAAAAAGTGAAAAAAGTTTAAAATGAATTTAACACATAGTGTAGTAAATAGTAAAAATGTTATAAATTCTTTTTTATGAAACATGGATGAGGATGATAAAGAGGTCCCAGTAGATACTTAAAAACAATCTCGGACAATAATGTGATTGTGAAATTAAACCATACCTTGTAATTTTCTTTAGTCGATGGTATTTTTACCTCCTGTATAATAGTTAAAACATTATTATTAAATTATACAGGTACTATATACATAAATATGATATCATATATGATCCTATAATATTTCTTTGTTAATAATATTTCAGTAGTATCATCGTTTCAGGTGTTAACTGATTCGTTTTTTTATGCTTGGTTACGTAAGACATGTTTGTTATGGGTAGGATGTATTTTATTCATATACAGAATGATATTAGGTTCTTAGAAATTATTTTTAATCATAAAATGAAAATTATTTTTGAATGATTATGATGGGGAATGAATCACATCACATTAGTGGAGACTGTAATCCGTACGTACGCATGAGTGACAATATCATTATATTGATGGTGAAATCATATGTAATTGGATGGTATATAATATATAAGAATAATTAAAATGTTATATTTATTATTTAGATCATTTATAATCATTATTGTACCCATCCAAGTAATGATGTGTTTTAATTAAAAACTACACCATGACGTGGAGACGGTAAGTTGTACGTACGTACGCATGGTGACTTTGTAATTCATATGATGGATAGAATAATGAATATGTTTATAACATTTTAATAACATCACAGTATATATAATACACTGGAGTTATTATTTTAGAATGGAAACAACAAATAAAGAAGAATTGGAAGATTAAAATAACTTTAAAGTGGTGATGAAATATTTACCAATTTTCAGGTTCTTCCTATTGATTTGATCAAAAGGGCTCCATAGGATGGATTTATGAAGAAACGAAGGCCTATAGAATGAAGGGAGGAAATTTGGGAGGAAATTTGGGCATGGTTTGGGCGAGAAAAATGGATTTTGAGGTGTGAAATTAAGAGAAGGAGAAGTACACTTTTTATAAGAGAGGTGAGGGTCACTTTAGGAAAAGCTTGAAATATTATTTTATAATAAAATCATTTTCGGTTTATAATGGCTAAAAATTTATTTATTTATAGGATAAGGTGGGTATGGGTCAAAAAATTCTCAAACATTATGTTTTAGACTGGTTTAGTTCATCATATTAACCATATATTTTAGATTTAACTCTTTGTTAAATAGTTTGACATTTACCTTGTCTCTTTGTATTTTAATATTATATATTTAATAAAATTACTATAAACGGCCAAGAAAAACTCAATTGGTTCATTATTAATATATATAACCTTATCTATGTCATTTGGATAAAACTTAGATATTTAGGAATATTATATCAATTAACAATATAATATTTGTTTTTCAAACTCTTTTATGTCAATTTTGACAATATTTGGTATTTTGTTTTTGTTAAAGTCATAACAGCATGATTACTTAGAAAAAATTATGTTAATAAACTCTATCATGTCATATTAACAAATAAAATAATTGTAATTCATATAAAGTCTCTGATTAGATTTATTTGGATATTTATAATATCAATTATTTAAATCATTCATTAATAATGTCATTAATGGATCATCATTGTTTAATAAATAAATTTAAATATTTAATGTCTAAAAATTTCAAATAAAATACTATTAAATATGAAATCATTTTATCTTTCATATGAATATATATAGTTTAATTTCCCTTACGTATATCCAAATATTAAAAATGTTTTAGTTATTAATCTTTGAATTAAACTCTTCTAACTCTTCTTTAAATAAAATTATAATAAATGTCCTAATATAATCCAAGTGGACCAAAGGGGATCATATTTTATTTATAAGGTTGTTTTTGGAAAAAATAAACTTATCCAATAGAATTAAGTCATGTGATAGGGTAATAATAATATCATTTTAACCATTAATTACCCTTTTTTTACTTTTAATCGTGGTAAATAAAAGTTAAAAGTTACTATTCACCAAATATTATTTTCATCTTATTAAACCACATTTTACAAATTGATATCAACCAAGTCTCTTGGATTTTTGAAATTAAATTCATAGAAGTGGTAAAATTATGTTTTATGCAAATTTGCAAATGCTTCTAAGAGGTGGGTAAAAGACGATAAAAAGTTCAATAAATTTTATATATATATAAACTTATTATAAAATGACACCAATGAATTAAATTTAACTTATATAGCTATTCTGTATCTATTTTGACCTAAAAAAATTTAAATAATTTAAATAATTATTTAAATAAAATTTCAGTTTTAACCAATAACGTAGTGTTATCACTATTCATAAAAAATTGTTTGTTTTCAGAAAAATACAAAAAATTCACCCTGATCAAATTTCAATATTCAGAATTAAAAAATGAATCCCATTTTAAAAAATAAAATTTATAAAATTTCATAAAGTGGGTATTACTATTCATAATGACTAGATTGATTGGTCGTGGTGTATTAGAATCTCGAAGCTCCCTACAATGCAAGCTATTACATTATTAAAAATAAAACGTACTATGGAAGCAAGGGGTGTCACATTCTTCCCTCATTAAAATAATTTCATCCTTGAAATTTCTATAATACTGCCACATAAATAGATTCAGGAGGTTCTTCATCATATGTTCTTCTGGTTCCCACGTTGCCTCTTTCATCTTGTGGTTTCTCCATAGAACTTTTACTAGATGAGTCTTCCAGTTTCTCAGCACTTGTTCCCTTGTATCAAGAATTTTGACACGCTCTTCACAATAATAAAAATCAGGTTCCAGTTCAATTTTCTCATAGGTGAGTATATGCTTTGGTCCAGGCATGTATTTTATCAATAGTGATACATGGATCACATCATGAACTTAGGAGAGACTTGTAGTCACTACCAAATGATATGTTACAACTCCAATTCGTTCTAGAATTTTGAAATGTCAGATGTACCTAGGAATCAATTTACCATTATTACCGAAATGAAAAACACCCTTCCAGGGAGATACCTTCAAGAAAACATGATATCCTACCTGAAATTTTAAAATCTTCCTTCGGTTATCAGCATAGCTATTTTTCCTACTTTGAGTAGCTTTGATGTGGGTTTGGATGACCTTCACCTTTTCCTTCATTTCCTTACCAAGTTCTGGTCCTACAAGTTTTCATTCACCAACATCATCCCAACAAGTTAGTGTGTAACATGTCTTTCCTTATAACTCTTCATATGGTTCCATCTGAATAGTTTATTGAAATCTATTATTATAACAAAATTCTACCGGAGGTAAATATTGATCCCACATACCTTGAAATTCAAGTGACCAAGATCTAATCATGTCTTCCAAGGTTTGAATAGTCCATTCTGATTGTCCATTAGTTTGAGGGTGGTAGGTAGTTCTCAAAGAAGTTCAGTATCCATGGACTTCTAAAGACTTTTCCTAAATCTTGAGTTAAAACTGGGATCACGATCAGAAAGAATCGATAGGGGTAACCCATGGAGTCTTACAAAATCATTATTATATAGTCATACCAAACATTCAAGTTGTAAATCTTATCTTATAGAAAGAAAATGTGCTGACTTGGTAAGGCAATCCACAATGAACCATATTGGATCATTCCGTCTAGGAGTCTTTGGTAACCCCATGACAATGTCCAATGTAATATTATCCCATTTCCACTCAAGTATAGGAAGAGGTTTCATGAATCCTCTAGGTTGTTGCCTTCCAACATTCACTTGTTGACAAACCATATATCATGACACATCATCAGAAATCTCCCTCCTCATGTTTTCCCCCCAAAAATGTTCCTTCAAATTTCTATACATATTAGTGCTACCATGGTGTATAGAGAAATTGGAGCTAAGAGAATCATCCGTAATTACCTATTTAGATCAAGTATATCGGGAACATGATGTCTCTTCTCAAATATCAAAATTCCATCTTTATATACAAAGTCTATCAATCTATGATTGTCCACAGCTTTAATTTTATTTTGAAATTTTTCACCATCAGTATGAGAACTTTTTATCCTTTCTAGTAAAGTTGGTTTAGAAACCATTTGAAAAAGTATTAATGTTTCACCTTCCATGGTTATTCCCATATATATCTTTACTAGATCCATGAAAATAAGAACCCTTTCAACTCTCATATTTTTCAAAACTCCATGATCTGTTCTACTCAAAGAATCATCCACCTTATTTTCCTTCCCCAAATGGTATTGTATTGTGGAATCAAAATCATTGAGTAATTCAAGACATCTCTTTTTTCCTCATGTTTAGCTCTTTTTTGAAAAAATATACTTAAAACTCTTGTGATCAGTCTAAATCTAGTGTTTTCACCATAGAGATAGTGTCTCCATATTTTTTAGAAAATATTATAGATTCTAACTCAAGATCATGAGTGAGATTGTTTTTCTCCAGAATTTTTAGCTACCATGATACATAGAAAACAAATCTATCATTCTGTATAAGGACACAACCAAGTCCTTTCTTTGAAGAATCACTATAAATATAAAAACCATCATTCCCCAATGGTAGAGTCAAAATAGGATAATTGACTAATCTTCTCTTGGATTCTTCGAAACATTCTTATCACTCTTTTGTCCAAAATTTTTTATCCCCTTTACATGTGAGCTTGGTTAATGGGTCTTCCAATCGGGTAAAATTCTGGAAAAAATGCCAATAATAACTTGCCAAACCAACAAAACTACGTACCTAAGTTATACTCATCGGTGTTGAACATTCTTGGATTGCCTTTGTATTAGAAGGATCAATAGAGATTCCATAGGTAGTGAAAATATGGCCAAGAAAAGAAATCTTCTAGAGCCAAAATTCACACTTTCTAAACTCCACATATAATTCATTTATTCTTAAAGTCTTTAGGATAATGCACAAGTGGTTTTCATGATCTTTGTATATTTTTGTGTATTACAAAGAAATCATCAATAAATAACACTAAAAGTCATCAAGATATTCCTTGAAAACTCAATTCATTATAACCATGAAGAAAAAGGGTGCATTAGTCAATCCAAAAGGTGTTACTGTAAACTCGTAATGCCTATACCTGGATTGGGATGTTGTTTTTGGAATGTATTCCTTCTTAAAAAACAACTGGTGATATCCATATTGAAGGTCAATATTTGAAAAATATTAAGCTCCATGAATTTGTTCGAATAAATCATCAATGCGAGGTAGGGGATACTTGTTCTTTATTGTTATAACATTTATCTCCCCGTAGTCAATGCACAACCTCATAGATCCGTCTTATTTCTTAACAAAAAGGACTTGGGATCCTCATAGAGAAACACTAGAGATAAAACAAATCACTTATTACTCAATTCCTCAAGTTGTTTCTTTAGTTCCACTAATTTACAAGTGGAAATTTTTTAAGGGGTCTTCGATGTGGGCCTTGAACTAGGAACTAAATCAATGGAAAACACAATTTCTAATTCTGGAGGATGTCCTGGTAAATCCTATGTAAATACATCAACATATTCTTGAACAATTGGTAAATCCTCTATTCGAAAATTCTTTTCCTCGCCCATAATTATTTCATTCTCTTTCTCCCCAATAATTTAATTTAGTAGATCTACTAAGAGTGGATCTAGATAAGAATCAGATGGTAAAATTTCTTCTCTAAAGATAAGGTACTATTTATCATCCTTGAGAATTGTAACCAATTACTTCTTTCGATAAATTTTCACATCATGGTCTAAAAGACAATCCATACCAAGGATTATATGAAATTCAATCATGGGTATGACGATGATATCCATAGATAAGGAACATTAATATGACCTAATAGGAAATTTTTCCCAAAAAATTGTTGCAATGATACTTCACTTAAGAGTTTTGACAACCAAATCCCTTGTTTAATCGAATTGGAAATATCTAATTTTTATAGCATACATGGAAGATATGAAACAATGTGATGATCTATAATAAAATAATGCATTGACTAAACTTGAGGAAACTACTAAATTACCTACCACCATGTCTTTCAAAGCATCAACCTCAACAGTAGTAATCATATAATCTTGGGCTTGCCCCCTTGGACTTTTTTGAGATATGTTCCCTTGGAACTTAGAACATTCATTTTCATAATGCCCCTTTTCTCTAAAATAGAAGCATTCAACATTGAGAACCTCTTTTTTCCCCCTTGCAATCACTCGCACTATGTACTTTTTCACCACACTTGTAATAGACTCCCATTCCCTTTAGGCAAGTACCAGGGTGTTTCTTCCCATTTTTACCGCTAAATGAATATTCAAATTTACCTTATTCTACTTTATTTCTATTTCTAGAGTGTTCAGAAGATCTCTTCTTTTCTCGATTTTCTTTAATGTCATAAGACATAGAGAATAGTTTTTCTATCTTGACAGCACATGAGATAATATATTCTTATGATAAGAAGGAATGTGAGACTAATGCCCACTGAAGAAACGGTTTTAACCCATCAATGAATCGATCAATATTACTCCTTGGGTTATGTATATAATCTACAACATGCCTTTCTAACCCTATAATGTTTTCTTCATATTTTAGAACATTATTATACTCCTATTGTCTCAAACTCAATGATTACCTTTCCATATCCACTCGATGGTCATGAGGAAAATATTTTTCTATGAAAATATATTTAAACATCATCTATTCAATATTTGATACTTTATCATCTTCCTTTGTCTTTTGAAACAATGACCACCATTGATCTGCATATCCCATGAGGTGATAAACTGCCATGACAACTGTTTCCCTTTCGCTACTCCCCAATGTGTGAAATATTTTCTCTAAGGAACTAATTAATTGCTCAGATTTAAATGGATGTTTAGTCCCATTGAATTTTTGTGGTTGTTTTCTCATGAATCAGTCAAACATTTATCCTTCACGTTGTGAATCATGGTGCTCCATACAGGTAAGGTTATTATTCATAACCTGAGTCAGTTTTCCCAATATGGTTTTAAGCTAATCAGCACCAGTTCCATCACTGTCTCCACTATAATTATCTTGTGTAGGAAGGAAATCCTCATATGAATTACGTGCATTGATACGGTTTCCATTCCTTCAACTAGGTACAATTTCTAAATAATGGAATATAGTATACTAGTTTATGAACCACAATATATAATTATGAACTTGTAAAACACTTAACATAAATTTACCAGTTTATGGATATAATCAATAATCAATAAAAAGTTTTTTTTGAGAAAGTATATTCCTATAAATCCTTCATAATGTTTTGTAATGAAAATGTGAATTATCCTAAGCATATCCCCTACGAGTGTTGTGACCAAGAGTGAAACAAGGCCCATTTTCATGCACCAGATCTTGTTTGAGTCTAGGTCAAAGCGGTGTTTTCAGGTTTTAGCCCTAGGTACATCTGTTCCAGAGCCACCTCTACCTACTCATATCTATATTGGGATGTATTACATGGAAAATTCACAAAATCTTCAGAGTAAATAAATTCTAGGAAGTTATTCTATACTACTTCTCAAAGATTATTTTTATGTAGTGTTCTTTAATCAATGTTTTTCTAAATCTTGTTTCCAAGGGTTGTACTAATCTTCCTCTGATACCAACTATAACACCCTGACCCTAGATAACCCGAGTCAGTTCATTATTACATAACATTTACATGATACAAGGAATCATTTCCTGAAATTCCAATCAGTTTAGTAGCATTGTAAGTACTAGATGCATTCATAAGATTTACATTACTTCCAGAAATTAAAACATCCAAAACATTTTGTCCCATTTTGTACACACTTTTATCCTTAGCCTATCCCTGTTGGTCAACCATAAAATAATTCTTCACATCCTTGGAAAAATAAAACATAGAAATGGGTGAGCTCAAATGCTCCGTAAGTATAACAATATTATAGAAACATTCATAAATAAGCATAAACATTTACGACAATGTTTTAGACCAAAACAAAAGACTTTTAAACTTAAAAATCGTCATAATTTGGAAAAGATAAAATCAAATAATAACATTTAATTATAGAAAATAATATTCTTCTAGTCAAATAATCACAAGCAATATCAATAGCAACTTTCATAGTGATGGAAGGCATAACGCCAGACTTCAAAACCACATAGTCAAGGCTTTGTGCCAAGACTACAAATAAGATTTTATTATGGAATTATTCCACAAAACTAGTTTGTCTCATTATACCGACCAATGCAACTATGATCTATAGTGGGCTCCACCCTTCACTTACTATTTCCAATGCATTCCTCATATGAAGAGGTTTAATCATAACATAAACATTCGTTTTAAACCTAGCATATAAAATGTCAATATTTTATCCATAAAACATGAATGGTGTAAAAATAACACATCCACATTAAAACATATCACAAAACCTTCAATACAATATGGATGTTTTGTATCACAATAAATAAACATCAAACAAGCTTAAAATCAATCAACAGATGTAGACATAGTTGAAATAAAAACATTGTTAGAGAAATATCTATTTCTATTTTGAAATAATTTAAAAATAATATAATTGTAAAAGATAAAATTTATTTTGAAAATACTCGTATAAGCTTGTATAGGAAGCATTGATAATGATATAATCAATAAAAATAGACACACCCTCCATATTAGACAAAAAAATACATTCTTACCTTAATTTTATTGAAAAGGTCATAAAGTACCTTGATTATAAAATGATGAAAGGATTCCTTTCAAACCATTTTATACAAATTAAAACAAGGGTATAAATTAATTTAACAAAGAGTCTAGTTAAAAGTAATTGTTTTAAAATAATTTGTTATGAAACATGGATGTGGATGATAAAGAGGTCCCAGTAGATACTTACGTAAAAACAACCTCGGATAATAAAGAGATTGTAAAATCAACCCTTACCATATACTTTTCCTCTGTCAATGGTATGTTAAATTCCTTTATAATAGTTAAAAAATATGTATTAAATTATAAAATAGCTATTTACATAAATATGATATCATATATGATCTTCTAATATTTCTTTGTTAATAATAATTTTGTACTATCATCATTTCGGGTGTTAACCGATTCATTTTATTTTATGTTCTAGGTTATGTAAGACATATTTGTTATGGAATGGATGTATTTGATTCATATACAGAATGATATTAAGTTCTTATACATTATTTTTAATCATAAATTGATTATTATTATTGAACGATTACGACGAGGAATGAAGCTCACCGCATTCGTGGAGACGATAATCTGTATGTATACGCGAGCAGGAATATCACTATATTGATGGTGAAATCATATGTAATTGGATGTTATATCCTACATAAAGAATCATTAACTTGTTATATTAACTATTTAATCATTTATACTCATTATTATACCCATCCGAATAGTTCAGTGTTTGAATAACAAACTCCACCACGACGTGCAGACGATAAGCCATACATACGCACGTATGGTGACTTTGTCATTAATATGATGGATAGAATAATGAAAATTGTTGTACCATTTTAATAACATCACATAATATATAATATAATGGATTTATTATTTCAGAATGGAAACAACAAAGAAAGATTATGTGGAAGAAGAATTGAACTTGAAAGAGGTGATGAAATATTTACTTCTTCTTTGGGTTATTCCTTGGGATTTGATCAAAAGGGATCTTTAGGTTAGATTTATGACCAAATGAAGTCCTATGGGATGAATTTTGGAAATTTGGGAGGATATTTGGTCATGGTTTGGTCAAGAAAAATGGTTTTGGAGGTGTTAAATTTTGATAAGGGGAAATATCATTTTATAAGAGAGGTGAGGGTCACTTTAGGAAAAGTTTGAAATATTATTTTATAATAAAATAATTTTCGGTTTCTAATGGCTACAAAATTATTTATTTAGAGGATAAGGTGGGGATGGGTTGAACAAATCTCAACCAATAGGCTTTATATAGGTTTAGGTAACCATATTATCCTTATCTTTCAGATTTAACTCTTGGTTAAATAGTTTGACATTTACCATGTCTCTTTGTATTTTTATATTATATGGTTAATAAACTTACTATAAAACTCTAATAGAACCAAAAGAGGTTAATTATTAATATATATAACCTTATTTATGTCGTTTGTACAATCCTTAGGTTTTTATGAATATTATATCAATTAATAATATAATATTTTTCTTAGAACACTTAATTGTCAAATTTGACACTATTTGGTATTATGTTTTTGTTAAAATCATAACATCATGATTACTTTGACAAAAATTCATTTAATCAAACCTAAAATGTCATAGTAAGGTATAAAATTAGTGAAATTCATCAAAATTCTCAAATTAGATTTATTTGGATATTTAAAATATCAATTATTTTAATCCTTCATTAATAAGGTAATTACCGCATCATCATTGTGTCAAAAATAAATTTCATTATTTAATGTCTAAAAATTATAAATAAAATACCATTATGTAGGAAATCATTTTATATTTCTAATTAATATTATTAGTAAAATTTATCTTATATATAACCCTATATTAAATATGTTTATTTATTATACTTTGAATTTAACTCTTTTAACTCTTCTTTAAATAAAATAACAATAAATGTCCTAATCTAATCCAAGTGAACCAAAGGGGATCATATTTTATTCCTAAGGTTGTTTATGGTCGAAATAATCTTATATAATAGAATTAAGACATGTCTTAGGTTAATAATAATATCATTTTTATCTTTAATTACATAATTTACTTTTAACCATGGTAAATAAAAGTTAAAAGTTACTATTCACCAAAAATTATTATCGTCTTATTGATCCAAATTTTACATACTTATATCAACCATGTCTCTCAAATATTTGAAATTCAATTGATAGAAGTGTTAAAATTATGTTTTATGCAAATTTTCAAATGTTACTAGGAGGTGGGTAAAAGGTGGTAAAAAGTTAAATAAACTTTATATATATAAACTTATTATAAAATGACTCCAATGAATTACATTGAACTTATATAGGTATTATGTATCTTTTTTTAACCTAAAATAAATTTAAATAAAATAAATAATAAACTAAAAAATGTCATTTCTAAACAATAACGCAGTGTTTTTCACTATTCATCAAATATTGAATGTTTTCAGAAAAATACAAAAAATTTACCCTAAAATAATTTTGATATTCTGAAATCTAAAATGAAGTCCAATTTGAAAAATAAAATTTATAAAATTTCAAAAAGTGGGTATTACTATTCATAACATCGAGTTTGATCGGTCGCGGTGTGTTAGAATCTCGAAGTTGCGTGCAATGCAAGCTATTGCGTTATTCAAAGGGAAACTTACTATTGAAGCTTGGGGTGTTACAAATCTCATGTAAAAACAGGGAATAAATGAATCCACTACCTCAAATATTCATTGATATTCTAATGAGAATGTAACAACAAAGTGGATCTCAAGTCACTTCTCTTATAGAGAAATCTTCATCCCTCCAAGAACAATGTTAAAAATTTCTTCCAATAAAATTTTAAATAAACTCCATTATAATGATAGATACTTATCACTATTATATATAGATAGATAATGGGACGAGAAAAAATAAAAATATGTCAATCCACATGAACTGGTAGGTATAAATCACACCGGATCCCCATAGATCAAATATGAGAAGACAAGGGTTGATTTTTAATGAATTGGGGTGTCAAGGCCTTCAAATTTTTCTCTCGGGTACTGATGGTTTGGTACAATGGAATGAGATAAAAAAAATTCTGAGTGGGGTTTAGGTATCAATAAGGCAAATTAAAATTTGGAGACTACTCTATAGAACTCAATGACCTGAGCCACATTATAGAAAACAGAAGAGCCATGTTGCAACCTATCCAGTCAAAGAAAAATTCAAAGAACATTGTGAAGACCATGGAATAGATCCTATTTACCTATGTTGGGTCTACAATATATCCAAATCCACCACACTACAGACTACATTCTAGAAGAACGAGGCTTTGATGAAACCAATTTCACCATGTCATAGCTACGAACAAATTGGATGTGGACCCGATAGAGAAGAATGATGAAAATTGTTTCTCTATGATTCATGAATCAAATAGACTATACTATAATCCCACTATACAACACATATCTTATCTTGGACACTCTGTAGGCTACCTACCATGGAGAAACCATTTATAAAAAGGTTGTTGCTCTGAAATTCACTTTGGAGACTCCCTACACAAAATGTGGGACCTATAAAAAATATCCAGTCAAATTACATATGAAATCCAACATCTTATCCATCAACCCTAGTGCAATATCAATGCTTATGGAACAACCCAAATACCATGGAATGAAAACCCCTTGAGTATATATTTTTATGATAACTCCATTTTCTCCACATTAAGTCAACTATTGAAACATAAAAAAGCTAAAACAAACAATGGGTTGGACTTTTAGGATTTGTTACCTTATATAAGATACCACTCAAACAATTATCATCATTGAGAAACAAAAACCAAACCTAGAGAGCTATAAAGGAAAAAACAGTTGTCTGAAAATCACCACTAGTGATATATCCCATGAATCTCTCCACTATAGGATCTCAAATACCATAATTAAAGTAATGAATCAGAAAACCAAGAAATATAATGAAAATTCCCTAAAAATATCTTGGGATAGATACCTCTCAAATGACAATAATGTACCCAATAAAAATTGAATAAGGATAAAACTCTCTTATAAAATAAAAAATGTGAACATCCCCAAATGGGAAAATTTAAAAGAGAAGAGATAAACATAATAAATATTGGATTAATAATTGTAGATCCATGACTCACTATACCGGGTATTGTCATATATTCCATGTTGTTACCATAAGACAATAATAAAAATAATTACATGACCATGCACTAACATTTCACGGAAGACCTAGATCTTCATGGGATGTTTCTCAATGGTTTCATCATCAACATCATCTTCAATCATTACCTATTGAATTATGTGATATTAATAATTATTATAATAATAATATTTAAAACGTGGAATAATTCATGTATCAATATCATCTATTGGTAAATAGTTATCCGATACACAATGACTATAATGATATCCAAAACCAAAAAAGACCAACAATCTAGGGATAAATGTAACTCAAATGTCCAAATCATCACATCCCGTGATGAAGAGTCTCCTTTTTAAATACATTATCTCAAAATTTATACTCTACAGATATCTTAAATTGATTTTCATAAGATAGTAGTGGATCATGAGATTCCATTATCCACTTCTATATCAATATAACAATTACTATCATGTTTTTTACTATATATATCCCAAGAATTAATGAATCTCCAACCCAATCCAAAAAAATGTAGAATAAAATGTTGGTCTGTACAAAGCTAAAATAACACCATAAAAATGGTTGAGTGAAAAATATTGTATAAAGAAAAATACAACAAGGGAAGTTCACTCACCTATGAACCGCACAAATTTAGGATATATGAATGAAAAATGATATTAATAGTTTGAATTCTCTACCAATTCTTACCACACACATTTGGATTAAATAAATTTATAAAGAACAACAATGAGACAAAATAATTATGCAGACCAATCCAAATCTTATAGGTAAAACAAGAATCATGGTCAAAGATGATCATCCTCCGGTCACCATGGTTATCTCACAATCTCCTTAAGATATTTATATGTCAAATCCTCCAATGATTAACACTCTTTAATCACTATCAAATTTCATCATTTCAACAAAAAATCCAATTTCACCAATATAACATGTTAGACTCAACAATACCAAGGTAAAAAGGTACTTATGTGAGTCAATAATACATGCCACCTTTTTTGAGTTAAATCTAATGTATTGAAAAACTACTAGTAACATGTTTCTCGACATTCAACTTCTGAATAACCAAACAGTAAGAAAAAATCCAAAACAACATGATTTAAGCAAAGACACAAAATATTACCTATTAAATCTCAATATATCATAGTAATGCCCGAAATTACTACCAATGGTGATCTCAAGAAATCATAGATAACAATCTCATGCATCTACAAAGGGATGAAATGCCTCCTCTAAAACAACAACCGATGGTGTTTATCCTCAACACAATAATCAAGGGAATAACCGAGGAAAACTCATACTATTTGTACATTAACCTAATAATGACATAAAAATGTTTCCTCTACCTTCTACAAAAAATTTGAATAAATTTAATTTAAAAAAACTCTACAACAAAACTCTCTCATATCAATATGTGTCATTAAGATCCCTTCCATCACTCTCTTGTAATCACTAGGATCATGAATGATATTACTGTGTTACTTATTTTACAATGTAATAGCTACAAAATTACCTTTATATGGTGAATATGAAATATATAAGTCATAATCCTATAATAATTCCATATGTATTCACTATCGCATGTTCATTTTAGGATGGGAGAAGGAAAACCTCAGGCTCTTATCATTGGTATAGAAAAAACACTCGATAATGAATTAATGTCCCAAAAATATTAAGAAAAAAAATTATTCCAACATGAAATTGGGGGTGAAATAATTATAATAATGGGGACTAATTTCAATTATATATAATAAAATCTAGTCTATGATATATAAGAACACAACCTAACCCAAGATGTGAAGTGTAATATAATAAATCAATAATAATCCCTCTATTAGAAATAAATAAATGGAGAACAAAAAAACTTCTCTATCAGTTTCTAAAAATCCTCCAAAAGTTGGACAATATTAAATATTGAATGATTCTTTTGTTAGTTATTATTAGACGAGTAAAACCATAAGATGAGTTTTTTAAAACCACTTATAATAGCATTAAATACAATTGAAACTCAAATCTTCTACAACAGTATTGGGAGATTCCTATGAAACCACTACATATACCTTCAAATGATCCACAATTAATCCTTTTTGGGACATGGAATTCTCTCCGAAACAAACTTTATGATCCAAAAAAACACATGGAAAATTTAATAAATAGATAATAATAATTAAGAACTCAAAAATGGAATGCATACGACTTGCATTTTCCTCCTCCGATATTGAGTATAGAAATATTAAATCAATGAAAACCTCGATGAAATTATTCATGAACATTAAAAACATGGTTTTCATACAAAGCCTAAACATTTTTAATGAAATCATCACATGAAATCGTAAATAAATAAACTATTAGTTTTTATATTAATATGAGATATATTCTTCAGAATGTTGTTATCTTTCACCAACATCTGATGATACCTCGATAGCAAATCGATCATTAACAACCAACTTGCTCCTTTTCTATTATAGAGTAAATAATATTTATAAATAATATTACATAGGTTCTTTAATGCAACATTATTCAAGTTATTATAATTTATACAAGTACACAAACCTCTGTCAACCTTCTTCCCAAAAACAATTACAACACCTCAAAGTGGAACACTGTGTCGAATGAAACCTCACCACAATAGATCATCAATCAATACTCATGACTCTTATAATTAAAAGGAACTATCCTATTTTAAGACATCATTATTTTAGAAGCACATAGTTTTTAATCTATCCCAAAATAAATATCATTTTGTGGGAGTAGAAAACTATACTCCTCAAGAAAAACATTTTGGTACAATTTCATAACCCTTGGAAACAACAATGGCCAAACCACCATCAAACGAAACATTAGCTCATCCATACAATATTATAAGGAAAATGATTTTCTAAAAAACATATGAGTGAATTTATCATCAATTAACACTATAGTCACTCCATTATCATCATATGAAAAAACATACCACCTGATAATTATATAATATCCTCCACCCTACATAGTTAATCAATGAAAAGGATGATCCCATGAGGCTAAATCTATAAATTTTGGAAGTTTTTAAAAAAGAAATGTTGCCCCAAAAATACATCATATTCTTTATATAATTCATAAAGGTAATTTTAAGATTTATATATTGTAGATAAATCTAGGAGAACTAGAATCATGTTCGCCACATGTACCAATGAATGGAATAAGATGGGTGAAATGAAAGTGTTTATCAATCGTAAATCGAACAAATCATTCACCAATGTATACAATTGTAAATGGGTACCTCTAAACACATCTAGATCTCCTAGTGATGGAAATGTGAAGATAAAAAAGATCTGATCCATGTAATACCTACACATAATGATGAACACAACTATAGAAATGCTTTTCTCTCTAAGGATGAGGAGAACCATAGGGCTATCATTTTCCTACCCCATATCTTCACTACTGATCATAATATAGAGCCTCCTTATTTTGATACCATGTATAAAACTGAAAAAATTAAGGAAATTTATGTTGAACTCCAAGATCATGCTATCATCTCAAAACGAATATGAAATCCTATCACTATTGACCTCAAGCTACACAATAAAACTGGTGCATTATTCCTTGGAAGGGGTTTGAGAGCTACCAACCATAAAGATATAAAATTATAATGAATAGATCTTACCAAACGTTATCTAAAAACTATTCCATACAATTATATTGAAAACATAAAAAATATATCTTTCTCATGATTAATATTTAATACTCCCCTCTCATGTTGAATCAATTTTGGAAATCATCATCTCAACAAACGCTACTCTTTCTAGAACCTATTGATACATCTACAGTAAAATAATTTTAACATAGAACTGGTTCTCAAGATGAATATATTTCTCTAAATAACACATAATATCCCCCAATAATGGGACCATGTTTTAATAATATCATATAAGGGTTAGTTTAGGGATATAAAACTCCCACATACTAGCACTACCCTATCCATGTGTAAATATCTCATGGTGACTAGACACATTCTCCATTGGAGAAAGAATATATAATTGAAACTAGTCTAAAAACATCAAACATGAGACTAATAACTATTCATGGTACCCATGTAAAAAGATCTAACACTACCTCTCTGCACCACACAACATTTTCTTAACCAATAAATCAAAATGTTCCATCAAACCATGAATCAATCTCAAAGCTGCCTCATAATATTCCAACCAATATTCTTTAACCAAGTCAAAACTAGCCCCTCATACATTTTTATCGATGGTAATTTAACACTTATATTTTGCTTCTATAAGTGTCATAATAATTGTTCATAAACAATTTCTATCTATTGGAACATCCAATTGAATATCTTTATCACAAAGCTGATGAATACGTCAAACCAGAGTAATATATGCAAAATAAAAAATCGTTAGATACCCATGAAAATGGGATATTGAATATTTTATATTTTTTAAATAAATAAATAATTTATTTTATTGTTTACCCTATTCACATGGTCACCCATTTCAAGCACAGATAAAAAATAATTATGCCTAATACATTCCTAGGTATCTACCCCAAAACCTGTATCACTTTTCTTAGGAAACTAAACAAACATAATTGGGTTTAAATCAAATAAAAAAATCCCCTTCATACCCATTTAAGATATGTAATACAATGTTTAAATCACTTGCTAAACATATTTGAAAACATTGGCATATCAACCCAAGAAAAATTTAATGTTCCTAACTCCGAACACAATTTTATCCCTCAAACCATAAAAATTAATTCCACTATATCATGACCATACACTATTAGTATCCTTGAAGGAATAGTTTTCAATGAAGGGGGATGGTGACCTAATGAATATCACCTACAATATTTCATGAGTTGATGAAAATCACCAAGGGTATATCACACACACAAATGGGTGTCATTATTCGCTATTAGAACAAACATAAAAAAATATAATATATTAAAATCAATAAAATCCTTCTTATAAGGACTAATAAAAATTCTAGTGGATGTATGATATTTCATAAAAGATGAAACAATTGAAATTAATTATATGTAAAAAATGAAAACTATAATCAGCAACCACATTTCCCAAACTAATAATACATAACCATGAGCTAGTAATATCTAGCTGGATCTCCAACCAACTTCTTATGATTTAAATGAATATTTATATATACATAGGGTGAGCATAAAAGGTATATTAATTAATATCATCACTGGATAAAATAATGATAAATATAATGAATGAATACTACATTCTATTGGTAAAAAATTCAACTAACTCATCTCTTAAACATGCACAATATGTTCTCAGCCTCACTATATTCATATCTCACCATGTATGATATAAAAAAGATCATATAACAATAATAATGAATAAAGGTAACTCTCTATCAATTCCCCCAAGTTTTTCTCTTTTCACGAATGTCACGAATCCTGTTCCATCCCTCTATAAAGAACCCAACATGAAGAAACATTAGATAAATTATCACGACATAAACCACATGCATAAAATAATATCATCATCACAGTCCTGATATCCATATTTTAATTTAGTAGTTTCTTACATCCATCACATCCCATATGAAATGCAACATATATTTGTATTATGCCTTAGAAAATTACATCACATACAATGAGTAAGGAACCTCAAACCACCATATCCAACACACGAAAAACCTATAATAGTTCTTACGATACTATATATAGAGATAAATATATGTGAAAAAAAACATCACTTCACTATACATGAATATAAGGGGAAAATGAAAAACCATGTGAATCCCATGCCATCAAATAATAATCATTTTGAGTAAATAATTTCTCAATGATTAACATTAGTAGTAACATTATTGAAATGAAAAACAAAATTGGTTAAAAAAATTAATCAATAATATTATAAATATTAATATCTTCCATGTAATCTAGGAAAATATCCTATGAAATCATAAAGAAGGTGAGTAACAACGAATGTCCATATTCCTCATGTAGTAGGAAAATTAATATATATTTAAAAGGAATTGATCCATAAAAAATTTTAAAAAATTAATAAAAAAGCATCATAACATTCAACACAATAACCATTAATCCCAATATCTAACAGTTCTGTCATCCTGGTGCTTTCCCTGACACCATCATGCATATCACCATGCATCTCACCATCATAGGTGCCAACATATGCAACAAAATTGGGTCTCTTATTACATATCAAGTCACACATACATAGTATATATTGTTGAGGTGGTATGTGAGTATGATATACTCTATAATACCAAATGTAGGATTGAAAGAATAGAGATGATACTGATTGTAGTATCAAAATATGATGCAGATACTCAAATACAAGAGGGGGGGGGGTGAATTGTATACCTTTAAAAATTTCTATGTATCTTTTAAAGATGGTTATGTTTATCATGGTTAAACAAGTTAATTAAAAAATCTTCTAGTTCTACACACTTTTTTGAATCAGGAAATATGATTCAGAGAAAGTGAATCGCCAAAGATGGTTCCGAAAAATGAAACTTAATGAATGTTTACAAAGATGATGATTGTACCATAATGAATAAAGAATCTAACTAAATTAGAGTACAAGTATAAGAATTTATAAGATAGTTATACTTTCATAAACCATAGAAATACAGCGCAAAACATGAAATGAATCAAGTAGCAAGTAATATGTCTTTTAACCCAAAGAGAATGGAATCCAACAACCTTTGATAAAGTTCCCTTGATTTATACATTCAAGAAAAGTCTGTCTTACCCACACCAGGGTAAGATCTCAATACAAAGATCAGAGTCTGTCTTACTATCCCCACAAGCCCTCAACTTCAAGGTAGTTGGAAGCTCTGTCTTCCTCCGCACGGAAGCCTTCAACTATAATGTAGTCGGCACCTCTGTCTTCCTATCCCCGGAAGCCCTCGATTGTACACAACATCAATTGGTGTCACACAAAGAAAAACCGAACGAGAAGTTTAGTACGCATGAAGCAACAAAAGTATCTCTCTAGAAATAACTTCAACATCGTGTTATCTCTAGAGTCATTGAATAGTTGTGATCTCTTTCAAATGAGCTCCTATATATAGGCACAGCTTCAACGTTCGACTCCCTCCTCCAAAGGACATATTTTTCATTGATTCCTAGAGGGACTTGTACACATGTCACTCAAACAACGGTTAGTGAGTAACTAAAAGAATACCATCATTTTATAACAAAACAAGTTTACGAAAAATATGGCTACATTACTAAAATCTTATATTCAGAATGTATGAAAAATGAAAGTTCGGATTCTAACTAAAAATTTAATTCGGAGTCTATAATACAATGATATTTGGATTCTATTTTCGAGGAATTCAGAACCTGAATTATATAGATTTCCAGCATCTGAATTTCTAGGAAATTAGGAATTTGGATTCAAAAGAATTTTGAACCAGAAAATACAAAGTTCAAGGTCAAAGTTCATGAGAATTCAGAGTCAGAACTCATAAGAGTTCGAAGTCTAAATTATGAGAACTCAGAGTCAGAACATAGAAATGTTCATAACCAGAATTCATATTCGGAATTCATAGTCAGAACTCAAAAAGTTAGTAACCAAAATTCATATTCAGAATTCGGAGTCGGAACTCAGAATGTTTGTATCTAGTATTCATAATCAGAATTCGGAGTCATAACTAAGAAAGTTCATAACCCGAATTCATAATTATCAATTTGATTCAGAACTCAGAAGAGTTTATATCCAGAATTCGTAATCAGAATTAAGTTTCTAAAATAGAATGCTCTATATCTAGGTATTTATGTAAATCCGAGTTTTGGGTTTCAAACTGAATTTTACACTTATAAAAAATTTGATATGAATAATAAAAATAAGGTAAGGATAAATTTCATTGGGAAGGAAATTTTTCCATATATAAGTAAAACATAGGGTAAAAATATATTTTCCTTGAGATAAGGTGATTGTGATTTTCAAAAAAAGTGGAATAGTAAAGTCATATGGAAACCTTAATTACTCAACAATGTCCCCCAAGAATGACGGAATGGAAAAGTCATAAGGAAAACCTTATTGAATTAACAATCTCTCCCTTTATGGAAAGAACAAACAACCTTATGAAAAACAATAAAATGGAATAGAAAATATTTTTCTAGACTTTATAAATAATGATTACCTCCCTTTAATCATGGTCAATGGTGAATAAGACTAACTCCCCCTTAGGATTTGGAACACTAAGGATCGTATTCTAGATTTCTGGAATGAAAATTTTCATTATCTTGAGTTTGGAAATATTCATAATGGAAAACTCCCCCTTAGATAAACACCCCCTTAATTAGGGATATTTATTCTTTACTTTGAATTCTTTTTCCTTGTACCCCTTTGGGATTTTAAAATTCATTTTGAGGGAATGGAAAAAAATATGGTACCTGAAATATTAGTACAAATATATAAACAAAAACAAGCAACAACAATTTAATTAGGATTGGAAGAATTTGTACAAGGAAAAACAAATACAACAAAAGATTAGATTTGTATCTATTTTGGTTCTTTTTCCTTGGGTATCAGCTTCTTCACGATGGTCTTCAGCTTATTTATCTCTTTGTGATCTTCCTCTGCATGATTTTCTAAGGATTTTATCCTATCATCTTGAGCCATCAGAGCTTCTGCCTAAACCTTCAATATGTCATCTTGCTTCACTAACTTTTCTTAAACTTCAATCCAGAGATTCGACTCTGTTTTCCATCTTTGGACAATATAATTCAACTTCCCATTCAGATATTTGACATCCTGAATCTGAGAATTTTGTTCAAGATTTAGCTTTTCCTTAAATATATTTGTAAGATCCTTGATTTTTCTATCTTGAGTGTCAAAATATTCCTTAACATCATTTTGAAAGTCATCAATCTCTCTCAAATCTTCAACTACATTCTTCAACATTTTCACCATTTTCTTGCATGATTTTTTGTGTGCTTCATAGTTGGTAATGAAATTATTGTAATCAGCCTCAATCTTTATACAGCAGGTATCCATCACCATGGATACAGAATCCAATTTTTTATTCATACTATGATGAAGCATCTGGCATCTAGAGTCTATGATTGGAAAGATCGGATTGGTGTCTACTAGCTTCTTCATGGACTGAATGACAAAATCATGTCCTAAAGCTGATGACTCTGAATCTGACACATTGGTTGGTGATGGTTCTTCCTATAGTATGAACAACTTCCTCTTAGAAGATCCTCCAGCTTTCTTATTCCTTAAAGAAATGTTGGTTGGTGTTTCAAAAACCACTTGTTTTCCTTTATGGGTTTTCATAATAGCTTCTTCATGTGGAGACTCATTCCCACTTTTAGATACTTGAACCATCCTGTCTTCATCAATTTTTTCGTTCTTATCTCTTGCCTCAATATCCTCAAGATGAATGAAATGATGATTATAGATTTCTTCCTCAGATAATTTTTTCACTTCCTCTTCAGCCTTTTAATCAACTCCAGGAGAAGCAAGTTTTGAAGATCCGGCTTGAGAAGTCCGGATTGACAATTTTTCAGAAGAACTTTTCTTCTCATGATACTCTTTAACTTTCTTAATTAGATAATCAGTATGAATACTACTTTCCTACTTTTCTTGCACTTATTCCACAACTTCTATCAGTTCAGAAACCTTCTCTTGAACTTTTTCTAGAGATATGAACTTCTTTCCCATAGTCTCAGGCAATTTTTCTACTAAGAATGTTTTCGGTACGAGAATGTTCTCAGATGCAACATCTGTAGCCTTCAAAATATATTGGACAAACTCTGTCTCCAACATCTTATTCTTAATATTCTTCTCTTTGGATTGCTTCTCAAGCTCTTCAGAAGCTTTCTCCTTCAATGACTTGGCCCTAGTGGGGTCTAGGCCAAACTGTGGCTCCCCTTCCTTCCGATTCATTTTATCCTCCCTCCATTGGGATACTAACTCATCCAGATACACTTTCTGTTTCTTGGGATTTGGAGGAGCCGTTTGAGCTTAATTAGCTTTAGGGGTTTGACCTTCATCTACTAATTCATTCAATTTAATTTTCTTTCCACCTTTCTTAGAATTTTCACCTTCTTCTTCATTTTTCGGAATGACTTCTTCTTCATCCTCTGGTAGATCATAAAATTCACCGTAATCCTTACATAAACAAACCTTCATCCTCTTGAGGGTATCATTTCCAATTAGCATTACATTGCAATTCCTAGTCTTGGAACTACATGGGATCCTAAAAGATTCAAGACACCAAAATATCATCTTGGAGAGTAGGGAATGATACATGATTGTCTTTGCTCTCAGATTCCCATTCTTGATATTCAAAATCATAATGAGAATATGCCATTTCAGATTGATCATCCTTATATTTACCAAAAAATCCAATAAATACATGTCACTTTTTTTAAGAGTGTCCTTGTCACCATTTCTCTGTATGATAAATCCCTGATCCCATAACTGTGGGATCCGATTGTTGGTAGACAAGTGAGAATGTTTTGCGGTCTTGAAATTTGTATGTCTGAGACACTCCATAGCCTTTACCCTGATAAAACATCCTTGTACATCCGGTAACATGTTTGAACAAAATTCTCTTCTCCTTCATAGGATAAACCTACCAAGATGGCTTCCTTGGACTATGAATTTTTCTATGTTTTTCCATAACTCTTGAAGGAAATTTGTTCTCTACCTTCTTTCTTCGAGAATCAAGATGACTCATAGAACTCTATCAGCAAATCCGGATACACTACATACTGAGCTCCTGACATTGATATGGATACACTCTCCCATCCAATAAGCTTGATATTCTTGGAGATAATAGAGTCATATTTTTTTGAAGAAGTTCGGATGTACCAACCTCTCCTTTATATATTCCATTCCACAATCGTCTTGACAGTAGACATCTCTTGAGAAGGAATTTCACCAAACATTCAGAATTGAGCACTTTTTAAAATTTGGAATAGGATTTTGTATTGGGGAAGTGCTTCTACATGAAAAATCATGTGAACTGATGTGGGACAACCATTTGGGGTCCCCTTTATATAGGTGTTGAAGCAACGACTGATCTTCCCATCAGAATCCAATGGCTGAGAAATCTTCTAAATAGATATGACGGTTAAAATGATAGCCACAATGAAAAAATTTGATTGAATCCGATCTTTTTAGGATTTAAAGGAAAGCAATAGGATTTAAGTAAACTATAATCCAAAAAAATTAAATATACAAAAGAAACTATCAGCAAGTAAAAGGTGATTATGAAAACTCAAGAAAGAGTTATACCTTTTGGATTACGAGGAATATTATTCGTATTGAGGAAAATTCTTCTTGATGAACATTAGATTCTGAAAAATTTGAGTACAAAAAAATGCACAGATTTTCACTACAAAAATTTAAAAAATGAAATTTTTTATTATGATTATTTTCAGTATGAAAAAGTTCATTAATAAAATTTCAAGTACGAAAATTTTCATTACGAAAATTTCATGTATAAACATTTTCATTATGAAAAACAAGAAAAACTTCACTACGAGAAATATGAAAACCTCATTATGAAAAATATGAGAAACTTCATTAAGAAAAATATGAAAAACTTCTTTTATGAAAAATATGAAAAACATCATTTAAAAAAATATGAAATACTTCATTACAGAAAATATGGAAAACTTCATTACAAAAAATATGAAAAACATCATTATGAAAGTACTCCCTATATGAAAAGGAGTTTATTACTATAAGGAGATTGATTTCAACAAAAAGTTTACAAGGAGGATTACCTTATTGTTATCATTCCTAACTCATGTTTAATGTATTCAAATCTATTAGAGGGGAACTATTTTGTGAAAATATCATAAATTTGGTCTTGCGTTCTGATGAATTGAAGAATGATATCTCCTTTTTGTGTGTGATCTATAAGAATGTGATGCCTAATATCTATTTGTTTTGCACGAGAGTGATGTGAAGGAGTTTTAGTAAGGGATATTACACTTTTATTATGAAAAAAAAATTATGTTTTGGTAAAAATCATACCGTAGCCTGTGAGTTTGTGTTTCATCTACAACACTTGAGCACAATAACTTCCAACTGCTACATATTCAGCTTCAGTAGTGGAAAGTGCTACTGAGTGTTACTTCATGAATGACCAAGAAACTAATGAATCTCCTATGAAATGACAAGTTTCATATGTACTCTTTCTATCCATTGTAAATACACCAATGTCAGTATCTATATGCTTTTTAAAACAAAATCATTTCCAGAAGTATAAAAGATTCCTAAATCCATGGTTCCCTTTAAGTAGCAAAAAATTATTTTACATCTATTAAAAGAGATTACTTAGGATTAGATTGATATCTTGTACATAAGCATACTGAAAAAATTAAGTCTGGATGACTAGCTATCAAGTAACGTAAACTTCCTATCATTCCTCTAAAAGTTTTTTGATCTACGGGTTTCCCAGCTTCATCAAGATCATGTGTGTTTGAGTTACCAATGGAAGTACTTATTCATTTAGTATTGTCAAATACCTACTTTTTGAGAAGATATTTAATATAATTATGTTGGGATATATAGAATTATTTTGGTTTTTGAGAAATTTAAAAGCCAAGAAATTTTTTTAACTCACTCATCTACTCATTTCAAACTCAGATTTCATTAGATTCAAAGAGGAATCAGTTAAAGATTGCTGATTTAAACCAAATATAATGTCATTAACATAAATTTGAACGATCAATTTTTTTTTCTTATCTTTCTTTATAAAAAGGGTTGGATCTTCATTTCCCTTAACATTATTATTTTGAAGAAAAAGTCCTGTAAGTCTATCATACCAAGCTCGAGGTGCTTATTTAAGGCCATAAAAGCTTTTGGTAAGTCTAAAAACATGATCCGAATGTTTTGTATCTTCAAATCCAAGATGTTGTTCAAAAACAACTTCCTCTTGAACATAAACATTAAGAAAATCACATTTCACATCCATTTGAAAATGTTTGAAATTGAAGAATGCTGCAAAGGCAAGTAAAATGAAAATAGATTCGAGTCTAGCTACTAGAGCATATGTGTATTCAACGTACATTACTTCTTGTTGATTATATCCTTTAGCAACTAATCTAATGTTATTTATTAAAATGATTCCATTTTAATCAGACTTGTTTTTGAAAACCCATTTTACACCAATAATAGAAGTTTCGTTAGGTCTTTCATCCAAAGTCCAACCATTATTCCGTTAGATTCATTTAGTTGGTTTTTCATGGCTTTAATCCAATCATCATCACCAAAATATTCATCAGTTCTTTTTAGTTCTAATTGAGGAAGTAATGCTAGATGTTCTCCTTCATTTCATAAGGAAATTATAGTCATTACATGTTTATTTACATCACCAATGTTTCTATCACCAGGATGATTCTATAGAAATGACTGATTTGGTTTTTGTAAAACCTGTTCATCAACAATGGGTAGAAAATTTTCTGAGGTAAAATATTCAGAAGTATCTTCTTGAACATTTTACTTATCAAAAGAATTTTCTAACAAATGTAGATTATAATTTTTTGATAACACATCCGAAGATGTAGGTAGGGGTTGTTTAAAAATAAAATGATTAGTTTCATCAAATTTCACATGCACATTCTCTTTAATAGTACACATGTTTTTATTAAAAACTTTATAACCTTTAGAAGTTGTGGAGTAGCCTAATCAAAAATCGATTTATAGTATAACAAGCAGTACTTACAGCTTCAACCCAAAAATGTTTGGTTACGGAATAATCACTCAACATGTCTCTTATTATCTCTTGAATAATTATATTTCTTCATTCAATAGCACCATTCTGTTGTGGTGTTCTAGGTGCTGAGAAGTTATGAGTAATTACTTTTATACTTCAAAAAGTTTCAAAATCAGAATTTTGAAATTCTCCTCCATGATCACTATGAATAGTTTTCAATGGAAGGTTTTTCTCATTTTTAACTTGGGACCTACAAAATTTTTAAATACATGAAGTCTTCAGACTTATTTGCTAGAAAATAGACCCACGTAAATCTAGTTTAATCATCAACTAAGAGAAATACATAATACTTGGCCCCAATACATCCAATTTGTTTAGGACCAAAAATATCCATATGTACTAACTGTAATGCAACAGTAGTTGTGACTTCACCGACTGATTTAAAACTTCATTTATGTTACATTCCATATTGACAAGGGTCACAAACTTTTGATGAATCAAATTGAAGCTCCGGTAGATCCTTAACTAATATTTTCTTAGAATGTTTTCATAAGTTCTTAAGGTTATAATGTCCTAACCTTCTATTCCATAACCAAGAATGATCTTCCTTTTCACTAAGGCAAGATAGATCTTGGTTCCTAAGGTCTTCTATGTTTAGTGTGTAAATATTCTCATGCCCATGGGAAGAAAGAATAAAATCTTCCTTTGAATTATGTACTAAACACTTGTCATTCCAAAAATTCACAAGTTAACCTTCATCACATAATTGGATTATGCTAATGAGGTTGTGCATAAGACCTTTAACAAATAAACCATTTGAAATAAATGTTTTACCAAGAATAACGATGTTACCTATACTAATAATTTCTCCCTGAGCATTATCTCCAAATGTTACTTTTCGTCCTTTCGTCTTGAAAATATTTTCAAAATAGTTTTTGTTACCAGTCATATGCCGAGAACATCCACTATCCATGTTCCATGTATTGCTTTTTGGTACTTTCTCTATTTTCCTGAAAATAAGAAAAAGGTAGATTTTCGGAATCAAATGTAACTTGGATATGGAATTCTTAGAATGAAAAATTTTCGGCACCCACATCTTTTTTTCCTAGTGTCCACCACACTGAACTTAGTGAAAAAAGGATTACTTTGTGGGACAAAATAATTGTTACTAAAAATAGGATTAGAACTAGTATAACCAAAACCAAAACTATTCCTTAGTGGTTGAATTTGGGAATACATTTTATCAAAATTTTCCTAACCAAAGGTAATGTTTGAAAATCACTTCCTCACGGAAAATATTTCTGATTTGAGTTTGATAACCAAGTTATTTTCTTTCATAACATTTTATTTTCAACTAGAGTTGGTCTCGAAAATATTTTTCTTAGAAATTACATTTTCTAGATCTTTAGAAAGATTATTATTCTTATAATCTACTTCATCAAGATTTTTTGAAATACTTTCGAAATCATCATTTTTATAATTCAGATCTTTAGAAAGATCTGATATTTATTTATTAAGAATAGTATTCCTAGAATTTTCTTTATCATGTTTTTTCATGAGTTTTTAATTCTCAATCTCAAGAATTTTGGAAAACCTAGAAACTTCTTCATAGGTAGGTATAGTATTATATTCATCAGAAGAAGAATCTTTATCAGAAGAGTTATAATATTTACTATCATTAGCATTCAAGGATATATTGGTAATAAATTCAGCATTGTGTACCTTAGCCATTATACAATGATTGTCAATAGGTAGTCTGGATATTAGACCAAGATTCTTCTGTCCAGAAGATTTGTAATCTAAAGATTCATCTGAAGAGTCATAACCAGTGGCACTACATGTTTCATTATCATTCAAGACATTCTTAGCTTTATCCTTGTAATACTTCTTTATGTTTCTTTTAGAATGCATTTCATTTCATTATTTTCTCTTAAGTATAGGGAAATTAGGCCTTATATGTCAAGATCTATTTCATTCATAACATGTGACTTCTGAATCATTAATATATGTCCTTTCATTATTCATATATTTGGATTGAAAGTTCATCTATCCAGCTATCTTGTTCATCCTTCGAGCAAGATTTTCTAATCCATTCTCTGAAGATTCGCTTCCACTGGATTCAGATTGGATAACAACTTTCTTAGATTTGGATATGGTAACTCTCTCAGGAGTCATGGATTTCATATTATTAGAAGTAGTAGTAAAAGCAACACTGCCATTCCCATTCTTCTTCTTAATGTTGTCAGCATCTCTCTTCATTCTAGTCTCATGTTGAAGTAGAGTTCCAAACAGCTCATCAAGAGTAATTTGAGTAACCTTTCTATTCTCATCAATAACATTACTCTTGGATTCCCACTGATTCCACATGATGTCTATGATATTATCCACAAGAGATTCATCATCTAATACTTTCTCACCCATGGATTGTAACCTATACACAATAGTCATGGATATTTGTTTCACCTTATATATGGGTTCTCCACAAGGAAAGAAAATACCATGATATTCAGCTCTAAGCATGGATCTTCTTGTTTCAATAACTTTGGAAGTTCCAAATTAAGTTACTTCAAGTTTATTCCATATATAATTTACTGCTTCACAAGATGAAATTTGGGTATATATATTTCTAGTCATTGAACCAAGTAAAGTATTGCATACCTTATAATTCAGTTCATATTCATGCCTTTCTGGATTTGTAAAGGTACTAACTTCTTTGTCAGGGATTTTATATCATCCGGTAAGCATAAAAAGGGTTTCAAAATCAGTATTGATAATTAAAGTATTCATATGATCTCTCCAATACTCGTAGACATTTCCATCAAATATAGGTTGTCTAGTTGGATTGATATTGTCTATGGAACTATCATTGATTCCTTCTATATTTAAGAAAATTCGTTCCATAGAAACTTGTTAATAGAAAATGTCTATAAACAAGGAATATATTTCTAAGATATAAAAATAATGAACAACCGTATCTCTAAGAAAAAATATGAATCCGAACTATATGAATCCGAAAACCTGATTCCATGAAATATGAAAGGAAGAAGAATTCTCTTCTGAATCTAATCGTGAGACTAATTCAGATTAAACAAAAAATTATGAGGCCAATTATTGAATTGGTTCAGGATTCAAGGTCACATCCTCTAATACCAATTCTTGAGATTGTTTGTGAGTATGATATACTCTATAATACCAAATGTAGGATCAAAAGAATAGAGATGATACATATTTTCGTATCAAACTATGATGCAGATACTCAAATACAAGAGGTGGGGGGGGGGTGAATTGTATACTTTTAAAAATTCCATTGGAAATTTTTATGATGGTTATGTTTAACAAGGTTAAACAAGATAATTCACAAAACCTCTAGTTCTACACACTTTCTTGATGTAGGAAATATGATTCCGAGAAAGTGAATCCAGAAAGATGGTTCCAGAAAATGAAACTTAATGAAAGTTTACAAAGATGAGGATTTTACCTTAAAGCGTATAGAATCTAACTAAACCAGAGTACAAGTATTAGAAAGTATAAGATAGTTATATTTTCCTCAACCTTAGAAATACAATGGAAAACATATAACAATAAAAGTAGCAAGTAATAAGTCTTTTAACCCAATGATAAGGGTATCCAACAAACATGGATAAAGGTTCATTGATTTATACTTTAAAGAAAGTATGTCTTACCCACACCAGGGTAATCCCTCGATACAAAGATCTGATTCTGTCTTGCTATCCCCAAAAGCCCTAAACATTAAGATAGTTGGAACCTATGTATTCCACAGCAAGGAAGCCCTCGATATCACGGTAGTCGACACCTCTGTCTTCCTATCCCTAGAAGCCCTCGATTATACACAACAACAATCAGAGTCACACAAAGAAAAACTGAACGTGAAGTTCAGTACGCACGATGCAATGAAATTATCTCTCTATAAATCACTTCAATATCGTGTAATCTTTAGTGTCTTAGAAAAATTCTGAACTATTTCAAATGAGCTACTATTTATAGGCAGAGCTTCAATAGTCGAATCCCTCCTCCAACAGTCATATTTTTCCTTGAATCTCGGAGGGACCTATACACATGTCACTCAAACAATGGTTTGTGAGTAGCTGAAAGCATGACATGGTTTTATAAAAAAACATGTTTAATAAAAATATGGTTACATAACTAAAATCTAATATTAGGAATGTTAGAAAAATGAAAGTTTAGAGTCTAACCAAAAATTCAATTCAGAGTCAATAATACAAAGATATTTGGATTCTGTTTTCTGGGGATTCAGAACATGAATTCTATAGATTTATGGAGTCTAAATTTCAAGGAAATTTGGAATCTAGATTCACAAGAATTTGGAACCAAAACTTACAATGTTAGGAGTCATAGTTTATGAGAATTCTGAGTCAGAACTCATAATAGTTCAGAGTCTGAATTTAGAGAACTAAGAGTCAGAACATAGGAATGTTCGTAACCATAATTTTTATTTGGGATTTGGAGTCAGAACTCATAAAGTTTGTAACCCGAATTCATATTCAGAGTTCAGAGTCAGAACTAAAAAAGTTTGTATCTAGTATTCTTAATCAGAATTCGGAGTCAGAACTCAGATATTTTGTAACAAGAATTCGTAATTAGAATTTGGAGTCAGAACTCAAAAGAGTTCATATCCAAAATTATTAGTTAGAATTTGGATCCTAAAATAGAATGCTTCATATTTAGGTATTTATATAAATCCGTGGTTTTGGTTTTAATCTGAATTTTGCACTTAGAAAAATTATGCTATGAAAAATAAAAACAATGTAAGGGTAAATTTCATTGGGGAAGGAAATTTTTCCTTATATAAGTAAAACAAAGGGTATAACAGTTTTTCCTTGAGATAATGTTTTCATGATTTTCAAAACAAGAGGAATGTTAAAGTCATAAGGAATCTTTAATGACTCAACAATCTCCCCCAAGATTGAAGGAATGGAAAAGTCATAAGGAGAACCTTATTGACTCAACACATATAAGGATGTGAACAAAAACAATTTCAATAGGGAAACTTGGCCTTAAAAACTAGGATTTCATCCAAGTCACACAAATTGTATCTCACGACCATAATACAAGGCATTGATCCATCATTGAAAGAGATGAAACCATGCCCTCAAAAAAATCACCTTAATTAAAATAAAAGTTCTTATTCCATTTTAACTTAGTTGATTAGATTATTACACATTATAACTATAGGTAACCTATGGAATAATCTACCACAAATTATGAAATTATGAATCATACTTCCAAGTATAAAATTATATTGAAATAGACTCAGAGAAGTAAAAACTCAATAAACATGCATTTAATGAATATTAAAACATAATAATTACCACATTCATGTTATTTCTACATTTATTTTAATAAATTTTTGAACATTATATAATCAAATATTCATAAATAACAAATTTTAATTCTATAAAATTACAATAATATATTAATTCAATATGAAATTCTATTTACTTATTTCATTCAACAACTTAACTGGATTTAATTTATTTACCAATTTCATCAATATAACATACTAAACAAAAAATATAAAACATGGTAAAAATGAATACCAATGATATGTTACTATCTATGTAACAAACCAGTATTTTAAAAGAAGAATATTTTGTTCCATATTGTATACGACACCCGACACCAATCATAAATGACTTGTGGATTGTTATTATTTAAATCAGACTGTTATAAATAAGACTATAAATTATAAGGAATAAAAACTATTTAATTTATAATGATTTGTTTATAATGACCCTAATCAATATAAAATTATTTATATATACTTTTTAGAAAATCCTTCATTTTAATAAAATTCATTTTGATCATCAAAAATGTGTTTTCTTAAAAAACTCTTTTTACCGCTTTTTCGGAGAAAATAATATAATTAAGTTATTAAATTTTTTTAAAATTAATTGATAAAAATAACTTCATTTTTAAAATAATCATGTAAAAATTTACTTAGGGTGATAAATTTTAATTTTTAGTAAATATTTAATTTTTAGTTAATAGAGAAAAATACATATTTTTGTAAGAGAGTAATAATTTTTAATAAATAGAATAATATAAATCTGATAATATTATTTTAATTTTACATCAATGAAAAAAATATATTATTTTGTTATATTTAATTAAATTAACTAAAATTTAATTATCTTTATACTAGAGTGTATGGTATGTTTGTTTTCTGTCTAATAGTATTTTCAGAAAACTATTTGAAATTTATTAATTTTTCCCAATTTTAAATTTGTAAAATAAAGATTAATGAGGAACTAATTAAATTTTATTTTTATGTTGTTTATCTATAATCTAAAATTTTATTCATGTAATGGTGATTACTTTTTATAATGATAATATAGGTCCATCTTATGCTATAAAAATAAATTTAATGAAAAGTAAAATTTTGACACATTTTATGTCTTTTATTTTATTTTAAACCCCAACCATTATTTGAATTGATAATATTAAAATGATTTCAATATATTTAATCATCATAATTAATATTATATAATAATTTGGGCTTAATTATATTCCATATTGAATTGTAAAAATAATAAAAATATTTTACCATATTTATGTTGAAAATGGGTTCTCCAAGGGTTAACCTAAAAAGGCTGGGGTTCAAATAACCTATAAGAATGTATTATTCCTATATTTAGGAAATATTTAATATTTAAAAATAATGTTCTATAATCTTCCATTTTGGATCTAGGGGTCATGTTAAAATCATTCATATCACTTTTTATTTTCAAAAGGTTATAGTTTTTCGTCTCCCCCACATATAAAAGGAAACCACATCTCCTATCTTATTTACACTCCCAATGAATTTTTATTGTACCAATAAATGAAAACATATCTTCCATAAATCCTTCCCCACATTATATAATCCTTTTAGATCATAAATCAAATCTATGAATTATTTAAAAATAATCTTAAAGAGGTTATATGAAGAAGAGGTAATGTTATTTGCCATGAATCTTGTTTTAATTATTTCTATAAATCATTAAAATATTATCAAAATATGATAATATAATATCAAAATTTAATAGTATATCAATATAAATTAATATATTAATTTCAAAACCTATATCTATATATACGTCCATCAAATGAAAAAAGAAACGGTCGATCATGTGAATGACAAAATACGACATTGGGATCTTATGTAATTAATTTCTATCACGTTCCATAAAGGATTGATATAAATATTTATATAAAATATTTATGTTATAATTATGAAATTAATATACTTCAATAATTATAAAATCAGATATAACTTATTTTTTTCTAATTCATTAGAAAATAATAATATCGATTATGTGTACTTGTTGAATAGAAACTCAATATAAAAATGTGAATTTTTTTCATTTTATTATTAAATGTATTATAATAAGGAAATAATTACTTAATAAATAAGATATTTTTTATATAATAATAGTATTTTCTGGTTGACATATTTTTTACCATTACTTTTTCCATCTGTTTAAAAATGGAAACAACTTTCATGGGTAGAAACAGACTACAATCTCCATGAATGTTTTATTCATATTTATATCCCCAAATTTTATAGAATAATTCAAATAAATATATAATTAATTTATATTATATTTTTATCATGGAAAACTTCTGATGTTTATAGAATGAAAATAATTATAAAATTTTGAAAAGGATCGAACGAAAATATGAATGTAAAAAATGAAGCATTTGTCACCCAGAACAATGATTTTAACAATGAATTCCCAAAAATATGTGATGAAAGAATAAAATTATACCATATATGGTATGATATATATGAGCAAGGTTCTTTGAAAAATTTATAATAATCCAATTTTTATTATACACGATTTTAAACCATGTATGGTGGAAGTAAAACCTGAGATAAGGGTTTCTCCTCTCACTTTTACATCATTGATAAATACACCATATTCACCAGCTATTTATTTCATGTGGGATATATAATTACCCATTGATATGTTATATGACAAATATATTTATCATTTTGGTATGTAATGTTTCATTTTCTTTTATTTCTTTCAGGGGTCTTATGATTCAATGATACCAACATGTAAATGGTCTATTTCACAATCTCATCGTTATTCACAATTTTTTATTTTTATGTCTCCCATAATGAATTTATATATAATATTAATAATAAACAAAATATACTTTTCTACATTGGTTATTAATTAAAATCAAGGGAAATAGTACCATTTCAACCTCTTCGGTGCATAAATTGATAGAAAAAATGATTATAAAAAAATGTGACAATATCTATTTCATAAGTAGAAAATCTTTTTACTTATATATCCTTTTTTTCTATACAGATAAGTTGAACATTGTTTTTCTCTTATTAATATTAATTTAATTTTTACCCATTAATGTATTTTAAAAAAATATTTAAAAATAATTCATCCTATTGTTTTCAAAACAATGTATCATTTCTCTTTTAACAAAAATGTGAAAGGGAATATTAGTTTAACATACTCGACATGAAAAGAATTTCACATTTTCATGAAAAATAAATGTTTTAAATAATAATTTATAGTTTTCATTTTTAATTTCAAACTAATAAAATTTCCCAAATATTTTGTGATCTTTTTGTTTTAAAAATTATAATTTTCATATGGATGGTATATTTTCTTCAAGTTTGTATTGAAGATCTCTTTATTTTATTTCTATTCAAAAATAATAATTCTAATTATTTGAAATATAATAATTTATGGTTATTTTGTAATGGTACAATATAACTTATTTATTATGATCTATTAGTATCACATTGAAGTGGGATAAACAATTTTTATACCATTCATTATATTACTCTTTATGGGTTATGATCAGTTTGACTAGGGATGTACTATTTTTAAAAAGGTCACCATATTACAGATAATGTCTAATGATCTGTTTAAATGGGGATGTACTATTTAGATACCAATATACATATTGATATAGATGTTTTATGACCAGTTTGAAAACAAATATACTATTTTGAAACAATTTTTCACATTACCCTATATGTTTTATTATTATTTTTATTGGTTAGGGATATTATTAAGATTTTATATGAAAGTTTTTCAATATGAATATTTATGTTTATTTTGTTTCTTAAACATTATATGAGGATTGAATTGGGATTAGTATGTGACGGTTGTGTACCACTATATTCCCTCGATGCATCCATAGGTCTAATGAGGAAATGCAATTTTTTTATTATGTTGGGGTCGTACCCTTTTTTTAAGAAGTCTTCAAACATGGCCTTGATGGCATGCTTATGATGTCTAACATTAATCATTATATCATTATGAGAATAGTTTTTGATGTACACATGATTATTTTATTAGTTATGATATATAAGGATAGGATTATAGATCATGTGAATATTTATATTTAATTACATAATCATTATTTATTTATTCCTTAATATTATTCATGTTAATGTTATTGATTTAATTCTTGGGATTAAGTTATTTACATGTCTATATTTATTATTATTTTTTTAATAATGATATATTAAAATGTATGTATACTCTAAATGAAAATTAGTCCTCCAACCAATTATATGTTTCCTTTCCCTATAATTCGAGGAAGTTTATTATGATTGATATATATGTACATACCAATTGGAATAATATTCAACTCATGGAAAATACTATGTTGCATTTTAAGTTTTCAATTTAATGAAATATTACATAATTTATCTTTTTTTCCAAGAATACTAAACTATTTAGTCCTTTGGGATTAGATTACTTGGTTTTAGTTCCTATATAATAAATTACTTCCCGAGTCAGGACTACTGGGGTCTGGGTCGTTATAGTTGGTACCATAGAATGTTTAGTAAAATTCCTGTGATCTAGATTTTGAAAAAAATAGATAGGGAATATTTTCCTTTTACTAAATTTGAGGATAAGTCAATGTGTATGGTAACATCTTAATGTTTTGGTAGTATATATATTAAGTATTTTTTGAATAAATACATCCTTTTGAAGATACTCCATGTGGATTTTGTTTTAGAATATATAAATATATGCATAATAAAACCCCAAAAGTGTTTGTTTCAGTATATCTCATCCATTATTCAGGTTCATAGTGATTTTCCCTTACTATGGACGTAGTTTGGAACTTTCAGTGGATAAGAAATGGATAATTTTGATTTTCATTACAAATCATTACAATGTATTTTAATATATTTTTACAATGAATGAATTAGGCAAAACCAAGGTGTTTTAGACTGAGAAGAATGTGTAATTATTTAGATGTACTATAAATGATTATGTGTTTTTTCACTATGATTATTAATTCTCATAGTATCATTTTGGTTTTAATTACTGGATTAAACCATTAAAAATCAAATTAACACAGATTATAATGGGAAATATGGTGATTATAACAATTTAAATTTGACTATTATTCATTAAATAGTTATTGGGATTCTTCCAAATCATATTTCATAATACATGTCTAAAAATATTATCTTTAACCCACTATCAGACACACCAGAGAAGATAATACATGAGTATACTAAGAGATCAAATGACATAGATAATGGATGAATGAATGATAAATTTCATTCATGTATAAAATTTGGAGTAAGGATCCTATGAGAATATTACAATGTAATAGAATTTATATTATGTGTGGAGAGGTAAGGAATAAAGTAAATATGTTGTGTGAAAAAATTAGTAGTTTAATGTAGTGAAATAATGTTCTTAATATACAATCATTTATAGGTCATTGTATTAAATGTGGGGATCCGACGCATTATCCGAGGAAAATAAATTTTTTAATGGAGGGGTCCATGACCTCTTATGGATCTATGTTATAATAATCATTTGAGTAAGAAGTGTTTAAGTATTAATGAATTTGGAATTGAAGAACTATGTTTTAGAAATTTTTTCTAGTTTTATGTTTTTATAAGAATCATAAAACATACATGGATTATGTTTAAATTTAAAAGTATATTTTTATTAATTAAATAATTTGTTATGGATACCATTATGGATTTATGAGATTTAGGATTATCATAAGTTAAAAATATTAAACAAAACTTTTTATTATTTATGCGAGTCGGGTTTAAAAATATTAAGGATATTATGGTATTTTTTGGAAGTACACCCAATTGGATTAGAATAAGTTGTAGAACACAATTTATTCAAATAAAAATGTTGTCACATTTTATGGATACAAGTTTAATGGTATTTGTAACCTTAAAGATTTATATTTTCTTGGTTGTTGAGATAATTATTGGAATAGAATTTTGACCATTATAGTATTTATATTACAATGTATTTGAAAAAAGGACAATGTGAATAATAGGTGAAAACTCATCGTATCATGTTAGGCCTTGGAAATCAATCGCACAACTTAAGGGTGATAAGGGTGAAACACATACAATAATATTATGTGATATTCTGGTTAACATGAATTTTTTCTCAAATGTTCTAGTAGATAATTATTATCTATATAAAAATATTATTACATGACTAGTGATATTTATGGAAAAATTATATTAATTTAAAATATATATAACCTTTTGGTTTAATTTAAAGGATTACTTATGATGAATGTGATTATGTTTTTAAAGAATTAAGTTAAAGGGTATTTAGGATCGACACATAAGGAAATGATTAAATTGAACATTTTGAGGTATTAATGATGTATTAATATTTTTTATTATATCGGATAACATATGGTAACAATTATTGTTTTAGTAAATATAAAAGTAATAACATGTTATTCTTTTAAGGAATATGTAATTTGTTTTATGTTTATTTTGATGCATCAGTCTCATAAAATGTATCTTGAATACTCATCATTAGTAGAAAATATGATGTTGTTTTGGAAATGATTAATGTATGGAATTATAATTTTCATGTAATAATATTTTAATTTTTTCATAGTCAATATTATAATATAATTCTCAACTTTAGTAAAAGGATATTGGAATAAAAATTTCATTCATTTTCCATAAATAGATAGTTTAGTTTATAAAAGAAATTTCATAGCAATACCTCCTAGAAGGATCTTCCTTCATAATATATGTTTTTACTTAACAACAATGTTATCTTATTTGAAAAAATGGTTATTTGTATTTCTAGATAAATGTTTTATTCCCTTTCCCACTTTTTAGGAGAATGGTTTAGTGACCATTCTTGTGATGTGGGATTTCAGGATATGCATTTTAAAATGTAAAAACATTGATTAAATAATGTATTATAAAATTTTTGAGATGAAATTTAACGTTGGTGGAAGAATTTAGAAACCCAAAATTTTTTAAGATGAACATTTTGTTTTGTAGTGTATATGACATATAACACTGAGTTTAAACAATCTGTGAAATTTTATCATTTAAATGTGATTGTTATGAAATATCCATTAAATTAGAGTTTATGAATATTATTAAATACCCTTTAAATTTATATAAATGTTATAATAAGTATGAATTTATTTTTAAATTTTTAATAACAATTAACTAAATTTTACAAAAATTCATTTTGTTGATAAATAATATGATTTATTCAAAAATGTTTTTTACCACGTTTTGTTAAAAAGATATTTAATTTATTTTTTAACTTGTATAATATTTATATGATAAAAATATTTTAATTTTTCAAATTAAAATTTTCAATATTTACTTCAGATGAAATACTGGATATTTTCAGAAATATTAATTTTTCATTAAATAGTGGAAAATACTATTTTTTTAAACAGTAATTTATATTTCAACAATTTTGTAATTTAAAAGTCAAATTATTATGTTAATATTATATAATATAAAACATATATTATTTATTTATATGTAGTCTAATTAATTATAATTTAATCATCTTCAAAATATATTTTTGTATATGTTTATTTTTTTGTTAAAAGATAATTTTTTTGAGAAGTGTTTTATTGTTCATAATATTTCTCCATATTAATTGATTAAAATAAACGCTCATAAGTAATTATTTAAATATTATGTAAATATTATATATCTATAATTATTTGAATATAAATTAATTAAAATATGATTACAAGTCATAATATTATTATAAGACCATTTTAATCCTAAAAAATATATTTTTTGAAATACCGTTTTCGACCCATTTTGTGGGTTTAATTATAAATAACAATATACCAATTTCTGTATATTTAATTAGGTATAATTTATTCCATATTTCAAATCATAAATATTTATATTATATAATATTTCTGACTTATTTTTTCCATAATTAATATTGAAATAAGTAAAAAAAACTTTATCTCAGTTAAGGTGAAAATGAGTTTATCAAGGTTTAAACTTAAATATAAGGGTTAAAATGAAAAATAAATCAATACAATCCATATTTTATTTCCATATTTTGAACAAATAGAATATATGATTTTAAAATTATCTATCTTTTATCCTACTTTGATGTAATAAATGTGGCTATCTATTTTTCAATTAAAAACATTCAGGTTTGTCCCTTCCTTCAATTATAAAAGGCCGCCCATATGCTCTCCACTTAAAAATACCAAGTCATTTTGGATAAGACAATAACTACCCATGTATCATACTAAAATATCAACAATTATCCTATAGGACTTTCTTATAATCATAAATCTTATTTAGTATGGGTTTAGGTATAATCCTAAATAGGTTATCTGAAGAAGAGGTAATGTTCTTAACCACATGTCATTCGTTACTTCTTCTTCTAAGTCATTCATATATTATAAAAATACTCAAAAATAATAAAACCAGTATACCCTATATAATGATATTATTCAATTTAAATTATATATCCTTTATCAATTTTTACTTCCATTGATTGTAAAATGGAATCGTCGAGTGTTTGTAGAGAGGACAACCACCCTGTGAGATGATGTAATTCTTTTTCCATCACCACCTTTAAAAGATGGAAATTATGCTTGATTTAAAATATAATAGTGAAATTTTTGAAAATAATATTCTATTATAATTATAATATAACATGTAAGTTCGTACATTATATTCTGTTTGAGAAAGAACGTAACTCGTGTGTATGTGGGGACCTTTGCCTCCGTGGAGCATAAAAAAAATTCCTTCTAAATTGGAATGGATGCTAAAAGGGGAATGTTTATTGAATACATATTATATATAATATATAATAATTATTATGTAAGGGTGGAATTATTTTTAACTTAATTTTTTTAATAACTCTTAAAAAATGTAAACAATGTCCACGGGTACGTATGACCTATCATCACCATGAATAGTGTAATTCATTTTTCAATCTCGAATTTTAAAGACTAAAATAAAAAATATAAAAAATATATATATTATATTTTTATCATACATTAAATTCTGAATATTATGGGACCATGTTCAAATAATAAGTTCTGAAATCACAGGAACAAAGAATACTTGATATATGAAGCAATTATCACCCAAAATATAAATTTGAACAAAGAATAATTTATAAAAGAGAAATAAAATACTATAAATAAATAATATATTATATGATATATTTGAATATTATAATTTAATATATTTATATCATAACTCGATTTATTATATAAGAGTTTTTAACATGTATGAAGGAAATTAGACCTGATGCAAGGGGTTCACACCTCACTTTTACATTAGAGGGGCAGATTCTATATTCATTATTGATTTTATTTTTTGTGTGTATATAATATCCATGTAATATGTTATAAAATTAATTTATTTATCTTAATTGTATTTAATGTTTATTTTTAATTATTTTCATTCACTAGCCTTACGATTCAAAAGTCACCTAAGTGGTTGGGGTTTAGATCACAATGTAGTTGTTATTATGGATTATTTATTTTTTATGTATAAACATTGGGATTTATTTGGTATTTAATTATTAAACAATATATATTTTTATATTATGGGTATTCATGAAATTTATTGTTAACATTACCATTTTCATACTACTGGTAATTAATAATGTTGAGATTTTTTAAATAAAATCTGACATTATTTACCACACTAATTGAATATATTTTTTCATCCAGATAATGATATCCAAATAGATTTTCATGAAATTAATTAATATTAAAATATGACAATTAAAAATAACTTTTACCAAATAATTATTTAAAAATACATTCAATGGAATTAGTAAATCATTTTTCAAATAAGTTACTTTTTGATTGTTACTGATAATGTGAAAGTAATTATTGTATTAATGCACTCGGTTTGAAAGAAAGATTACATGATCATGAAAAAATATGTTTTAAAATATCATTTCGATGTTAAAAAGGTTATTTTCGAATAATTGAATTTTCATTTTATATAGTCAACCATTAGTTTTATGGTGTTAATTTCCTTAAAGAATGATTTGATAATCTATTTATGGAATTTTTATTCATCAATGAAAACAACCCTTAGTTTACATATGATCCATTGGTTATATAATACAATAATACAAAAAAATTATACATATTTATTGTTTTTATACATTTTATTATAGATTTACAATTTCAATACCATTCTTCATAATTATCTTGATTGTTTGTGAATAGTTTTACTGGGGATATTCTTTTTTTACACCATTATCCTTATAACACTAGATGGTATATGATCAGTTTGAAAAGGTATATAATATTTTATACCAATATCAATATTAATATTGATGGTTTATGAACAATTTCATATTATATGTTGTAATTTTATAGCATTTTCTATATTACTCTAGATGGTTAATTAATATGTTTATTGATTTGGTAAATTATAAACATTTCATATTCTTGATATAAAATACATATATTTATATTGAAAATTATTATACCATTTAATTTGGGGAATTAATTTTATGTATAACATGATGGTAATGACCCTCTATATCCTAACAATTATTCGATAGGTCTCATGGGAAACACTAGATTGGTAAATTGGCAAAGGAATTAACCATTTATTTATATCTTGGCAAAAAGAATTGATGATATTGTTGGGATGTTTGACATTATGTATTCCCTAATTATGATATTAGTTATTAATTTCCATGTGATCATTCTATTAGATAAATATCCATAAGAATGATTCACGTTCATGTGATTGTTTATTTGGAATTATTTGATTGTAATTTTTGCTGCATAATAATATTAATGTTAGAGATATTGATTCAATTGAATAGGTTTCAATTACGAATCTTTCAATATTGATTATGATATATCTATTCATTAGAGATTCCACTCCACACATATCATTACTAATAATTAGTGCTCACCCAATTATTATGTTTCTATTCCCCAAGATTACATGAAGTGTATTATGATTGATATTAAGGGATAAACTAAAGGGAATAATGGTGTACTAAAAGAATACAATATGATTAATTTTATGATTTAAATTATATAATATGATTCAAGTATGTATATATTTTTAAAATAGAAATAAAAAATTTAGACATCTAGGATATGAGTACTTGAATATAGTAAAAATGTAATAATATTACCACAGACTCAGGGATACTAGGGTAGAGGTCCTTAAAATCTAGATAGTCACGAGCAAAATTATCATCATGCTTAAAAACATGTGAAAAGTAGTATAAAACAATTCATTATTAATGTCGTTAATCCTATATAGAGTTAAATTACACCACTACTGAAAAAAGGAAATTCATGATAACATTATATTTTTCTAATGATTAATTATAGAAGAAAAAAATCTCCCAACTCATGGAAACAAAATTCATTGAACTAAAACTTAATAATAATGAGGATATATAACCACCTCTCTTGCAAGAAATTTTAGGTTTCTCAATGAAATATATTCTATAGAACACCAAAAAACATCAAAAGTAACTCAATTGGAATTATTTAGATTATAATCAATAATAAATATAGTGTTAACGAAGTGAAATGTGATCAATATACAAGAAAACATAAGAAAAAAGTGGTAGAACTCACCTCAGAATGCTATAGAATGATCTCTGAAAGATGAGGGGTTGATTCCTATTGAAAAGAGGATTCTTGTACATTGATTGGATCTATGGGGTTCCAATGGTTTGATAGAGGAAAATGGTATAAAATTATGTTTATATGGAGTTAAATTATTTATAAGAAAAATGAAAATTAGAATACGACTCTGCAATAACAGGAAGACATGGGGTACACTACATCACATTGCCAGGGACCAGATCGCAGCTATCCCTACCAAACCTCCATTCAACGAACATTGTTGAATCAATGGAATATGTACTATTTAAAATGGTAGATTATATATATTGGACTAATACATTACATTTTATAACTCATTCCACATGAAGGGGGATATGACAAAGCCTATCCATCCCATACTGTAATGACCCTTCAAATTCGAAGAACACTAGTCAATGCACTATCTCGTAGCCTATAGCTCTATTCCATAATGAACAAATAGAAAATTCCTAATCTCATATAACTAAAATTTAAATTTAATAGTATCTAAAAATATATATATTCAATGGGAATTCCATTCCTAAAGATATAGTAGCTCTATAATCTGGCTATGATCCTCCTTACTCTACAGTTTCGACCTCCACATCATAACAACACTACTGCCACAAGAATTACTATGTCATAGACTACCTCCAAATCAAAATATATGGTATAATGGTGAGTCCCATATATCCTTAGATATATAAATACACTTTGGAAAATATTTTATACCTTAAATCCCTTTTATACCCTTTGATCCTCCTCTTGGTGTCTCCAACACCTTAAAAAGACAAAAGAAATGGATTATAGGATACGTGCCTTTAAAATGAGGATCAGAACTCATTGATAATAAATTTAAACTTATTATAAATATAAAGTAGAATTATATTCATAATTATTTTAATATATGTATTTCTGTTATAATTCCCAATCAACAATTTATTAAAAATTCATCACCACATTCAATATTCAGGTGTTATTGGGTTTTACACATCTATTTTAGTTTGTTGATTTTGGTACTTAAAAATTTTCAATGTTTTAATCTCTATAAAATATTTTAAATTCCACAAATATTATATATAATTATCATATGATTTTTAAGATCATCCTTTGAATCCAGTCATGAGAATAAATTACATCACTTCTTCAAGACGGTAGTACATATGCAAGCATGCGTGATGTTTTAATCTGTCAATTGATAGAATGAAATGAAGGTAAGTTTAATGTTGTATTTAAACAATAAAAATTTATTATAAGTTTCATATGTATTCATTAAATCTATTAATATAACTATCCTTGAGATGTAGTGATGAAAATTGAAACATGTTTGTTCATTGAGATGGTAGTCTGTATGTATGCATGAACGGCATTTTAGTTTACATTAGATATAAAATAGTAAGAAAATTGTAAAAATATTAAAATCAAAACATTTTAGGAAATTATATTTACTTATGTGATTGTATTAATATTCTTATAAATGATGTTTTTGATGTTTTAGACGAAAGAAACATAAAAATTTTGGTAAGAACATATACATCTTCTTGGATATTATAAATTGTAAAAAAACATATGAAATCTTGGATAAGAATTATTGGAATATATAAGTCTCCATGATTGAGGATAAATATTATGAAAGGTATTTAGGTAGATCCTGGTAATACCGAGGTACTCAAGAGATATGTAAAAATGAGAAGTGATTGTTCCAATTTTTATGTTAGGAGAGTGATAACCTTTTAAATATTAAGCACTTATAGAATTTATAATATCCCTCAAATGGGAAAATTGATTCATAAAAACCAATTTTTTAATATAAGGATATCGATTTATAGTCACTATTATAAAAAAGATATAAATTTAATGGTATACTGATATCTTAATGTCTTAAATATTAATTTTTAATCTTTTAACTCATTTTTACTATTATCAAGGTGACAATCATTTTTCCAAGGTAACTTATTTTTATGAACTATATATAAATTTGAAAATGATTATTTAAAATATATATTCAATTTTATAATATTCTATTTCTAATGGTGTCAGAATTTAATTTTATTATCAACATTTAAAATGAGTGAAATGTATTTCTAAAAAAAGTATTTCGATGAATAATAAGGTTTTATTATATTTCAAAACCAATTAAAAACAGTGAATTTTTTTATATATTTTAACATTTAAATCTTTTATATAAATAAATCTTCAGTAATGAATAATTAAATTTTTATGATAATAACAAACTACATACATATATATAGTTTTCTAAAAAAATAAATATAATTTTACTGTTGGAAAACTTTATCTTCATTGATAACCTTTTGATACAAAAGTATAAATGTTATCCCATTTTTATATATTTGTAAAAAATATATTTTTTATATGATAAAAACCAAAACTAAAATAACATTTCATTTAAATAAATCATATATAATTATTGTAATGTTTTTAAAAAAACTTTTCCTTATACAAAAAATTACTAGAATAATATTCCTTATAATTTATCAACTATTTAATTAATGTTATTTCATAAAATTATTACATTTTATTAAAATTAAATTTAAATATATGTTAATAAATGTGATTTTTTATATTTTGAAAGGAATTATTCTCTAATATTTTCTAGTGTGATAATCAAAAGTTATAAAACAAACCAATTTTTTTTGAAGAAATATATACTAAAATATCAGGGTGGTACATTATGAAACCTTATAATAATATCATATTAGAAATTCCATTACACTAAATAAAATGAATGAGGATACTATACCTCATTATTTCACCTTATTCCCACATAACATACCTTAAATATATTTTTCTAGAAAAAACGACTATATGGGTCGTCATGTCTTTCAACACTGTATCTTTTCTATCTAGGATATTATCTAGTTGTTCTTCAGAATAAATATCATACATTAACATAAAACCTACCAAATTAGTACACGTCAATAATTTTATATATAAATCATCAAAAGAGAGATATGGAATAAAATTTTAAATTTTGAGTCTTAGTAAAATCCTAAAGGGAAAGGCTACCATCCGGATATGGTCAAGAATATCATAAGGGCTAAAATATCTACATCACCCCATCCAATAATTTCTAAAATTAAAAATCATATTCCAATTAGGTATCCATAACAAAAACATTTCTCCAATTTAATACTATATATTTGGTAGATGATTATTAATATTACTATTTTTTATTATGAACCACCATGATATTCTATTGAATGACAATAACATTCCCTAATGATTTATTAGCATGATTTGGCTTGTGTAAAAGTTTCTATCTAACTATATCCAAATATAATATATATATTCAATTAATTCCATAGTTGGTTTATAAAGAGACTTATGGTTGGTTTTATTGACACACACACACTACAATGAAGGCCGGCGGACTCGACCCTACGACCCACTCCCCATACCCCAACCCCCGAGCAACCCTAGCTGCCTGCAGGGGGCTATAAGGATCTTCCAAAATTATTAGTGAATACTATTGTTATATAAATATTCTACCAGAAGAAGGTGTTTCTACTAACCACTATTAAAATCCATAAAGCACTATCTAGGAATATATTCTCAGGTTTGAATGGTCCACTCACACTGGAAATCATTTTGAGGATTTTATGTAGTGATATATAAGACCTTTGAATTCATGACATGTTGAATAATTATATAGAAGTTCATGGTTTAACTCTTGTTTAGATAAAATATAAATCAATGAGGTATTTGATATAACCTAACTACATCCTTAGTCTATATCCTTAAAAAATTTCATGTAATAAATCATCTATAAAATAAATGAATTCTTCTAACTTCAAAACCTGATCAACTGTTACAGAAATGAAATTATTTCATTTGGAAATATTGGTGACTATTGTGAGGAAATAAATTAGAATGATATATAATTTGAATATAGGTATGGGTATTAGTTACATCAACACATCATACCTCATATTTTCACTATTAAAATCCTAACGTATTAAGAATTATGATATATACTCTTCAATATCTTCCTTCATGTTATCTGACTAGAAAATATCTTCGAGATCTCCACCCATAATTATAATTATAGGATGGATAAATAATGATGAGCTATGAACTTCATCAAATAATTCCTTTAATTATGTTACTTAAGGGACATAAATATGGTTCATATATCTTATCATTCCATTATATTCACAACTAGACTTTTAAACATTCTAGGACTTTTGATGTATATCCAAATACAAATTTCCTAACACATTAATCTTTTAATGGATGGATGTATGAAATATAATTTGGGGAAGATAATATTTACCTCTCTACTGCATGATATCAATTTCTATAATATTAAAATACATTTGTAATGGATCTACATTAGTTCTCCCCATGGATGAAAAAGCATGGTCTTTCAGACAGAGATCGTTTTCCACTACAATCACCTTTTAGAGGGGTAATGTATTGAGAAAAAATAATATTTATTCAAATATACATCTCTCTTTTGGAACACATAATACTCATTATATTTTAATATATATATATATATATGTATATTGATATTTTATTATTGGTATATATATCACTCATTTCACCATAATGAAATTTCCTCCACATGATCAATAAATCACTGCTTCTAACTCCCAATCTAGAGTTGGGTATTTTTTCTCCTGAAAAATAAATAGGGTTGAGGTAGATACTACAACTATGTAATTTTTAGGAGAAAAAATCCCAACAAATTATTAGAGTCATCACTTGAAATCAAAAACCATTTCCACTAAAGGGAAATGTATGAATAGTTTCATTGTCCATCCTTTTATTCCTCTCATTGAATTATTATTCATACTCACTTATCAATTGGAACTTATATATGTTACATGTAATATTTATTAGGGTCTTATTATTGTCAAGATAAATTTTTATGAAATCATTAATAATATACATTAACCCTATAAAATTATAGATCTCAATCACATTGGTTTTTCTATGCCATTTCAATATAAATTCAATCATTGAAGTATCCCACAATATAAGCTCACTTATAATTCTATAACCCAATAATAATAATTTATATAGTCATAATTCACATTCCCTAATTTTGGAAATAACATTATCTTCTATAATAGTCTTAAATACAATCCTTAAATGATATTCATTCTTTCCATTCCCTTGGAATATATATGAATATCATCTATAATGAGCACAACTAAACGATCAAGGTAATACTGATAGAGTATATTCATTAGATACATGAAGATTGTTGATAAGTTGTCTTGTATAAATGGAATAACATTAAATTCATAGTGTCTATTCCTTATATATATTGATATATTGGGACTGTAAACATTATTTAACCTATACTGAAAAATCTAGATTGAAGGTAAATCAAGTAAAAATGTTGGGATCCTTGAAATTGATCAAACAAATCATCAATTAGAGGTAATAGATACTTATCATTTATCATTATCTTATTATGAACATTATAATAAATATAGATATTATGCACACATTATTATTTTTATAAAAATTATTATGTGAACCCCATTAGAAAGAACATGGTGGAATGAATCCCTTTTCCATATTCTATTGGATTTTCATCTTCAATTTCTACAACTCAATTTGGTCCATTCAATAAGTATTATTTTAATACATATTATCCCCATATATGTGTTCTATTAAAACTCAACATGATGATTTATTATAAATCTTGGAAACTCATTAGGAAGATCATCAACATATTCCAAATAATAGGAATATCTTTAATATTAATCTTCTCGCAAACAACATGAGATAAATACCCATATAAATATTTATTAATTATAATATATTATGTTTGATATCCCTTATTTGTTTATCTTCATACTTTTATAGATTTAAATTCAGATGTTTATTTAGAACAATAAAAGTGTCTGCCCTTACTCATAAATTTATATTGGATGCATATAGGGAGAGTTATTCCTTGTAAAAACCCATGTAAAATTCCACTAGAGGGTGAAAAGTAAGATTTTAAAAGAACAAATTCCCATACACATCTATTAAAATGAGATAGAGACATATGATGTGACAAACATACCATTAGCAGTTTTCACTAAGTAATATTCTTCTAGTCATTGAGTTGCTGATGTGATACTCTTAATAAATTATTCAGATATAATTGAATGGTTAGATCCTAAATTAAATAATAAACGTTCATATCTAGAATATATTATAATTGAACAGTTTACCAATTCCTTCTCATGAACTACTTTAGTGGTTGTGAATAAATTAGATTTTCAAATTTTACTTTGATTATATTTTTTTGACATTGATTATTGAAATTAACCTTCATATTTTGATATTAGTTTACATAATTACTATTCTCCTTGATGTTGATTCATTGAGTGGGGTTAGTGAATTTGGTAGAGATTTAAATCCATTTATTTTATTAATTAGACTCTTGAAATCCCTCTGAAATTCATTTTATCAATGACATTCTTCTTAATATCAATATTATTTACCAATCCCCTTAGTAAAATTTGGGCCATGATCATTTAAAAAATATCTATATAAAACCCCATATTTTAAATAACCCATAATAACATGATATGTAACTAGGGTTTCAACTTATTTAATTTGATGAAACATTTAGGTTTATATTTTTATAGAATTTGGGAAACTATTAATTTTTATAAAGAGAAATAACACACAATTTCCCCTTTTTCATAAAAATATAATAGTTTTATTCAAAATAAGATTTTATTCATTATAAAAATTATATTTTCAAGGAAAATATACTTGATGAAGTTCCGCAATTAATAAAATGTGTTACCTATATTTAGGTCCTTTGAATACAAATTTAAATCTTGGGTACATACATAAAACAGACCCACTTCAAAAAATAATCTTTTTCACAAAGAATATCATTAAAAATTAATATTATGAACATGAAAACCATGATAGAATCAAGGGGAACAGAATAAAATTAACACATTTCATTGAAAAAAAACCCTTAGAAACTCATAAACATTGTTTACCTCATTTAATCTAATGATTTACATGAAAACCATTTCGCAAGAATAATATTTTTGTAATGGATAATTACATTAAAACACCATTTTCACAATTTTTAAAAAATATTAAAATAACTATATACTCATTAATTATATATTATTAACTTACTAAGTTATCACTTAAATTACTTTCCTTATAATACTATTCATTACCCAAATTATTAGAGTTCTATATCTAGTTCAATCATTACCATAAGATATATGAGGCTCAAACATTTTCATTTATAATGATTATGTGTCACATAAAGAATAAAAAAACATTATGCTTCTAGTTTTCTATCATAAATCTCTTGAAAGACTTATTTAATACCATAATAAAAGAACCATCTATTTCTATTATTGTTTTTTGGATAAATACCACTTTTTTATAATAACTCACGAAAACAAAATATTTCTTAGACAAATGAGAAATTTAATTAATTTTGGAGAACCACGTAAACTAGTAGAGAAAAAATAATTAAAAAAATCACCTAATTATGAGTAATACTACATATGTCATTTATATTAAAAATTTTCGTTTTGTGCATATTTAAAAAGAGTCAGAAGTGAACTGTATGGAAATTGATACAAAAATGAATTTTTAAACCTTATTAATGAATTTAAAATAAAGATGAAAAGAAATTTAATGGTCATTGATGTATAAATATAAATATTATGGAATAATTTATAGGAACATTAAAATGATGGAAAAACAGTTTTAAACATATAAAACATCATTTTAAATGAAAATACATTTAATAGAGTCTCGAATAATTTTGTTCAAATATCTACCATCAATAAAAAAAATATATTTTTTCTTTAATAAGAATAACTTTTAATTTAATTCAATTATAATAATTCAACTAATGTAATTTATTATATTTTTTTCATTATTGGTTTTGTTTACATCCATCTTTTTGACGACATTCAGTTCATAATCCTAAAAGAGCATCAATAAGTTTTTTCAGGTCAAAGAAGATATGGTTATAATAATTAAAAAATAAAAAATAAATTATAATTATTGTAATTATAAATTAAATACACTTATAATACCAACAATTTTAGGTGTTCATGAATAATTTGAAATGTTTCTTCATAGAGATAGTATAATATCATACATATAAATGGTGTTTTTAGTTTCCTACTCTCTAGTAAATAAAAAGTACAGATAATACTTTATATCATTATAATAATTAATATGTTATACATGTCATATTTATACATCATTTCTTTCATAATTACCTCCCTTATAAGGGGGAAATTAAAAATCAATTCAATCTCTTTGTGAAGATGGTGTTCCACATGTATGCATGAGCGGTGTTATCAATTTCCAAATGATGGAAAGGTTAAAAATGTATGTAATATATTATCTATAAATAATAATAATAATTTAATAAATATAATATATATAATGTTGTCTCATCATTTCACCCATCTATATGATTCGATGATGAAAATAGAATTGTATCCTGTTATAGGGGTGGTAGTCCACATATACACAAGGGAAATATATTCATTTCCCATTTATTGTAAAAATGGATGAAAAGTGTTTTAACATAATAATATTAACATTTAAGTATATTGAATATACTGATATTATTATTTTATAATGGTGAATGAATTTTTGAGGGAGATTGAGAAATTAATTAACATGAACACAATATGTTATGAGTAACATCAATTCTTTACAAAACCTCCTCTGGATTATATGTTAATCTATATAGGTATATAATTTTAGAGAGGCCATGTCTTTTGTAAAATGGTGGTGGTTTTTAGAGAAAGATTTCAGTTTATATTTTCTAAACTAGTGTTCAGAAAATATGTGAAGAGGAAAGGATATGAGGTTTCTTTTTATAATTGAGGGGTATGGAACAATTGTTAATATTATGAAATTTTAAATATAAAAAATATAATAATCATGAAAAGTGGAACCAAATTTGAATAATATAAAATATAAAACATGATAGGTTCTCTATAAATTCAACAAATATAATGTAGTCAGGTGTATGTTTTATTTTAAATGATATATTTTGATTTAATCCCCAGATTAATTCTTTTAATCCTTAAAGTTGGTAACACATGTTTCCCACTACAAGGGATAGGAAATACATATATGTTGAAATTTGGCTCATAAATAGTCAATGGATGAAATTATCTACAATTTCCACCCACTTATTCTATTTAAATATTTTATTATATAATTTAATAAAATATTTTTCAACATAAAATACTTTGATGTCATTTTTAGGACTATTTAATTAATTTGACTTCCATGAAAACAGTAGTGAAATTTAATTTGAATATAACATATTTTCATTTAATTTTAATATATTATTATCGATTAAATTCATGTCTTACTATAATTAATAAAAAACACACAAATTTTATTATTTTTAAAATAAATTACACTAATATTTTGGTAGCGTGCACAATCACTGTATTTTCATTGAATATTAGTTTAAAGTAATATAAAATGCTATAATATTTAAAAATATATTAATATATTAAAAATAATTTAGTAATATCCAAAAGAAAAATTATAACCATTCTTAAATTCATTTTATTAAAATTTATATATGTCAGTATATTTAGAGAAAAATAGTGGGATTTTGAAATTCTTTATTTCATTAAATAATATATATGTCCTTATCAAAGAATAATGATACCATGATTCAATATCCTATAATATATAATGAGGATGGTTAAAAAATAATCATCCAAATGAATAAAATCATGTTTAATAAATATTTTTAATGCATTATCAAATTAATTCAACCCTAAATTAACTAAATTTAACATATTATGTGTTTAAAAATATTTAACATGGTTACTGTTCATAGTGAATGAAAACATAAGAAAAAGGAGGTATAACTCGCCTCAGAATACTATAGAATGACCTCTGAAAGATGAGGGGTTGATTCCTATTCAAATGAGGCTTCATGTACTTTGATTAGATCTCAAGGGTTAAAATGGCTTTAGAGAGGAAAATGGGTGAAAATGATGTTTAGAAGGGGTTAAATTATTTATAGGAAAAATGAAAATTAGAAGACGACTATGAAGAACTGGAATACATGGGGCACACTACATCACATCACCAGGGACCAGATCCCAACCATCTCGGCCAAACGTATATTCAAAGAAATTTTTTGAATCCATGGAATATGTAATATTTAAAATGGTAGATTATATGTATTGGACTAATACATTACATTTTATAACTCATTCCTTATGAAGGGGGATATCACAAAGCCTATCCGCTGCATACTGTCATGACCCTTCAAATTGAAAGAAGACAACTGAATGCACTACCTCGTAAACAGTAACTCTATTCCATAATGATCAAATATAATATTCCTATTCTCCTCTAACTAAAATTTAAATTTTATAGTCTCTAAAAATATTTATATTTAATGGTAATTCCATTCCTAAAATGATAGTAGCTCTATAATCTGGCCATTATCCTCCTTACACTGTAGTTTGGACCTCTACATCATAACAACTCTACTGCCACAAGAATTAAAATGGATTAGACTACCTAAAAATAAAAATATATTGTATTATGGTGTGTCCTGCAGACCCATTGAAACATAAATTCACTTAGGAAATATTTTTTTACCTTAACACCCTTTTTACCCTTTGATCCTCCTCTTGGAATCTCTAACACCTTAAACAGACAAAAGTAATGGATTCTACGATCTGGGCCTTTAAAATGAAGATCAAAACACTTTAATAATAAATTTAAACTTGTTATAAATATAAAATAAAATTATATTCATAATTAATTTAATATATATATTTCAGTTATAATTTCCAATCACCAATTTATTAAAAATTCATTACCACATTCAATTTTTAGGTGTTAGTAGGTTTTTACACATCTATTTTAGTTTGGTGATTCTTGTCCTTACAAAATTTCATAGTTTCATTCTCTATAAAATATTTTAATTTCCAAAAATATTATATATAATTATCATATGCCTTTTAAGATCATCCTTTGAATCCAATCATGAAAATAAATTACATCACTTCTTCTAGACAGTAGTACATATGCAAGCATGCGTGATGTTTCAATCTGTCAATAGATTGAATGAAATGAAGGTAAGTTTAATGTTGACTTTAAACAATAAAAATTTATTATAAGTTTCATATCTATTCATTAAATCTATTAATATAACTATCCGTGAGTTGTAGTGATGAAAAGTGAATCATTTTTCTCTATCGAGATAGTAGTCTGTATGTATGCATGAGCAACATTTTCATGTAAATTTGATATAAAATAGAAATAAGATTGTAAAAATATTTAAATAAAAACATTTTAGTTAATTATATTTACTTATGTGATTGTATAAGTATGTTTACAAATGATTTTTTTGATGTTTTAGATGAAAGAAACATAAAAAGGTTGGTAAGAACATATACATATTCTTGGATAATATCCATTGTAAAAAACATGTGAAATATTGGATAGGAATTAATGGAATATATAAGCCTCCAAAATTGGGGATAAATATTAAGATTGGTATTTAGGTAGGTCCTGGTAACACTAAGGTACTCAAGTCATATTTAAAAATGAGAAGAGATTGATCCAATTTTTATGTTAGGAGAGTGATAACCTTTTGAATATTATGAACTTATAGAATATATAATATCCCTATAATAGAATAGTTGATTCATAAAAAACAAATTTTAAATATAAGGATATGGATTTATAATCACTCTAATAAAAAATATATAAATTTAAATGTATAATGATATCTAAATGTCTTATTCATTTATTTTTAATCTATTAACGCCCTTTTTCTATTATCATGGTGACAATAATTTTTCCAAGGTAACTTATTTTTATTAAAAATATATAAATTTTAAATTATTAATCCAAATATATATTCCATTTTATAATATTCTATTTTAAATGGTTTCAGAATTTCATTTTAATATCTACACTGAAAATGAGTGAAAATTATTTCTAAAAAATGTATATCGATGAATAATAAGGTTTTATTATCTTTCAAAACCAATTAAAACCAATTATTTTTTTATAGATTTTAATATTAAAATCTATTATATTAATAAGTCTTCAATAATGAATAATTTAATTTGTTATGACAATAACAAACTACATGCATATGAATAGTTTTCTGAAAAAAATTAATATAATTTTACCGTTAGAAAAATTTATCCTCATTGATAACATTTTGATAAAAAATTTATAATTGTTAACCCATTTTTATATATATGTAAAATATACATTTTTATATGATAAAAACTAAAATTAAAAGAAAATTTCATTTAAATAAAACATATATAAGAAATATAATGTTTCTAAAAGAAACTTTTCCTTTTACAAAAGAATTATTAGAATAATATTCCTTATAATTTATCAACTATTTCATGAATGTTATTTCATGAAATTATGACATTTTATTAAAATTTAATTTAAATATATGTCAATAAATTTGTTTTTTTATATTTTGTAAGGAATTATTCTCTTATATTTTCTAGTGAGTGAATCTTAAGGTATCAAACATACCAAATTTTTTGTGAAGAAATTTATACTAAAATATCTGGGTGGTACATTATGAAACCTTATAATAATATAAAATTATAAATTTCATTACTCTAAATAAAATACATGAGGAAACTATACCACATTAGTTCATCTCGTTCCCACATAAGTTACCTTAAATATATTTTTCTGGAAAAAGTGATGGTGTGGGTCGTCTTGTCTTTCAACACATTAGCTTTTCTATCTAGAATGTTCTATAGTTTTTATTCATAATAAATATCATACACTAGACTTAAAACCTAGAAAATTAGTACATATAGATCATTTGATATATAATTCATCAGAAGTGATACAAGTAATAAAATTTTAAACATTTAGAGGCTCAGTAAAATCCAAAAGCGAAAGGCTACCATCTGGATATAGTCAAGAATATCATAATGGATAAAATATCTACATCACCACATAGATTATTTCTAAAAATGAAAACCGTATTCCAAGGAGGTATCTATAATGAGAATATTTCACCAATTTAAAACTATATTTTTAGTGGATGATTATTAATATCACTAATTTTCATTATGAACCACCATGAAGTGCTGTTGAATGAAAATAACTTTCCCAAATGTTTTTTAGCAAGATTTGTCTTGTGAAAAAGATTCAATACAACTATATCCCAATATAATATTCATCTAAAATTAATTCCATAATTGGTTTATAAAGAGACTTCTGGTTGGTTTTATTCACACACACACACACTCCAAAGAAGGCCGACAGACTCGACCATATGACTTGCTCCCCATACCCCAACCCCCGAGCCTCCCCAGATGCCTGGAGGGGGCTATAAGGAGCCTCTATAATTATTGGTGAATACAATTGTTATATAAATATTCTACCAGAATAAGGTGTTTCTACTAATCACCATTAAAATCCATAAATCTCTATTTATGAATATATTCTCAGGTTTGAATGGTCCACTAACATGGGAAATCATTTTGAGGACTTCATGTAGTGATAAAGAATACCTTTGAATTCATGACATGTTGAAGAATTATATAGATGTTTCCTCATAAAACTCTTGTTTAGATAAAATATAAACCAATGAGGTATTTGATATAACCTAAATACTTCCTTAGTCCATATCCCTAAAAAAGTTTCATCTAACAAATCATCCATAAAATAAATGAATTTTTCTAACTTTAATACCCGATCGACCATTACACAAATGAAATTATGTCATTTGGATGTATTGGTGAGTACTATAAGGAAATAAATTTTAATTATATCTAATTTGAATATAGGTATGGGTAATGGTTACATCAACACATTATACTTCTAATTTTCATTATTAAATTATAAAGATATTAGGAATTATGATATATACTCTTTAATACTCGTCTTCATGTTATCTGACTAGAAATTATCTTTGAGATCTAAACATGTACTTATAAATATAGGATGGATAAATAATGATGAGCTATGTACTTCATCAAATAATTCATTTAATTATTTTATTTAAGGGACAAAAATATGTATCATATATCTTATCATTCCATTATATTCACAACTAGACTTCTAAACATTCTTGGCCTTTTCATGTAGTTCCAAATACAAATTTCCTAACACATTAATCTTCTTATGGATGGATGTATGAAAACCATTTGGGAAAGATAATATTTACCTCTCTACTGCATTATTTCATGGGCTATACAATTAAAATACATATTTAATAGATATATTTTATTTCTCCCAATGGATGAAAAATAATGCTCTTTCAGACATAGATTATTTTCCACCATGATCACCTTTTCCAGGGGTAATGTAATGAGAAATGGTAATATTTAATCAAATATAAATCTCTACATTGGAACACATAATACTAATTATGTTTTAATATATATTTATATATATATAATTTATTATTGGTTATATGTCCCTCATTTCACCATAAATAAATTTCTTCCACATGATCCTGAAATAACCGCTTCTAACTCACAATCTGGAGTTGGGTATTTTTTCTCCTGAAAAATAAATTGGGTTGGGGAAGATACTACAACTATGTCATTTTTCATGATAAAAAATCCGATCAAATTATTAGATTCATCACTATAAATCAAAATCATTTTCCACTAAATGAAAATATATGAATAGTTTCACTGTCCAACCTTTTATTCCCCTCATTGAATTAATATTCATAATCATCAATCAATTGGAACTTATATATCTTACATTTAATATTTATTTGCATGTTATTATTAAAAAGATAAATTTTTATGAAATCATGAATAATATACATTAACCCTAGAAAATTATAGATCGCAATCACATTGGTTTTTATGATCCATTTCTCAATAAATTAAATTATTGAATAATCCCACAATATAAGCTCACTTTTAATAATATAACCTAATAATAATAATTTATATAGTCATAATTCACATTTTCCTAATTTGGAAATCACATTATCTTCCATAACGGTCTTAAATACAATCCTTAAATGATATTCATTCTTTCTGTTCCGTTGGAATATATATGAATATCATCTATAATGACTACAACTAAATGATCAAGGTAATACTGATAGAGTATATTCATTAGATACATAAATATAATGGAAGAGTTGTATTGTATAAATGGAATAACATTAAATTCATAGTGTCCATTCCTTGTATATATTGATATATTCAGATTGTAATCTTTATTTAACCTAAAATGAAAAAATCTAGATTGAAGGTAAATCCTGGAAAAATGTTGGGATCCATGAAATTGATCAAAAAATCATCAATAAGAGGTAATAGATACTTATTATTGATCATTATCTTATTATGTACATTATAAACAGTGTAGATATTATTCATACATTATTATTTTTATAAAAATTAATAGGTGAACCCCATTGGAAAGAACATGGTTGATTGGTTCCCTTTTCCATATTCTATTGTATTTTCATCTTCAATTTCTACAACTCAATTTGGTCCATTCTATAAGTATTCTTTCAGTACATATTATACCCATCATTGTGTACTATTAAAACTCAACATGATTATTTACTATAAATCCTGGCAACTCGTTAGGAAACCCATCATCATATTCCAAATAATAGGAATATCTTCAATTTTAGTCTTCTCCCAAAAAACATGAGATAAATACCCATATAAATATTTAATAATAATAATATATTATTTTTGATATCACTTATTTGTTTATATTTATCCTTATATAGATTGAAATTCAGATGTTTATTTAGAATAATAAAAGTCCCTACCATTAGTCATTAATTTATATGGGATGTATAAAGGAAGAGTTATTCCCTGTAAAAAATCATGTCAAATTCCACTAGAGGGAGAAAGAAAAGATTTTGAAAGAAAAAATTCCCACACACATCTATTAAGATGAGCTACAAACATAGGATGTGACACACATACCATTAGCAGTTTTCCCTAATAATTAGTCTTCTAGTCATTGAGTTGGTGATGTGATAATCTTATTAAATTATTCAGATATAA